>LR738713.1:703683838-703736694 GCA_902687465.1 Secale cereale
GAGCTATGTCATAAGTACAACATGGCTCAGTCTTCCGAGCTCCGCCACAAATACACTGTAGCTTGCAATCTCCTAAGTTACAAACAACCACTCCGAGTGAAGAGCAACCCTCTCACTCGCGGGCTTAGTTGCAGTCCTCCTAGCTGCGTCATAAGTATAACGTGGCTCTGTCTTCCGAGCTCTGCAACAAATAAAATGTAGCTTGGAATCGCCTAAGTTACAAAAACTACTCCGAGTGAAGAGCAACCCTCTCACTCGGGGGCTTAGCTGCGGTCCTCCGGGCTACGTCATAAGTATAACATGGATCTGTCTTCCGAGCTCCGCCACAAATAAAACGTAGCTTGGAATCGCCTAAGTTGCGAAAACCACTCGGAGCAACCCTCTCACTCGGAGGCTTAGCTGCGGTCCTCCGAGCTCCGCTGCAAGCACAACGTTGCCATCAAGACGTCGAATCAAAATCCAACCGATCAAAAAGAGTCGGAAGCAAAGGAATCAAATCCAAATAAAAGCCCCGTATGATTCGGGCAAGAGTACCTGGGCCACGAGCCCACGAGAGTTTAACGATTACAGGATTCCTCGGCATTCCGAGGCAAATTGAATCAAAGTATCAAAGTTCATTCACTCTTCAGGGGGAGGCGGGCTCGCAGGAGCAACAAACTGGTCCAGATTGATCCCATCGGTGATGCGGGTGGCAGCTTCCAAGAAAGTCTCCATGAAAGACTGGAACTGGAGCTCCTTCGTATTGGCGACCTTGAGCGCAGCAAGCCTTCTCTCCTTCACTTCCCTGCCCTACACAAACACCAAGGATAGCGCCACGTCAGCTCCACAGCGGGCCGATGACTTCTTCCACTCCTGCACTCGACCAGGGATTTCATTGAGTCGAGTAATCAGAGACTCCAGGTCATTCTTCTGCACGACTCCCCTCCAGAGTGCGGCGTCGATCCGAGCCATCACTGCTTTCAGCCGACCCAAGTAGCCTGTGGCAGCAGTAAGGCGAGACTCCAGCCTCAAGATATTCATGGCAGCTTCGTCCTTGACAATGGAATTGGCTGGGTCCAGACCGGGTTCGACCCGCCCAGTCTCTTCGTCGAAGTTGCGGCAGAATTCTGCACAACGAGGAACGCGTCGAGTCAGCAAGCAGGTTACGGGTCGACCAATCCAACTAAGTCTCGGCAAAAGAGATATACCTTCAAGCACAAGATACCACTTCTTGGTGAGGTCGCTCAGATAAGCTTCCAGATCATTCTTCTTCTGGAAGAAGCCCTCGTATTTGTCGTTTAGAGCATTCTTGGCATTCTTCAGTCGAGCCACTTCTTGGTTAGCCACCACGAGAGAACCCTTCAAACTGGTGATCTCCGCCTCAAGCGTGCCAATGGAAGCCAGCTTCTGCTCTGCCAGTTCAGTTTTGCTCCTGAGCCTGCTGCTGTGCCGCCGCCAAGTCGAGGTCTTTTTGCTCCAAGGCCGCCTTTAGTTGATCTACAAGAGACATCACTAGACAGGTGAACATGAGGAAACACAGGACATACTTATCAAAGGTCAGTCGAGGAGTTGCTCGCGTCAGTTACCAGCTGCTTCGTCGTGTGTCTTCTTTAGATGGTCCCGAGCCAGCCGCAAGTCGAGATTGAGCTGGATCTGCTTCTTCTCAAGATCCGCAAATTTGGCTCCAAACTGGCAAGATCTCTGCATTAACACAACAAACCAGAATTCTAAGACTACAGTCGAGTCAAACACTCAACCGTAGTCTCGGGGACTACACCCAGTGGGTGCACTAAGCGTGCCCCCACTGGTTCTCACTCAGCCAAGATCAGTCTGGCCCAAGCTAAAAAAACAAGGAGGAAAGTTCTATTATCAGACCATGGCCGACTACCAGCAGTCGACCACGGTCTCGGGGACTACACCCAGTGGGTGCACTGAGCGTGCCCCCACTGGTTCTCGCTCGGCCAAGATCAGTCTGGCCCGAGCTCAAGTCAACTTCAAAGCAAACAAGTAATTCTAAAGACCACAGTCGACCGACGACTTCAGTCGACCATGGCCTCGGGGACTAGACCCACTGGGCGCACTGAGCATGCCCCCAGTGGTAATATCGGACGACCTTGAAATTCTAAAAGCTACAAGACAAGACACCTAGTGGGTGTGGCATCATCTTACGAACAAAGCTGTGGATTTCTCAAACTGAAGACTACTCCAGCACGGCAAACCAATCAGTCGGAAGAAGCAAACCTGGACATTGGTCCGAAGGGCGGAACTAGCGTCGTAAGCAGCCATGCTAGCCTCGTACGCCGCCTTCGTCTTCTCCATCATCAGCCCCGCCTGACGAACGGCTTCTTGAGCCGCGCCCACGGGATCCTCCGGGAGGCGATAGGTGCAGAAGAGAAAGGACGACGGAGCAGGCGCTGGGTCGATGGCCGGAGCAGGCGTAGGGTCAACAACCCCTCCAGCCGACGAAGGTGGGCGTACAATCGACACGGGGACGGCGAAGGAGACCGTGGTCCGGACCACGTCTTCCTGTTGCTGGGCCTCTGGGCCAGAAGGCACCTTCCGGCCCTTCCTCCCCGTGCGTCGTCTAGCCACTCCCGAGCGCTCCTCATTGTCATCATCATCGTTTGGGAGCTCTATTACATGGCGTGGCACTTCAAAACAGACAATTATGAGGTTCAGTCGACCATCAGCTCTAATCGACGAAAAGCAAAGCACGATCTACAACTCGCACCTGCGCGGGACATAACAGCATCCGCGGTCTCCTCATTGTCCCGGCCCTTGTCGATGTCCATCGAGGTCACGGAAGCATCAGCACTGAAGAATTTCCTTGAGTACGAGTCGACGAAGATAGAGTCGACCTCAGAAAGGCAGAAAGGAACAAAGCTGAACAGCACTTACGTGGAGGCGATGGGAACATCCACCTTGATCTTGGGCAGGGTCTTCCGGGGCTTGGCGGTGGTGACCTTGGGTTGCTTGGGCGCCTTCTCAGATGGGTTAAGAGTGGCCGTACGAGCCCGCTTTGGCGCCTGGGAGCTGGAGGGACCCGTCCGAGAGCGCACAACCCCTGGGTCGTGCTTCTCCTTGGATCGCTTCTCGCCACGGGGAGGTGACTCGACCTCCTCCCCGCTGCTATAGTCCTCGCTCTCCTCTTCGGTCTCTTCGTCAGACTTCCACTCAGAGACCTCACCCACACCCTCTTCGCCCTCTTCGACCTGATCCCCGTTGGGAATCGAGTACATTTCCGTATAGATCTGCAGAGAAGAAAGATCAGCCCAATGTCAGTCAGACTCATCAAGACAACTGCAAGACAATAACAAGAACACCACTCGGAAGCCAAGGACAGACCTTGTCAGGAAGATGGTCGGTGTTGAATGGGAGAACCCTTCCGGACCCCCTGGGGTTGTCTTTGTTCCCCGTGATACACTTCAGGCACTGCGCCACATACTTCATGTCCGCCACCTCTGGGTGGACTCGTGATGAGTCGTCGGTGCCTGAGTACAGCAACATCGGGTGGTCCCGAGCCTGGAGAGGCTGGATCCTCTGCATGAGGTACACCTCAAGCATGTCCAACCCTATGACTCCCTCGCGGACCAGTTGGACGACCCATTCCACCAGCATGTCCACTTCCGCCCTCTCAGCCCGACCCACAATCAATGACGGAGGCTGGCTGGCTCAACCAAGAGAGAAAGGAGGGAGTCCGGTCGACTGACCAGGAGTCAGACTGTCCTTATAATAGAACCAAGTTGACTGCCAGCCCCGAATCGACTTTGGGAGAATCATAGCAGGAAAGGCGCTCCTATTCCTAAGCTGGATGCCAAGCCCGCCGCACGCGCGGAGGAAGTTCTCACAAATGGAGGTAAACGCGGCAAGGAAGGCAATGGAGTTGGGCGTGAAGTAATGCAGCTGAGCACCGGAGAAGTTCAGGAAAGCACGAAAGAAAGGGTGCGTGGGCATGGAGAAACCTCGGTCGACGTGAGTCGCGAGGAGGACGGACTCGCCCTCCCGCGACCGGGGCTCGAGCTCGCCTTCCGGCACCCGCCAGGAGCCGCGGGCGACCAGCCCCTCTTCCTCCAGCTCCTCCAAGTCCTCCACCGTGATGGTGGACCTGATCCAATCCCCCTGGATCCAACCAGGAGGGAGCCCAGACCTCGATGACGATCTGCCCCGGCCGGACCGCTTCCCCTTCCCCGTCGCCGCCTTCTTCGAGCGCTCCATCACCGCGGTCTTCTCTTTGCCCATGGCGCGCGAGCCGGCGGTGGCTGTGGAGAAAGAGAGAAGGAGCAGAGGCGCGGTGGAGAGGCAGAGGCGAAGGTACAGAGGATGGGCGCACAGTGCCCTCGCTTCGGGCTCGACCCGCATTTATAGCACCACGGTCGAGTGACTGACCGGTGGCCCCGAGCGATCTTGTCAAATCCCGTAACAGGCGCAGATACGATACATGGCGAAAAAGGCGGCGTGAGGATCGAGTTATCCCGAGCATATACGTCCGACTGCCGCGGCACGACCCGCCCCGCGCGCTTCCCCAAATTTCGAAATCCTGCCAAATCTGGCGACTAGAGAACAACCAATACCACCGAAAAATGCGCCCGCCCACGGCGTTCGACGCCTAGCGCAAAGTTCAGTCGACGGACAACGCAACAAACACACTCGACGGTTCCAGAATCGATCGAGGCGACCAAGACGAGATTGAGAAAAACAGCCTAGTCCACAAGCTCAGAGAAGACTATCCCAAGGGCGTCGAGCCAGTACCAAGGCTCTCTTCAGCACTCTCTCCTGCTCAAGCCTCAATCCATTCGGGGGCTACTGACTAGGTTACAGACCTAGGGTAGGGTCACAGGCCTGACCAAGATACCCCACCCAAAGTCACTACCCCAGAAGATCAAAAGATAAAACCTACAATGGTAAAGATAGTCGACTGAGGCGGCCCAAGGGGACATCCCACTCGACTGGACATCACCTACAAGACGACTCAACTCCACTCGACCCATCCAAGGCACTCGACCCCCGAAGGTCAAAGGTCCCTTACACTAGTAGAGAACGGGCCATCTGCCTCGGTTGGTAAGGGCCTTTTTCCCCGGTTCTTGAACCGGGCCTAAAGGGTCGGTACTAATGCCCTAGCCCTTTAGTCACGCTTCAATTTAGAACCGGGACAGATGGGTCTCCACGTGGCCTGTGCGCGGAGCCCAGGCAGGAGAGCCTTTGGTCCCGGTTGGTGGCACCAACCGGGACCAAAAGGCATCCACGCGTCAGCATTTCTGTGGCTGTGGTTTTTGTTTTTTTTAAAGGGGGGTGGCGGGGGTTTTGGGGGGTTAATTTAGGTGTTTCATATATTGTGTTAGCTAGCTAATTAATAGAGAGAAGTGTCCTCTCTTATGTCCGTGCTTGGTCGACGCTACGTACTACACATACGTATAGAGAGGACTAGACACGCTAGCTAGCTAGCTAGTAAGCAAACGAAGGAAACAGAAGATCGTCATCAACATATATATGCATAAAGAGAGAAGTGATATCGACCACCTCTCCTTCTCCGAGAGATTGGTCGAACAACAAGTTCTCGTATATCTATCCGACACTACCGGGTACATATATACAATAATTATCTCTTACAAATATAATCTCCTATCGTATGGACGCATGGTCAACATAGTATTCTCTGTCTGTCGCGATCACGTGGTCAAAGAAGAATGCCGCAAATTCCTCTTGAATTGCTCGCAGATGATCTGGTGCTAGGAGTTCATTCCGTATCCGAAAGATCTAATTTGAAGAAAGGGGTCAATACACACACACACACACACACATATATATATATATATATATATATATATATATATATATATATATATATATATATATATATATATATATATATATATATATGAATAGATGAAACTCAACACAAATGATGGTAATGAAATAAAATTGTGAATATTATTAATTGCTTACGCACTTCAAATTGTGCGTCAGAGTAGCCCCGCTCACAGGTCGTGTGGCGGATGGACTCGCAAATGTAGTATCCACAGAAATCATTCCCTGGTTCCTGCCACAACCACTTTACAAGAAATAGTGGTCAATCAAACTGATAAGCAAGAATGCCAAATGGTATTGATGAAACTAGCGCTTGAATCAATAGGAGATGCGCGGAACATGCTACTATATAGTACTTACTTTCAGGTGTCTAAATTGCAGCTTCTTCGGCAGTCCCGGAGCTTTTTTGGTGAATTTTTTCCAAACCCTGCCAGACAAAGAAAACAATTACTTGATATCAGAAATGAACAAAGTTGCTGATATGCATGGTGGATAATGATCGATTTAACTTACTTCTCGAGCATTTGAGTCATGTCTGCATACTCCTTGGGATCTTTTCGCTTAGAGTCCAAGACAGTTACTACTCCCTGCTCAAGCTTAATCTCTAGGAGAATATAGTGGAAGCTGCGCACGCATGCATGAACTCATCAATTACATTACTATAACCTTGACTAATATATAAGGGAAACCGAAAATGGACAAGACAGTAACACTCACTTGAAGTTGTAAGGAAAGAGTATTATATCTTTGTTTTCATTTACCACCAACGATCGTAGCAAGTTGGCCTCGGTATCTGCGGCACGCAATTCAACCTCAGTTGCATCTATGAGATATGTGTTAATGAACCCTATATCACCGACTTGTGAGGATAATATAGTGAGGATAATATAGTGAGGATAATTATAAATACATGCAATGAAAGAGCTGAGCTATATGGAGAGACTTAATGACAGGAGTAGTACTACTTACAGACAATAGCAGGTGACCATTGCTTTATCGAGGGCCAATAGATTGAAAAACTGATAGAAATCCTCAAATGGAATAGGCAATAGTTCAATGCCAACGAGGTCATGCTCCCCCCAGACTCTCTGCAGATTTTCAAGTACCAATCATGCAATCTTCGCATCATCTGTGATAGAGATCTTTCATCTTTGACGAGAGGCTTCCCGTACTCGTATCTTTGTATCTGCACCTCCAAGAAATCATAATGTACATCGTCGGGCAGGTAATCTCCAAGATTGCTATAACCGGGCTCCATCCTCGGATCATTAGCGACGATGTCGCTAGACACCTTGAGCAGGGGGCACGATTGGTCCGCTTGTTCGCCGAGCTGGGCAATTTGTTTCCCAGCTCGTCCTTCTGCTAACCTTTGATCACTTCTAGTACTTCCCGACCGCTTCGCTTCGTGAAATGACTTTTCAATAATGCGGTCATAGTTGTCTTTCAGCTTACTTTTCGCTGGTTTATTCAGGGCAGCAAGAGTGCGCTTTGCTTTCACTGGATCTATCTTCTCCTCCGAAGGTGGATGTCTCTGTGCTTTCAACCCTTCAAGCCAGTCCTTCACTTCGTCTTTAGCGATCTTCGTGTTTTCCTCATCGGACCTCTCGTATGGTAACTTCTCTAGAGGCCTGAGAGAAGGACCGAATCTGTATTGCCTCCCGCCTCTGGTTGTACTGCTAGACACCGGCAGACCAGACGAAGCGGCTGTCTTCTTTCCTTGCTTACGTGTGGAGCAGCCGGAGTGGCGGCAGGTCTCTTCCGCCCTTGCTGACTAGGTGGAGAAGGAGGAGGCTGGCTGCTCAGGCGCGCCAGGCGCAGGCTGAGAAGGAGGCGGAGTGCCGCCAAGCGCCGGAGAAGGAGCCGGAGTGCCCTGATCGTCACTCGCCGGAGGAGGAGGCAGTGGAGGAGGCGGAGTGCCCTGACTCGCCGGAGGAGGAGGAGGAGGCGGAGGCGTCCAGTTGAGAATGTTGATGAGGTCCTTCCGCCATAGACATGGAGTCTTTAGTGAAGAACCCAGCCGAGTCTCCCCTTCACCGGTAGGGTGGTCAATCTGGAGGTCCTCAAATCCCTCCGTTATTTCACCCACCATAACCCTAGCACATCCTTTTGGAATTGGCCGGCAGTGAGAAGTTGCACCAGGTCCAGTAGGATAAATAGAGCCAGCAGCCGCCTTGACCTTCATATTTATCAATTCGTCATAAGGTGGCAATTTTTAGACTCCATGATAGCATCCACGGGATAGCTGGTAGCAGGAGCCGTCAAGGCATGCTCCGGCTGAAGCAGCTCGGGGGAAGCCACGCTGCTTCTCCGCTGAGATGGCGGGGTAGCTTCGGGGGTTCTTTTGTCCCTATTTGCTTCTCATTCCTCTATCGCTTGTATTCTGGCGTGCACCGCCTGTAGTTCGGTCTGCTGCACTTTCTTCCTCCTCTCGTGGCATTTGTAACCGCCTACGTCCGGAAACCCAACACTCCACGGAACGGAGCCTGGTGTGCCTCGTGTCCGTTCAGGGTGCTCAGGATTCCCGAGGGCCATTGTGAGCTTGTCGTTCTCTCTGTCGGGAAAGAACGTCCCTTGCTGCGCTGCTTTGATATAGTGCGGCATCTTCCTGAGTGGTATTTCCAATTGCTTGTCCGTCCAAATGCACCACCCTGATACAGGGTCCAAGGTTCCGCCAGCCCCGAAGAACCAAGTCCGGCAACGGTCTGGCCAGTTCATTGTCTCTGGTTCGATCCCTTTCTGAAGTAGATCATTCTCAGACTTGGCCCACTTAGGCCGGGCTCTGAGGTAGCCATCTGACCCCATGCGATGGTGATGCAGCTTCTTCGCAGCATTGTTCTGTTTTGTCGCCGACATCTTCTTTCTCTTTTCCGATCTCTTATAGGCCACAAATGCGGGCCAGTCATCTCTGATCTTCTCATATATGCCCTGGAATTCTAAGTCTCTTTTCTGCGGACAAACTTATTCAGGTGTTTCTTCCACCCCCTGAATAGTTCTGCCATATTCATAAGAGCAAAAGACTTGATTAATTCCTCTGTAACTGGCTTCGCCGGATCAACATCTGGTGGTAGGGTGAAATTTGACTTCAACTCAGTCCAAAGATCTTCTTTCTGCATATCAGTGATATAAGACACCTGAGGGTCTTCTGCAGCCGACTTTAACCATTGGTGGATGCTGATCGAGATCTTGTCCCTAACCAGAACCCCGCACTGATTAACAAATGCATTCTTTGTCCGGATGGGTTCAATCGGTTGGCCGGTGCGCGCGATTTCTGTGATCTCAAACTTTTCATCCGAGCTCAACTTTTTCTTCGGGCCTCGTCTCCTTACCGAAGATGTGCTCGATCCAGAGGGCTAGCAAAAAGAACAAAGACGAGAGTTAATTAACATGTGTACATACCAAAACAATGAATGCATCAATTAACTAGTCAGCACAGGCTTAACTAATATATATACCTGCTGGCCGGTCTCGGTTCGGTCACCGGAGCCGTCATCATGGTCTCCTTCTTGCACCGGCATTGGGTCACCGGAGCCGTCCTCACGGTCTACTTCTTGCATGTGCATTGGGTCACTGGAGCCATCATAATCGTCTGCTTCTTCATCCTCTCTTTCCAGCAGCTCATTGGTGTCGTTGAGAAACGATAAGACGGCATCATGTCCTTCTGCGATTATGTCCAGCAACATTGCTTCTTGTGCTTCGTCTCGGGGGTTGTCGTCCATAGTTTCTACAAATATTTACAACATGGCAATTATTATTCAGACATGACAGATGGATATATTAATGGCAAACGTAGAACTAGCTAGCTAATCACAGTAAGAAATCATATATATTAATTTGTGGCCTCGACGCTGCTTCTCTAGGGTTTCGGGTGGCCTCGACAACGCTTCAAGGGTTAGGGGTGGCCTCGAGAATGCTTTAAGGAGGGGGTAATATCGACAACGACGAGATACATACACGGGAAAATAATGTTATCGGGGAGGGGGTATATCGACGACGACAGATCCCCCCCCCCACGTGTTGAAGTTATCGGGAGGGGGTATATCGACCCCCCCTGTGTTGAAATTATCGGGAGGGGGTATATCGACCCCCCCCCCACGTGTTGAAGTTATCGGGAGTTTATATCGACATGACATACGTACATGGGAAAATAATATTATCGGGGAGGGGGTATATCGACCACCCCCACTCATGTTGAAGTTATCGGGAGGGGTATATCGACGACGACAGACCCGATAAAACATAAGAAAACGAAGAAGAAAAAAAAGAGGAGAAGAAGAAAGGAATACCTAGAGGAGAAGATCGAACAAAAAAAAAAGAAAAAAAAGAGGAGAAGAAGAAAGGAATAGAGGAGAAGAAGAGAAAATTTCTCTTTTTCTCCTCTATTCCTTTCTTCTTCTCCTCTTCTTTTTCTTCTTTTTTCTTCTTCTTATTTATTTCTCCTCTTCTTCCTCTCCTCTTCTTCTTTCTTTCCTCTTCTTATTTTCTTCTTTCCTATCCTTCTTTTTCTAAATTTGTAACTTTTGCATATATAAAAAATTTCTACAATTGTAACTTTCTATATATGAACAAAAAACTTTCTATGAACAAAAAAACATTTTTAACATATATATTTAGCAAATTCCTAAGAAAAAAAAAATTATAGCCACATACACATATACATTATAGCCACATACAGCAACTATATACACATAAGCAACTATATACACATACACATATATATACATATCACATATGAACAAAAAAATATAGCAATATATATATATGAACATAGCCGGTCGCGCGGCGGCTCACAGCGCGGGGCGATGGCGAGGGCGCCAGCGACGATGAGCGGGGAGGGCGCCGGCGACGAGGAGCGCGGGGGCAGACGAGGGCGCGGGGCGACGGGGCAGGGGCGCGGGGCGACGGCGACGGGGAGCACGGGGCAGGGGCGCGGGGCGACGGCGACGGCGAGCTCAGGCAGCCTGGCGGCATCGTCGGGGCGGGTAAGTGAGAAACTGAAACGAAATTTCACAAGTGCTACTTATATAGATCGAGCATTGGTCCCGGTTCTTGGCACAAACCGGGACGAATGCCCCCTTTGGTCCCGGTTTGTGCCACCAACCGGGACCAAAGGTCTCTTTTCAACAGCCCAAAGGGTGGGAAGGAGAGACCTTTGGTCCCGGTTGGTGGCACCAACCGGGACTAAAGGGGGGCATTGGTCCCGATTGGTGTTACGAACCGGGACCAATGCCGCCGTTTAGCACCGGTTAGTGCCACCAACCGGGGCTAAAGGCCCAGTGCTGCCCCGCGGCCAAATTTTTTAGTCCCACCTCGCTAGTTGACAGGACATTGCGCCACATCACTCCTTAGCCTTGGTACGATTTCTGGATCGATCACCTTCTGAGAGATTGCATTGAGGAATGCACATAGCTTCACAATGGCTAATCGGACGTTTTCGGTAGAAGCCCCCTCAATGCAACCGGAAGTGGTTGCGTCATAATCACGTGGCAGTAATGAGACTTTAGGTTCTGGAACTTTTTCTCTGGCATATTTATTATTCCCTTTATATTCGATGAGAAGCCAGTCGGGACCTTCATACTGAGCAGGCATTCAAAGAAGATTTCTTTCTCTTCTTTCATAAGAGCGTAGCTGGCAGGACCTTCATACTACTTCGGAGGCATGCTGTCTTTTTCGTGCAAACGTTGCAGGTCTTCCCGTGCCTCAGCTGTATCTTTTGTCTTTCCATACACGCCCAAGAAGCCTAGCAGGTTCACGCAAAGGTTCTTCGTCACGTGCATCACGTCGATTGAAGAGCGGACCTCTAGGTCTTTCCAGTAGGGTAGGTCCCAAAATATAGATTTCTTCTTCCACATGGGTGCGTGTCCCTGATGGCTTATCGCCCCTCGTTGGTTACCCCAAGTGGAAGGTTTGAGATGCAGTGTAGCGGAAGTTTTCCCTTGGCAAAGATACCAAGGATCGATTTCCCCAGAGACTCCAAGGTTCAACAAGAAGGTGTCAACTGCTAACGGCGCCAGATACTTAGCAATCAACTTGGACCTGCACACAGATACAAATAACTTTGCTCCCAACGAGTACAGAGAGGTTGTCAATCTCTCCGGCCTTGTCGTTTACAAAGGATCAAACGCAAGAGATAATAGTGATAGATATTGCTGCAACTAGTAAGTAAAAACAGAAAGTAAATAGCGGATGTGATCAATGATGGTAATATGGACCGGGGTCCCATGATGTTCACTAGTGATGTCTCTCTCCCAAAAGACGATAAAACAGCTATGTGAGGTAAACGAATTACAGCTGGGCAATTGATAGAATTATGTGCGCAAACCAATGCTAACTATGTTGCAAGAAAGGTAGAGGTTCAAAGCATGGGCGGTACGCCAAGGCAAGTAGACCGAAATCTATCTGCATCTACTACTAATCATCCACCTTGAGATATCTATCCAGAACATCTCGCTGGTATTAAGTTGCGAGTCCCACCCATAGTGTAAACTCAAAGCAACAGACAACTGCATTAAAAGAACTTTGCGTAAAGTAAACAATCCTTGCACCCGCGGGTACAAGCACCGTTGTTTTCCCCCTTGTGGCAACAACACATCCCCTAGACTCATGTTTCTGTCACTCAAGCTAGTCATCGAGGGGCATGAACCCACAATCGAGCATAACGTTCCCTCTTGGAGTCACTACCTACTACTTGGCCAAAGCAATAAATAGCAACGGAGAACATGCAAGAATTACTTAAGAACATAAATATAAAAGAGGTAAATCAAATATATTACTCAAACACAATCTGAACATAATCTCACAATCCATCGGATCCCAGCAAACTCATCATAGCAACAGCATAAGGATTACATATGTGCCTCGATCATGTAGGGCAGCTCACGAGGTCTAATTAGTGAAGCACAAGAAGGGGAGGAGAACATCACATAGCTACTGGTCATGGACCCATGGTCAAAGGGAGACTACTCACAACTCATCCGGGAGGCGTCCATGGTGGTGGAGAGGCTCCCGGTGGTGATCCTCCCCTCCGGCAGGGTGCCGGGAAGAGTTCTCCTGGTGCTCCCGATCTTGGAAGCGCGGCGGCGGCGGAACAGAGATGAGATCGCGAAAAAGGGTTCCGTCCTCGAGGGTTTCGGGACGCGTGTTAAATATATGCCAAAGGGGGGCATCAGCGGAGGCCTGGGGGGTCCAGGCGCCCCCTCCCGGCGCGGCCAGGAGGGGGGCCGCGCCACCAGGGCGCCTGGAGCCCTGGTGGCCCCCCTCCGGCCCTACTTCGGCCGTGTGGAAGCTTCCGGAACGCTGATTTTTTATATAATTTTTCCGGGATTTTTCTGACAGTTTTCTTGACGGGAAAACCTGAAATACAAAAACAGTAGAAAACAGAAACTGGCACTGGGGTGCACTGAGTTAATAGGTTAGTCCAAATATGATCAAAAGTGTATGGAAGTGTATAAATATCATAGCAATATCACCCAAAAGAGGCATGGAGCAAGCAGAAATTATAGATACGTTTTAGACGTATCAACATCCCCAAGCTTAATTCATGCTCGTCCTCGAGTAGGTAAATGATAACAAGAATAATTTCTGTGGTGACATGCTATTAACCATATAAGGACTTTTCATAGTCATATGACAAAAGCTTACTGAGACAATGAATCTGTAGTAATTAAGTTGCCTCATGAGAAAATCACAAAGAACTGAAAGTTTTACAATATGATACTGAAACATCAAAAAGATTTGTAATGAGCATGGTGTGCAAATATGATAAAGTGATATCTCGCTTGCCCCCTTTAGTGAAGCAAAACATAAATGCAGGGGCACCTCCAAGGTTTAAGTGATGACTAGATACAGTGATTTCAGAATAAACGATATCACAATCATGCAAAAGACAATGCTACTTTGGGACAATGCACATTACACTCAGAATGACAATCATGCTCTTAATAGTTGGTGCTTTAAAAGAAGGTGGAGACTCTCCAACCGTGGCTTTTGTTGGCAAAGTTGAAAATCCGTAGTCGAAAACAAAGACAAAACATGTACCAGAGCTCTTGGTTTTAAAAACAGAGGTAATAATTTTTTTTTTTATTATGCATGTTCCGTCAACGAATGCTAGCAGATAACTCAATCACTTCTTGAGATGGACAAGTTTCGAGGAACGGCTCCCGAATGAGGACGATCACATCCTCTTAATCTCCTTTGTTTATCACTGCCAAAGTTTTCTGATTTCTTATGAACAAATTGTGAAGGAGGGTTTGTTTGTTATATTAATTTTGAGCCGGGCGCACTCTTTGCCAGTTCCTTCTCGTATTATGGGTTTGCACATTAGACATGCGATCCCGGGGTGAAGCTTGTCCAACTTAAAAAGATCATGAATTAACTACTACTTCCTCATGAACTAAAACAGAGGCACAAAATAGGAATGCTTTTTTGAATAATTTCGAGATGGTACATGAAAGTCTCCGTTAGGAATGGCAGGTAAATACCATGTATAGGAAGGTATGGTGGACTCATATGGCATAACTGGTTTAAAAGAATTTGGATGCACAAGCAGTCAGTCCGCTTAGTACAGGTGGAGGTTAGCAAAAGACTGGGAGCGACCAACTAAAAGAGCAATGACGGTCATAATCATGCAGAGCGACAAAGCAACATTGAATCAGGCATGGTAGTTATATCGCTACTCAGAAACAAAAGATCATCAAGGCTTGACAGACTTTCTTTACAGTCTTAAATATGCGTGAGCATACGCCAAGTCAATCAAAAGAAATTCTTGAAGGAAGATATCGCTAAACCATACCACATCATAGGCAAACAAATCATGTTGGTACTCCAATAACACATTGGGAACCCCCCAGCTATTTGAGACTAACCATAAGAAAACATGAACTACTAAGCACCATTATGCACGTAGCATTTTTATCATAGACATATCGACCAATGCAACAAAAGCCAACTCTCTTAATAAGATAAGCATGATAAATAAAGAGAGTTCCAACGACCAACTAAACAAAAGCTCTTTAAAAAGATAAGCATGAAAACTAAAAGCTAAACATGATAGTAGCTATTGAAAGACAAAGAACACACACAGCAAGGATAGACATGAAAATTCTATGTTATGTTCTAGGTTGAAGTGGAGAGTGTTTCTCTCCCACACAAAGAAAGCTGAGTTCCGACTCGTTATGAAAAGCTAAAGAAAACTAAAAAGGAAACTAAGAGCAAGACGCTCCAAGCATAGCACATAACACATGAAGTGATAAAAATATAGTGGAACGAAAGACGAACTGATAATGTTGATGGAGAAGGGGATGCACGGGGGCATCCCCAAGCTTAGACGCTTGAGTCTTCTTGAATATTTCTTGGCGGTGCATGGGGGCATCCCCAAGCTTGAGCGTTTGATACTCCTGAATCTTTTTATCATCTTCCCTCGCACACTTGAAAACTCCCTTCATACATAACTCATCATAATCTGATTAGCGAGGTTAGTACCGATAATAAAATAATTGTTCCTTCCTGGAAATAAGGATATTCTTGAAGGTCTACTGTTTCTCAAGATTGCCAAAAGGTTTTTGCAAAGAAAAAACAAGCTCAAGGTTTGCAAAATGAAGGAAAGGCAAAACATGACAGAATCTGTGAAAAACAGACCAGCCGGTAGTAAATGATTTTTTCGGGGCACTTCTGCAACTCTAATAAAAAAACTCAGAACAGACGCACGAAAGACAATTGTATAGAGCACGCTGTCAGAAAAATTCAGACCAAAATGATGATCAGGTGATTTTATACGAATTTTTCTATCCAAGGACAGAATCTGTTTCCTGGACAACACGTCACAACTTTTGAACTTTCTTGCAATCAGAGGCTACACTTAGCACAAAGTTGAAAAGTAAAGATACAATGATGATGCTACTGTAGTAACAAACATCAAGACCACTAAAAACTGAAAGAACAAACTGAAAGCAAAGATAACAAGGGTTGTCTCCCTAGAGCTCTTTCTTTATAGCCATAAAGATAGGCTTAAGACTTTAATGATGCTCTCGTATGAATAAGAGTTGAAGAACAAAAGAGAGCATCAAGGAGCAAATACCAACCACATTTAAGCCTAACATGCTTCCTATGCATGGGAATCTTGTAAGAAAATAAATTATTGAAGCATAAAGCAACTAGCATAGGAAGGCAAAACAAGCATAACTTCAAAATATTCAACATAAAGAGAGGAAACTTCTTATTATTAAGATATTTAGGACCATGTCTCCCTCTCTCATTATAAATTTCAGTGGCATCATGGATGAACTCAACAATATAACTATCACATAAGGCATTATTTCCATGATCCAAAAGCATAAAAGTGTCATTACTCTTCATATAAGCAAAATCTTTCTTATTAGGAATAGTGAGAGTAAGAATATCATAACCATCATGGTAATCATCGTATTTAGGAGGCATATCATCATCAAAGTAAATTTTCTCCTCAAAAGTTGGGGGACTAAAAATATCATGTTCATCAAACGTGTCATCCCCAAGCTTAGAGCTTTCCATGCCATTAGCAATATCGATATTCAAAGAAAGCATACTAATAACATCACCACCATCATGATTGTTATGCAAATAATAAAGTTCCATAGGTTTTTTAATTTTCTCTTCAAACACATCATGTCCCAAAGCAAGATAGAGCTTATAAAGCTCTCATATTTTTGTTGTTTTCCATTAAGCAAAACTAGTGAAAAGACATAAAGAAAACTGAAAGATAAACTAACAAGACTAAAAAGCAAAGATAAAAGATAGCGTGCAACTCCCCTATCTTGAAGAGTGGAGTCCCCGGCAACGGCGCCAGAAAACTTTGCTTGA
This sequence comes from Secale cereale, assembly GCA_902687465.1. Taxonomy (NCBI): domain Eukaryota; kingdom Viridiplantae; phylum Streptophyta; class Magnoliopsida; order Poales; family Poaceae; genus Secale; species Secale cereale. The sequence goes on from LR738713.1 coordinate 703,700,456, forward strand.
TGGCTTCTCGCCCCTCGTTGGTTACCCCAAGTGGAAGGTTTGAGATGCAGTGTAGCGGAAGTTTTCCCTTGGCAAAGATACCAAGGATCGATTTCCCCTGAGACTCCAAGGTTCAACAAGAAGGTGTCAACTGCTAACGGCGCCAGATACTTAGCAATCAAATTGGACCTGCACACAGATACAAATAACTTTGCTCCCAACGAGTACAGAGAGGTTGTCAATCCCTCCGGCCTTGTCGTTTACAAAGGATCAAACGCAAGAGATAATAGTGATAGATATTGCTGCAACTAGTAAGTAAAAACAGAAAGTAAATAGCGGATGTGATCAATGATGGTAATATGGACCGGGGTCCCATGATGTTCACTAGTGATGTCTCTCTCCCAAAAGACGATAAAACAGCTATGTGAGGTAAACGAATTACAGCTGGGCAATTGACAGAATTATGTGCGCAAACCAATGCTAACTATGTTGCAAGAAAGGTAGAGGTTCAAAGCATGGGCGGTACGCCAAGGCAAGTAGACCGAAATCCATCTGCATCTACTACTAATCATCCACCTTGATATATCTATCCAGAACATCTCGCTGGTATTAAGTTGCGAGTCCCACCCATAGTGTAAACTCAAAGCAACAGACAACTGCATTAAAAGAACTTTGCGTAAAGTAAACAATCCATGCACCCGCGGGTACAAGCACCGTTGTTTTCCCCTTGTGGCAACAGCACATCCCCTAGACTCATGTTTCTGTCACTCAAGCTAGTCATCGAGGGGCATGAACCCATAATCGAGCATAACGTTCCTCTTGGAGTCACTACCTACTACTTGGCCAAAGCAATAAATAGCAACGGAGAACATGCAAGAATTACTTAAGAACATAAATATAAAAGAGGTAAATCAAATATATTACTCAAACACAATCTGAACATAATCTCACAATCCATCGGATCCCAGCAAACTCATCATAGCAACAGCATAAGGATTACATATGTGCCTCGATCATGTAGGGCAGCTCACGAGGTCTAATTAGTGAAGCACAAGAAGGGGAGGAGAACATCACATAGCTACTGGTCATGGACCCATGGTCCAAGGGAGACTACTCACAACTCATCCGGGAGGCGTCCATGGTGGTGGAGAGGCTCCCGGTGGTGATCCTCCCCTCCGGCAGGGTGTCGGGAAGAGTTCTCCTGGTGCTCCCGATCTTGGAAGCGCGGCGGCGGCGGAACAGAGATGAGATCGCGAAAAAGGGTTCCGTCCTCGAGGGTTTCGGGACGCGTGTTAAATATATGCCAAAGGGGGGCATCAGCGGAGGCCTGGGGGGCCCAGGCGCCCCCCCCGGCGTGGCTAGGAGGGGGGCCGCGCCACCAGGGCGCCTGGAGCCCTGGTGGCCCCCCTCCGGCCCTACTTCGGCCGTGTGGAAGCTTCCGGAACTCTGATTTTTTCTATAATTTTTCCGGGATTTTTCTGACAGTTTTCGTGACGGGAAAACCTGAAATACAAAAACAGCAGAAAACAGAAACTGGCACTGGGGTGCACTGAGTTAATAGGTTAGTCCAAATATGATCAAAAGTGTATGGAAGTGTATAAATATCATAGCAATATCACCCAAAAGAGGCATGGAGCAAGCAGAAATTATAGATACGTTTTAGACGTATCAGTCCCTCAGCGTCATTCGGAACAGCTAGTGCGCCGGGGCCCTTTCCAAAGATTACGTGTATATCATTTACCATAGCAAGTACGTGATCACCGGTACGCATGGCGGGCTTCTTCCGGTGATCCTCCTCGCCTTTGAAATGCTTGCCTTTCTTTCGACATTGATGGTTGGTCGGAAGAAATCGACGATGGCCCAGGTACACATTCTTCCTGCATTTGTCTAGGTATATACTTTCAGTGTCATCTAAACAGTGTGTGCATGCGTGGTCTCCCTTGTTTGTCTGTCCTGAAAGGTTACGGAGAGCGGGCCAATTGTTGATGGTCACGAACAGCAACGCCTTTAGGTCAAATTCCTCCTATCTGTGCTCATCCCACGCACGTACACCGTTTCCATTCCACAGCTGTAGAAGTTCTTCAACTAATGGCCTTAGGTACACATCAATGTCGTTGCCGGGTTGCTTAGGGCCTTGGATGAGAACTGGCATCATAATGAACTTCCGCTTCATGCACATCCAAGGAGGAAGGTTATACATACATAGAGTCACGAGCCAGGTGCTTTGATTGCTGCTCTGCTCCCCGAAAGGATTAATGCCATCCGCGCTTAAAGCAAACCATACGTTCCTCTTCAAACTCCTCCCGGTACTTTCTCTCGATTTTTCTCCACTGCGACCCGTCAGCGGGTGCTATCTACTTCATGTCTTTCTTACGGTCCTCACTGTGCCATCGCATCAACTTGGCATGCTCTCCGTTTCTGAACAAATGTTTCAACCGTGGTATTATAGGAGCATACCATATCACCTTCGCAGGAACCCTCTTCCTGGCGGGCTCGCCGTCAACATCACCAGGGTCATCTCGTCTCATCTTATACCGCAATGCACCGCATATCGGGCATGCGTTCAGATCCTTGTATGCACCGCGGAGATCATCATGCATGTATCTTCTGCACCTCCAATCCTAGAGGGCATACGACCTTCTTTGCTGCGTATGTACTGTCGGGCAATTCGTTATCCTTCGGAAGCTTCTTCTTCAATATTTTCAGTAGCTTCTCAAATCCTTTGTCAGCCACAGCATTCTCTGCCTTCCACTGCAGCAATTCCATTACGGTACCGAGCTTTGTGTTGCCATCTTCGCCATTGGGGTACAACCCTTTTTTGTGATCCTCTAACATGCGATCGAACTTCAGCTTCTCCTTTTGACTTTCGCATTGCATCCTTGCATCGACAATGACCCGGCGGAGATCATCATCTGGTTCCTCTTGATCTTCAGCAGCTTCACCCGTTGCAGCATCATTGGCCACATCGTCTGGTTCCTCTTGATCTTCACCAGCTCCCCCCATTGCAGCATCACCGTATTCAGGGGGCACATAGTTGTCATCGTACTCTTCTTCTTCGCCGTCTTCCATCATAACCCCTATTTCTCCGTGCCTCGTCCAAACATTATAGTGTGGCATGAAACCCTTGTAAAGCAGGTGGGAGTGAAGGATTTTCCGGTAAGAGTAAGACATCATATTCCCACTTTTAGTGCATGGACAACACATAAAACCATTCTGCTTGTTTGCCTCAGCCGCATTCAGAAACTCATCCATGCCCTTAATGTACTCGGAGGTGTGTCTGTCACCGTACATCCATTGCCGGTTCATCTGCGTGCATTATATATAATTAAGTGTGTCAAAAACCATTACAAAACATCATAAATAGATAAGTAAGTGACCAAATTAATAGAAGTTCATCATCACATTAAAACCAAAGTACATACATAGTTCTCATCTAACAATGTATAGCTCTCCAGAGAATCTAATTAATTTTCACCATACACATCGAAACCATGTAAAACATTTCAATGCGAAAACAAATGCGATCATAATCGCAACCGAGGTAACAATTGATCCAACGGCATAATGATACCAAGCCTCGGTATGAATGGCATATTTTCTAATCTTTCTAATCTTCAACCGCATTGCATCCATCTTGATCTTGTGATCATCGACGACATTCGCAACATGCATGTCCAATATCATCTTCTCGTCCTCAATTTTTTTTATTTTTTCCTTCAAGAAATTGTTTTCTTCTTCAACTAAATTTAACTTCTCGACAATAGGGTCCATCTTGATCTTGTGATCATCGACGACTTCCGCAACATGCAACTCCAATTCCATCTTCTCCTCCTGCATTTTTTCCATTTTTTTCTTCAAGGAAATGTTTTCCTCTTCAACTAAATTTAACCTCTCCCCAAGAGGGTCGGTTGGAATTTCCGGTTCAACTACCTCCTAGAGATATAAAAACATATATGCATGTCAGGTTGGTTGGCATAATTGTCGAAAACACTAAAACAAATAGTTATAAATTAAAGATAATATGCCACATCCGAATCGTAGACAGGACGAGGGCCAACGTGGGCGGATCTCAAAACCATCGCACTATATAATAACAAGCAATAATAAACGTAAGAAAATTAGACAAATATCTATCTAAAGCAATAATAACAAGCAATAATAAAAGTAAGAAAAGCATGGACATAACAAGAGGCTCACCATGGTGGTGCGGGTGACGAGATCGGCGGGGGCGATCGACGGCGGCGAAGACGGGGACGGGACGTGACAGACCTCTAAACCTAGACAAATCTCGGAGAAAATAGAGCTTCGAGAGGAGAAAAGCTTAACTAGTGTGGCTCGGGCATTCCATCGAACACGTTGTGTGCATAGGAGGTGAGCTAGAGCACCACCAAGCCCTCTCCCCCTCGGCCAGAAAAAACAGAGCAGTGTGCTCTGCTCTTGCGCGAGGGGGTATATATAGGCACCTCATTGGTCCCGGTTGGTGACATGAACCGGGACTAAATGGGAGCCTGTGGTCCCGGTTCAAGTCACCAACCGAGACCAATGGTTGTGGGCCAGGAGCAAGACCCATTGGTCCCGGTTCGTGGCACCAACCGGGACCAAAAGGTCCAGACAAACCGGTACCAATGGCCCACGTGGCCCGGCCGGCCCCCTGGGCTCAGGAACCGGGTCCAATGCCCCCATTGGTCCCGGTTCTGGATTGAACCGGGACTAATGGGCTGGACCATTGCCCCGTTTTCTACTAGTGCTAGGACAACAACGATTTGGTATTTACTCGCCGTAGTGAATTCCTTTATTACTCTTTACTGCAGACGTTACCAGCAACGTCTGCCTTAATGTACATTGAACCCTTAGTAACATGGTGCATGGCTGGGGTCCTGGCGCACTATATAAGCCACCCCCCTCCTCCAGTACAAGGGTTTGCATCCTTGTAACTCACGCATATACACATTTCAGTCGACCGCCTCGGAGCACCAAGACGTAGGGCTGTTACTTCCTTCGAGAAGGGCCTGAACTCGTAAAACACCTTGTGTACAACTCCACCATAGCTAGGGCCTTGCCTCCTTATTCATACCCCCTACTCGTAGTGTCAGGCTTAGAACCATGACAGCGCCACGCACGGTCGACGGGTCAGCACTCGGACTGGAGGATTCTCGGCATGGGCGACGGCATCCGGACTGGCGGGACCCACTGGCTCCACCATCTATCCCCTCGGCGAACGGCGATCCATGACTCTCTTACTTTTTTCCTTTTTCCTCTTCTTCTACTTATTCTTCTTTTTTTCAACTTTCTTCTTCTTCTCATTATCTAAACCTAAACCTAGCACTAACCTAAACCTACCACTAGCCCAAACCTATTAATAACACCTAAACATAAACAGTAGAGAACAGTAGGAAAAAACAACAAAAAATCACATTGGCTCCGGCGGTGATGGAGGAGGCGGCGGGCGGCCTGAGCGGCGGGGCAGTGGGGCGGTGGGGCGGCGGGCCAGGGCACCGGGGGGCGTTGCGGGGCAGCGGGGCGGCGCGGCGGAGCGTCGGGGGGCGGGGGCGACGGCGCGGGTGAGGTGAGGGGAGAGAGAGGGGTGGGGCGCGAGCACTAACCGCTTTTTAGTTAGGTCACAGCTCTTTGCCTTCTGCTAGCAGAGGACAAAGAGCCTAGCTTGTGTAGTGGGGCCGAGGGAAACGGCCGTTAGATGGGCCACTTTCTTTGCCGTCTGCTAGCAGACGGCAAAGAAGCTTTGTCGTCTGCTAGCAAACGGCAAAGAAAGTGGCCACTAGGCGGTTCTCGTTAGTGGGCCACCCTCCCACTTTTCCATCCACTAGGAGATGGCAAAGCTTCTATGCCGTCTGCTAGCAGACGACAAAGAGACGGATGACGGCAAATAGGATCTTTGCCGTCAGCTTTCTGTAAGCTGATGGGAAAGACCTTCTTTGCCGTCAGCTAGCAGACGTCAAAGAGCTGGCTGACGGCAAAGATCCTGATTCTAGTAGTGGTTGGACCAACAACGGAGAAAGAGGGGTTATGATGGAAGACAATGAAGAATAAGAGGACGATAACAATTATCCTATGTTCCTTGAATGGAGTGATACTGCAATGGGGGAAGCTAAAGATCAAGTTGCGCCAGATGTGCTAGCGGATGATCTTCGACGGGCCATTGTTAATGCATAGAGAGAATGCTAAAGTGAAAAGGAGAAGTTGAAGTTGGAGTGCATGTTCGAGGATCTAAAAAAAATTTGTACCCAAATTGCAAAGATGGGAACACAAAGCTCAGTACCATACTAGAATTGTTGCAATGGAAGGCAGAGAATGGTTTATCTCAAAAGGGATTTGTTAAGTTACTGAAAATAATGAAGAGGAAGCTTCCAAAGGATAAGGAAATGCCTAACAGTACCTACGAAGCAAAGAATGTTCTCCGCCCTCTAGGATTAGAGGTGCAGAAGATACATGCATGCCCTAATGACTGCATCCTCTATGATGGTGAGGAGTACGAGAATTTTAATGCATGCCCGACATGTGGTGCATTGCGGTATAAGATCAGATGAGATGCCCCTGGTGATGTTGAGGGAGAGTGCCCCAGGAAGAGGGTTACTGCCAAGTTGATGTGGTATGCTCCTATAATACCAGGGTTGAAACGTCTGTTCATAAAGAAAGAGAAAAATTGAGAGATAGTGGCCGAAGTTTGCAAATGACGCAAGGAACTTATGGTTTGGTATAAGTACAGATGCCATTAATCCTTTTGGGGAGCAGAACAACAGTCATAACACCTGCATGTGACTCTATGTATCTATAACCTCCCTCCTTGGTTGTGCATGAAGCAGAAGTTCTTTATGATGTCAGTGCTCATCCAAGGCCCTAAGCAACCTGGTAATGACATTGATGTGTACCTAAGGCCATTAGTTGAAGAACTTTTACAGTTGTGGGATATAAAAGGTGTATGTGAGTGGGATGAACACAAACAGAAGGAATTTGACCTACGAGTGTTGCTGTTTGTAACCATCAATGATTAGCTTACTCTTAATAATCTTTCAGGACGGACAAACAAGGGATACAATGCATGCACACACTGTTTAGATGAGATTGAAAATATATATTTGGATAAATGTAAGAATAATGTGTACATGGGACATTGTCGATTTGTTTCTATCAGGCATCCCTTAAGAAAGAAAGGAAAGCATTTCAAAGGTGAGGCAGATTACAGGAAGAAGCATGGCCACTATACTGGTGATGATATATTTGATATGGTCTAGGATTTGAAAGTAATCTTTGGAAAGGGTCTTGGCGGACAATCTGTTTTGAATGACGCCAACGGCCACACAACCATTTGAAAGAACAAATCTATATTTTTGGAGCTACCATACTGGAAAGTCCTAGAGGTCCGCTCTGCAGTATACGTGATGCACGTGACGCAGAATCTTCCGATGAACCCGCTAGGCTTCTTGCGCATGTATGTGAAGACAAAAGATAAACCGGTGGCACGACAGGACTAGCAACGTATGAACGAAAAAGATGGCTTGCATCCTAAGCAGTATCAAGGTTCGCTACCTCTTGAGCATGTGTTGGTTTTCCCTTGAAGAGGAAAGGGTGATGCAGCCAAGTAGCATAAGTACTTCCCTCAGTTTTTGAGAACTAAGGTATCAATCCAGTAGGAGACTACACGCAAATCCCTAGTACCTGCACAAATAATTAAGAACCTTGCAACCAACGCGATAAAGGGGTTGTCAATCCCTTCACGCCCACTTGCAAAAGTGAGATCTGATAGAGATAATAACATAAATATTTTTGGTATTTTTGTTGTGTAGATTGAAAAGTAAAGATTGCAAAATAAACTACGATAAAAATAGCTAGTTGACGGTAGATTAATATCATGGATAATAGACCCGGGGGTCATAGGTTTCACTAGTGGCTTCTCTCAAGATAGCATATTTTACGGTGGGTGAACAAATTACCATCGAGCAATTGATAGAAAAGCGCATAGTTATGAGAAGATCTAGGCATGATCATGTATATAGGGATCACGTCCATGACAAGTAGACCGAAACGATTCTGCATCTACTAGTATTACTCCACACATCGACCACTATCTAGCATTCATCTAAAGTATTAAGTTCATAAGAACAGAGTAACGCATTAAGCAAGATGACATGATGTAGAGGGATAAACTCATGCAATATGACATAAACCCCTTATTTTTATCCTCGATAGCAACAATACAATACGTGCCTTGTTGCCCTTGCTTCACTTGGAAAGGAAACCTCAAGATTGAACCCAAAGCTAAGAACTTCCCCCATTGCAAGAAAGATCAATCTAGTAGGACAAACCAAACTGATAATTCGAAGGGACTTGCAAAGATATTAAATCAAGCATATAAGAATTCTGAGAAGAATCAATTATTGTTCATAGATAATCTTGATCATAAACCCACAATTCATCGGATATCGACAAACACACCGCAAAAAGTATTACATCGAATAGATCTCCAAGAAGATCGAGGAGATCTTTGTATTGAGATCTAAAGAGAGAGAATAAGCCATCTAGCTAATAACTATGGACCCAAAGGTCTGTGGTAAACTACTCACACATTATCGGAGAGGCAATGGTGTTGATGTATAAGCCCTCCTTGATCGATTCCCCCTCCGGCGGAGTGCCGGAAAAGGCCCCAAGATGGGATCTCACGGGTACAGAAGGTTTCAGTGGTGGAAATATGGTTTCGTGGTGCTCACTGATGTTTTCAGGGTATATGAGTATATATAGGTGGAAGAAGTATGTCGGTGGAGCTACGAGGGGCCCACGAGGGTGGGGTTGGGCCTACCCCCTGGGCGCGCCCTCCTGCCTCGTGGCCACCTCGTGGCTTCCCAGACTTGTACTTCAAGTCTCCTCGATTGCGTTTGTTCCAAAAACGATCCCCGCAAAGGTTTCATTCCGTTTGATATTCCTTTTCCGCGAAACACTGAAATAGGCAAAAATCAACAACAATTTGCACTGGGCCTTTGGTTAGTAGGCTAGTCCCAAAAATAATATAAAAGTGCATATTAAAGCCCATTAAACATCGAAAACAGATAATATAATAGCACGTAACAATAAAAAATTATAGATACGTTGCAGACGTATCAAACATCCCCAAGCATAATTCCTGCTCGTCCATGATTGGTAAATGATAAAAACAGAATTTTTTATGTGGAATGCTACCTAACATAATTTTCAATGTAATTTTCTTTATTGTGGCATGAATGTTCAGATCCGAAAGATCCAAGACAGAAGTTTAATATTGACAAAAAATTAATAATACTTCAAGCATACTAACAAAGTAATTATGTCTTCTCAAAATAACATGGCCAAAGAAAGTTTATCCCTACAAAATCATATAGTCTGGCTACGCTCTATCTTCATCACACAAAATATTTAAATCATGCACAACCCTGGTTCAGTCAAGCAATTGTTTCGTACTTTAATTTTTTCCAAACTTTTCCAACTTTCACGCAATACATGAGCGTGAGCCATGGACACAACACTATAGATGGAATAGAGTGCTAGTGGTGGAAAAGGAAAAAAGGAAGAAGATAGTCTCACATCAACTAGGCGTATCAATGGGCTATGGAGATGTCCATCAATAGATATCAATGTGAGTGAGTAGGGATTGCCATGCAACGGATGCACTAGAGCTATAAGTGTATGAAAGCTCAATTAAAGAAACTAAGTGGGTGTGCATCCAACTTGCTTGCTCACGAAGACCTAGGGCATTTTGAGGAAGCCCATCATTGGAATATACAAGTCAAGTTCTATAATGAAAGTTCCCACTAGTATTTGAAGCTGACAAAACAAGAGACTCTCTACCGTGATGATCATGGTGCTATTATGAAGCGCAAGTGTGGAAAAAGGATAGTAGCATTGCCCCTTCTCTCTTTTTCTCTCATTTTTTGGTCCTTTTTTATGGCCTCTTTTTTCTCTCTTTCCCATTTGTTTCGTCCGGAGTCTCATCCATACTTGTGGGGGAATCATAGTTTCCATCATCCTTTCCTCACTGGGACAATGCTCTAATAATGAAGATCATCACACTTTTATTTACTTACAACTCGATGCTTAGGACAAAATATGACTCTATGTGAATGCCTCCGGCGGTGTACCGGGATGTGTAATGAATCAAGAGTGACATGTATGAAAACTTATGCATGATGGCCTCGCCATAAATACGATGTCAACTACATGATCATGCAAGGCAATATGACAATGATGAAGCGTGTCATAATAAACTGAACAGTGGAAAGTTGCATGGAAATATATATTGAAATGGCTATGGAAATGACATAATAGGTAGGTATGGTGGCTGTTTTGAGGAAGGTATATGGTGGGTGCATGGTACGGGCGAAAGTTGTGCGATACTAGAGAGGCTAGCAATGGTGAAAGGATGAGAGTGCGTATAATCCATGGACTCAACATTAGTCATAAAGAACTCATATACTTATTGAAAAATCTACAAGTTATCAAAACAAAGCACTACACGCATGCTCCTAGGGGAAGGGTTGGTAGGAGTTAACCATCGCGCGATCCCGACCTCCACACAAAGGAAGACAATCAATAAATAAATCATGCTCCAACTTCATCACATAACGGTTCACCATACGTGGATGCTACGGGAATCACAAACTTTAACACAAGTATTCCTCAAATTCACAATTACTCCACTAGCATGACCCTAATATCACCATCCTCATATCTCAAAACAATCATCAAGTATCAAACTTCTCATAGTATTCAATGCACTTTATATGAAATTTTTTATAATACCCATCTTGGATGCCTATCATATTAGGACTAATTTTATAGCCAAAGCAAATTACCATGCTGTTCTAAGGGACTCTCAAAATAATATAAGTGAAGCATGAGAGATCAATAATTTCTATAAAATAAATCCACCACCATGCTCTGAAAGATACAAGTGAAGTACTAGAGCAAAATTATCTAGCTCAAAAGATGTAAGTGAAGCACATAGAGTATTCTAATAAATTCCGATTCATGTGTGTCTCTCCCAAAAGATGTGTACATCAAGGATGAATGTGGTAAACTAAAAAAAACCAAAGACTCAAATCATACAAGACACTCCAAGCAAAACACATATCATGTGGTTAATAAAAATATAATCCCAAGTAAAATTACCGATAGACGAACACGAAAGAGGGGATGCCTTCCCGGGGCATCCCCAAGCTTAGGCTTTTGGTTTTCCTGGAATTTTACCTTGGGGTGCCTTGGGCATCCCCAAGCTGAGGCTCTTGCCATTCTTTATTCCATAGTCCATCAAATCCTTACCCAAAAACTTGAAAACTTAATTGAAAATCTTGTGAGCTCGTTAGTATAAGAAAACAAACCCCCACTTAAAGGTACGTTATTGAACTCATTCTTTATTTATATTGGTGTTAAACCTACTGTATTAAAACTTCTCTATGGTTCATACCCCCGATACTAGACATAGATTCATCAAAATAAGCAAACAACACACGCAAAACAGGATCTGTCAAAAACAGAACAGTCTGTAGTAATATGTAACTTTCGAATACTTGTGTAACTCTAAAAATTCTGAAATAAATTGGTGGACGTGAAGAATTTGTCTATTAATCATTTGCAAAAGGAATCAACCTAAAATCACTCTCCAGTATAAAATGGCAGCTAATCTCGTGAGCGCAAAAGTTTCTGTTTTTCACAGCAAGATCTCAAAGACTTCACCCAAGTCTTCCCAAAAGTTCTACTTGGCACAAACACTAATTAAAACACAAAACCACATCTAACCAGAAGCTAGATGAATTATTTATTACTAAATAGAAGTAAAAGCAAAGAAAATAAAATTGGATTGCCTACCAACAAGCGCTATCGTTTAACGCCCCTAGCTAGGCATAAGACAAGAATAGATGTAGGTATTGCCATAATGATAAGGTAAATCGCAAAAAATCATCTCATATTCCCTACGTTCAGCAACAAGTTTTCTTTGTGGCAGGAAAAAGTAATAAAAAGGGCTAAATTTAATGGGACAAAAGTCCCCAAGATCAAGCTCGGGAGGTATGGGCTCATCCTTTGGCCCCTCATATTGCACAACCTCTTTCATTATAAATCTGAACTCATGTGCCAAAAAGATAGTAGTTGCTCGCTTAACAGAAGAATGCTCAATATTGGAAAATTCTAAAAAAATTCTTTGAATGGAAGGATGCATGTGGATAAATTCTCTTTCAAGTTCAACTACAAGCAAAGATATAGCATCCGCAAGACTACTGGTTTTATGAACAATAGATCCACCCATAGTGGGAAAAGCACCGGCACAAGTCAAGAAACCTTGAATAACTCCTTTTACAATAATATTACCACTACCAATCCAGAACTTTTTAGTGTGTAAAGTAGTAGGTTCCTCATGAGGATACTTAAAAGCATCAAAGTTTCCCCCATCGTTACTACTAACTTTTTCAACAATAACCTCCCCAGTTTCAGACATGATAGCAACAAACTGCACTAAGGCGAACATACACGAGGCAAGCAAACGGAAAAAGGGCGAATAAAAAAGCAAAGGTGAAGTGGGGGAGAGGAAAACTAGAGGAAAATGGCAAATAATGTAATGCGAGGGATAAGAGTTTGTGATGGGAACTTGGTATGTCTTGACTTGAGCATACATCTCCTCGGCAACGGCACCAGAAATCCTTCTTGCTACCTCTTGAACATGAATTGGTTTTCCCTTGAAGAGGAAAGGGTGATGCAGCAAAGTAGCATAGGTACTTCCATCAGTTTTTGAGAACCAAGGTATCAATCTAGTAGGAGACAACATGCAAATCCCTAGTACATGCACAAACAATTAAACCTTGCAACCAACGCGATAAAGCCTTCACGGCCACTTGCAAAAGTGAGATCTGATAGAGATAATAAGATAAATATTTTTGGTATTTTTTTGTATAGATTGAAAAGTAAAGATTGAAAAATAAACTACGATAAAAATAGCTAGTTGATAGTAGATTAATATGATGGAAAATAGACCCGGGGGCCATAGGTTTCACTAGTGGCTTATCTCAAGATAGCATATTTTACGGTGGGTGAACAAATTATTGTCGAGCAATTGATAGAATAGCGCATAGTTATGAGAATATCTAGGCATGATCATGTATATAGGCATCACGTCCGTGACAAGTAGACCGAAACCATTCTACATCTACTACTATTACTCCACACATCGACCGCTATCCAGCATGCATCTAGAGTATTAAGTTCATAAGAACAGAGTAACACATTAAGCAAGATGACATAAACCCCATCTTTTTTATCCTCGAGGGCAACAATACAATACGTGCCTTGCTGCACCTGCTGTCACTTGGAAAGGAAACCGCAAGATTCAACCCAAAGCTAAGCACTTCTCCCATTGCAAGAAAGATCAATCTAGTAGGCCAAACCAAACTTATAATTCAAAGAGACTTGCAAAGATATTAAATCAAGCATATAAGAATTCAGAGAAGAATCAAATATTGTTCATAGATAATCATGATCATAAACCCACAATTCATCGGATCTCGAAAAACACACCGCAAATATTATTACATCGAATAGATCTGCAAGAAGATTGAGGAGATCTTTGTATTGAGATCCAAAGAGAGAGAAGAAGTCATCTAGCTAATAACTATGCACCCGAAGGTCTGTGGTAAACTACTCAGACATCATCAGATTGGCTATGGTCTTGATGTAGAAGCCCTCCGTGATCGATTCCCCCTCCAGCAGAGCGCCGGAAAAGGCCCCAAGATGGGATCTCACGTGTACAGAAGGTTGCGGCGATGGAAATAGGGTTTCGTGGTGCTCTCCGATGTTTTTAGGGTATATGTGTATATATAGGTGGAAGAAGTACGTCGGTGGAGCTACGAGGGGCCCAGGAGGGTGGGGGCGCACCTACCCACCTAGGCGCACCCTCCTGCCTCGTGGCCACCTCGTGGCTTCCCAGACTTATACTCTAAGTCTCCTGGATTGCGTTTGTTCCAAAAACGATCCTCGCGAATGTTTCATTCCGTTTGGATTCCATTTGATATTCCTTTTCTGTGAAACACTGAAATAGGCAAAAAAATAGCAATTGGCACTCGGCCTTTGGTTGGTTGGCTAGTTCTAAAAATAATTTAAAAGTTCATATTAAAGCCCATTAAACATCTAAAATAGATAATATAATAGCGTGGAACAATAAAAAAATTAAAGATACGTTGGAGACGTATCAAGGTCCTGCCAGCTATGCTCTTACTAATGCAGAGAAGGAAATCTTTTTTGCATGCCTGATCAGTATCATGGTCCCATCTGGCTTATCATAGAATATAAAGGGAATATTAAATATGATAGAGAAAAAATTACAAAACCTAAAGTCTCATTACAGCCACGTGATTATGATGCAATTTCTTCCGGTTGCATTACGCGGACTTCTACCAAAAAAATGTTTAATTAGCCATTGTGAAGCTATGTGCATTCCTCACTGCAATTTCTCATAAGGTAATGGATCCAGAAATCCAACCAAGGTTATGGAATTATTTGGTCCAATATCTTGTCAGTTTCGAGTTGGTGTTCCCACTATCCTTCTTCAATATTATGACGCACGTCCTAGTTCACCTAGTTGAAGAGATTGCCATTTTGAGTCCTGCATTTCTACACAATATGTTCCCCTTTGAGAGGTTCATGTTAGTTGTAAAGAAATATGTTCATAACCGTGCTAGGCCAGAAGGAAGCATCTCCAAGGGCTATGGAACATAGGAGGTTATTGACTTTTGTGTTGACTTTATTCCTGACCTTAAGACGATTTGTGTTCCTCAATCGTGGCAAGAGGGTAGACTGAGTGGAAAAGGCATGCTAGGAAAGAAAGCAACAATATGTAGGGACGACCATTCTTTCACTCAAGAACACTACAAAGATCTACAAAGTTCTACCTTGGTGGCACCGTATATCAATGGACACAAGAATATTGTACGCTCCCAACACCCGGGGCAGTATGACGACTGGATTACACGTGCACACATGGCGACTTTCGGCGGTAGGTTGCAAACACAGCTCAGGATTAACACAACTGTTGGAGATCAGCTATACTTGTTGGCCAGGACATCGTCTTCGATTGTATGGACTTTCCAAGGGTACGATTTAAATGGGAATACATTTTACATGATCGCCCAAGATAAAAAGAGCAGCAACCAAAACAGTGGTGCCTGCTTTGATGGAACAAACACTAATAGAAAAAAAGACACATGTTATGGTTACATAGAGGAGATTTGGGAACTTGACTATGGACTTGATTTTAAGGTCCCTTTGTTTCGGTGCAAATGGGTCAATCTGATAGGAGGCGGGGTAATGATAGACCCGTAGTACGGAATGACAATAGTGGATCTTTACAATCTTGGGTACACAGATGAAACATTCGTCCTAGCCAATGATGTGGCATAGTTTTCTATGTGAAGGACATGTCTACCAAACCGAGAAAAAGAAAATATAAGGAAGCAAATACATCATACGATGAGCCAAAAGGCCACATAGTTCTTTCAGGGGAAAGCTACATCGTGGGAGTGGAGGACAAGATAGACATATCAGAAGATTATGAAAAGTTTGTTGAAATTCCCCTCTTCACAGTGAAGACTGACCCAAGCATCATGTTAAGTGATGAAGATTGTCCATTGTTACAGCGCAATGATAAGCAAGGAACACATGCGAAGAAAAAAGTCGTATATCCCAAGATCCCACTCTCGGATGTGACCGCATTCACCATCATCACTTTCTCCCTAGTGAGTTTCCAGACTTATAGCTAGAAATCCCACTTCGGACGATCCGCGGGGAATCTTCGTAAGAGTTAGGGTATATATGTGTTCTGGGTGTTCCTAGGTGGAATCCAGAGCGTCGGAATCCAACCAAAAAGCCAAGGTATTTGTTTATGTATACACACATGTATTTATGTTTCCGATCAATACAATTCTAGCATGAATGATAAACCTTTATCATGATTATTGTAATATAATAATAACCATTTTATTATTGCACTACAAAAAAATACACTTCCGTGATGATACGTGTTTGTCACAGTAGGTCACATTTTCTATCATGCATGTACATCCATGACAAATTTATGACAGAATCAAGATAGTCATACCTGTGCTGTCGTAGAAGTGTTCCATGACATTACCAAAATTATTATCACGGAAGTGTCCACTTCCATGACGATAAATCGCGCGTCACAGAAATGCTTTCGTCAAGGGTGACCAACACGTGGCATCCACCGTAACAGAACGCCGTTAAGCTATCGGGTCCGGTTTTGGATCCGATAACCCGTTAACATCCCCGACCAATGGAGATTTTCCACGTGTAAAATCATCATTGGCTGGAGGAAACACATGTCGGCTCACCGTTGGGACAGATGTCATCCACTCATTGGACCCAAAGCGCCTATGATACGTCGACACGTGGCATGGTCCAACAGAGGACAATTCCTGTGAAAAGGCCGGCCCATTTGACTTGGTCAAAAGATGGCAGGCCGGCCCACGGCAAGCCTGTAACGGCATGTTCGCATATAGCCCATTTATAGCCCGCTAACCCAGGGCCCGTTTACGGCCTATCCGAATTAGGCCCATTAGGGTCATTTGGGCCGTCCAATATAATTCTAGTCTTTTTTAACTTCGGGCCGATGTATGGCCCATGATGTCTTTCGACCCATATGAGGCCCTTATTACTCCCGGCCCATTAATGGCCCGCGGTAAAATTGGCCCGTAATAAACAGTGTATCACTTTATACCCATTAACGGCATGTGGTGAAACTGGGCACGACCTAACAGAGGCCCATTCCTGTGAAAAGGCCGGCCTGTTTGACTTGGTCAAAAGGTGGCGGGCTGGCCCACAGCAAGCCTGTTAACGGCATGTTCGCATATAGCCCATTTATAGCCCGCTAACCGAGGGCCTGTTTACGGCCTATCGGAATTAGGCCCAGTAGCGTCATTTGGGCCGTCCAATATAATTCCAGCCCATTTTAACTTCCGGCCCATGTATGGCCCATGACGTCTTTCGGCCCATCTGAGACCCTTAGTAACCCTCTTCCCATTAACGGCCCGTTGTTAAACTGGCCCGTAATGAACAATGTATCACTTTATACCCATTAACGGCCCATTATTCTGTTGGACCATTTCCAGCCCATGTTATCTATCGGCCTTCTTAGGGCCCATTTATTCTTGGGCTCATTTCCAGCATTCGTTTACTTTCGGCCCATTACTGTCATTTTCTTCTTGTGTGCCAAATTCAGCACGTGGTTACAGTTGGCCCGTTTATGGCCCGTTAATATGTTGGGCCGTTTTCATAGCGTCATCAAATATGGCCGATTAACGACGGCCCATTATGGTCGGCCCATGAACGGACGATTTCAACTCTAGACCATACGGCCATAATGTGGTATGTTATTGGCCCATGTTTGGCCAACTGATCATACGGCCCGTAGAAGGCCCATTAATGATACGGCCCGTAGAAGGCCCATTGTGTCTACGGCCCATATAAGGCCCATTGTTTCTATGCCCCATAGAAGGCCCATTGTTTCTATGGCCATTTAGAAGGCTCATTGTTTCTACGGCTCGTAAGAGGCCCATGTTAACTATAGTAAATATGTAGCCCATGGTTAATGAGGCCTAGTTTAAAAAAATAGGCTACTGCGGCCCCTAGCAAACCACGGAAAAAGAACTGCACTGACTACAAGAAAACAAATAAACAAGAAAATAATAAGGAAATAAATAGGCAAGCAACTTACGCTAAGCTATCACGGCTATTACACATATTACATCCACTGGGCATCAAAGTTCGCCACCAGTGCAAATATAGGGAACAAAGCAGCATATTACATACACTGGCCGTCAAAATTGGCCACCAGTGCAAATAAACGCGGCAGCAAAACAAGAGCATAACTGAAACAAATTCAGAAGAGCTCAAGAAACATGGTATCCACCATGCTGGCAATAAGCTTGGCAAGCTTATTAGCTTTATCCTGTTTGGCGCTAAAATCCTCCAACGCTTGTTGTTGCACCAGGAAGTATGCATCTGAATGCTCCAAGGACTTTTGTAGTCCTTCCGCTTCTTATCGCATCACAGCTGATCGATGTCTTTCAGCTTGTAGTTGAGACTCAAGGAACGAAACTGATTCAGACAGTGAGTTTGAATAGCTTGTGCAAGCGGTAGTGGCCAGTAACTCCAACACTAAACCAAGACAAGACTTTGGGGTTGTCTCACTGTCTTTGAGATAGTCTTCCTTAGCTGCTTTATCAGCTTTGTTGGAGATGAACAAGGATGTGTCACTATCCTGAACCTTATCTGCATTACTTCCTTTACCATCGCTTAATAAAGCACTCTTCCCCAATCTTCTGTCAGTATTCTAAAAGAAGAAACAAGCAGACACATAACCATTTAGCATGTAGTAGTATATGAAACTCATTTGTGTGAACCAGTTCATTAGTAAGGTGGACAAGATTAAACTACCAAGTCTTCTATTGCCAAGTACTAGTACTGAATAAAAGCATCAAACAAACATATATCTATGTCCTATGGTCACTGCATTGTCTTGCCAAATCAAAATAGAGACACGGTTCAAATCATATCAGTTCAAGACAAAGCAGCAGTGAAAGAATACAAAGCGTGGGAAACTACACGGCACAACAAGATTTGAAATGGGTACCATGGGTCTACGTGTACAACAACACTATTTGCTTTGTTGTGATGCTAGTAATGTGCATGATATGAGAAGTCAACTGTATACACAATTGAAGTTGAAATCAACAGAGCTATTGATAAGAGCAAGCCTGTTAGAGAAACATGCGTGAACATACCAGCTGTGCCATTGGATTTTCGATTGGATCCTTCAATTTAAAAATAAGTTTGTATGAGTAAATACAGTGATACAAGAGCAAAGCACTATGCACGATAGCAATCATAGTTAAAAAAGGCACGCCTAAGCGAGCGCTTAAGCGCGCCTAGGCTCTAGGCGTTGGCGAAATGCATTGCGCATAACTAGGCTTATTCTGTGCATAACTACGCATAAGCATGCGCTTTGGTCAGTAAAGCGCAAGGCGGTCGCAAAACGAACAATTAACGCCTAGCGCTTTTTGGAACTATGATAGCAATGGAATCTCAAATTAGAACAGTTGTTCTTCGGGTTTAGGCACTTGTTCTACATGAACAGAGTACTGTAAGACGCAAGAATATACTACTTAAAATAGAAAATGAGCTCATAGGCCTTACCACAATATTTGTTCGGGACCAGTACAGAAAAAGGCGTTCCCAGTCATCGTCCAGTAAATGTGTCTCAGGAGAACGTAAGGGCATTTGATGAGTTTCTTTGCTGGTGAAGTGCGTTTTCTTCAGGTAATTCCGATACTGCCACCAAGCATTCTTGAAGATAGCAAAGGTATTAGCACAGGTTACCTCTCATCCTGAGTTTCCAAATTGGTCCTTCTCTATAGAGAAAAATGGGAAAATTTGCTGTATTATAACCATCATGGAGGTAGGATGTATGGGACAAAGCAAACTAATTGCCATGAATAACATTACTTACACATAACTCCTGGACAAACACCTGCAACTGGCATTTTCCTTCATCTTTTGTATAATATTTCCAAGATGGAAAGATACGCACATACGATTTAACAACATCAAATGCGATAGATGCTAAAGTACGACTAGCTGGTTGTGCTTCCTTCACAGGAATAGGCGTACTAACAGGTGGAATTGGGGTTCACCGTGGTAGTAGTGGCCCTTTGGGCACTAGAGATGCCTTACTAACTGCTCTTGTTTGGGAGCTCTGTGGTGGAGATGGTGCTGTGTCAACAGGAACTGGGTTACTACCTGCTGGGTTTGGGGTTAGGTTGGGTGAAGCTAGTTCTCCGTCCGTCGCGGTAGGGGCACAATCTGCGAGAGTTTGGGTTATGTGTAGTAGGGCTGGTTCTCGTGCATGTACAACCGGGATGATATCTCCACCAAGAGGTAGCACAGTTTTATTTGAAGACCATTTTTTTAGTCCGCTAGATGCTGACATCAGCCGCTCCAATTCAAATGGCTGATAAACAGGAAACATAGTTGAATGTACATACATTGTATGAGAGACATATGCAATAGATAGTGTGGAAAAAATGAGGACATGAAATATTTCACATATATGATGTTTATCTAAACTGGATAGCATATCATAACATAATACAAAGATATGATGAATAACTAAAACACCATGCCAAGTTGGAGCATACACCTCGATGGGGGAATAGGACTGGTCATATGTCTCTGAACCATCTCCGTGGAGCTATCGGGACCCAACAAGAGATCTGCTTCGACAGGTAGCACTATCTTCTCTGAAGGCCTTGTTTTCACTCCAGATTTTTCAATCTCCCACCCAAATGGCTGATTCACAAGAAGAGTAGTTTAATGTAGAAACATTGTCGACAAATGGAAATGTAATGAAGAAAAGGATGGGCAAGATATCATTCAAATATATGATGCCTGGTTAAACAGTATGGCATTGCACATTTCACGTATATTATGGCTGGCTAAAAGACATGAGACTTCATAATTCCCATATATGATATAGAAACTAAACAGGTGGCGACAAAACATGTCTAAACTAAGCAGATGACATATATGATGTCAAAACAAGGCACTGCAAGGAAACATATGCATGATATGACTAACATCATGATGGCAAGGTATAGCAAACACATTGGGGGTAAATAGGAGTGGTCAGCGGCGTCTGAATCCACCTCAGAACAGATATCTTCCTCTGGATTACAATCTGGAGAGGGGTGGGGAGGGTTTTCCATTGAATCCACCATGGAGTGATGTCTGCCTGACATTGTATTGCCGCACAAAACTCTTCTCTTTTTCTCTACATGTTCAGCATGACTGTGTACAATATCTGACATGCATACGAAAGAAATATGGTGAGATTATGTAAGGAGAGCATGCAGAAATTTAGAGTGATGGTAACAACTAGTGGATGGATCCAAACATAATGATAGCAGGCTGATGATTGCTTTACTTTAATAAAAAGACATATAATGATTGCTTTACTATTTGTTTTCCAACCAAGATGAACAACATAGGCATACCCTAGGTCAAGCAGATATTAGACAGATATACTATTCATTGCTTCCTCGATATGTGCCCCATAACTAATTTAGAACTCAAGTTTGAACATTAATTTGGACCTGACTTGGAGTCCAAGAGTTGAACAGGACGATAAAGTAGCAGGTAATTTGAAGCAGTGCATAACATAAGCAGAATCAAAAGAGTGCGACCTCTCTTGTGGACCCGTGTACTCCTCAGGTTCATCTGCCGAGTCGATGATGGTGATGTCATTGCGGTGGGTGCCGGCGGCAGGGAAGGAGATCTGAGGCGGCGAAAGACGACCAGGAGTCGTGATGTCTGGTTTGGTGGATCTTTCTGTCGATGGAGCACCTCAGGTGAGGTGGATTACGTCGCGGCAGGAGCAGGACAAACCACACAAAGTTCCCTTCGACACCTACCTGTAACTGAAGTAATTATGTAAGGGCTCATTTGGCTTGCATGATCCTAAAATCGCAGGGATAGGAAAAACACTGGAATAGGATAGGGATGCACATGGTAAAAATAGCATTTGTAAACACAGGATTTCGTTCAACTTGGGTGTTTGGTTTACAGGAATTGGAAGAGTAGAGGAATGCAAAGAAACATGGCCAAAATAAAGTGAAACCATATGAAAGCGTGTAGAGTTAGAATATTATTCTGCCACTAATGCACTTGGTATTGTTTTCATGCATAGGATTTTGAAAAGTAGGTCCAGGTGGATGTTTTGCTTCATTCCTTTCAACAAAATGCATGAATAATTGAATTGTAGAGTGTATTGGAAAATTCCCTATTGCTATGTTTTTCCGTCGAACCAAAATAGCCCTAATGGATCGACATGAATGTATAGTAATAAGTGATGCAACAAGTGTACAACCTCTTTGCTAGCCGTGTCAGCCTCAGCATCATTTGGTTGGTCGCTGAAGCAGTTGAGGCAGAGGTGGCTGTCGGAGGTGTGGAGGAAGATCTGAGGAATCTGTAGACGGCGTCAAGGGCACTGCTCTATTGTGATGGATCGTTCTGTCGTTGCAGCTGCCCCGGTGAGCCGTGAGACGTCAAGGCTGAAGTAGCACCAGACAGACATCGTCAATCTCAAGTGGGATTCTAATAGCATCTCCAATAGATGATGTAAAATAGATGTAAAATTTACATCACCAAAAACCACCTGACTACAACAGATGAGGTAAAAATTATTGACACTGAACTTAACTTTCGAAACTGAAATTTACTCTGGAATCTGAATGACTATCGAAACTAAACGCAATGGTAGCAGAGAGGCACTTGACATGTAGTTTAGCGAGGGCCTGCAGTTCATCTTCAACCTGCACCCCCCTGAGCCGCTAGCCATCATCGGCCGAACCGTCGGCCCCAGCGCCGCCTCGCTGCCCCGAAACAACTCCCCACCGCCGGTCCGTCGCCGCCCGGGCCAGCCCTATAGGCCCCCCGCCCACACCCTTAACCCTAAGATAGATAGTGGGGTACCTCTCCGGCGAGCCCCCGTCCACGCTGCGGGTGGTTGTTCCTTAACTCACTACACCACGCACCAGAATTCCCTACTAACGTCTGTTGGAAAAAGTCACTATTGCCGACCCACGGTCGGCTAGGAAAATTTCTAATAGACTGTAGGTTGGGAAACCTATGTACACTGACATGCTGTCGGTCGATAATAATATAGCATATACCATCCAACTGTCGGTCGGGGATTCTATTATGGCCCATGGAACATCGGTTGGTAAAAAACCTCGAACAACAGTTAGAAGCTAAAGTGGGCCTCATGCGCCAATAACCGAGAAAATTAGCGCCAAACCGGCCCAACCCGCGAAGTCCCCCCCCCCTCAAAATACAAGGATGCCACCGCCGCACGCCCCATTCGTTCCTCACTGACGAAATCCCTCTCCTGTTGTTCCCCACGCACGCCGGCGCGGCGGCGCCCCACGCCGGTCAATCCACACGCCTCTGACCACCGCCCCTCGCCGCCCAGGGCTACCGACGGTCTATCCCACCGCTGCCCCAAGCCGCCCTTCCTCTGTACCACCGCCCCAAGCCGCCCTTCCTCTGTACCACCGTCCCACGCCGCCCTATCTCTACAGCGCAGCCCAACTCCGTCATGCCTCTCTCCGCCGCCGGCTCCACACCCTCGTGCTCTCTCTCCGGTTGGCCGCCTCTCTCCAACATCCCTAGTGTGACCTCCCCATCTCCATCGTCCAGCTCATGAAGACATAAGCAACGACAGATTTGGATCGGGGCAGCGTGCGCCTGGGAAAGGACATCCCTCTCGGTCTTTGGCTGGGAAGGGGCACCGAAGTACCTGAGTACTCCGGCGAGCCCCCTGCCCCCACCCCGTGAAAATCGACTGACCCAATAGTCGATTCAGTCGACTGAAGTGTAGCTAAATCAGAGCAGAGCAGCAGCACGAGCGAGCAGGAGAGCAGCAGCAGCAGTGTGAGCGAGCGAGCGAGAGCCGAAGCAGCAGTAGCAGCGCGAGCGAGAGCCAGAGCAGCAGCAGCTGGGCGAGCAAGCGATTGAGCGAGAGCCGGAGAAGCAGCAGCTGATCCGGCTGGTAAGACGAAGGGGCCTCGCAGTTGGGGAGAGCCGCCGTGGAGATGTCGCTAGCGACGCCGGCTTCAAGGTAGCCGCTCCATGGGGGTGCGGGATGGAGCACCGTCGACGCCGAGAGGTCGAGCTAAGGAGAAGGTGCGATGCGATGAGTGTACAACCTCTTTGGTGGAGCAGACTAGGCCTCGGCTTCATACGAGGAGTCGGTGAGGATGCGGCGGTTCCAGTGGAGCAGGTTAAGGCGGCGCCGTGGGGATGGAGCAGCCACGATAGACGACGCGATCGTCAGAGCAGCTCCTTGGAGGTGGAGGACGGGGCGGCTGAACCGGCGGGATGACTAGATGGACGATGGATCCCCATCCGGGGAGGTGATGAGGGACGTCGAGCTGTTGCGGTGGACGACGTATCGGGGAAGAGGCTCCGGCTTGGCAGCGGTGAGGTGGCGGACGGAGGAGGGTGGGGTTTCGCGGCTGGAGCGGAGAGGTTATGGCGGCCTGGGATTTCGAATGGAAAAAAGGAGGCGATGGGAGGGGGTGAACCATGACTTAGGGACGCGCTTGTCCAAAATGTAGGGTGTGTTACAAAAGTACCCCCACCGATTTGAACTAGCGGCCCTTTCGGCTCAGGGTTAGAAGGGGGATTTCGCGTGTTGGGATTTGGCAGCTGGACGGAGTTTTTGCGCTCATTGTAATTTCGGGATAACAAGGCGCGGGTTGTGAAGGCGCCAGTTTTGGGAGCATAATATCTGAATTTTCGAGATATAACAAGGCGCAGGTTGAATTTTAGGGACAAGCCTAACGTGTAATATTGTACTTGTACGTACCAAATCAATTCGCACTTCCCTCAACCAGAAAGAAAACGAAAAAATAAAACTATTCACACCACACAAAGAGAGAGTCTTGCCCCGTTTTACTAAAAAAAATGCTATTTAAAGCTACTCATACCAACGATTTAGTCCAATTAAATGCTATTCGGTAGTATGAATTCATGTTATGTCCAATTAATTTTTTTCGCTTGCTGTATAATGCATGTAACCTACTCATACCAACATTTTAGTGCATTCCAAATGTCTGTACTACCACTGCAATTCGAACTGAATTTGAATTCGTTTCTCTATTTCAATAACAATCTACAATCATGATTGTTGCCAACTTCAACCATCATTCCTGTATTACCTTAATAACACACCACATGATTACTATAGAGATAGATATAAACTATGTGTGCTACATGAACTCGAATTCTAGTTTTTGAATACACTTGATGTTGATTCCAAATAAAAGTACATTTGATGTACTAAATATATATTCATAATCTAAACCATGTTCCTTACGTCTAGACCGTGTTTATCACACATAGTATAGTGCCCCGCCCCCTACATTATTACAAGTATTTAGACCTGAGCTGCAAAAGCCACACATTAGCCCAAATTATGATCAATGTTCTATATATTATACGTATTACTAGCAAGATGCCCATGCGTTCCACACAACATCAACATGATCAAGGGGAGGCCTAATTTGCAAATATGGAGAGGGGTGTGGGTATCTTTATTTAAAATTGCCATAGTTTCCTTCCTATCCATCAGATATAAATTGGACGGCCTGTATTGCAAGATGGCAGGCACACCATCATCAACAACTCTGTTTTTTTATAAGAGTAGAGACAAAATATATTATATGTACTATAACATGTTCATAACCACACCATGTGTATCATCGTTATATATATTCACACATGCGTTGGTTTAAAACACTATGATAAATTCTTGAAATATCTGAATTCGCTTTTTATAATGAAGTACGATCTCTGTTCGCCTTTTACACCCACACAATCCTCTTATCTTTGTAGCTAGCTAGCGCTAACTTTCTCTCGTGCATGCACACACCAGCATCCCTCTCACCCTCCCTCAGCATTCTCTAGCTCCATCACGCAAATTCGTCTTTTCACTTTAGGTCGTTCACCCACGGTGTGTGTAGGCCCCCCAGCTCCTTCTTTATGGCACACATCGATCGATATGCCTCTCTAGCCAGGTGTGCCCAGCAGAAACACAAGCTTCCCATCTTCTCTTATCACCGTCCATGCCTCACTCCCACAACTCTTTTCATTGATCTCGTACTCGCACACTCCTTCCCCCTCGATATAGTATGATTCTCGCACCACCTCCTAGATGCATCCCTCTCTCTATCCTTCTCCCCGTACCTCATTTGCTTCTAACACACACATGCATGTATACGGAGCGATCTCCCAACATACACCTAGGTCGACTTTAACTATTCCCCCCCCATCGATCAACGTACCTCACAAGTTATGTCTCTCCTTTCTCTGACAAAGGACGATTGATCTTACTATGTAGTTATGTCTGCTTACCACAGCCATATCGCCCCCCTCATCATTCGTGCATGCCTCCTGACCCGTTGTAGGATCGAAAGTATGTCTAGAGGGGGGGGGGTGATTAGACTACTTGACAATATAAAAAAATCTGCCTTTTGATCATGCAAAGTTTTTGGCAGTTTCACAGTTAAGATCAATTCAAGTAACACCCTACACATGCAATTCTAGAGTAATAGCAGCGGAAAGTAAATTGCACATGTAAAAGAGAGGTGGAGAAGATCAAACACGGTTTTGTGACACGAAGATTTTTGTCGTGGTTCCGATAGGTGGTGCTATCGTACATCCACGTTGATGGAGACTTCAACCCACGGAGGGTAACGGCTGCGCGAGTCCACGGAGGGCTCCACCCACAAAGGGTCCACGAAGAAGCAACCTTGTCTATTCCATCATGGCCTACGCCCACGGAGGACTAGCCTTACTCGGGGTAGATCTTCACGAAGTAGGCGATCTCCTTGCCCTTACAAACTTCTTGGTTCAACTCCACATCTCAAAGACGGAGGCTCCCAAGCGACACCTAACCAATCTAGGAGGCACCACCCTCCAAAAGGTAATAGATGTGGTTGATGATGATGAACTCCTTGCTCTTGTGCTTCAAATGATAATCTCCCCAACACTCAACTCTCCTCACTGATTTGGCTGTGGTGGAAGAAAGGTTTGAGTGGAAAGCAACTTGGGAAGGCTAGAAATCAAGTTTCATATGGTAGGAATGGAATGGCTTGATCTCAACACAAGGGTAGGTGGTTCTCTTCTCAGAAAGTGTAAGGTAGGAGTGGTAGACTTTCTGATGGCTCTCTCCACGAATGAAGAGGGGGTGGAGGGGTATATATAGCCTCCACACAAAATCCAACCGTTACACACATATTTGACCAATCTCGGTGAGACCGAAGTGAAAACTCGGTCAGACCGAAAGTTCAAATATAGTGAACGTTGGGATTTTCGGTGGGACCGAAAATACCATCTCGGTGTGTCCGAAGTGAGTCAAAGGTAGGAGCTTGCCATCTCGGTGGGACCGAAATTAACAACTCGGATATTCCGAAGTGATGTCAACTGGTTACAGAAGGTTGGCAGTCCAGTTTCGGTGAGACCGAAACTCAAAATCGGATGGACCGAGAAATTAGGGTTTGGAAGAATAACTGAGGTGGTTCATCTCGGTGGGACTGAGTTTGCAGAATCGGTTTGTCCGAGATTACTTATGAGTGTGTTAAGTAGTGAAGAGTGCTGATAGTTGAGGGAGCTAGATCACTAAGCACTTGAGCAACCAGATCATTAACACAACCTCATCCCCTTTTAATAGTATTGGCTTTTCCTATGGACTCAATGTGATCTTTGATCACTAAACCAAAAATGGAGTCTTGAGCTTTTGCCAATGCTTGTCTTAGCATTTTGAGGGGTCCACTTCTTCAGACATTTCCATACCCATATCATCGAACTTTTCTGAAATGATTCTCAAGTAAATATTAGTTCAATGATATATATGTTGTTATTAATTACCAAAACCACCCGGGGATTAGTTGCACTTTCAATCTCCCCCTTTTTGGTAATTGATGACAACATATAGATCAAAGCTTCGACAAAAGATATAATCAATGAGTAATATCGTCGCTTTGAGAAGTATGTGATAAACAAGAGCTCCCCCTAAATTTGTGCATTATTTAAAATTCGCGTTTGAATGCAAATGCACAATCGATTAGGATTATGGGTCACTCTTCCATGTCACATACATCTTGGTGGAGCGCACAAAATGATAAGAATGAATAACATGCACTCAATCACCAAGACAAGAGTAAATAGCCATACAATAATGAATAGCATATGATAAGCATTAAGCACACATTAAAGCATAGTATGACTAAGCACTCATTAAGGTAGCATCAAACGTAGTAGCAAGCACACTTAAAGTTTCAGGAACCAAAAGAAACCAATGTATATCAAAGAAACCGGCAAAAGAACGAAAGACGAAAGAGCACTCTCTCTCTCGAAGCCCTATGATCTATAACAATTTCTCCCCCTTTGGCAACAAGTTACCAAAAAGTTCGAAAAGGTATAGAGCTAAGCGTCACTGCGGGCTCTGCTGGCGGCTCCCGTCTGGGTAGATGTCGGTGTAGAAATGGCGGCATCGGCGAAGACTTCTGCTGATGTCTGCGCTGGAGGAGTGGATGCTGAAGCTGGAGTAACTGCTGGAGCTGTAGCTGGTGCAGAAGTGGTAGCCCTGGAGTCTGTCACTGGGATAGCTGCAGATCTGGATCCTCTCAGAACCGGAGCAGTCTGGCGATGAGAGTCCTGGACTAGATCATCCTGCATAAGCTCTGCTCTCTCCTGCCTTGTTTCCTCCATGTCTGCCTCAAGCTTGTTGACAGACACCTGAATCTCAGTCAGCTTCACGTCCAGAGTGTGGATCTTGTCCTCAACAATCCTCTCTAGGCTCTCCTGAGATTGCTCAATGCTGGCCAGGCATTGTTCAATCGTCTGGGTAGCTTCAAGAATTTGTTCTCCAAAGCTCTTTGGCTTAGCTGCTGCTGCTGCTGCCTCTTTGTCAGCTTTAGCCTTCTTCGCAGCTTCGATTTTGGCCTGTCCTTCAACTGAGGTAGGATCCTCTTCATCCATCACAACTACGTTGTCCTCATGCTCTGGCTGCAGTGGCAAGTGCTTCCTATCCAACATGAATTTGCCCGTGCCAAACTTGGCATTGATGAGCATCTGAATCTGCGGAGCAAACCCACACGACCTCTTTTGGTCAGCTGCAGTCCTCTTAATGGTCTCTACCATTAAGTCCATCACCTTGAAAGGTGCCTTTTCATCGAGAATGTGCAGCATGTTGATAGAATAGCCTCGAATCATGCGGTGGTCTCCAGACTTAGGCATCAATGTATGCCTCAGAATAGTGTTAGTGGTGATCAGACCTGCCTGGAGATAGTACACTGAGCCAAGCTTCCATCCTTCCAAATCAGCAGCCGGGATCTCCTTGTACATGTTCTTCATGGAATCATGACTCTTCTTAGGAATCCCATAGACATCAATGTCGTCCTCTCTCTGCACTGGAGCGTTCAGAAGTTCTGCCCATTCTTCAACAGTCGAAGAAAACCTTTGACCTTCAGTCATCCAGGTGATCTTGCCATCAGGATAAAAGTGGGCTGTGGCGTAGAACTGCATGATCATCTCGTCATTCCAAGCTGTCAGCTCTTGACCCACAAAATCAGCAACTCCACATGCAGTAAAGCTCTCATGCACATGGGGAAAGAAGTCCCGGTGCTCTTCACTGTCAATATACTTCCAGTCAACATACCTGGTGTCAGCAACAATGGGCTTCTTATCCATCAGCACGGTCTCATAGAAATCCTGCTGCTCTCTGGTGTGGAATCTGGGGTCCACAGCAGTCCTTCTCCTTACGGCATATGGATCAGACTGTCTCCATAGCCTGAGACCTTTGTCCTTCCTTGCCTTCATGTCCTCAGCTTGAGGATGAGCATCATTATGGAGTGGCAACTTGGGACGGAGCTTAAGCAACACATGCTCTTCATCTGATTCAGACGGTGGCATCTCACCTTTGTTCTTCTCAGAAGCTGGAATGCTCCTGGTTGTTCTCTTGGGCTTGGCTGGAGCTGCCTTGGCTTGAGCAGGCTTCTTGGGCTTAGAGGAGGCTTGAGCTCGAATAGCATCACCCATGAACGTAGCTTTCTGAGGAGGAGGCTGGGGTGCATCTTCTTCTTCTTCTTCAGCAGCATCAACTTGAGGTTCAGCATATACTACCCTCTTCCTCTTGGAAGTCTTCTTCACCTTGCTTGGAGCAGGCTCTTCCAAGTTGAGCTTCTTTGCAACTGCTGACTGCTTTACTTTGCTTGTGCCTTTCCTTGACTGCTGCCCTTGGTGCTCTTTGGCAACCACATTCCTCTTTGGCTTGGAGGTAACTTCCTCAGCAACAAAGTCAGAGTCCTCATCATCAGAAGTTCTCTTCTTCCTGGTTCTGGTGGCTGCAGGAGGCAAACCACTAGGGGTGCTCCTCTCACCATCATCACTGGAGCTGCTAGCAGGACTTGTATCTGCCTCTGGAATCTCAGCAAAAGGTGACTCAGACCTGTTCTGGCTGTCACTGACATCTGACATGGCTGAAAACCTGTGAAAAGATAAGGTATAGGCAGAGTAGAAGAGTTATCACAACTGCAGAGGTTTTTGAAAAAAAATGAGTTCAAAACTTAGTTTTGAGTTTTCACAGAATGTATTTCGGTCAAACCGATTTTAAGTTTCGGTGAAACCGAAGTGTTCAACAGAAACCTACACACCACTTTCGGTCAGACCGAAATGGGTTTCGGTCCTACCGATAACTTAGGGTTTCACTGAAACTACGTTTCGGTCATTCCGATTGGCACAACTCGGTTAAACCGAATGATGCAGTGCAATGGCCAGAGGCCAAATCGGTCATTCCGAGTTTCAAAATCGGCTTCACCGAGATGCATTCCGTGGAAACCTAAACCTAAGAATTTTGCTCGAAACTAGAGGATCTGAACTAATGTATAGGGAATATCTCAAACGTGGATTGAATCATGGCAAGCCTATCGTGCAAGAATCGGATGGGGAGCACGAAAGGGATCGGGATACACCCTAACTTGGTGGAATCCCTCTACGGCGGCAACGGTGGAGATGATTACCGTTGACGGCGGCGGAGACCTGCGGCGAGGGCGCACAGGCGACGACGGCGACGATCCGTAGACCAGGGCGACGGCAGCAGGGGTCTTGGGGGCGAACGGTTTGAAGAATTAAATCGCGCGCAGCCCTCAGGTATATATAACCCCATGCTGTCGGTGGGACCGAGTTGAAAAACTCGGTGTCACCGAGATGTATAACTGCTGTGCAGTTACGCATATCGGTCAGACCGAGATTTTGAACTCGGTTTCACCGAGATGAAACCTAGATCAGTCTAAGCGTTTCGGTTGGACCGAGATTGAGAAGCCGGTTAGACCGAAATGAACTTAGAAGGTTTTGGAAGTCAGCCTTAGACGAATCGGTGGCTCCGAGTGCTCCTCACTCGGACTGTCCGAAAAAGACTTGTTCAAAGTTGTGATATGAGCATGAATAGAATTTGAGACAAGAAAGCATAGATAGCTAGAGAAGGTGCTTAGGCATTCTTGTCCATCCATTTGGCCAGAAAAATCAAAACAATCAAAACCACAAATGGATGTCCTTGAATGGATAAAATCATGCATTCAACATGCTCACACAATAAGATAGCAACTGAAATATGTGTCAAACATGCACAACCAACACTCTAGCTACTAGCACACAATTTGTCGATGACTAGGTCATCTATATATGAGTATATTGACTTAGGAGCCAAATGAGAACATTTGATCATAGGTCATACTCATCGTTTAAGCACAAGTGGGGTTACCACTTTTACATAAAGCATTTATGTGTTCACATCATTTGGAGATGCTTTAGCTCAATTTTTAGAGCAAAGTTCCCCCTAGATGTGAGAACCCCTTTTAAAGGGTCAAACTAACCTTGGGTTGTCGTAGAAGACTTCATGTAGATGTTGAAGATGTGGATGCTCAATGTTGATGCAGATCATCAAGAGTTGGGAGCAATCCTTTGGATTAGGGCACTTTCAATACCTACATGGGTTAGTCCCACAAGGAACAAACAAGAATATCCATAGACATAGAGTGAAGTACACAAAAGATGATGTCCATGAAAGCAATGATTACCTTGTCCCTTGACTTACCAACAAGAGGGTTTGTGACTCCATGAACTAGTGCATGATGTGGAAGTTGATTGCACAAGTTCTTGCCAAAATGAATATGAGTGAAGTTTGTTGGCGGAGTCACCCTCAAGAACCTACTAGTTCTTCTTCTTTGGGATCCACATCATCTTGATGGGAATCCTTGGTGTTGTAGTTGAGCTTGACGAAGTAGAACTTGATGTGTCCTTGGGAACCCACTTGACCATGGCTTGAGGTGCTTCAATGAATGCATCAATCTCCTCTTGAAGCTTGTCCTTGGCCTTTAGCTTGTGGTCTTGTGGTGGAAGGTCATCTTGAGCTTGTTCCACATTGGAAGAAGTAGGATCATACTTCTCCTTTTGTGAAACAAACTGTGGAGTAGGGTATTGACCTTCTTCCCACTCAACACCTTCGGCGTTGAACTTTCGCTCAAAACCAATCCCTTGATTCTTACGGTGTCTTCCTTGTTTGCGAACAATCTCCTCAAAGTTCTTGCTTCCGACAAGACTCTTGTAGACACCTTTCTCTATGATTTCCTTCAATAAGCTATTTTCTTGCTCAAGTGTAACTTGGCTTGAAACATTGTTAGTGGAATCAAGAGAACTACTAGAAGCAACAATATTGGATTTAACATTGTTATTGTTACTACTAGAGGAAGAATTTTTCTTATGCTTGTCATGCTTAGTCTTAATAGGTGGCAAGAAATTAGACAAGAGAAGTCGTTTGGCAAGATATGAAGAACTCTTCTTTCGAAGATCGTCATTGATCGCTTTTAGAAACTCATGTTCTTGCTCTAGAGTGAGCTTCTCGAAGCGTAGCTTCTCATGAGATCTTAGGAGCTCTCTATGATCTTCTTGAGTTGTTTCATGAGCTATCTTAAGAGTGTTTAGTTCTTTAGTTAGACACTCAATCTCCTTCATAGCATTGTCATTCGACTCTTCTCGACTATAAAGACTACTAGCATTTTCATCATTACTAAGCTCACTAGATTTATCATGCAAGAGCTCATCTTCACCAAGTAAGTCATCCTCATCACTATCAAAGTCAATGAATTCAGGGTGTGTTACCTTGGGGCCTTTAGCCATGAAGCATCTTCCAATTCCCTCATTTGGTGAATCAAATAAGTCGTAGGAGTTGGAGTTGGAGGATACGAGTGCAAGTCCGGCAACACCTTCATCTTGACTATAGTCGTAGTCGGAGTGATAGCTTCCATCGGATTGATTGTCGGAGTCGGAGCCGGAGACCCATTCACCTACATGAGCTTGATGTCTTCTTCTTGTGTAGCTCCTTGATGACTTGTCTTTCCTCTCCGAATCCTTGCTTCTCCGAGAGGGTCTTCGTTCATAACGATCATCTCTACTCCTTCTCTCTCTCCGAGGTGACTCATCTCTTGCTCTTCTTCTTGGAGATTCTTCTCTTCTCTTGTGGGGAGCCGTACACTCATTTGAGAAGTGTCCGGGTCTTCCACAATTGTAGCAGTTTCGATCACGACTAGAAGATCTCTTTTCATCATATGATCTAGACTTTGAGCTTCTTTCTTTGCCTCTATTCTTGTAGAACTTGTTGAAGTTCTTGACCATTAGGCTTATCTCTTCATTGGAGATTAGCTTGTCACTTGAGGTAGTAGGAGCATCACTTGTAGCTTTGTAAGCACCACTTGACTTGTTGTGAAGCTCTTCCTTATCCTTAAGTGTCATCTCATGAGCAACAATTCTTCCAATGACTTCAGTTGGCTTGAGAGTCTTGTAGTTTGGCATCATTTGGATCAAAGTGCACACGGTGTCATATTTTCCATCCAAAGCTCTGAGAATCTTCTTAATGATGAATCGGTCGGTCATTTCTTCGCTTCCTAAGCCGGCAATCTCATTTGTGATGAGAGCAAGCCTAGAGTACATTTCAGCGACTCCTTCACCATCCTTCATCTTGAACTTGTCAAGTTGTCCTTGAAGAATATCTAGCTTTGATTCCTTCACAGATTCAGTACCTTCGTGCATTTCGACCAAAGTATCCCAAATCTCTTTAGCATTCTCAAGACGGCTGATTTTGTTGAACTCCTCGGGACACAAAGCATTGAAGAGAATGTCACAGGCTTGAGCATTGTTTTGCAACATCCGCAACTCTTCCGGTGTAGCTTCGCGATCCGGAACTTTTCCTTCTTCAAAGAAATCACCTTGCATACCAACACAAATAATGCCCCATGCGGCTGGGTTATGACCAAGAATATGCATTTTCATTTTATGCTTCCAACTAGCAAAATTTGTACCATCAAAGTAAGGACCTCTACGATAATTACCCTCACTAGACGCCATACTCTCCTAGGTTGTGAAACCAAGCTTATGGAGTCCAATGCAATGGAAACCAAAACATTGGAGACCAAAGCTCTGATACCACTTGTAGGATCGAAAGTATGTCTAGAGGGGGGGGATTAGACTACTTGACAATGTAAAAAATCTGCCTTTTGATCATGCAAAGTTTTTGGCAGTTTCACAGTTGAGATCAATTCAAGTAACACCCTACACATGCAATTCTAGAGTATAAGCAGCGGAAAGTAAATTGCACATGTAGTAAAGAGAGGTGGAGAAGATCAAACGCAGTTTGGTGACACGAAGATTTTTGTCGTGGTTCCGATAGGTGGTGCTATCGTACATCCACGTTGATGGAGACTTCAACCCACGGAGGGTAACGGCTGCGCGAGTCCACGGAGGGCTCCACCCACAAAGGGTCCACGAAGAAGCAACCTTGTCTATTCCATCATGGCTTACGCCCACGGAGGACTAGCCTTACTCGGGGTAGATCTTCACGAAGTAGGCGATCTCCTTGCCCTTACAAACTTCTTGGTTCAACTCCACATCTCAAAGACGGAGGCTCCCAAGCGACACCTAACCAATCTAGGAGGCACCACCCTCCAAAAGGTAATAGATGGTGTTGATGATGATGAACTCCTTGCTCTTGTGCTTCAGATGATAATCTCCCCAACACTCAACTCTCCTCACTGATATGGCTGTGGTGGAAGAAAGGATTGAGTGGAAAGCAACTTGGGAAGGCTAGAAATCAAGTTTCATATGGTAGGAATGGAATGGCTTGATCTCAACACAAGGGTAGGTGGTTCACTTCTCAGAAAGTGTATGGTAGGAGTGGTAGACTTTCTGATGGCTCTCTCCACGAATGAAGAGGGGGTGGAGGGGTATATATAGCCTCCACACAAAATCCAACCGTTACACACACATTTGACCAATCTCGGTGAGACCGAAGTGAAAACTCGGTCAGACCGAAAGTTCAAATATAGTGAACGTTGGGATTTTCGGTGGGACCGAAAATACCATCTCGGTGTGTCCGAAGTGAGTCAAAGGTTGGAGCTTGCCATCTTGGTGGGACCGAAAATAACAACTCGGATATTCCGAAGTGATGTCAATTGGTTACAGAAGGTTGGCAGTCCATTTTCGGTGAGACCGAAACTCAAAATCGGATGGACCGAGAAATTAGGGTTTGGAAGAATAACTGAGGTGGTTCATCTCGGTGGGACTGAGTTTGCAGAATCGGTTTGTCCGAGATTACTTATGAGTGTGTTAAGTAGTGAAGAGTGCTGATAGTTGAGGGAGCTAGATCACTAAGCACTTGAGCAACCAGATCATTAACACAACCTCATCCCCTTTTAATAGTATTGGCTTTTCCTATGGACTCAATGTGATCTTTGATCACTAAACCAAAAATGGAGTCTTGAGCTTTTGCCAATGCTTGTCTTAGCATTTTGAGGGGTCCACTTCTTCAGACATTTCCATACCCATATCATCGAACTTTTCTGAAATGATTCTCAAGTAAATATTAGTTCAATGATATATATGTTGTTATTAATTACCAAAACCACCCGGGGATTAGTTGCACTTTCACCCGTCTCTCTCACGCACGTGCACAGACAGGCAGCCATCCCCTCTCTTATTGATATTGCAGGCGTGCCCTCCGGTTGTCTAGCAAGCCTATCCCACCATTTGTTACAAGCAACTCCACTAGCACCCCCTCCAACACTCTAGCTCTGTCTCTCTCCCAACCTTATTCCTCTCCTACACATATGCATGGATGCCGCTCGATCTCCCTTAATACATGAGGTAGATCGATCTCCCTTAATACACGAGGTAGGCCTCTCTCCTCCTCCACACATATACCAGCCATTTTACCTATATAATTAATTAGGCCTCCCTCCCCCTTCCCACCACACACCGATAGTCGAGCGCTGTATGTAGGTATCCATGCCACAGAGAAAAACTGCACATGTCCCCTCTCTCGTTGTAGTAGGCCAGCCACTCTATATCTTTGACGTGGGCACACAGAAATTTGATGGCACTCTTTATCGACCGCGCGCGCACACACACACATCATCCCTCTCTTCGATTCTATGGACACCTCAAGTCGATGATATCTCCACTCTATCCTCGTGGATCGCCCCCTCTATATATATGATATATCTATGACTCTATTTCACACACATTGCATATGTTACATATTTTGATTG
>LR738713.1:703736757-703758415 GCA_902687465.1 Secale cereale
CCCCAAAAAAACTCTCACAAACCCACACAGTATATCTCTCTTTGTTAGTATCTCTCACACACAACCCCACGTAGGTGGTGTACGTATACAAGAAGAGAATAGGTGCATCGTGCACGTACTCACGCTTCGTGCCCAGCCACACCCGCGCGGGTACACGATGGAGCTCATTTCTGTACGAAATGGTAGCTCACATGATAATTTGAACGCGTGTAGCGGTTGTTTACCTACGGAGGTCGTGTACCACGCGTGCACGAAACAAAGTTCGACTTGATGTGTTGGCGCATTATTTTTAAATAAAGTTATATCGCTCAATGGCACGTACATAGAATATAAAAATATTTTTATGGAGAAAAAGGTAGTCCGCTCCACTATATACAACGGAGCCTCCCTGCCTGGTTTGTCTCTGTTCAGAGTATCTCACACAAGGCAGCGGTGGCCTCTCTCTCTCACAGTTGTTCACTGATCCGGCCGCATCACGTCCGCCGGCGGAAAGGAGGACGTGCATCGTTTCTCCGTTCAACGGCGCCGAGGCAGCATGTCCCGATCTGCGATACACTCCGTTCTCTCTAACCAAGCTCCGGCGCGGTAGGGCCTACGCCACCTGCTCGCTGCCGCAGTATGGGCAGATTCCGCCCACCGCCGCTCACCTAGTTACATCCCGACGACCTCTAGGTATCCCATCCGGCCTTGATCCACTGCCCATCTTCCCACGTTGCTGCATGTGGATCTTCCATAGTTCTTTGCACAAAACGTAGTCGTCCGGCGTACTTTCCATATTGCAATCTCGTCCTCACACCGTTTTAGACAAACACAACCGTGTTGTTATCTTCCCTTAGGACAAGGAATATGCTTCTTTTTTGTCATCGCAACTGTCATCAAGAATATTTGTCTTTTCACAAATTTCAAAATGGGCATATTTTACAGTGTAGATTCACTCATTTTGCGTCGTATGTGTACTCCCTCCATTCCTAAATATTTGTCTTTCTAGAGATTTCAACAAGTGACTACATACGGAGAAAAATGAGTGAATCTACACTCTAAAATATGTCTATATACATCCGTATGTAGTAGTCCATCTAAATCTCTAAAAAGACAACAATTTAGTAGTCACTCGTTGAAATCTCTAGAAAGACAAATACTCTGGAGTATATTTAAGAACCGAGGGGGTAGTGCACAGCCGCATGGGAGACTCAGACCGGTCGTTGCGCCGCATTAATAGTGAGTAATGAGCAGTCAAATCATAAGCCCACCTTTCCCACTGTAAGTTGCTCGGAAGAAGCAACCATCAATACGCTCTTCTTTGAATCCGCTCATACTACTCCATCCGTCATTGTTTATAGAGCGCGCTTCAGAAAAGAGAAAATCTCTGAGACCAAGGCGACTAGCGATCGACCTAAAAAATAGTATTGGTAGTTATAGCACGGCGTCTATTACTAGAGGAAATAATGCGTACACACATGCATGCAGTGCTTCCACCCCGGGTACACACATCCATGCACTTACTCCACTCCGTAGTACTACATCGAGAGAAATTTGCGGTTACCACGCCCTAATTAATTGAGCATTAAACCAAACACGTCTAAAGTCTCTCTGGTGGTGAAAATGCATTGAGAGAAATGCATCATAATGAAGCGTGCCCTGTAAGGGTCTCTTTGATTCGTAGGATTTCCAAAACGCAGGAATAGGGAAAACGTGGGATTGGGGTGGCATGTCATCTTGAATCCTATATGAATCTATGAGTGTTTGATCATGCACAGAAAAAACGTAGGATTCTTTCAAAGAGGTTAGAGTGGATTGAAAATTTCCTATGAAATCTAGTGCAAATGAATCCTTTGGAAAAGTTCATATGGTATACAATCGTATGAATTAAACAAGCCACATAGGAAAAATCCTAAGGAATTGAATCCTACAAATTTCTTTAAGAATCCTTTGAATCAAAGAAGCCCTAAACTGTGACGGAGGGAGGAGTAGTATGAAGGTGCAAAACCAAGTACGCGTATGGCCAGTCGGTCAAAGCACATCCTCTTGGCATATCACTGACATGTGGGACCAGAGTGTGAGCAAACCGATCTCAATTGACGGCAAAATGGCCAACCCGCCGTTCCTTGAGAGAGACGAAGAGCGAGAACACACAGATGTGCTCACACGGAGGCCAAGATATATTCGAGCATGGTTGATCGATATCATCATTACATGTTGGGCTGCCGTTTTCCGCCCTTCTCCGGAATAAATGTGTACTTTATCAGAGATTAAGAAAAATAAGAGTACAGAGGCTCCACCATGTGGTTCTAGTAGTAGTACTACTCGTACTACTAAACCTTGCGCTTGGCTCTTCGCCTCTTCGTGAAGTCGAACAATGATGGTACTCCGCATGTTCGGTACTACAGTGTATGCCTCTGGCAATCTGACACCGAATGAACTGATGCATGTCCACCACCTGGGCGAGGGTACGTTGCATTAGTCAAAAGGCGTAAGCGAGCTTCACCTTGTCCTGAAAGCTTCTCCTCGTTCTGTGAGTTGACGGGACACACCAACAAGTATTGCTAGTCCATACTCCCCCCTTTCCAGTTAATATGTCTTAATCTTTTTTTGCGGGTAAATGAGAGAGCTTTATTCATATATAAGCATTCTTTGGACAATCAGCCAAGACACTAGTCACTAGGAAGCGAGGTACCCCGCAAAAAAAGAAGTAGCAAGCGAGGTGTTTCATCAAGCCAGCTCTCGGCCACATTCAAAGTGCAGCAAGCACGGTTCGCACAAAGATACGCCACAAGGTTTGCTGACCTGTTTACATGCTGAATAACAAAAAAATAGGAAATATTACCGAGCGCTCCTATTTGTAACAGGATATGAGCCAGAATTAAGTGAGAATTGTGGTGAGTGTTCCATGCAATATAATAAGAACCCTCGAAGAGAACCAAATTTGTTGAAGATTGCTTTATCACATTTTAAAAATATAATAAGAGTGCAGACGCTCCTCCGTCCGGTTCCTAGTACTAGTATAGTAGAACATACCTCTAGAGACTATAGTAGTAGTACTAGTACTAGTAAACTTTGCGCTTGGCTGTTCGCCTCTTCGGGAAGTGCAACAATAATAGTACTACTAGTATAGTGTATGCTTCTGGCAGTCTGATACCGAATTAACTGTTGCACGTCCACCGCCTGAGTGAAGGACATCTTGCATTACTCAAAAGTTTCTCCTTGTCCTACGAGCCACCGCGCGCAAGCTTCTCCCAACCTGCAAGCTTCTTCTCATTCGACAAGTTGACAAGACACAACAAAGTAATGCTAGTCCAAAATGCCTCCTCTCTGGTTAATATGTCTTAATTTCAAACGAGATAAATACACTGTCTGTCACTGTATATTTGAAAAAATATGGTCAGTGGACTTCATAATACGCTCATTGCGCTCAATATATACATTTTCCAGTGTTTATACGGTCACTAGCTCACCCTGGCTAAGTATGTGTGTGCATGCACGTGTA
The DNA here is from genome assembly GCA_902687465.1 of Secale cereale. Taxonomy (NCBI): domain Eukaryota; kingdom Viridiplantae; phylum Streptophyta; class Magnoliopsida; order Poales; family Poaceae; genus Secale; species Secale cereale. The sequence goes on from LR738713.1 coordinate 703,740,242, forward strand.
GGTTGAGCACTTGAGCATGAGCATGTGTGTTCCGTCGTGTGCTCGGACATGCATGCATTAGGGAGTCGCGCGCATTTTTGCGTCCATGTGTACGTGTGACTGTTGCATACACGTAGGGGGAGTACGTGTAGGGGCCACTAAAGGAGCAGTCAAATCACACAGTAAGTTAGTCGGAAGAAGCAACCATCATTCCACTCTTCAATAACACGTACGCAATATAAAATTGTTGATATGGACAGAAAAAGAAAACCACTATAAATACACTAGCAGGAGCCTAAGCTACAAGCCTGCTTGCTTGGGTTGCCATCTTCACAAGCATAGAATGATGATGGCCACACCGCTAGTCACATATCCAGCCTGATCCTGCAGCTGGGGGAAGGGAACAATGTTCTGCGTAGACGCGGTTGACATCGGCCAGGGAGAAAATCCACCGTCGGTGCATCCCAATCGGGGGTCACCGCGGTATGGGCCAATGTTGCGTCCCAACCGCCATTCTAGCTACATCCCGACGTCCGTTTCGAATATATTAGTGCATGTCAGCAAAAATTATACTAGTATCGATGTTCCGTTTCGAAAAAAGCATATAAACTGTTAGTTCTTACCCAAAGGATATTTATATCCAACAGACACAAAATATCCATTCGACTATTCGAAATTACTTTCACTATTGATCGGATGTTGAGGTAATTGATACGTCGCCACCAAAACCCACCATCTATTAAGCTAAAGTAGACCGAGCTAACCCTATATTAGCATATTACTAAGATAAACAGAAGGCACTATAGAATCATTTAGGACGTAAGCTTGTCAATTTCAATGTGGCAGGACACCAGCTTAGCCCCGGTCAACAGCTTGGGCGGAACTGTGAAGAAGGTCAGCTCCTGCACGGCGACGTCGTCGGGATCCCTGCTGCTTGTCACCTCCATTTCCACCTTGACGGCGTCGGTCCTGCCTTTGGACTACCCCGGCGGGCAGTTCGCCCACAGCTTGGCCACGTAGTGCGGCAGTGGGGACGCCCCCGCTCTGATGTAGACGACCGACACGGCGATAGGCGCGCCGATGTTGAGCACGCCGCCGACCAAGAAAAATGCGCGGCCGTCCTCCTTCGCGAACAGCAAGAGCCGTGGCTCTAACAGTGGCACTTGCAGCTGGAGTGCCTCGCCGTACTGGATCCTGTGCACGGGCATGGGATGCACGGTGCCGATGTGGTGGGAGAGCACCGGCGGCGGGCCTTCATAGCCGCAGACCGGCACGGGGGAATTGCAAGGCGTGAGCGGACACACGCTCTGGTGATCGGCGAGCTTGTGGTAAGTGACGTAGAGCCCACAGCCTTTGTGTGGGCACTTCACCCTCACCGAGGAGAGGACAGCGTCCACCGCCATGTTCCAGACGTCAAAGCCACCGACGCGCTCGCACTTCTGCCACTACCGCTGGTTCTCGGGGCGCTCGACACGGCAGTCCGCGCAAGCCAGGTTCCCTCCCTTGCACTGCACAAATCAATCGAACAACACATCAATCAAGAAACCTGCACCTTGCTCGATTAGCCGAACGGACAAGGTGTATTTGAACCTCATACACTAGAGGCTTCAAGGGGCGGAGGCACAAGGGGCACTGGAGCAAGGTGAGGTCCATCGAGACCATAGAGAGCTCCATCGTCGGGTCCTGTTCCGTCTGCATGATCTCGCCCTCCTCGTGCACAACCATCTCTCGTTTTGTTAGGGCCGGGGCATTACAAAGCTTTACCGTCACATATTCATACTACTTCAAGGTGCATTAAATCAACACATCCAAGTATCAAAAGAAGAGTCACGGCATGCGTGCATGCATTGTAATTAATGCATCGATAAACGCAAATTATTGAAATATATCGAGTGAAGTGCTTTGATGTGTCGCGTCAGCTTGTACAAGACCGAGAAATTTGATTACTACAACGCGCTCTCGCCTTAACCGCACATGCCTTTGGCTGCATCACAGGTGGGCCACCGACCTGTTGGGCCCACCTATCATGGACGCAAAGGCAGGAGCAGTAAGTCAATGAAGCTGCATCCCTCCCTCTCCCATGAGCGTGGTGGTTGGCAGGACTAGGAGAAGCTTTCGTTCGCTACATGCTCTCCCTCTCGTACATGGTGGACATGCAGCAGTTCAATCGGTGTTAGATGGCCAGAAGCATATTGTAGTGCTCCTCCACTTCAGTAGTACTCCTGAAGAGGCGAAGAGCCAAGCGCAGCCCGGACGCTCGTGTGGCAGTTTCATGCGTAGAGTAGTCTAGGATAGCGTGTATCGTTCCTGTAAGCTTAAAATCGTTGGGGTCGGATCCAGTGGCGAAGCTTCATTAGATTAGTTCGGCATGCCATTCTAAAGAAAACAGCATAGAAAAAAGATGTGCATGTCAGTTAGCAGGCTAGCTGAGCAGTGTTCTGCCTGAGATGGGCGGGCCAAAGCACGGGTTGGCCCCAATGTAGCTCCACCACTCGTCGGCTCCATGCTATATTTTTTTGATTAAAATAATCTTCTGGCCCTACCTGTCATCCGAGTGATTCTAGTTTGCACGCTCATCTGGTCAAGACATGAATATATATTTTAATTTGTGGTTGGATAAATGTTAGACGTTGAAGCAAATGGAGTATTGTACACTGTGGGTCTTTCAGCCAAGTTTAGAGGCAACCATGTGGGGCCAGTGCTGTGATGTGTCGCATCAACTTGTACAATGAGGAGAAGCTTGATTTTACTACTACACGCCTTCTCCCTCGCCCATGCGCGCGGTGGCTCGCAGACGAGGACAGGCTGTTGCTTATAGTACTACAACAAGCTATCCCTCCCGCTCGCGGTGGACGGACATGCAGCAGTGGATGCGATACTGTGGAAGCAGTAGTAGTAACATAATTGTTTGTCTTCTCGAAGAGGCGAAGAGCCAAGTGCATCCCGAACGTGGCAGTTGCGAACCTGGGAGCACGCATATAGCCAGGCTCTTGCATGAGACAAAATTGCTATGTGAGCCCACTATATAGCCCTGTAACCAGAAATGAGTATTTGCCTTTCTAGAGATTTCAACAAGTGACTAGACTACACCGAGAGGGGGTACATATGGAGAAAAATGAGTGAATCTACACCATAAATAAATACGTAGTTCTCTCGTTTTCCTCTCGGCCTTGGTCGCGGTGCACAATATTGAGTATACTAGTACTATCATCTTGAAATTTACGAAGTCACCATAGGCACCTCGTCATCGACGGGAACGTCTCCTGACACGCGAGAGACGCGAGCGGCAGTTGCCTCCATAGGTGCTCGAATGCCAAGGAGGGAGAGGGTAGCGGTTCTCGAGACATTGAACGGTCAATGATGCATCCTCAAATTACTCTACATGCAGAGGGAATTAATTGGAGAAGCATAATAGAGCTAGCACGATGTGAATGCAACAGAGTTTGGATTCTCATATAAAGGTTCCCCACCACTCCAATCCATCTACTCCTTAGTCTCTGCGCAACACTGCTCACTCCAATCCAAGACCAAGTGACCAGAAGCCAGAAGCACCTATGGAGGCGATGGACGCGAGCGGTAGTCGGCTGTGCCAAATCATCCAAGGCGCCTGCCTGCAGCCTCGCACCACGCAGCGTTTCCAGACGGTGCTAGCGACCATCGGCGTTGTAGCCCTCACCGATGCCGGCTTCGCCTCTCGCATGGATGACTTGATGGTCAACTCCATCTACAAGTTTGCCGCCGTCAAGAAGCGCACGGACGACCTTGTCGTACTGCTCCAGCCCGCGCGCCCAGGCTCCTCATTGCCTGCCACCCTCATCGGCCTCCATGGTGACGAACTCTTTCAAGCCCTGGTTGCCCTGCAGTTGCCGAAGGTCGCGATGAAGAATGTGCACCTCGAGGCCCCGCTCGTCGTGCAGCGCCTAGCCATGCAAGAAACCGTTGACCTGCACATCCACGTCTATGAGGAAATCGTCTACATAGGCCACCACAAGGCCATCGAGGACAGAAAGATGTTGGCCTTCTTCCAGCGACTGGAATCTTTGGACGCCATTGTTCAGAAGCACGTCGACCTGGCCACGAAAGCCGCTGCTACTTAGCCGCCGTTCGGTGGGCTGGCGCCCTGAGTCGAGGAGGTGGACGTCGTCGATGGATGCATCTCTTCTTCTTGCCTCATGTAACCAGCACTGCATCACCTTGTGGTCTTAATGTTTTGTTAGTATAGGAGTATATGACATTTTTATTCCAGTAGTAACGTTTTCACTGTGAGGTGGGGCCGCAGTTGAGAAAACCGACCATCTGCAATCCCCACCCCGCCCACCGGGCGTCGGCTGAGTTTAGAATTAGAAGAGAGAAACGAGGGAGAAGAGCTAGTTGTAGCACAGACGCTGTTGACAGATGGGACTTGCGTTGATAGAATAGGAGTACTGAGCACTCGTACCTCTTTTTTAGGGAAAAAGCGGTCGTATGTCTAGTACTACCACTAGTTGGGTGCGTGTGACCTATACCTGTCATCACTTTAGGTCTCCTTTTCGAACCGCAACTACGCTTCACCGTGCATATTTTTTCACGCATTTATCCTCCTATATGTACTCCTAGGCTATTTCCACATGCTCCCTTTCACCGACATGTGGTACATAGAGCATCTGGGTCGTAGTGCATGCACGATTCGGAGCATATGTCGGGTACTTTACATTTCAGACCTCACGAATTACATGCAAACCCCCCGGAGAAGAATAAATGAATTACTACATGAAACCGGATTATTCTCATAGAAACCGGAGCACGTTCATTTAATTTTGGACATAACACGTTTATAAAAAGCTACCGGACCTAAATCATTCTAAGGGCCTCTTTGATTCGCAGGATACTGAAAACACATAAATGGGGAAAGTATGACGGCGATGAACCGCGACGAGGAGAACTCTACTAACTCAGTTAGAGGTTAGAGTTAGAATCTAACCCAGAACTAACTCTAAACCAAAGAGGTGTATGGATGGCAGGGTTAGATTGACAATAAATGTTCTTTCTCAATCACTGCGCAACACTGCTCACTCCAATCCAAGAACAAGTGACCAGAAGCCAGAAGCACCTATGGAGGCGATGGTCGTGAGTGGCAGTTGGCTGTGCCAAATCATCCAAGGCGCCGGCCTGCGGCCCCGCACCGCGCAGCTTTTCCAGACGGTGTTGGCGACCGCCGGTGTCGTAGCCCTGGCCGACCCCGGCTTTGCCTCTCGCATGGATTACATGATGGTCAACTCCATCCACAAGTTCGCCGCCGTCAAGAAGCGTGTAGCGAAAGCTCCTACTAGTCCTGCCAGCCACCACGCTCATGCGCGAGGGAGGGATGCAGCTTCATTGACTTACTGCTCCTGCCTTTGCGTCTATGATAGGTGGGCCCAACAAGTGGTTGGCCCACCTATCATGCAGCCAAAGGCAGGTGCAGTTAAGGCACCGGAGCTCAGTCCGCGAGGGAGAGGGCATTGTAGTAATCAAACTTCTCGGCCTTGTATGAGTTGACGCGACATATCAAAGCACTGCACTCGATATAGGTCTTTTTACACATTTCAAATGGAGTACTACATACAGATGTATGTAGACATATTTTGCTTCGTATGTAGTCACTTGTTGCAATCTCTAAAAAGACTTATATTTGGAAACGGAGGGAGTACAACGCATGCATGCATGCCGTGACTTCCCTTTTGATACTTGCGTGTGTTGATTTGATGCACCTTGCCAAATTTTGACTATAAATTTAACTAACCAAATTTTCATGCATTTCACAAAAAATTACGGGGCTGTTTGGATTGTGACTATGTTTGTCTTATGTTGCCACATTATTTTCCCCACACTTGCCACACTTGCCTAACTTGAGTTGCTCAAATTGTTGGACACACTTTGGCTTGCCTAAGGGAATCTTGCCACACTTTTTGTGTCTATGACATGTGGGGTTCACTGCTAATAAAAACATTCTTGTCTTAGGTGTGTCTAATAAAAAGACTTATATTTAGGAACGGAGGGAGTAGAAAATATAAATAATAATGCATGTTGGGGCAACCCACGTTTCCGATAATTTTAGCCGTGGGCTTGTTCACAATTTTTACGAGGGGGTGGTTGTTCATTTAATGGAGGGCCTTGTACCAGACTTGAACGATACAAAGTGCCACCTGGCACACCGTAACACCACTTGGAACAAGCGGGTATCTATCTCAAAAAACAATCAACAACTAAAAAAAGGGTGACCTGGCACGTAGTACAAAATTTTAAACGATTGTTTTGATGGAGTGAAAAAGGAAAACTACCCCACTACGTATATATAGGCCGGATCCTCTGCGCTTGCTTGCTAGGGTTGCTCTGTTCACACACTCTCATCCTCTCCAGATCTAAACAAGATAGGGGTGGTAAAACTATCTTTCTCCCTTCAAAAAACACTGTGTTTCTATCCTCACCGTTGGTTACAGATCCGGATGTATCCCCCTCCACTGGTGAAGGGGGGGAGGGGCAGCGTTTAGACCGTCGTCGACAGCGAGGGAGGAGACCCACTGCCGGCCGCACCGTTATCTCTGGTTGAGCGCCGGTGCGGGAGGTCTTCTGATCCCTTCGTTGTTGCCCTATTGTAGGCGGATCCGGCCTCCCGCCACCCACCTATCCACATCCCGATGACATTCAGGTATATCTTCCTTTGAAACTGCCTTAGCTCTAATTCCCAAGCTCGCTATGTCGCTGCCTGTGCACCATTTTCTACCTCTCAACCCCTCTCGATCGGATGGTCCAACGTCACCTATTTTTTTTCTTCTATTGTTAGAGGTAAAGCTATTTCATGGAGTCTAATCTTATACTTGGTTCAAACAATAAATAAAGTGGGGGTGGGGGAATTTAGTATGTAGTACATCGGACTTTGTACAAACAGGAAGGAAAGGGGGTGAAAGTAGTACAGACTCGTCATCCAACCGGTCTCTTGGTCGAAATGGGAAATATAGGGGTAACGCTGAACACAGTAGTATGACCAGGACTAGATTTTCTATCCACACATAGGAGTAGGTGCCTAGAGTGAACAAAAATGGGACCAACCCAGATATGTTTCTTGGATGTTTGTTTCTCGGGGCAACAAACTATGAATCACCGCTTTATGCCCCTGTTTAGGTACATGGTGCTAGACTGCTAGTGCACCCACTATCCCATGTCCTTATACCAAATATTTAGTTGTTCTTAATCTAATGCCCCTGGTAAAAATGAAGCCATGCCACTATTATAAGCCATGACAAGTTTAGCCAAATGTTTTTGGCTGTAATTGCTTGAGACTCTGACTATTTCCTCTGTAGCTTTTTGTGTAAACAGGGATATCAATTTCACCTGGTTGTTGTTGTAACCTTTTGGTGCACTTCACCAAACTCTTCTTAAAAGAAATGACTTTTGTGCTGTTTAACTAGAATGTCAGAATGGAACAGTTGGTTTATTTCGGTGGAACTGCATAAAGGGAGATATGTGTTCCAATCCTCATCATCCATATTGGCGCCATAACCTTCCTTTAGGTAAGAATGATATTTAATGCATGTGTTCATCTCTATTTTGCGACTGCCATCAGAAAATAATGCTATTTTTTACTAGTACACTTGTACTCCGTCACTGACAAAACCAATTCTGAAATAGAAGGCCAATGATGTACTCCCTCCGTCCGAAAATACTTGTCATCAAAATGGACAAAAAGGGATGTATCTAGACCTAATATACATCTATATACATCCCCTTTTATTCATTTTGATGAAAAGTATTTCCGGACGGAGGGAGTACTTGGTTTCACCAACTGGTGAGGAGAATGAGTAACAAAGCATGAAGAGGAAGAAGAAGAAGAAGAATAAATAGTGCCAAAGCGATCTTGCTGAAGCTAGAGGCCTCAGTCGAGGCCATTCAAGGGCTTCGGCAATGACTACCTTACATGTGAGACGATCCTCCAGGGAGCCCTTCCACTTCTGATGTCTCACATAATTAATTAGGAGTACTTAAGTACCACTAATTTATTGCTGCCTAATTTTCCTGTCAAAGTTAAACAAATCTTTAGTAGCACCCTATGTTGAATCATGTACGTGTGTATGTTTGTCTATGGAGGTGAATCATGTGGTGGAGCAGGGAGGGAATATTATTAGTGTCATGACATAATAGTGCTATTGTTTTGCATGTCAATTTATTGCCATTGGTTCAATGAGGCAAAGTTTTGCGTATTGTCCATCATGAATTTGATGCTACTGTTAGAGTAATATGCTAATGTCTTTCTATCCTTTCTCACTAAGCTAATGAAGGTTTCACCTTGTTCCTACTTGTGCAAACAGGGATCATGTTGTGCCAATCATACATTTTAGCGGAACTACACAAGACAATACAATGAACTATATCCCAGCCCGTGCTTTAATTCTGCTGGAAGTTCTTGATAATCTTTCGATATAATCTCAGCATTGGTAAACAAGAGTGATTTCAACCATACATTTGAAGTGCACAAAAATATATACTATTGAGTGATTCGAGTGAGTGCTTAATCATATCTTTTGGGACTACATGAATAAGCTTTTTTCCTCAGGTTGGTATGGGCCTAAGGCCTTCATTCATATTAGTTTGCTGTCATCACTATTTGTATCGTGCTACTATCATAAGAAACTATTTTATCTTTGCACGATAAAGTTTTGCAACCTATGATAGATGGCAATGCTTTGAGTGTTGAGCTAATTGGCACTGATTAAATAAACTAATACTCCCTCCGTCCAGAAATACTTGTCATCAAAATAGATAAAAGAGGATGTATCTAGATGTATTTTAGTTCTAGATACATCACTTTGTGTCCATTTTGATGACAAGTATTTTCGGACGGAGGGATTACCTCTCTTTAAGCAAGACTACTATGTTGCTAACTTTACCCATTAAGATAATGAGGGTGCTTCTATTTGTTAGTGTATGTTTCATCAACTAGTCCTACTATTACAGTAATCTCACTCTCTCAATATATGTGCCAACAGGGATGCTCGATTTTGGTGGAACTGCACAAAAACTTTGGGTGCTTCATTGCCTCGGCAGCTTCCGTCCTTTCCTGTCAGTCGCTAATCTGGGCCTGCTTTCTTCCTTTGCTGTCAGTCGCTTCGCTTATCTTGGCTTCCAGTCAAAGGAAAAAGTAATTGATATGCTACCTCACAAAGGTTGGTACTGCTCTTTATCCTGATTATTGTGCTTGTCATGTATTGGTAATTTGGTATTGTGCTATTGTTTCCCGATTTTATAAAGGAGTAACTTGGAGCCTTAACTCGCAGGCAAATTATTTCATTGGGTGATTTTAGTAGAACTGCACAAAAAGATCAGATGGACAGATACTTATGCTGCTGCTATGTACTCCAAAGTTCACTCAAACAAGCATCGATGTTGACAAGAATTGCCTATATCCATTCGAGTATCAACTGGCATCAACCAGTTGTCAAACTCCAAGTATTAGGAGAGTGAACACTAAAAATATTGCTTGGCGCATAGCCCAGAAAAACACAGTCCATTCTTTGGTCCCAACTTGTGCCTTTTGGTTATCGGCAGATATGATAGCGAACTGTATGGCATGGAGTCTAAAGATTCCAGACAAGTTGGTTGACGTGTATATTCATCTGGCACTTAATCAGTCTGCACGCCAGGGATGCTCTATTTCAGTTGAACTGCACAAAAAATTTGGGTGGTTCATTTTCTCAACCGCCTCCTTTCTCGTCTGCAATGTAGAATTTTGGCGAGCTACAAGACCAAGAAGAGCTAGTAAACTAGTTGGATGAAAGTAGTGGCAAAGTTGCTCAAACCTCCCTCGGCACGAGGCCACTATTTGAGGATAAACCTATAAGCAAAGTTCAGTTTGTATGTGCTGCCTCTTATGTACTCGAAAGTTTACTCGTACAAGCATTAATTTTAGCAAGAAATATCTCCGACTGAACACCATTTACCAGCCTGCAATGTAGAATTTTGGCAAGCTACAGGACCAAGATGAGCCAGTAAACTAGTTGGATGAAAGTAGTGGCCAAGTTGCTCAAACCTCCCTCGGCACGAGGCCACAATTGGAGGATAAACCTACAAGCAAAGTATAGATAGTCTGTGCTCCCTCTTATGTACTCGAAAGGTTACTCGTACAAGCATTAATTTTAGCAAGAAATACCTCCGACTGAACACCATTTACCAGTCTGTACCCTAGGTAATTAAAGTTCGTCCATGGATCATATTGGCTGTGATCTCAATCATTTGGATGCATAAACATACTGAACATGTGTATATCTGAATCTTTTTGTGAATTATCTATGAATATTGTCGTGTGATCTGTCAATCATTTGGATCCATAGACATGCTGAACTTGTGTATATATGAATCTTTTAAGTTGTTGGTAGTGAATGTTGGCTATGAATATGAACGTGTCCTGTGAACCTGAGTTTGATACGAATGTTTACCTTTTCTGTTGTGCTTGTGTGTGAACTTGTTCACTACAAAAAATATGTCAACTAGTGACCTTCTGCCAGTGACCCTGAAAGAATTGGTCATAGATCTATAACCTTTTCAGATCAATTGGTCAAAAGTTGTTCGGGGGGCTCCAAACCCTAAACTATAACGACCATTTTGGTTAGATAGGTTGTAATTTCCTTACACGAAATGGTCATAAAGCAGATAGCACTGGTCCGCTGCCTTATTTCTAGCTGATCATGACCAATATAGATGATCATAACCTTGTAAATTGTGGTGGGTTGCTACGACTAGGCGCCACCTCATCAGTTTTGCCTATGTGGCATGTCCATGTGGCAGTTTTTGCCCTAGGTTGTGAAGCAACCTATATTTCTGTCATTCCCAAAATTCCCCCAAAAATCTCATAAATTCTTTGGGTCATATCTTCGTCAAATATGTAAAAAAACCTTCCTTTCCTAGTTCAAAAATAATTCAAAAATATTAATTTTCCTAGTCTGTTAAAAAAACACTTTGTGAAGGAAGCACCACTTTGGCATGTCCAAATGGTATCCATTTTCTACAGTGCTTTCCTATGCCCAAATAACTATGCTGCACTAGATGCCAGCTCAATCCATTCATTATTTTGAGCCCAACTTCAACATTCGTATTTATGTCCAGTGTGGTACTTTGCAAAGCAAGTACCACCTAGACTCCTCCTTTTGAGCTGAAAATTTGTGAAGACGGTCTTCTTAGTAACTTATCATCCTCAACCAAAACTCACGCCCATTAGCCCTGTGCATTTCCCGTACCGCTAATCAAACACTTCGCTACTAATTCAGGTTTGAGCATCGATCGGTCTCCTCGTGAGAAACTTATGTTGTAATTTTCTTCCTAGCACCTACCTGGGGAGTGCCCAACCCACTAGACATGCCTAGGCCTCCCAGAACACATGGCAATGCCACAATCACGCGGTGACCATGCGGCGGGCATGCGATTTTACGCGCTCTAGAGTTCAAATTTGAACAAACTATGTATTTATGATTAAATAGGTAGTTATGTAACTAGAAATTATTTTTGGAAAAAATAAATAGCAAACTATGATGCAGCTGCAGTTCAAATTTGACCCGCTTCCAACTGAATCAGCGGAAATTTGTCTTTTTCATGAGAGGTGTATCAAAACTTTTTACACCCAACCATTTTGTCAATTGTGCATTAAATATGTCCTAGTATTTTATAAAATTGATTTTGTCCAATTTTGCAACAATTATTTGGGAGGTCCTTCACAAAAAAACCTCCTTTTGGGCACTCGAAAAATGGAAAATGATTTTTTCGTCCAAAGAAAATGAAAAATTCCTTGGGCAATATTGTTTGACATTCCAAGATGCACCCTTGTGCACAATATGAGATCATTTGAACAAACTATGCCATTAATGTGGCCATAGGATTGATCATTTGGCTTGAAAGCCATGAATCTTCACGCATGATAGCTCATTTCTCAGAACACTTTTTTAAAAGAATTGCCGTATTACAAGTTTATTATTCTTCCTGGTAACTTGGTCATATATAATGAGACAATGCGAAGGTTTTCCAAATTTTTGATTTGTTTTTGAATTTTTTATGTCCGTTTCAAAATGCGGTCAAAACGGCGGGAATGGCCGTTCCTAGCTAGTGGTTGAATCTTGGTATTTTTTGGTGTTTCTCTGATTAAATAGATACTTATGTACCTAGAAATGATTTTCATAAAATCTAAAAAAAGAAAACTACAAGGCAGCTACAGTTCAAATTTGACCCACTTCCAGCCGAATCTGCCGAAATTTGTTTTTTTCACGAGAGGTGGATCAAAACTTTTTACACCCAACCATTTTGTCAATGTGCATTAAATATGTCCTAGTATTTTATAAAATTGATTTGGCCCAATTTTGCAACAATTATTTGGGAGGTACTTCACAAAAAAACCTCCTTTTGGGCACTCGAAAAATGGAAAATGAGCTTTTCATCCAAAGAAAGTGAAAACTCCCTTAGGCAACATTTTTTGCCATTCCAAGATGCACCCTTGTACACAATATGAGATCATTTGAACAAACTATGCCATGAATGTAGCCATAGGATTGATCATTTGGCTTGAAAGCCATGAATCTTCACGGATGATAGCTCATTTCTGAGAACACTTTTTTAAAAGAATGGTCGTATTACAAGTTTATTATTTTTCCTGGTAACTTGGTCATATATTATGACACAATGCGAAGGTTTTCCAATTTTTTGATTGTTTTTTGAATTTTTTATGCCCGTTTCAAAATGCGGTCAAAACGGCGGGAATGACCGTTCCTAGCTAGTGGTTGAATCTTGGTATTTTTTTGGTGTTTCTCTGATTAAATAGATAGTTATGTACCTAGAAAGGATTTCTGTAAAAAATAAACAGCAAACTACAAGGCAGCTACAATTCAAATTTGACCCACTTCCAACTGAATCGGCCGAAATTTGTCTTTTTCACAAGAGGTGGATCAAAACTTTTTACACCCAACCATTTCTTCAATTGTGCATTAAATATGGCCTAGTATTTTATAAAAATGATTTGGTCCAATTTTGCAACAACTATTTCGGAGGTACTTCACAAAAAAACCTCCTTTTGGGCACTCGAAAAATGGAAAATGAAGTTTTCATCCAAAGAAAGTGAAAACTCCCTTAGGCAACATTGTTTGCCATTCCAATATGCACCCTTGTGCACAATATGAGATCATTTGAACAAACTATGCCATGAATGTGGCCATAAGATTGATCATTTGGATTGAAAGTCATTGATCTCCATACGTGATAGCTTGTTTCTGAGAATAATTTTTTTAAATATTTGTCGTATTACAAGTTTGTTATTTTTCCTGGGAACTTGGCCACATATAATGACACAATTAGAAGGTTTCCCAATTTTTTTATTTTTTTGAATTTTTTATACCCGTTTCAAAATGCGGTCAAAACGGCGGGAATGAACGTTTCTAGCTAGCGGTTGAATCTTGGATTTTTTTTTGGTGTTTCTCTGATTAAATAGATACTTATGTACCTAGAAATGATTTTTGGAAAAAATGAAGAGCAAACTATGAGGCAGCTACCGTTCAAATTTGACCCGCTTCCTACTGAATCAGCGGAAATTTGTCTTTGTCACCAGAGGTGTATCGAATCTCTTGACACCCAACCATTTGGTCAATTGTGCATTAAATATGGCCTAGTATTTTACAAAATTAATTTGGTCCAATTTTGCAACAAATATATGGTAGGTCCTTCACAAAAGAACTCATTTAGGACACTCGAAAAATGAAAAAATGATTTAAAAGAACTCATTTCTCATAACTCTTTAAAAAATATTTGTCTTATTTCAATTTGTGATTATTCCTGAAAACTAAAGTCAAAATTTCTGACACAATGAGAAGTTCTTTTTTCAAATTTTCAGGTTATAATAAAATAGCTAACATGATTTAGTACCTTACTTTTAGTCGATTATGACCAATTTAAATGGTCAAAATATCATACTTGTATACTACATTCTAATTGGTCCAAGGGCCTCTCACGAGGATCGTGGATAAATAACCGTCGGATGCTCTTGGATCCAACGGCCCGCACCTCACCCTCCCACCCACCACGAGCTAGCCCTAAAAAAAACACCGCACATCACTCCTCTCTCTCCCCGCGCAGCGAACCATAGTGCTCCTGATCCAGATCCCTCCCCTCGCCGCCACCCACCCCTCCCCTCCCCGCCTCAGATCCTCTCCCCTCTCCCACTCTGAGATCCAGCTGGCCTGGTGGTCGCCATCCGGGACGGCGTGCTCATCCCGCGGCCCGAGACGGAGGCCGTCGTGGACATGGTCGCTACCACCGACCGCGATCGGGGGTACTTTCCCTCATCGTACTCGGCGGCGGCATCTCGTCTCCTCCCCTTTTCGAGATTTCGCCAAGTATGGATCCGTCAGATCTCAATTCGCCGCCGCCCCCACGACCTCCTACAATCTCCCAAGGCTCCAACCCAATCCGTCGCCGTCCTCTGCTCCAGTCGCACCGGCGACCCCCAACCTCATCGCCGGCAGCCCCTCCCCTCTTCTCCTAGATCGACTCGAGCTGCTCATGTCGTGGCTAGATCTGGCAGGAACTCCCTCCCTCCCACCCCGCTCCGCATCCAGATCCAGACACACACACCGATAGAGCTTTTGGTAGCTCCTACTCGGCTGCTCCCATGGGCCTCTGACTATCTGAGGCCTACGCCCACCGTCGGGCCGTGCAGCACGACGGCGCCGTCGATGTGATCGTGCGTGGCAGCGGCTCCGACTCTGGGCCGCATAATACTTGTTTTTTCTCTCGCACCCAACCTTCCCTGGCGAAACCAACAAAAATCCCCATCCACATCCTCTCCTCGACTCCCTCAGGCCTTGCCTCACCGCCCCACCCTTATCCCTGACGCCGACCACGCCCTCCCCCGCCGGCCTCTTCCATCCGAGCAGACACAGTAAGGAGTTGCTTTTTTGCTGTGCTAGCTGCTAACTGCTATGGGATGGTTGGATGCAGGCGGGCATATCAACCCGGCGGTGACCTTCGGACTGTTCCTGGCGAGATCATCGGCACCTTCATCCTCGTGTACATTGTCTTCTCCGCCACCGACGCCAAGAGGAACACTAGGGACTCCCACGTTCCCGTGAGTACCATCACCGCCGTTCTCCCCCCTGTTGAATCTCCTTACTGTGTGTGCTTAATGGTGTGTGGAACGTTGACAGATCCTTGCCCCGCTGCCAATCGGGTTCGCCGTGTTCCTGGTCCACCATCCCCATCCTAGGCACCGGCATCAACCCGGCGAGGAGCCTCGGCGCGGTCGTCATCTACAACGGGGAGCACTTCTGGTCAGACCACGTGAGTGAAGTAAAACTAAAACTGAAACCTAACACCCTCCTTTTCCTTTTTCTAAAATTGAAAGCATGACACTTGTTTTTTTGTAGTAGTAACTGCAGGCTTGTGGTAACTTTATGTTGATGCAGACACATAACTACTCTAGCACACCTAATTAACTGATGTGTAATTGAGAAGCTTAATCTGGTGAACCCATGTGACAGTAGCAGCAATAATTGAGCAACTATATGTAGGCTTAAGAAACTGAGCAAGGGAAACCAATTCTATCTTCTACGATTAAAAAAATTCCACGACAGAGTTGCAGCAAACAGATTTTACCAGTTCTATCTTCTGTATCAAAACAAACCCACAACAGTTTTCCAATGACAGTAGCAGCAAACTGATTTTTCTCAATTATATGTGTTGCGATTAAAACCAATTCTACTGAGGTAAACTACATATGCAGATGCTATTTTTATCAATTAGATCTTTTGCAATTAAAACCATATTGGGTAACAACTTGCTTCAACTGCACATGCCTGCGATTAAAACTAAAGTTTCATTCCTCTTATGGTATCTTGTTCTCTATGATAACTGTTGACTTGCAAGATACAATTTTGATTTATTATATATACCCGCACATCAAGTATATGGTGTTGTCTTATTCGGTCTGAACTTTGCATATGTTTATTCAGTTTACAACTAGGATTAGTTATATTTGTTTATAAGAAGTATTCATGCAAACCACTGTGTTTGTGCACAGTAGGGACGACTCAGATTTGAAGTTTTTCATGTCTTACTGGTTTTCAGGGCGGGGGTGGTGCAGTGGTCGCATGAACACGCTCAGGCGCATCATATGCGTGGCGCTCTAGAGACGGGCGAGGTGGATGCTACCCACCCAGACGGTCCGCAACATGGGGAAGTCCATCTTCGAGTGTCCCAAGCACGGCCACGATAGACCAACAACGGCAGGTAGCATCTCCATCTCCATCTCCCGCCCTCTTCCTCGAAGTAGTAGCACATTATCAGGTAGTAGTAGGACGTTCAATACATGTCTGTGGTAAATCGTTTTGTAACTTGTTCAAATGATAAGAGAGGTTCCCATAGAACATCAGGTAGTAGTAGCACATCATCAGCATCAAAGATGTTTTTTAACTTGTGTCTCAAATTGTTCAAATGATAAGAGAGGTTCCCATTGTGGTTACAACTGACAATGGTGTGATCCTAGCTATAAAATATAAGGGACAGTCTGAACATTCGTCTAGAACTCTAAACTAGCCTGAACAAGCAATCGAGGCAGAAATGCCAATTTCTTTTGTATGGCATACATGTTGAATGTTGTTAGATGATGATCTAACCATTTTTCTCATCACAAAGTATGCATCGGCAATATAATTTGCAGCATTACTTAGGTACTGCTGTAGTCATTTTTAGACTTCTCTTGTATGAGTAAAATGCTACGAGTAAGAGTAATGCTATGAGTAAATTCAGATTTCCTTGCTTTAGGCATAAGAAGAATAAGCTGATAAGTACAGAATATTGATACTTTGCATGCTATGAGTAAAATGCTCTATTTTCTTTCGTCACCTTTCTTGTATGAATGAGTATCTCATTTTAACTAGTTGCAGAATGAATGCATTGTACTAGCTGAATTTGTCTTATCATTCTAAAGAACTTGTTTATTTTTTGATTGGTTTGTTCATAATATATTTGTTCAGATTTTTTGATTCTTCTCTCTAGTTCATGTAACAGGGCGACTGTCGAAGGCGTGTGGCATACATGTTGAATGTTGTTAGATGATGATCTAACCATTTTTCTCATCACAAAGTATGCATCGGTAATATAATTTGAGTATGTACGCGGATGTCTCGGCAACGTTGTATTCTCCGGATTAGATAAGTCTTCAGTATCCCATTCTTTTCATTTGTTACTTGGTTGATAGGCCATGACATATCATTGTGTCGATTCACTATCTGATTTTGAAGCTAAGGTACTTTGTTTTGAGTCTGTTGTAATTGATATCGATTTGTGTAAAATTAGTGAAGAATGTCATGTTATCTTAGCTTGTTCACGTGTGCCAAATGAACCATCTGAGATTGAATCATTTTCTGTGTCCAGCAACATCTTGAACCATTCTGGCCGTTTTGGTATTCATGCAACAACTGTGATTTCTTGTTTATAGCTGTGTATCGTGATGATATAATCTCTTGTCCCTTGTCTGTCTGCTAGTCATTGTGGTTGTTATTATGACATGTAAACATGCTTCATGATTTAGTCCCTAGCTCTTTGTATATTTGTTTTTATTTTGTTTCTAACTATTTTGGTTTATTATTAGATGCCTTCGTTCACACTACTAGGAAAAGGGCTATAGATGAAATTGATACTAATGGCGCACCAGACAGGAGGTGCGCCATTAGTATATAGTAATGGCGCACCAGCAACAGATACGCCATTAGAGTTCGAAGTACTAATGGCGCACCATGCCCGGAGTGCACCATTAGTATCAAGAAGTTTTTTTTAACTAGCGCGCCTGTCCAAACATACTAATGGCGCATCCATGAATAGTGCGCCATTACTAGTTGTAAATAGTAATGGCGCACCTGCAGTCATGTGCGCCATTAATGCTCTTTTTTTGTATGATATTTTTTATTCAGTTTTTTACAAAACTACTAATGGCGCACTGTCCCACAGTGCGCCATTACTAGTTTGAACTAGTAATGGCGCACTGTGTGTCAGTGCGCCATTAGTATGTTTTTTTTTGCAAAACTTGTAATGGCGCACCAACTATAAATGCGCCATTAGTAACCTTGATTACTAATGGCGCATTTGTAGCTGGTGCGCCATTAGTATGCGGGCAGCAACAAGATATTTTGGACAGCCTCTCTACCACACTCACTT
>LR738713.1:703762773-703780812 GCA_902687465.1 Secale cereale
CGCCGCCGACCCCCCGCACCCTCCCCCGCTCCACCGGCCGCCGCCGCCGACCCATGAACTCACATGATTCATAAATATATTCAAATAGCAAATTTGATGATATTTTTAAAAAAATTATTTCTGTCTTATAAAAAATATTACTGTTATGATTTAAACAAGTATGAACATATTTAAACACAAATAAGTATCAAACAACATTTTAATTGCATAAAAAAAATTTGTGGAGCCTGGGAATCGAACCCAGGACCTCCTGGTGGGAGAACTAGGGGCTGACAAGTCGAGCTAGCTAGGGGGACTTGATGTGTATGAGGTATGGTGGGAGATAAACTGTTGGCTCGCGCAGAAATCAAAAAAAATACTAATGGCGCACCAGGGGGAGGTGCGCCATTAGTATGGACGTACTTATGGCGCACCAGGGCGCAGTGCGCCATTAGTATTGTGCCCCATATATATTGATGCCCCCCGGCCCACTACACCTCCCCCCTCTCTCTCCCTCGCCTCGCCCTCGATCCCCTTCCCCTCTCCTCCGCCGCCGCCCCCGTGCCCCCGACGTCGCCGCCCCCCGCGCCCCGGCCCGAGCCCTAGCGCTCGCTGACGCTCGCGCCGACGCCGACCCACGCGCCCCCGAGCCCTAGCCCTAGCGCTCGACGACGCCGCTGCCCCCCGCGCCCCCGAGCCCTAGCCCTAGCGCTCGACGCCGCCCCACGCGCCCCCGCCGCCGGAGACTTGGAGCCTCGGAGCCTCGGAGCCGCCGCCGGAGACTTGGAGCCGCCGTCTATCCCCACCTCCCCAAGCTCGCCATCTCCCTCTGCCTCTTCTCGGTTAGTTCATCCATGATGCTACTTTAAGGAATTTTCTTGCCTCGTTTACTAGTGCTCGATTTCTTGCCTCGTTTACTAGCAATGCTCGATTTCTTTCCAGGTGATACCCTAGTATAGGAGTTCAGCAGCCTAGCTAGGGCTGGCTGGTTAATTCAACAGTATCTATATATCAAGTAATGTAGCAGGCAGTACCTTCTTCATATGAAAGTTTTTTGCATAAGCAATATCTCGATGTTTTTTGTCGCAGCTATCACTTGGTTGCAGAAGCTGCAATTGTCATCGCAAGGCCATCCTAGTTTTAGCATACGATCTGCTGCCTATTTTTTATTTTTTTTTGTACGAGCAGTGAGTCGTAGGAATTTTCTTTGTACTACTGCTGTCTACGACGAATCTTGGTGGCCGGGTCCTTGATCGTCTTGGCGCGCCCAAACTTGTGCATCCCTAGTTTACTAGTGCTGTCTCTGCTGGTTTTATTATTTCTTAGGAAAAATGTGTATCAAATCTAGCTATGTGACAGAGGGTTCCTTAATTCCCTAGTTTGACTCCATCTATTTAAGATACTTTTCTGCCAGTTCTATTTTTAACTAGATTAATCGCCACCTATTTTGTTAGATAAGTGAGACAATAAAGTCAAAAGTTTTAGGAAATATGATCTAGCCATGTAGGAGGTATTGTATTGTAGTCCCTGTATCAGAAGAAAAAAATTAAGCAAATTAACAAAATGAATAATAAACATGTTCAAACTTACATCCGTAATTTTGCATTGGCAACTAAAGGTCTTCCGCCAGCCTCTGTTTATTTAGATTGCTACTTGATCAAGTAGTGACCACCGCATATTACTGACTAAATCTTTGATGCAATACTTAAGCATTTCCTACCATGACAACCTGAGGTAAGATACAACATATCACTACAAGTCTACAAGCAGAAGTACCACTACATGCTACATGTTTTCTACTTCTTATTATCTAGACTAGATACACATTTCAATTTGTAGAACGCATGAAAGAAGAAGAAAATAATAAAACCAGCAGAGACAACACTAGTAAATAAAAGTGCCATGTTATCTGAATTTTGAAAATAATAAAGAAGAAGAAAATAATAAAACCAGTTAGAAGTAACATTATTTAGAATGGAGTGGGAGGATGATGGATATTTAGAATGGAGTGAGAGCATCTCCTTTGTCTTAATGATATTCTGTCCAATGATATCGGATTGTTTCATGATGTAACTGCGAAAGCAAACTGGAAATATATGCTTTTGCAAGCTATACATGTGCTTGTCTTATTGCTGCTGCTTTAATTTGTTTGTACTGTAACATCTTATAGCTTAATTGGTCCAATCAGCTACTGGAAATATCCATGTTTAGACATGGCAGATTTCCTCACTTTGCCCTGCTGGGTTTTGTCTCCGACCATCGTGTCGTGATAGTTTTGCAGGTACCCCGAGAGGCCCTTGAGTTTGCTGGAATGTCGATTAACTTCCGTTCCGGCAAATTCGGGTACTCCATATGTCCTATTTTCAGCAAAGGTCATGCTGAAATTTTCCGTGAATTTTAGCATGACTTTGCTAAAAAATAGGACATATGGGGTACTTGTGACTAATCCATGGGCCGGGGTATCTTAGTTGTTAATTAAGTAGGATCAAGTGCCCCTTTGTTCTAGCTGCATTAAACCATAGGCGGCAATAGAGCCAAGTGATTACGCCCAGCTTAGCTTTTAGGATGCCTCGGTGTCAACAAACCATTAATTATAAAACCTTGGCTTTTAGGGTGCCTCGGTGTCGATAAAAACCGAAATGATGAAAGCTTAGGCTTTTAGGGTGCCTCGGCGTCGAAAAACCCTCAATTATAAAAGCTTAGCTTTTAGGATGCCCCGGTGTCGACAAACCCTAAATGATGAGACCATGATCTTGTTCCTTGACAATAACCAACTTTTTGACCAAACTTTGTTCCTATTTAGAGAGAAACATGGCCAACAACGATGAGGCCGGCGGTTCGGGCGGGAAGGCATTCTGGGAGCTGTCCCAGGAGATGGAGGAACAACCTCACTTGTATGAGGACGCCGCCTTCCACACCGATCCTGAGACCACTGATGGTACCGCGGAGGATGACCCCACTGATGCCACCACTGATGGTGCCGCCGAGAATGCCACCACTGATGATGGCGGCGCACGCACAGATGGCAGCCAACCGAAGAGGCAACGGAAATACCGGCGCCCGACCGTGCTCCGCACCCTCAAGGAGGAAGTTACTGAAGTGGACCCCGACAAGAATCCAACGGCGCCCGAACGAATAGTCAAGGGGTACTCGATTCAGCTCGGGTGCATTCTCCGGAGCACCGTCTCGATCAACAGCGAGAACCTGAGGCATCCTGACAACGCGAATTACCGCAACCTCCTCTTCACGAAGCTGCACGAACGATACAAGTTCCCCGCTCAATTTGATAACACAAGCCTCAAAGGGAATAAAGTGAACAATGCTGCCCTCACGAAGATGAGCAAGGCCCTGTCTACTTGGAAAACCAATGTGAAGATAATGATCAAGAAAGGTGAGAGTTATGAGACGATCAAGCAGAAACATCCTTCGATCACCGAAGATGACTACAACGAATTCAAGATCACTTGCTCGAGCGCCTCACACTCCGAATCAAGTCAGTGGGGGAAATAAATGCGGGAGCTCAACTTAGGGGAACACAGACTCGGTCCCGGCGGTTACAGAGTGGCGGAGCCTATATGGGACAAGGAGGAGGCGGACCGTGCCGAGCAAGGCCTACCGCCCCTCTTCGATAAATACGATGACAAGCAGACCAGGAACTTTATCAGGGCCCGGTACAAGAAGGACCCGAAAACAAAGGAGCTGACCACGGATCCGAAGACCAGGGCGCTTGAGCTTGTTCTCGTAAGGAATACACCCCCGCGTAATTAGCTCCATATGGTTGCATTCTAATTAATGAAGCCAAATTTCTAAATGATTCACATTCCTTCCGCAGGCGACTGAAAGCAGTAGCGCGGGGTCGACTAAGAGCGGCCCTTGGGACACGACTCTAAATAGGGCGTTGAATGTAATGAAGAACAAGGATAAGCTCGAGAAGCCGACGTCAGCTGGTCGTGTGGCCGGCAAAGGCTTGTCGACAAAATGGTCGTCATACTATAACGCTGGTGGGCGAAAGGAGAAAAAGACCAGCTCGGAAAGCCAGGCGCGCGAGGTTCAAGAACTCAAGGCACAGGTGGCGCGGATTCCGGAGATTGTCCAAGAGCAAGTGCAACAACAGCTCGGAGCGACGATCACCGCCATTGTGCCTAGCTTGATCGAGGGGTTGAGTGCGTGGATTGCTGGCGGCCAACAGGGGCCACCCCCGATTCCCAGCTTCACGGCCAGCAACTCGCAGAACGAGATGGCGGGGCCATCGGTGTCTTCGGCGGAGGCGGCATTGGTGTCTCCGACGCCGGCACGGGAGCTTAATGCACCCGTGTGTACGCCGGCCGGCACCTCTACAGCAAGCGGCCCCTCCGTCAACTGCACGCCCGCCGTTGGCGGTGCCTCGACATTAGCCGAGCTCGACGCCATCATCACGGTAACTAATTAAGCCTCTCTCGGCCGATGACTTCATCTCCTTGCCTTTGACTGGGCATCCCTGACGCCCTACATGTTTTCGCAGGGCGCCGCCGACGTTCCGTGCACTCTACTGCACTTCGTGAACAACGAGTTGGTCGATGTCGCCAAGGGCAAAATCGTTCAACCGGGCCAGCCCTTGTTCCACGGTACCCAGATGCCACCCAACTTGTTTAGGGTTCAACTGGTTCGGGTGCTGCCAGGCTGCGACGACGTGTTACCTCCGATTCGACCCGTCGGGGCCGACGATGATGACGTCATGACCCTCAGCGCCTGCCTGAGCTGGCCCCTGCTTTGGCCGAAGAGCCAGATTCGTTTGGAGGCGGGGGAAACCACACCAAAGACAACACCGCCAGTCGTGCCGGCGCCAAGTCGTCCCCATGGCAAGTCCGCCGCAACGGTGCCAGACATCCCTATGCCACTGGATCCAAACATGCATATGGCATAGGATCAGAACGACGACGACGACGATACATTTGCCAACGTCGATCATTACTTTGCCGATCATGGGTACGGTGACGACTTCATGGGGGCTCCTTCTCAAGAACCCAACCCAACAAAAGACATGCGCGATCAAGCCGGTACCGCGGAGAAGCCAAGTTGCAACAGGCGTCGTCTGCCGTTCAGCTCTCAGGAGACGCCTCCAGCTGCCGATTTCACCGAGCCTCAGATAGGCGAGGTGCGAAATATGATCAGCCCCAACACACTAAAGAAGGCGGTCTCTGAGCAGAACTCGGTCCCAATTATGGAGATCAAGAAGAAGGCACGCAAAAGAAAAACTAACAAGGGTGCGAGCCAGCCGGCACCGAGTACGATCCATGCTCAGGACGGGCCACCTTCACCTGAGGATGTAATGAGGAGGGTGCATGTGGCGGGTAGGCCGATGGTACCGACAAATATGCTCGATGCTGCAACCGGTGCCATGCGGAGTCTGCATGACAGTGTTCTTTCTTTGGAGAAGCGGCGTCTCACACAGAAGGATGTGGCGTACCCGGTTTTCGCGGCCAAGGTGCCGGAGGGCAAGGGCTTTGTGGATAACTCCATCGGGGGTACGATCGTGCTGCGGTTTGATGACATCCACGCTATGTTGAACCTTCATCCGCTGCACTACACCTTCGTTCGGCTATTTTCGCTGAGTATGGAGATGCGGATCATTCGCGACAAGACCCCGGACATCGTGATAGTCGACCCCTTCTACATGCGTGCCAAGATCTTGGGCAGCGCTGGGGACCGGCAAGTCGCGAGTTCTTACCTCGGAGGCGTCATTCTGGCAAACCGAGATAAGGATAACTTCCTCGTGCCTTACTTTCCCGAGTAAGTCCTCCGCCTCAACCACCCCGTAACATATGAATTCTTAGATTTCGATCGTTCTTCTTTTAACATTCCGTGTTTTCTGCAGTGACACACAGTGCACGCTCATCCTACTAAGCCCCAAATATTCCATGGCCACGTATTTCGACCCGGGCCGTAAGTCGGCTGTAGACTACACAAATGTCAAGAAGGTTCTTGATGATGTTCTCGCCGGCTACGCCAAATCTGGAGGCACCTTCACCAGGACAACTCGTAAGTACGGCAAGCACGTGTTCTCCCACAACACGACGTTCTGCTGCGTCAAGCAGCCGCCTGGCGGTCAGAAGGGTGCCTACTACGCCATCCATCACATGCGGGCGATCGTACGGGACCATCATCAACTTCTGCTACCGAGTAAGCTCAAAGATTGGGCCGCGCGCGTGTCGGCAATCCAGGACGCGGACATCAGACAAGATTTCTTTCGCATCCAGTCGGAGTTTGCGGAAATCATCCATCAAGATGTCCTTCGTACCTCGGGGCTGTTCTACCTCAGGAATCAACCGTCGAACAGTGACATCGACACAATGCTACAAATGCAGGCTGACAACGCCCGTGATTTCATGACTCCCACGATAGAAGGCGGCTTCATCCACGCTCCGGTGCATTGAGTCGAGTCGAAAGCAGTGATGCTGTGTCTAGTTCTGAAACATCGATTGGCTCTTGTTGTAATTAAACTTTAATGAACTTGTAGTATGTCTCTTTGGTTTCGAGAGTCGTTCAACTTAGATGTAATAGATGCTATTAATGTCTTGCTTTTCTCTTTCGATCGTTCTGTTGCATACTTATATATTGCTTATGAATTGTCTGTGAATTGATACT
This sequence comes from Secale cereale, assembly GCA_902687465.1. Taxonomy (NCBI): domain Eukaryota; kingdom Viridiplantae; phylum Streptophyta; class Magnoliopsida; order Poales; family Poaceae; genus Secale; species Secale cereale. Next base: position 703,769,377 of record LR738713.1, read on the forward strand.
AACGTTTCGTTTGGCTAGTGCATATATATAGCGATGCCGTCGTATGTCGTGTACAAGGGTAAGGTTCCCGGAGTCTACGACGACTGGGAGGAGTGTCGGAGACAGGTTCACCGATTCAGCGGTAACAGTTACAAAGGGTACACCACTAGGGCCGAGGCCGAATCTAGATACGCCCGCTATCTAGCGGGAGAGGGGAGGGAGCGTTGGAGGAACCGGATGAAAACGAGTTTCATCCTGATGATGCTCATCGTGACGACCGCAGCTCTCTTCTATGTGATGGTAGTTTAGATGATCGATATCGACTTGTAATGCGAAGACAAACTCGCTACTCGCGATCTCGAGACTTGTAATATATTGTTCTATCTTTGTTCGGTCTTTTCAATTCAGAGACTAATATGATCGATGAATTGTATTCGGAGACTAATATGATGAATTGTATTCAGAGATTAATCTTCTATTGTATTCGATGAATGTGTTGTTGATGTGTGCTGTCTATATTCTGTGCAATTATACATTTTGTAATCTGTGCAAAAAAAACAGAAAAATAATATTAAAAAAAACCTAATATTCATACTAATGGCGCATCAAAGAAAAGTGCGCCATTAGTATGCCAAAGCATAGTAATGGCGCATTAACAGGCAGTGCGCCATTACTATGCGGATACCACTAATGGCGCATCATACTTAGTGCGCCATTAGTATGCCATAGCACCTGGCCCCTGGGAGGCATACTAATGGCGCATTAAGGTGCACACTAATGGCGCATCCCAGGTGCGCCATTAGTATACCAGATACTAATGGCGCACCAGTGGTGCGCCATTAGTATCAAATACTAATGGCGTGCTAGTAATGGCGCACCACTAATGCACCATTAATGGCCAAATTAGGTGCGCCATTAATAGGCCTTTTCCTAGTAGTGTCAGCCTCTATGAACATACCCGGAAATGGTGTTTCCTCTCATTTACAAGAGCTACTACCTGAAAGTGAAGTAGGAAGTATATTTGAAGCTCTAAGCAGTGTAGCAAAGATTTGTCTGTTCATGTGTAATAGACTGTAAAGATTATAACAATATTGTAATAGACTATGTGATAGACTATGTACAGATTGTAGTAGACTTATTTAGCATTCTTTGATCAACTACATTTGTTATGTTATGTTTGAAATATTGATTATGTGAGTTGAAAACATGTGGAATGGAAACCTGGCTCGTGGGACCCACTTATGAAAATAATCTGAGCAGTTTTGAAAGTTCTGTCAAGTGGGCCGAATGTGTGAGATGATAACAAGTGGGACCCATTTGATTGGTGGGTCCAGCACCAAAATATAATGGCCCAAACAATGTTAAAAGGCCACGGCCCAGAAATAAATAAAACGCTGAATTGTTGTTCCAGGCCCAAGTAGCTAACAAAAACTAGCGGAAAAAATATATATAAATGGGCTGAATTAATGGGCTCGGCCCATATAAACACCGAATTGGACCGGGTTGATTCTTGTGCCACATCAGGTTGCCACGTCGGATGCCTACGTGGCCCGGGGAGGCTGCTAGTGACAAAAACAAGACAGTAGGCATATTTTGGTCGTAAATGTCTACGACCTTCTCACTGAGAAGGTCCTTAATTTCAGTTTACGACGGCCAGCTTTTGACCATCTGTTTTTAGTCACAAAAAGGTCACAAATGGAAAATAATGACCATTCAGTGACCAATAGTCAAGGTCACAAGTTGACATATTTCTTCTAGTGGTTAGATGCCTACTGTGGGGGATGTGACGTGTAGGTGTCAACGGCACACCTTCTTCCCGAGAAGAATTGCACCTGCTTTGTTAGGGTAGCAACGACGCATCAACTCTTTTTAATCTCTTGGCTCTGTCTTGCCCCCTCCCCCACTCAACCCCTGCCATAATGTTTTCGGCCTCAAAACAAACATAGTACTGCGTTGTTTTTGGGGCTTGATGAAAAATCGAGTGCTGGTTTCTGTAGGTTGGCCCGCCCAGCAAATGGATTCTGGTCCACCACGGAGTTGCTGGTTTCTGTAGGTTGGCCCGCCATCAATAGCCATCCACTAAAGAATAAAAAATCGCTCCTGATGTGCTTCTTCAGTCATACCGTCGACCCCCTCTATAATCCAGTTCGCTCGGGGATTTGGTATCATTTTTTCCAGAGGGCGAACAAGGATAAGCTAGGCCTAGGTTTTGTATTTTTAACATGCGTAGCCCACGACATACAGTGACGGTGGTTTCAACTTATTTTTTGAGGTCCAAACCGGCTTATGGGCCTTTTCTTAAAGATCGACAACCCAATGTATTTTTTAACCACATTAGATATATTTATATTATTACTATTATCGTATATTTTGTAGAGACTTATATATACATTATAAGAACATCCCACGTGCTATTAACTTATAAAAGTAAATGTTTAACAGAAGTTGGCAAGGAAAATCCTGGTTGTTTTTGACTCACTGGCAAGGAAAATAATCGTGATTGCGTACAAAAGCTTGCGAAGATTTTAAGGACCAATGTACTAATAAGGCGCTCATTTTTATTTTGAGCAATAACTCGCTAATTTGTTAATTATGTATATAAAAAATATGCCTCTCCGGTTTATTTTTGATATTAATTGCTCCTTCTAACATAACATTATATATATAACAAGCCCAGCTAATTCGTGTATTTGAAGGAAGAGCAAATGGGCTGGGATTTCTTAGATAATATAAATGGGCCGCATTGACGCAAAATTATTTGTTCGCCCAGCCCAGCAAATGGACTGTACATTCTAGAAAACATGGGTTGAATATATACCACATTTTTGCAGGCTGACATGTGGGCCAATAGGTCAAAGCCTACGCATGGCGTTGTCAACTTGGTCGGCATGCACCTTCAATCTCTCGTCTTCTTCCGCCAGCGTCGCCGTGACCGCCTTGTCCGGTCTCCGGCGGCTAGCGGATCTGCTTAGCACGCATCACTGTGAAGCGCTACCCCACCGCAGGCTAGGCTATCCCTCCACCTCTCCACACCTCCTGTTATTCTCCACCGACTGCAGCCCCATGCCACACGAGAACGAGTTATAACACTTCTCCTCCACTCAATCTGTGACTCCACTGCCGCGTCTTCCCATCTCCGAGTCGTTCCCATCCGGGGCCTCGCCGTTGTCCATCACCTCGCTGCGCTCGGTGCGGCGTGGTCAACCAACGAGAGTCATCGGAAGAGGACTGTATGTGGAGAGCCTAACGACAAGGACCCACGAGGTCCATGGTCGCACGCAAGGAAAGTTCCTCCTTATTAAGATGAAAAAAATGTTTCCTCCACCTGACAGCTGGGACCCACCGGATGTATCTTCGCATGGAAGGAAGTGCCTCCTTGTTATGCGAAAAACATTATTCCTCCCGTTGATAGCTAGGACCCGTCAGATTTGGTGGCTGACTTGTGGGCCTACTAAGCGGACATGTACGCAGGGCTTTGTCAACTTAATCAACAAATGATTCTAGCAGCTGGACCGTTGGATGTTAATCCAACAGCCGTGCTCCTTCTTCAACCTCTGTTGTTGCTCCTGTCTCCCGTGGGCGGCACCGCGGTTGTGCTGCCACGCACCCGAACCAGTCAAGTTTCCCACTCGTCTCCATCTGCGAATCCACTACCCCGTCTTCCCCATCTTCGGGTCGTTCCAGTCTGGGGCCTCGCCGTTGTCCATCGGCCTTTGGTGCGCCCGGCACGGTGTGGTCAACCTGGTCAACAACCGAGAGTCATCGGAAGATGACTGTACATGAGAGGCTGACAGTGGGGACGCAGCATTCCCATGGATGCATGCATGCAATGGAACGCGGCATGGTCAAAGTTGTCAAGGAACGACTTCCATCGGAAGTGTACCATACGTGGAGAGGCTGACAGCTGGGTCCACAGCCGCAGCAAGGAACTGCCTCCTTATTACGTGGAAAATAATGATTCCACCACCTAACAGTAGGGACCCACCGGATGGGCCACCGTATTTTGCGAAAAAACGTTCCCCCCTGACAGCGGGGACCCATCAGACGAGTCACCGTATTTCGCGAAAAAAAACGTTCCCCCCGCTATCAGCTCGGACCCACCGGAAGTGCCTCCTTATTGTGCACAAAAAAATGAATACCCCCTGCCACCTGGGACCCACCATTGTGGGAGGCTGACTTGTGGGCCTACTAAGTTGACGTGGACGGAGGGCTTTGTCAACTTAGTCAATTTGAATGATTCTAGCTCCAGTGACCATACGATGTCCATCCAATGGCCTTAGTGCTTCTTCAACCTCTGGTCTTCTTGCTCCAGCCGGCCAAAGCAGCGCCGGTCGTGCCGCCTGCTCCTGCCTCCCATGGCCGGCTGTGCTGCCGCGGAGGCCTCACCGCCCCTATACTACTCCAACCACTGGCCAGGCCATCCCTCCACTCACCCACACCCCCTGTTATTCTGCGGCGACGGCAACCTCACACCGCAGCCGAACCACTGAACCCTCGTACTCCTCTCCGCGTGGGCATCCACTGCGGCGTCTTCCCCGGCTCCGCGTCATCCCCTTCCTAGGCCTCGCCATCGTCCACCGCCTTGGTGCTCTCTGCGCGGCGTGGTCAATGTGGTCAACGCCCGACTTCCATCGGAAGAATACTATACGTGGAGATGCTGACAGCTGGATCCACGGCCACAGCCCATTTTTTTGTGATTTGCCAAGTAAGTCGCTCCGTCAGGCCTGTTGGGCTGCAAATCTTTCAAGACGAGGAGAGATTCATTCGGCTAGCCGAGAAAATGGCCTATCAGTAATGAGAAATAGGCTCTACATTTTAAAACACATCAAATCGGCAATTACTTTCAAATTTCTTTTTTCATTTTGAGATTTTAAATTTCATTGATTTTTATGCGTGGACAATTTGTCGGATTTTATATTGATATACATTTATTTTTATAATCAGTTTGAATGTGACTCGAAATTTCAGGATTAGAAACAGTTCGGATCGCACCGAAATATGCAAAAAAAAAAAAAAAAATTTAACCGTGGCCACAATATGGGCTGTAATGCTAACAAAAAGATGGGCTGTATAATGTTTTCCAAAAAAAACCTTAAGAATTAGCAAATGGGCTGTAAATTATTAGAAATAATGGCAGATGGGCTGTATGATGTTTTCCACAGATTTGAGGCTTTCCTAAAAAAAGGTTGACGCCCAAGCAGTGACTCTTGGATGTCCATCCAACGGCCGTCGTGCTTCTTCAATCTCTGCTCTTCCTGCTCCAGCCGCTCAAACAAGCGCCGGCGGGACTGCCTGCTCCCTCCCTCCCCCCCTGCGGCCGGCTGTGCTGCCGCGCAAGCCTCACCGCCCCACCGTAATCCCATCGCTGGCCTAGCCATCCCTCTACTCACCCACACCTGCTGTTATTCTCCCATGACGGCGGACTAGTAGTAAATCCTTGTACAGTCATACTCCCCTCTGTGTGGGAATCAACTACCGAGTCTTCCCTGCCTCCGAGTCGTTCCCTTCCTAGGCCTCACTGTCGTCCATCGTCATTGTGCTCTCGGCGCGGCCTGGTCAACGTGGTCAATGACCGACATGCATCTGAAGTGGACTGTACGTGGAGAGGCTGACAGCTAGGTCCACGGCCGCATGCAAGGAAATGCCTCCTTATTATGCACAAAATAATGATTCCTCCACCTGACATCTGGGACCCACCGAAAGGGCCTCTGTATTTCGCGAAATACGTTACCGCCGCTGACAGCTTGGACCCACCAGCTATATCTTCGCACGCAAGAAAGTGCCTCCTTATTACGGATAAAAAAATGAACACTCCCCCTGCTAGCTGGGACCCAGTATAGTGGCAGGCTGACTTGTGGGCCTACTAAGTTGACGGGGACAGAGGGCTTTGTCAACTTACTCAATATGCATGATTCTAGCTCCAGTGACCGCACGATGTCCATCCAACGGCCGTAGTGCTTCTCCAACCTCTGGTCTTCTTGCTCCAGCCGCCCAAACCAGCGCCGGTAGTGCCTCGTGCTCCTGCCTCCCGTGGCCGGCTGCGATGCCGCGGAGGCCTCACCTCCCCCTACTATTCCCCCCGATGGACGGGCCATCCCTCTACTCACCCACACCCCCTGTTATTCTGCGGTGACGGCAGCCTCACACCGCAGCGAACTAGTGAACCCTCGTACTCCTCTACGCGTGGGCATCCACTGTCGCGTCTTCCCCAGCTCTGCGTCGTCCCCTTCCTAGGCCTCGCCGTTGTCCACCGTCCTGGTGCTCTCGGCGCAGCGTAGTCAACGTGGTCAAGGAACAACTTCCATGGGACGTGGACTGTATGTGAAGAGGCCGACAGCTGGGTCCATGGCCGCAACAAGGAAGTGCCTCCTTATTACGCGCAAAATAATTATTCCTCCACCTGACAATGGGGACCCACCGGACGGGCCACGATATTTCGCGAAAAAACTTTTCCCCCTGACTGGTGGGACCCACCAGCTACATCTTCGCACGCAAGGAAGTGCGTTCAGGCAAAAAAAACGATTTGCCCCCATGACTGCTTGGACCCACCAGCTACATCTTCGCACGCAAGGAAGTGCGTTCAGGCAAAAAAACGATTTGCCCCCATGACTGCTGGGACCCACCAGCTACATCTTCGCACGCAAGGAAGTGATTTACAGTAGGGACCCACCTGGTCGAAGCGTACGTAGCGTTGTCATTCTGATCGCGAACGTGTACGTACATACTGATTGATGTAGAAGCGCGCACGTGTCATAGTAGAGGCGCGCATGTAGCATGTACACATACGTGCAGTGGCCAGTGTGCACGAAAGAAAATACGGCCACATACGTACTCGCGCATACGTACGGCCAGGGCTCGTGTACATGGCTGGGGAACAGAGAAACATTGTTGTCATCGAGTTCATGGGGAGCCAACCGGCTAGGTCGGAACGGAATGCGTCGTCTTGTTCATTAGGAGGGCTTGGATGGAACGTCCGATGGAAACGAGGCCTGGCGTACCGCAGAACGGAGGAAACGGCCTTGTGTTCTACCGGCCATGTTCGAAATGGGATCCTGTTCATCCGGAGGGGTCTGGCGTACCGCAAAACGGAGGAAACGGACCTCCTACGGTCGAAACGGGGATCCTGTTGATCGGGAAGGGTGTGGTGTACCGCAAAACAGAAGAAACGGACTTGTGTTGGAGCGCTACGGTTGAAACGGGGGTCATGTTCATCGGAAGGGGTGTGGCGTACCGCAAAACGGGACTCCACGGGATACTGTTCATCTCGATCGTCGACCCCCTCCATCCTCCACGGGCTACTGTTCATCCACCGTCGACCTCCTCCTGCCTCCACCTGCGACTGTTCATCCACGGGCTCCGGTTCATCCAGCCTCCACCACGCGCAACTCGACCGGCTACTGTTCAATCAGCCCTCTCCACGGGCTCATGTTCAACCACCCCTCCATGAGCTACTGTTCATCCTGCCCTCCACGGGGTGGTCCTGTTCATCCAGCCCTCCACGGGGTCCTGTTCATCCAGCCCCAACCGTCTCGATCGATCGGGGTCCTGTTCATCTAGAGGCAACACCACGGGGTCCTGTTCATCCACCCCCACCGGTAACTGTTCATCCAAACCCCCAGCAACGCCCACTGTTGACCAGAGGCAGCATCGAATGGCTTCAGTTAGCAGTAGTAGCGAAGGAATCGCTCGATCGGGTTTAGTTAACAACCATCGATCGATCGCTCGGGTTCAGTAACGTGTAGCCTGGAGTGCAATCGCTCGGGTACAGTTAGACCCCAACGCCTCGCTCGGGTTCAATTAGAGCCCAATGCCTCACACCCACGCACGTGCGTGTACGAGAGAAACGAGCATCGCTCGGCCCCGACCACCCATCGTAACCGGGAACACCTCGATATTTTCCTCGCCCTCGCTTCTACCACGGTTTTTTCCGTCATGGGCGCCCCAAAGAATGTCAGGCAGCTGCGTCTCCGGCCCGCCCAGGACGAAAAGCCCATTTTCTATCATTATTTTTTTCATAGAAGTAGGACTCCGCCACATCTATGATGATACCTGGTTTTGTCCCAATTATCGTCATAGAAGTGTCATAAGTATGACAGAAAAAATTCGTTCGGCCCAAAAAGTCACGGATGTGTCTTTTTTTGTAGTGTTGTCTCTATGGCATATTTCCATCATAGCAATACTACCTCTGACTCTCCATATCCATTTTTCGGACTCTCAATCACTCTCCCAGCTCCGGCGATATCCCTCTCCCCATCCCGGCTAGGCCTCCCCTGCACGGCCGCCCTCCCCCGCCACGACCCTTCCCGCATGGCCGCCCTCCCCGCACGGCCTCCTTCCCTCGACCAGGCCCTCCCCCGCGCGGCCGCCCTCCTCCGCCGCCGCTAGGCTCCGCTGCCTCTTTCCGACGTCCTCAACCCCCTCTACCGTTCCAAGTCCCCTCCGCCGCAGGTAGCTTTCCCTCCTATGCCTATCTTCTTCGTTTTAATTTCTACGGTTTATATGTTCTAGGCAGCAAAGATTTTTCTTTAGTATTTTTGGCCAATATTGGATGCTAATGGGTAGACATGGCATTGTATAGTCCAGCGCTTAGTTAGTTTTATTTAGGCCATTTTTTCTTTAGTATTTTTTGCTATATTTAATGTTATTATATTTAAGATTATATGGTTATTTTGCTATATTTACTATTATTTCGACTATATTTAGGTTTTTTATGGTAGACTATTTTATACATTGAATATAAAATGATTCACAAAAGAATAAATGTTGCTATTGATCCAGGAAACTCATTACTAAAAATCATATTTATTTAAGGCTAAAAAAATTGCTAATATATAGTTAATTGAGAACATCATTGCCGTTCAACTTTCTGAATCAATACCAATCACCTAGGGTAGACTAGGTAGCAAAGTACAGGCACACTAGAAGTAGACATGAAAATGACCAACATTTATATACAAAGCTGGCCACATATGCCTTTTTATATTGTAGGGAAACTCCGAGTGGCCTATGTTTTGCCGGAATGTTGATTAATTTTCCTCTCCGGCAAATTCCATATGCTCGTTAGGTCATGTATTTAGTAATGATCATTCCGAAATTTTCCCGTGAATTTTGGCATGACTAGTGCTCGAAAGTGGGACATATCGAGTGCCCGTGATTTGGTGGAATGGCAATTAAACGACATTCCGGCGAAACATAGGCCATTTTTTATTTCATTACTCCATATATGTAATGGGCTGGCTTTCAGTTTGTTGGGGGGGGGGTCCTAGTTTGCTTTTCAGAGAGGAAGAATCCAGACTATTGTCGTGGGGGTCACTTCCTCTTCTTTCGCAGGTGCTAGCCATTTTGGTGTAATACACTTTTGAAAGAAAGGTGGAGCGACCATCACCGATGGTCGAAATATCTGTGAGGGAGTGTCCGCTATATACTGTCAAAATATTAGAGAGGAAAAGTCCCGACTGTTGTCATGGGGGTCGCTTCTCCTTCGTTCACGTGTGCTAGACAATCTGGTGTAATGCACTACGGAACAAAGGGAGGAGCGACCATCATCGACGGTCGAATATATCACAGACGGATTGCCCTCCATATACAACAAGTGAGGTGAGAGTTTTCAAGGAAGTATTGACAGACCAAAAGTCAACCCGTGCGGAATAGTGATATGTGTGTTGAGTTCCTGGTAGTTGCAGTGGATTTATAATCTTTCTGAACACATGAAATGTTTGATGATGATAGGATCCCTGATTGCAATTCCTACGGCGACTACTAGGGTATGTACGACATGCCTCACGTTGAAAACGGTAGGTTCTTCACCATCAAGCTAGACGAGACATGCGATGTTTTTACATTACATAACAACGATATGTATTTTTCGTAATTAATCATGACTTGTGCATCTTTGTTTTAGTGAGTTATTTCTATTTTCTGCAATTCGACTAGTGCATTCCCTGCCATTCAAGACGGTATGTCCTGGAGAAGCTCGGTTTCCAAGATTATCAGAATACGGAGACGAGGAAAGCTCTCCTTAGGTCTAAACATCGTTACACTTTTCGGGTTAAGCTCTACAATGCAGTTAATCACTCACATTTTGGTTGCCCAAATTGGGGAGCTCTATGCAAGTCCTATGGATTTTAGGAGAATATGCAAATAATTTTCGATATTCATCCCGAAGATGATAATATCAACATTTGGGTGGATGTGGATATGCTTCCAGTTATACCTCTATGAGAGTTTATCAAACAATTTGTTAAGTAACTTATATTGTCTATTTTAAAATATTTGGTGTTCAACCCTACTAAACTTGTTTATTTATAATTAATAGCTTATTTATTTTCTCTAAGAAATACTCTGAAGATTGTAGACAAGACGTACTACGATTATGGCTACGAGCTAACTTGTGAGGAGAAAGGATCTTTTGTCTCATTCATAAATGATTATCAGACTTTTAAGACAAGTTATAAAATGAGCCAAAATTATAGTGGATATATGCCACAAGTTATCAAGTGACTTTTAAGACAACTTTATTATTGCCTCTAGGGCATATTTTCTTCACCCTGTCCACGAGAGTGGGGGGCGCGCCCCTTGGCTCATGGGCCCCCTTATGATCCACCGACATCACCCCCGACTCCATATATTCACTTTCGGGGAGAAAAAATCAGAGAGAAGTATTCACCGTGTTTTATGATACGGAGCCGCCGCCAAGCCCTAATCTCTCTCGGGAGGGATGATCTAGAGTCCGTTCCGGGCTTCGAAGAGTGGAGATCGTCGCCGTCATCATCATCAACCATCCTCCATCACCGATTCCATGATGCTCACCGCCGTGCGCGAGTAATCCCATCGTAGGCTTGCTGGATGGTGATGGGTTGGATGAGATTTACCATGTAATCGAGTTAGTTTTGTTAGGGTTTGATACCTAGTATCCACTATGTTCTAAGATTGATGTTGCTATGACTTTGCCGTGCTTAATGCTTGTCACTAGGGCCCGAGTGCCATGATTTCAGATCTGAACCTATTATGTTTTCATGAATATATGTGTGTTCTTGATCCTATGTTGCAAGTAAATAGTCACCTACTATGTGTTATGATCCGGCAACCCCGAAGTGACAATAATCAGGACCACTCCCGGTGATGACCCACTAGTGCAGAACCGGGCAATAGCACCGATTCGTAAGGCTCTTTAGTGCCGGTTCCATAACCGACACTAAAGTGTGGGCACTAAAGCCCCCCCCCCCATTAGTACAGGTTCAGCACGAACCGGTGCTAAAGGGCAACCATGTGGCACGAGCCAGCTCCGGGGGCCGGGAGCCCTTTAGTACCGGTTGGTAAAACCAACCGGTACTACAAGGTTTGGGTTTTTTTTTGGTTTTATGATTTCTTTTTCATTTAATTTTGTGTTTTCCATTTAATTCTTTTTCGTTTGCTAGTATTTTACTATACTACACATTGTACACGTTATGCATATAT
>LR738713.1:703780822-703852166 GCA_902687465.1 Secale cereale
TATATATATATATATATATATATATATATATATATATATATATATATATATATATATATATATATATATATATATATATATATATAGAATTTCTAGTAGAACCAATCATATATATATATCATCAAATGTCTCACAAACCACCAATTCACACATACACACATGTATAGCTATATACAATTTCTCCTACATGTTGCCTTCGGAGCCAGTGGCATTAGCCTAATTGGTGCCTTCGGAGCACGACGACAATTGGAAGTGGTTCATGGGGGCGGTAGCAGGTAATGGTATTCTCCCTTCGGATCTATGACCTGGTCGAGCAAAAATCCTGCTATTTCCTCTTGAAGTGCTTGTATGCGCTCCGTTTCTAGGAGCTTGTCCCACACCTCTGTGAACAGTTAAGAAGGAGATCAATATGCATGTTTATTAGTTGTGTGACTAGATATTGATAATGGTGTAAAAATTGTGAATAGTGTTCTGACAAATGTACCCATTCATGTCTTTGAGATCTGCTCCTTTCGGACGCCATCATGCGAATGTTCTCGCAAACACAGTATGCACACAGATCAGTCCCCTGCGCCTACATTAGGGCCCTTACGAGAATGGAATTTGATCAGATAATAATTAATCAAGCATGATAATTAAAGAGATAATGGCAACTAGCTAGCTAGCTAGTACTACTTAATTACTTACCTTGCGTCGAAACGATTGCTGTCTTTGTTTCCATTCGCCTGGAGTGACGCTAATTAACCTTGCCCAAGCCCTGCCCGCCGACAAAAAAATGAATAAATGGGTTATAAAATAGTTCATATCAGGAAATGACGAACTAAATAGGCCGAGATATATAGTTAATAATGATTGAAATTACCTGTTGACTATCCCAAACAAGATGGTGTAGTCACTTTGTTTTTTAAGTAGTGAGTCGAGTACTTCAACTATTCCGGCGTCAACATTAATGATACACAAGATCCAGTGAAATCTTCATGCACACACGTTTGGATGTCTTAATTAAGCGGACATATGTAAGCAAAAACATGTAGCTAGCTAGTAGGCAAAAACACAGAATTTGTAGTACAAGACAGTGTGACTCACTGGAAGTTGTAAGGAAATAGTATATCTTCATTGTATTTGAGGCACTTCAAGAACTCTAGCATGCTGTCCTCTACATGCTTTTCATTATATTTATCTATTTTCCATGTGTATTCATTAACGGTGATTAGGTCAATGAACCCAATGCCATAGCGTCCACCTTTTTTCATTTCATACATCTTCATCCTGCATAATACCACAGAAAAGAATATAGTGAGGATACTGACAGGTAATGATTGATCAAAAGGATCACTACAGCTAGCTAGAGACTTAAATTACAGAAAGAAATCACTTACAGACAATAGCAACTAACGATAGATTTGTCGAGTGCGTCATGATTGTATAACTGAAACAGTTCATTATACTCAACGGCCACAAATTTCTGATGGTAGTAATGATCCTTCTTGACTTCCACCATGAGGGACTCTCGATTGGAACTCTTGGTAATGTCCATGTACCATTGATGCAATTCATACATTCTCGTTTTGAGCGTCTTGACCTCGTCTGGCTTGACCAAAGGTTCGCCCCGGACATATTTCCGTTTTATTTCCTCCTCTGTAAGCACAGGCATGGGCTCGATCTCGAGGAGTTGTCCAACAGTGATGTTAAGAATTTCAGCCTGCGTTATATGCTCCTTGGTTATTACCACATTGCCCACCTCGGGAACGTAAACTCTTTGCCCACAATAATACTGGGCGCGCGTACTCTCACGTGTTGTTGGCACAACAAGCGAGGGGACCGATTGTGCCGCCTTTTCTCCCAGCTAGGGAACAGTTTTCCCGCATTTTTTGATAGCTGCTTGTTGTTTGCTCGAGCTCGAGCTCGCCTCCTTCTGTAGACGTGCTCGATTTAACTTCTTGATGTGGCGCTCATAGTCTGTATCAACAGGCTTGGGAGCTGGTGGTTGAGCCATACGAATGAAGTGGTCAATATTTTCCTCAGGCACTCTCTCCCTTGGCGGCGGTGGCGGTTTCGGTCCAAAATGGGCGTCCACTTCTACCTACACTATGGCCTTGGTTTGCTCCTCGGTCCTGTCGTAAGCCCTCTGAGGATCAGTGAGGCTTGGACCATATTTATATCGCTTGCCTTCGCCTGTACTTCATGTACTGCCTCGACTCGTACCGCTATGCACCATAGCTGCGGGGTGTCTCTTCTGCGATTGCTGAGGCGGCGGAGACGGCTGATGGGGCTGAGTTGGACGAGGAGGAGTGGCCTGAAGCTGTGCCGGACTTGGAGGAGGAGTGGCCTGAAGTTGTGCCGGACTTGGAGGAGGAGTGGATGTCTGACGCTATGTCGAACTTGGAGGAGGAGTGGCCTGACGCTTTGCCGGCCTTGGAGGAGGAGTGTCCTGACACGTTGGTGGAATTGCAGGAGCGGGAGTCTGCTGACTCGGTGGCGGACTTCGACGAGGAGTCGGCTGACGCGGTGTCGGTGGCCTTCGAAAGATGATGCAATCCTTTCTCCATAGGATGATACGATGTTTGGCCTCTCCGAGTGTGTGCTCCTCGTCACCTCCAGGAATGTCAAGCTCTAGCCCCGAATATTGGTCCACCACCTATCAACCAAGACATGAGCATAGCCTGCTGGAATCGGGTTGCAATGGAAGGTTGTCTCGGGGGGATTTGTAAAAGCAACGGCGTCCGCCACCTTCATGGATATGTTCTTCATTTTGAAGTATAGCTCGCAGTTAGTGTTCTCCATGATGTCATGCACGGGGTATCTATCCAGCATTGCGTCGCCCGGGGCGGAACCCACGCTGCTTCTCGGCATGGATGGGGCGGTGGTATCCAATGCTGGATCATCCGCTAGCTGCTGCAGCTGCTGAGACCCCCTTTGCTGGCTAAGTGAGTCGATCTGCTCCTGCTGCCGCTGGAATTTGACTGCCAAGTCCGCGTGCTTTGATTCTAGGCCTAGAAGGCGTTCATAGTCCAGCTTCCTCTGCTCCTCCTCCAACTTCATCTGCTTCTCCTCCGCAATCTTCCTTCTCGCACGGGTTCTGTAGTCGGCGTTCCAGTCCGAAACCCCTCATACCACGGAATAGCGCCCTTGCCTCGTGTTCTTCCCGGGTGTTCAGGATTTCCTAGGGAACGCGTAAGCTCATCGTTCTCTCTGTAGGGCTGGAACACCCCCGATAGAGCCTCTTCTACTGCAACAAGTATCTTATCGTCGGCTCCGTTCAGACATGCCTTCGTCGAAACTTTGCCTGTCTTCAGGTCCAACTCCCCCCATGCGCATAGAACCAAGTCCTGCACCTGGGGGCCAGCTCCTAGTAACCGGAGTGAAACCTGCATTCTCCATCTCTTTCTCAAACTTATCCCACTTATGCATTGCCACCGCGTAGCCACCTGGGCCCAGCTTATGGAACTTATACTTTTTTTCGTCATTCTTCTTGTTTATTCTCGACCGTTCCTTAGCTAATTCTAAATCCTTGAATTTCACGAAATCGTCCCAATGAGCACTTTGCTTCTCTAGTGTTCCCTCGAATACTGGAGTCTTCCTTGACGTACTTGTCCCATTCACGATTCTTGTGGTTCTTGAATGCAACCGCCATCTTCCTAAGAGCAGCGTCCTTGACTTTCTGCACATCTGCTTCTGTGAAATGATCTGGTAGGGTGAAATGTTCCATGAGAGTATCCCAAAGCAGACTTTTTTGTCTGTCGTCGACCAAAGTAAGATCTGGACGTGGCTTTGCTGGCTCTCTCCATTCTTGAAGGGAGATCGGGAGTTGGTCCTTCACAAGAACTCCGCACTGACGAACGAACTTGTCCGCAATCTTCTTAGGCGCTAATGGTTCACCATTAGGTCTGATTGCCTCAATATCGTACTTTACGCCCTCCTTCAACTTTTTGTTCGGCCCTCGTTTTGTCCTGTTGCCTGAATATTTGCTTGATCCGGATGGCTAAAAGAAGAAAGATCGATTCGTTAATATATCTTCAACTCATTTAAAACATGTGATGATCACCAGATGTGCCTGCTTATAAAAATATATATACCTCGCTGGTCTTTGTTGTTTCATGATCAACATTTTCTTCGTCATCATCATAGTCGTAGTTCATGACTTCATCAATTCGGTCGTCGCGATCGAATATCATATCACCCTCTCCGGTGTTGTTTAGAAATTCGGAGCCGTCATAATCTTCTTCATTCTGATCATCATCTGGCCCGCGAGGATGGCGTATCATATCGAACAGGGTCTGTTATCCCTCTCTGCCGTTATTGTGTCAGGACCGGTTTTTCAGTAAAATAATTACCGAGAGACCGACCTTTTTATCGAACCAGCAAGGAAGAATACTTCTTGCCGATAGACAATTCCTTGATACAGAATTCTATAGTACTAAATATTATACAAGGTTGAGCTGAGGTTGCTCAACAATTTATTACAAGCATGCCGATATAATACATAAGGGTGGATATGACACAATGGTAGGGTGGCATACTACTAACTCGTAATAAAAAGGTGGTGGATATGTCATAGCGTAGTGGGTGGCGTGACTCCAATATCTCACAGTTCATCCGAGTGTCGGAGTGAGACCCGATGAATTTATTTGGTGGTGGCGAAAGCGGTTATATAACAATGATCAACTCTAAGATTGCAAGAGACTGACTCGGACTCCACTAGACGTCGGACTCGCTATCGAACTCTTCATCCATGAGATCGCCTTCATCAACATCTGGCCAAATCAACAAGCCAGGTGAGTACTTTGAATGTACTCGCAAGACAGTTCGGACATAAGATATAATAAATGCAAACATGTTGCATGTGAGTATTCTAGCAAAATGCAACCGGATAATAAAATTACTGTGCTACAAGTAAAGATAGAAGTCGGGCGGTAATCCTCCCGAAATCCATAAGATGAATAAAGGAAAACCAAATGAGTGTCTGAGTGACGCCTCGTGAGGGAAATAAATAGAAACATACCACAGTCGGGCGTCTGAGCGACACCACATAAAGGGCTTATATAGAAAATAAATGACAAGAATGCCTCAGTCGGACGTCTGAGCAACACCACATAAAGGGCTTATAATGAAATGAATAACAAGAATGCCACAGTTGGACGTCTGAGCGACATCACATAAAGGGCTTATAACGAAATGAATAACAAGAATGCCACAGTCGGACGTCTGAGCGACATCACATAAAGGGCTTATAATGAAAATGAATAACAAGAATTCCACAGTCGGACGTCTGAGCGACATCACATAAAGGGCTTATAATGAAAATAAATAACAAGAATGCCACAGTCGGACATCTGAGCGACATCACATAAATGGCTTATATAAACAATAGTATAACGGTGAAATACTTCAGGAAGTAAATCAGTACAGAGATAATTGGTTAGTTCATCTACCAAATGAACTTGACAAAAATCACTACTCTTGTTATTATCAAGAATTTACTAGAGATGGTCACCGGGGTTGACACGAAGATTGACCCTAGGCCTTAAACATAGCTACTCGGAAGATTTGACTCTGTAGAGCTTGTACTATTAAATCACAGACAACGGATTCCACTAGCCCGAAGGACTAGTTCCGTCTACGGTTTTTAGCAGAAACACAACTGACCAGTACACACCCATTTCACATCCTGCTGTCCGGAATCACCCGTGACAACATTCACGAAAAACTTTAAGACGTGGAGGCTACAACCTCGAATAGCATGGGATCAAATTTAGATATGCGCGCTCTAAGGGGTGGCCTCCTCTCGGTCCCAACCGGAAACACCCATGCCCCCTGACTGGATGACGGGCTTTAATCCAGGGCCATGGAACCCTCCTCCCGGCCCCTCTTCTTGGTGTGTACACGGAAAGTGGTTTGCAACCGACTAGACCGTAATCTTAACAGACGGCCCATGATAGTACCAAAGGAGATGAACGGGATCACGACATGATCCATGTTGATACTAAAGTTAACCATCTACTGGCATGCTTCAATATTACCAGTACACCACCCATCATGTCACCACATGATCGAGGTGGTTCAACCATTATCATTCGGGGCTCACCCGAAGCTTGCTTGCTTGAAATATAACCATCCACAAATGCTTATATGACCATGCTATGAAAAGAACTACTCGAGCAACCACGCAACACACTCATCATATCAAAGGTTCAAACATGCTTGCCTGGTTCGTAGTAGTCGGAGTCTAAGTCGGTGAGGTTCGCGGCTCCGTCACGTCCTTCGGTATCTACGCATTCAAACAAAACGAGTAGTAACATAAATACCGTGCGTGCAAAAAAGTTGCTCCAAATATTTTTCAAATTAATATGAAAAAAACTAGACAGAAAACTAAAGAGGACAGAAAAAGAATCAACTCAAAATCATCTTTAGTTAAAAAGATATTAGAGTTTCTGTCCAGGGACTCATCTGTAATGAAACAGAAAGTTTTCAGGGGCGAGAATAGAAAACAGAAAAGCGAACCGGTACGCAGTACGCCAGCTGAGAAGGGAGACGTACTTTGCCCGAAGGAGCTTTCCAGAAAAACGTTTCGGAGGGAAACGAGAGGCTAACGAGGGGGTCCCACTCGTCGGGTTTAAAAGCTGGAACAGAGCCGCGCCGGCGCCAGAAGGCTGCGGTGGTCGCCGGTGCCGATCCACGGCGAGGTAGGGGAAGGGAGTGGTACCTACAGCTTCCTGGTGTTCTTCCGCGTCGGTGGGTGGGGGAGTTGAGCGTCGGCGAGACCCACGTCGACGGCGACCCTATCTCCGGCGGACGGCGGCTCGGGTGGTCGTGGGCCTCGTCGGAGAGAGTCTCTGGGGTCAAATTGGAGTGGGGGTTAGTCTCCTAGAGGTGCCAGGAGGTTACGCTCGAGCCCAGGGTGGCGTAGGGGTTCTCACCAGAGAGAACGTTGCTGGAGCCCGAGGCGGACGGAGTTGGCCGAAGTTGAGGAAGAAGGGCCCCTCGAGGCTCTTCCAGAGGCTAGGCGAGGTCTAGAGAGATGGTGGAGGTGTGCGGGCTCGAGAGTGAGCTGGGAGGCGCTTTATATAGCCGGCCCGAGGCGGTTGCCGTCAACGGGATAAGTCCGGTGAGCCATTACGGCGGCGCTATGGCTGGACAGTTGATTTAGGAGCTTGAGCATCGACTAGGAGGTGCACTGGTTCCATTTTAGTGCCTAACTCAGCAAGGGAGGGGCGGTTACGGTCTGCCCTCGACGGAACGGCCGTGCGGCACGTCGGCGGCAGAGAGCGCGCCCTGTGCGTGCCAGGCCACGGCAATGGTCCTGCAGGCGTGCGCTGGCGGTGGAGATGGCCACGCGGAGCCCCCGGGTGGCTTGGTGTCACACCCTGCATTTTGTAACATGTTATTTGTACCTTTGGAGCATGAAAATTTGGACCAGCAAATTTTTTTAGCATCATTTGGCTTTTATTTGGAATTGAGTTTTCTTCATGTGCTTTTTCTTGTGCTCATTAAAGTCAACTATGACCTCTTGTAGAATTCATCTCCATACTCAAAACTTCTGCCCAATGATCATGCCAAGTGTTATATAACAGTATAGTATTTTCTTACAAAATTAATTTGGCCAAAAGGTATTTGATAAATTTAGTTTTCTAAAAACCCCTGAATTGAGATTTGCACTGCAAGTACTTGATTTAGGGTGAGAAAATTATTTCAAAAGGTTTATTTGAGACCTAGTAGTCATAGGACTTCCAGAAACCTCAAAGGTATAATTTTAAAAGTTATTTTCCTATTTTATTTAAAGGCTTTTCTTAAGGCCAGAAATGGTCTTTAATAGGGGAAAATTATTTAACTGTTTCAAAAATATTTGCCAAAATTCAGAGAGACTCAGAGGACATATATTGTCCATATATAAGAGTTTCAGCACTTGGTCATGTTCAAAATAATGGGCTAAACCCTCTAAAACCCTTTCTGGATATTTCAAGCTTTTGAAATATTTACAAAGGAAATATTCTCCAAAAATTCCAGGGAAATTCTATCATGTCATATATGACATATGTGATGATCTTGCCAAGTCCCATGCCTTGGGAAGCAATAAAACATCCTCAAACCCCTTCATAACCATTCTGTCCAGATTTGAAGTTTGAGCAACTTTACATTGCCAAACTTGTCCAAATGCTCTCAAACTTGGTGCACATGCTAGAATGACCTAATAAGGCATCTAGACCAAATGGCACAAGATTTGGAATAGAGCAACTTGATCAGATCACCTCAAAACCCTTTCTGTTCAAATGCAAATTTGAACAACTTTACATTACCAACTTTTTATCTGGAGGTTCAAACTTTGTGGGCATGATCAATACCCCAAATGATGATGCTACCCCAAGTGGTGCATCAAGGGGAGATGATTAGCTTGACTCAAACAAGATGAAACTGTTTCTGTTGATTTCTAGGGTTCACCAAAGTTGAATTGGCTAGTTTCTTCAAATGAGCCCAAATTTGGTGAAGCACCCTATTTTCACATGTTATTCAACCCTGTTAAGTGCCATGTCAAGTGGAGGTCATTTACTTGACCAAACACTGATCAAACACCTTCTGGCTTTTTACTAAAACCTCCAACTTGATCACTTTTACTCTTCTCCATGGCCTCAACTTTTTACCACATGATCATTGAGTTACTAGCTACCTCCAGTAACTTCCCCAGCACCCCAGCTCCATGATTGAGGGGTAAGAACCCTGTTTTACCTTGCTGGACAGCAAGTTTTCACCAATTCACCAGCATCCTCCCTCTCTCTCAGCATCTCCAGGGCATCCAAGGCTGCAGGCCATTTCTTTACTCCTCCCTCAACCTTCTAGACACTCTTGGACACGTTGGTTTTGACCAGAACGGCGAGAGCACGATGATGCCAGCAATACGCATGCTCTGGAGCGCGCTACAGTGCACCTCCGCACGGTGGCTCCAGCCAATCAGCCTCCCCCGACAGCCTCGGGCCTCCCCTTCGCGCCAGTCGAGGCATCTCGACGTCCGCAACCTCCCCGACGATGTCCCCCCTCCTCCTGCGCCCTCCAGTGGCCGTCGTCGCACGCGCGCTGGCCGCCCGCAACGGCCACTCCTCTGCCTCGCACGCGCGCGTCGACTGGAAGGTCCCCCGCTCCTCCTCTCACTTCTACTGGACGTGGAGCTCGTCCAGGAACACCATGGACTCATCCCCTTGGCCTCCCGTGCGCTGTAGCCTCGAGCCGGAGCTCGCCGGCGCGCTGGACCACGGGCCTCCGTCGACCTCCTATAAATAGCCCCTCCCGAGCCTCTCCAACAGCATCAGCAGCTCCACCTCACTCCACTGAGCCCTCCAGCACCACCCACTCCTCCCCAGGTCATCCCAGTGCTCGGGATCGACCGGAGCTCCGCCACGTCGGGCCGCCGGTGATCTCGCAGTACGAGCCTCCCCTGCCCTTCCTTTCGCCCGATCTGAAACCGCCGTGCTCCACTGACCATTTCCCCCCTGTTTCCCCCTCCGTTTGCAGTCGGAAACGACCGGAGCAACAACCTCCCGACGAGCTTCCGCCGTCCCACCTCGCCGCCGGCGAACCTGACCTCCCCGGCGTGCCGCACCACCACCACTGCAACCGCCACTCGACGCTGGACCCATTCCCACCCTCCGTTGCCGTCGCCGTGGCCGGAAACCTCGCCGGTGAGCTCGCCGTCGTCGTGGCCGCAAGGTTGGAGATGACAGGCGGGCCCCGCCTGTCATCCCCACACCTCTCTCCCACTCCTCTCTGCCACTGACCCACGGGCCCCGCCCGTCAGGTTCAAAAACCTGACGTGCGCGCGCAGGCACCCGTGCGGCTGGGCTGGTCCGCCTGGGCCGTGCACTGTGGCCTTCTCTGGCCTAGTGCACAGGACACATTTTTCTTTTTCTTTTCTGTGATTGTTTTAAACATTTCTACAGAAAAGAATAATGGTCCAAATAAAATAATTCCAACTCCTAAAATCTTGTAATATTCCAACCTATTTAATGGTACCACTTTCACTCAAATCCATGAAACTTTTCTGTTCTGTTCAAATTCAAATTCAAATTTGGGCAGTAAAACTCATGTTCTAAAATCAATAGAATCCATTCTGTTGCTCCAAAAACTCCAACTAAGATTTTTTCCCATCTTAGAAATTCCTCTAGTATTTAACAAAAATGAGTTGACATTTTTCTGAGCACTTTGATTTTTCTGTTTTGTTTGTATTCTTATTTTCCCGTGGTTATTATGCGACGTAGAGATCCCGTATTTGACGAAGTTTCTGTGGAAGAAGAAGGAGAAGGATTTGAAGACTTTGAAGACCAAGCCAATCCAGGCAAGCAGCCCTTTGACCATGATACACTTGTTCTTCGGAACCCGTTTGTTTCCGACGCATGATGATAGGGTTACGATAGTGACCTAGTTGATTCCACCATATGATGCATGCCTTAATCTTGATCTTGCTATGTGCTAGATGACATGCATATGGTTAGTAATTATGATTGGTGATGCATGTGTGACATGAACCTTCGTGGTTGAAGTCTTAACATAAAACCCCGTCGGGTGCCATTCATGCCCGAGGGAGATGATGATGAGTTGGGTGACCACTTGATGACGAAGTGGTGTACCGAGGCAAGTGTGTGTGTTTTTCAAACGGATTGGTTTAAGTTGCGACCGTTATTCCAACCATACATGTGCAACCACACTACCCCTTATGGGACGGGGCTTTATTGATTACTTAGGTCGATACTAGCATGGTGCCCGCATTACTAGTGACGGGAAGACTTGAGGTCTTTCCCAGGACGGGGTCGTGCTTGGATAGACGACCATGACTGTTTTCACAGGGCACCGGACACACCGTTGGTCCCTTCGGGTATGCGTGACATTGAAATTAGGGCAAGTCCCGTGATCTATTGTTTGTACCCGAGGGCCGTGTACCAACGAGTGGACTCTATGTTAGTATCATCTAAGGAAAGATAATGACCGGGTGCTTACCCCGGGTACTTGAGGTACCGCGGGTCGTGGATGACACGGAAGTTCCCCGGATCTTGTGGGTAAAGTGTACAACCTCTGCAGAGTGTCAAACTATTCGAATAGCCGCGTCCACGGTCATGGACAGTTGGGTAACCGCTCTTGGGCTACGTCCAATTTTTGTGAAACCATGTGTGTGTATGTGAGTCAAGGTGGTGATTTGGCTCGATGAGTTGAATCTTATTCATGTTGATATCGGTAACCTGTCTTCGAGGTTACGCGAGGTTATTGATGCATAAACTTGATAGTAGAATGTTTATTCTAGCCCTTGCTAGATTGTTCATTGTCGTTCAATTGCATTGTTACTTTGAACCACATCATGGGTTGCTTGCGAGTACATTCAAAGTACTCATTGGCTTGCCACTGGTTATTTAATTGGCCAGGCCTGGAAGAACAGGAATATGAGGAAGAATTCTTTGGAGACGAGCATGCGAACTAGGACGAGTCAGAATGCCTGTAGGGTTAAGGCAGATGGCATGGGTTCTATCCGTTATCGAAGACTTCCGCTATTTGAGTTATTTGCTATTCAGCCGTGAGGCTCTATCTATGTAAGACTTGGCCTTAATGGCCTTAATTCGTGTAAGACTATTTCTATGGATGTAAGACTCTTGTTAATCAGCTTCTGTGTGTTCAGTGAGCATTGATCTCTGGGATCACTGTACACGTGCATTCGGTGATCTCGACTTCTAAGTCGGGGTCCCCACAGAGCTGGTATCAGAGCCATCCTGACTGTAGGAAGCCTTAGTTAGCATGGCCGTTAGTTAGACGAGACCTTTTTTCAAAAACCTTCTGAACCTCTCTTCTTTTCTAAACCTGAGATTTCATCAGCTTATTAACCCCTCCTATTCCACCTTTGTAGATGGCCGCTGTACCCGAAGAGCACCTGACCACTGGGTTTCCTTTACTTCTTGAGGATAGCCTCCAGGAGTGTCAGTTCCACCGAGCACCCATCCTCACATACCTTGAGCATTGGGTGAGCGATACCGAGGTGGAGTACCATGTGGAAGTGATCGTGAAGGCAAATGATCCTCCCACAAGTTGGTTCTTCGAGGGACCCCAGATGGCAACACTACCACTCGCTGTCGAGGCTGCTGCACTCAAGGCATTAACCCCTCTCCGCGAGCTTCTTCCGGAGATGGTAGCCAAGATAACAACTCGCTTCTTACCTTACCGGAAGGAAGGTGAAGAAGAAAGCAGCGCTCTAGCCCCTCCACTGAAGGAAGGACTCTCGCTTCGGTTCCAGACCTACTTCAGTCTATGTGCTGACAGCTTGGCACAAGACTTGGCCTCGGAATCAATGAAGCTTCGAGAAGAACTTCACAAGACCAAGGCACTTCTTCGTCGAGCTCAAGAGAAGACAAATAGGATCAAGAAGGAAGGAGCACCTTCTGGACAATCCGCTATCGCATATCGAGGCGGAAGGCCCTCTGAGGATGTATCTTCCAAGAATGAAGAACCACCTCGGCGACGCCGGATGACAGCAAGGGAATATCGCAAGCTTTTCCCTGCACCACCGACGAAGCACCGTCGTATCCAACTCCTCCACTCCCCCACACCCTCAAGTGACAAGGGGGCCCAGACAGATGAAGACAAGGAGGAAGACCCAGAAGAGCCGGAATACGCGACCGAGCATTCCGCCGCTTAGGCATTATTCGCTACTCGGATATGCCAGTTGTGACCTCTACGGTAGGATAGGTCGTGTAACCCCTATGCGCAGTCGAGTCCTTGTATGGTTCATATGAAACCATCTAGTGTTTTCTTTTGTCGTGTCTGGATGTATGTCGTATTCTTCCTTCGGGAATGTGTAAACGACTACATCACCCATTTGGATTTTAATGAATGTGTTTTGGCCTTTCGGCCCTTGCATAATTTGATTTAGTGTCACACCCACCCCCTTACTAGGCCCATCTATCTTGCTTTCCCTCTTCCGAGTCATAAGACCTTTTACCGCTCCAACAGGATGCCTGTTGTAACTCGTACTGGTACCTCTACCCAGCAGCCCGAAGCCGGAGCATCCGCTCAGCCAGAGGCAGGCCACGACCAAACCAACGACCAAGCTCCTCCACCACCTCCTCCAAGCATGGACATGGCTCAGCTTCTCCAAGCTTTCCGAGAGGAACGCCAAGCCAACACTGCAGCTCTCTAGCTGATTGCTCAAGCTGTCACCAACAACCGCCAGCCGGCGGGGAATGGCAATGGACGTTCCACGTTGGCAGAGTTCAAGAAGCATGCACCGCCAACTTTCATCGAGACTGCTGAACCCCTGGATGCCGATGACTGGGTCCGTTCCATTGAGGAAATTGTGGAACTAGTCGGATGCACCGAAGACCGCGAGAAGGTGGCTTATGCAGCCCACTGCCTCGGGGGGACTGCTAGAGCTTGGTGGGATGGATTCAAGGTCATGCATGCTGAACAAGACATCACTTGGGTTAACTTCAAGGCAGAATTCCGCAAGGCCCACATTCCTTCCGGAATCATGGCTATCAAAAAGCGCGAGTTCCGATCCCTGAAGCAAGGAAGTGGCACTGTCAAGGAGTACATGCAGAAGTTCAGTATTCTGTCAAGGTATGCCCCTGAAGATGTCAGCACTGATGCTGCAAAAAGGGAGCACTTCATGGAAGGCCTCAATCAGACTCTGCAATACTCGCTTGTCGTGTGCGACTGCCCGTCTTTCCCAGACCTGGTGAACAAGGCACTTATGCTTGAAGACAAGCGGCGTGCTTTGGAAGACACTCGCAAGCGCAAGTTGGTCAGTAAGGGAAGTTCCAGCAACCAGAAGCCTCGTCCGTGGCAGTCAGCCCTGGCCAAGCCAACCTATCAGCAACCAAGAGCTCCTGCACCTCGTGCCAACCCTCAGCCTCAGCAGTATGCCAACCCCAGGCCAGCTTTCAACCCCAATACCAGTGGCGGCAACAAGATCAATCCAAACCAAGTCACTTGCTTTGGATGTGGTCAGTCTGGACACATCTCAAGGGTGTGCCCCAACAAGAAACCTGATGCCCTGCGCCCCAATGCGTAGAACCAGGGACAAGGCCGTGGAATGCCACCAAGGAACCCAGCTCCTCGCAATCCACCTAACCATGGGAAGGGGCGTGTGAATCACGTCACTGCTGAAGAAGCCCAGGAAGACCCGGACGTCGTGCTGGGTATGTTCCTTGTCAACTCAGCACCTGCAACTGTCTTGTTTGATTCTGGAGCAACGCATTCATTTGTCACTCAAAGATTTGCATTAAAAAGTGGCATGACCCCTACACCCCAGAATAACCCTATGGTGGTACAAACCCCCGGAGCTGAGATGAGAGCCAAGATAGGCTGTAAAGGAGTCGGTATTACCATTAACGGTGTAGACTTCCTAGCGGACCTTATCATCCTGAGGTCGCAAGGCTTGGATGTGATCTTAGGGATGGATTGGCTCAGTAAGCACCATGGCTTGTTAGATTGTGCCAATCGGACAGTCACTGTGACCAATGACCAAGGAGTCGAAGTCAAGTTTGCTTCCAACTCCTCTTCCGCTCAAGCCGCTAAAGTCAACTGTCTGTCTGAAGTTGGGATAAATCAAGTACCGGTGGTATGTGAGTATCCTGATGTCTTTCTGGATGAACTACCGGGAATGCCCCCTGACCGTGACATTGAGTTCATCATCGAGCTCGTGCCCGGAGCAGGACCCATCTATAAGAAGCCTTATAGAATGGGGACGGAAGAATTAGCCGAGTTGAAGAAGCAGCTAAGGAAGGGATTTATCCGCCCAAGTGCCTCCCCTTGGGGATCTCCTGTTCTGTTTGTGGCAAAGAGGGACGGTACCATCCGCTTATGCATTTACTATCATTCCCTCAATGAAGTTACAATCAAGAACAAGTATCCACTTCCCAAGATAGAAGATCTGTTTGATCAGCTCAGCGGAGCCAAGGTATTCTCCAAGATCGACCTCAGATCTGGGTACTACCAGCTGAAGATCAGACCCCAAGATATTCCGAAGACGGCATTCGTAACCAGATATGGCATGTACGAGTGCACGGTCATGTCCTTTGGGTTAACCAATGCCTCAGCTTACTTCATGTACCTCATGAATAAAGTCTTCATGGAATATTTGGACAAGTTTGTTGTTGTCTTCTGATGACATTCTTGTGTTCTCGAAGTCGGAGGAAGAGCACGAGCAGCATCTGAGGATGGTCCTAGACAAGCTTCGTGAGCACCAACTGTATGCCAAATTCAGCAAGTGTGAGTTCTGGCTGCATAAAGTTGGATTCTTAGGTTATGTCTTGACCGAGGAAGGATTATCTGTTGATCCTGCAAAGATCGAAGCTGTGACCCAATGGCAATCACCAACGACCGTCAAGGAAGTCAGAAGCTTCCTCGGACTAGCAGGCTATTACCGCAAGTTCGTGGAAGGATTCTCTAGCATTGCACGACCAATGACTCAGCTCCTCAAGAAGGACAAGAAGTTCGAGTGGACGCCAAAATGCGAAGAGAGCTTCCAAGAGCTCAAGAAGAGATTGACCACCGCCCCAGTTCTGGCAACACCTGATATTCACAAGGAGTTCGTGATATATTGTGATGCCTCTCGAACCGGATTGGGAAGCGTTCTGATGCAAGAAGGCCGCGTCATAGCATACCTCTCCAGGCAGCTACGACCCCATGAGGAAAAACTACGCTACTCACGATCTTGAGCTAGCGGCAGTAGTTCATGCCTTGAAGACATGGCGGCATTACCTCCTAGGGAAACGGTGTGAGATCTACACATACCACAAAAGTCTGAAGTACATTTTCACCCAAAAGGAATTGAACATGAGGCAGCGGAGATGGTTGGAACTCATCAAAGACTATGACCTCAGTGTTCAGTATCACCCTGGGAGGGCTAACGTGGTGGCCGATGCCTTAAGCAGGAAGGCTTGATCTTTGAATGCCGTTATTCAAGAAAGGCAGCCAGCCTTGTTTAAGGAGATCGAACAATTCAGTTTGGAATTGGTCACCCCTGGATTTCTGGATCATTTGGAAGTCAGACCGACCCTGATGGATGACGTCAAGAAGGCACAAGAAGGACACGCAAGCATCGAAGGCATCAAGAAGAAGATGAAGTTGGGCAAGGCCCCAGGATTCTCCGAAGACGAGCACGGGATTGTTTGGTACAAAGGTCGCATCTGCGTACCAAACAACACAGAGCTGAAGACGCTGATTCTGCAAAAAGCCCACGACACTCCGTATTCCATCCACCTCGGAGGAACCAAGATGTATCAAGACTTGAAGGCACGATTCTGGTGGCACGGGATGAAAAGAGAGATTGCGACCTATGTTGCAAAGTGTGATGTGTGCCAAAGGGTCAAGGCTGAATATCAGCGACCTGCTGGATTGCTTCAACCACTCAAGGTTCCTGAGTGGAAGTGGGATAAAGTCGGAATGGACTTCATCACTGGGTTACCAAGGTCGAATAAAGGACATGACTCTATCTGGGTCATAGTCGATCATTTGACCAAGGTGGCCCATTTCATTCCTGTCAAGACTACCTACTCAGGCAACCAGCTGGCAACTCTCTATATCAACCGAATCGTAAGTCTTCACTGTGTTCCCAAGGAGATTGTGTCAGATCGAGGCACCCAGTTCACTTCAAGGTTTTCGAAGAGATTCCAAGAAGCCTTGGGAACCAAGTTGTCTTTCAGCACAGCTTTCCACCCACAGACCGGAGGTCAAACAGAGCGAGTCAATCAGATTCTCGAAGACATGCTCCGAGCCTGTGTCCTGGCATATGGAGCCAAGTGGGAAGACTGTCTCCCTTTTGCCGAGTTCTCCTATAACAACAGTTACCAGTCAAGCCTTCAGATGGCACCATTTGAGGTGTTGTACGAACTCAGATGCCGCCCACCCCTCAATTGGTCGGAGACTGGAGAAGGACTAGTCTTTGGACCGGATATTCTCCGCGCAGCAGAAGAGCAAGTCCAACTAGTCAGAGAGCGATTAAAGGCAGCCAAGTCAAGGCAAAAGAGCTATGCTGACACTCGACGCCGAGACACGAGTTTCCGTGTCGGAGATCATGTGTACCTGCGGGTAACTCCTCTAAAGGGAACCAAGCGTTTCCACGCTAAGGGGAAACTTGCGCCAAGGTTCATTGGCCCTTTCAAGATCACCGACCGACAAGGAAAAGTGGCTTATCAGTTGGAACTACCACCTGAGCTATCCGATGTGCACAATGTGTTCCATGTGTCACAACTCCGGAAGTGTCTCCAAGTTCCAGACAAGCCCAATCTCTACAAGGATGTGGATCACCAAGCCATTGATCTGCAGCCTGATTTGACCTACCGCGAGAAGCCCATTCGCATTCTGGACGAAGCGGAACGACGTACGCGGAGCCATACCATCAAGTATTTCAAGGTCCAGTGGAGCAACCACACCGAAGCAGAAGCAACCTGGGAACGAGAAGACTATCTTATATCCGAGTTTCCAGACCTCTTTTAAGACCTAGTTTAGGAATCTCGGGGACGAGATTCTTGTAAGGGGGGTAGGTCTGTCACACCCTACATTTTGTAACATGTTATTTGTACCTTTGGAGCATGAAAATTTGGACCAGCAAATTTTTTTAGCATCATTTGGCTTTTATTTGGAATTGAGTTTTCTTCATGTGCTTTTTCTTGTGCTCATTAAAGTCAACTATGACCTCTTGTAGAATTCATCTCCATACTCAAAACTTCTGCCCAATGATGATGCCAAGTGTTATATAACAGTATAGTATTTTCTTACAAAATTAATTTGGCCAAAAGGTATTTGATAAATTTAGTTTTCCAAAAACCCCTAAATTGAGATTTGCACTGCAAGTACTTGATTTAGGGCGAGAAAATTATTTCAAAAGGTTTATTTGAGACCTAGTAGTCATAGGACTTCCAGAAACCTCAAAGGTATAATTTTAAAAGTTACTTTCCTATTTTATTTAAAGGCTTTTCTTAAGGCCATAAATGGTCTTTAATAGGGGAAAATTATTTAACTGTTTCAAAAATATTTGCCAAAATTCAGAGAGACTCAGAGGACATATATTGTCCATATATAAGAGTTTCAGCACTTGGTCATGTTCAAAATAATGGGCTAAACCCTCTAAAACCCTTTCTGGATATTTCAAGCTTTTGAAATATTTACAAAGGAAATATTCTCCAAAAATTCCAGGGAAATTCTATCATGTCATATATGACATATGTGATGATCTTGCCAAGTCCCATGCCTTGGGAAGCAAGAAAACATCCTCAAACCCCTTCATAACCATTCTGTCCATATTTGAAGTTTGAGCAACTTTACATTGCCAAACTTGTCCAAATGCTCTCAAACTTGGTGCACATGCTAGAATGACCTAATAAGGCATCTAGACAAAATGGCACAAGATTTGGAATAGAGCAACTTGATCAGATCACCTCAAAACCCTTTCTGTTCAAATGCAAATTTGAACAACTTTACATTACCAACTTTTTATCTGGAGCTTCAAACTTTGTGGGCATGATCAATACCCCAAATGATGATGCTACCCCAAGTGGTGCATCAAGGGGAGATGATTAGCTTGACTCAAACAAGATGAAACTGTTTCTGTTGATTTCTAGGGTTCACCAAAGTTGCATTGGCTAGTTTCTTCAAATGAGCCCAAATTTGGTGAAGCACCCTATTTTCACATGTTATTCAACCCTGTTAAGTGCCATGTCAAGTGGAGGTCATTTACTTGACCAAACACTGATCAAACACCTTCTGGCTTTTTACTAAAACCTCCAACTTGATCACTTTTACTCTTCTCCATGGCCTCAACTTTTTACCACATGATCATTGAGTTACTAGCTACCTCCAGTAACTTCCCCAGCACCCCAGCTCCATGATTGAGGGGTATGAACCCTGTTTTACCTTGCTGGACAGCAAGTTTTCACCAATTCACCAGCATCCTCCCTCTCTCTCAGCATCTCCAGGGCATCCAAGGCTGCATGCCATTTCTTTACTCCTCCCTCAACCTTCTAGACACTCTTGGACACGTTGGTTTTGACCAGAACGGCGAGAGCACGATGATGCCAGCAATACGCACGCTCTGGAGCGCGCTACAGTGCACCTCCGCACGGTGGCTCCAGCCAATCAGCCTCCCCCGACAGCCTCGGGCCTCCCCTTCGCGCCAGACGAGGCATCTCGACGTCCGCAACCTCTCCGGCGCTGTCCCCCCTCCTCCTGCGCCCTCCAGTGGCCGTCGTCGCACGCGCGCTGGCCGCCCGCAACGGCCACTCCTCTGCCTCGCACGCGCGCGTCGACTGGAAGGTCCCCCGCTCCTCCTCTCACTTCTACTGGACGTGGAGCTCGTCCAGGAACACCATGGACTCATCCCCTTGGCCTCCCGTGTGCTGTAGCCTCGAGCCGGAGCTCGCCGGCGCGCTGGACCACGGGCCTCCGTCGACCTCCTATATATAGCCCCTCCCGAGCCTCTCCAACAGCATCAGCAGCTCCACCTCACTCCACTGAGCCCTCCAGCACCACCCACTCCTCCCCAGGTCATCCCAGTGCTCGGGATCGACCGGAGCTCCGCCGCGTCGGGCCGCCGGTGATCTCGCAGTACGAGCCTCCCCTGCCCTTCCTTTCGCCCGATCTGAAACCGCCATGCTCCACTGACCATTTCCCCCCTGTTTCCCCCTCCGTTTGCAGTCGGAAACGACCGGAGCAACAACCTCCCGACGAGCTTCCGCCGTCCCACCTCGCCGCCGGCGAACCTGACCACCCCGGCGTGCCGCACCACCACCACTGCAACCGCCACTCGATGCTGGACCCATTCCCACCCTCCGTTGTCGTCGCCGTGGCCGGAAACCTCGCCGGTGAGCTCGCCGTCGCCGTGGCCGCAAGGTTGGAGATGACAGGCGGGCCCCGCCTGTCATCCCCACACCTCTCTCCCCCTCCTCTCTGCCACTGACCCACGGGCCCCGCCCGTCAGGTTCAAAAACCCGACGTGCGCGCGCAGGCACCCGTGCGGCTGGGCTGGTCCGCTTGGGCCGTGCACTGTGGCCTTTTCTGGCCCAGTGCACAGGACACATTTTTCTTTTTCTTTTCTGTGATTGTTTTTAACATTTCTACAGAAAAGAATAATGGTCCAAATAAAATAATTCCAGCTCCTAAAATCTTGTAATATTCCAACCCATTTAATGGTACCACTTTCACTCAAATCCATGAAACTTTTCTGT
This sequence comes from Secale cereale, assembly GCA_902687465.1. Lineage (NCBI taxonomy): Eukaryota > Viridiplantae > Streptophyta > Magnoliopsida > Poales > Poaceae > Secale > Secale cereale. The sequence goes on from LR738713.1 coordinate 703,801,012, forward strand.
TCTGTTCAAATTTAAATTCAAATTTGGGCAGTAAAACTCATGTTCTAAAATCAATAGAATCCATTCTGTTGCTCCAAAAACTCCAACTAAGATTTTTTCCCATCTTAGAAATTCCTCTAGTATTTAACAAAAATGAGTTGACATTTTTCTGAGCACTTTGATTTTTCTGTTTTGTTTGTATTCTTATTTTCCCGTGGTTATTATGCGACGTATAGATACCGTATTTGACGAAGTTGCTGTGGAAGAAGAAGGAGAAGGATTTGAAGACTTTGAAGACCAAGCCAATCCAGGCAAGCAGCCCTTTGACCATGATACACTTGTTCTTCGGAACCCGTTTGTTTCCGACGCATGATGATAGGGTTACGATAGTGACCTAGTTGACTCCACCATATGATGCATGCCTTAATCTTGATCTTGCTATGTGCTAGATGACATGCATATGGTTAGTAATTATGATTAGTGATGCATGTGTGACATGAACCTTCGTGGTTGAAGTCTTAACATAAAACCCCGTCGGGTGCCATTCATGCCCGAGGGAGACGATGATGAGTTGGGTGACCACTTGATGACGAAGTGGTGTACCGAGGCAAGTGTGTGTGTTTTTCAAACGGATTGGTTTAAGTTGTGACCGTTATTCCAACCATACATGTGCAACCACACTACCCCTTATGGGACGGGGCTTTATTGATTACTTAGGTCGATACTAGCATGGTGCCCGCATTACTAGTGACGGGAAGACTTGAGGTTTTTCCCGGGACGGGGTCGTGCTTGGATAGACGACCATGACTGTTTTCACAGGGCACCGGACACACCGTTGGTCCCTTCGGGTATGCGTGACATTGAAATTAGGGCAAGTCCCGTGACCTATTGTTTGTACCCGAGGGCCGTGTACCAACGAGTGGACTCTATGTTATTATCATCTAAGGAAAGATAATGACCGGGTGCTTACCCTGGGTACTTGAGGTACCGCGGGTCGTGGATGACACGGAAGTTCCCCGGATCTTGTGGGTAAAGTGTACAACCTCTGCAGAGTGTCAAACTATTTGAATAGCCGCATCCACGGTCATGGACAGTTGGGTAACCGCTCTTGGGCTACGTCCAATGTTTGTGAAACCATGTGTGTGTATGTGAGTCAAGGTGGTGACTTGACTCGATGAGTTGAATCTTATTAATGTTGATATCGGTAACCTGTCTTCGAGGTTACGCGAGGTTATTGATGCATAAACTTGATAGTAGAATGTTTATTCTAGCCCTTGCTAGATTGTTCATTGTCGTTCAATTGCATTGTTACTTTGAACCACATCATGGGTTGCTTGCGAGTACATTCAAAGTACTCATTGGCTTGCCACTGGTTATTTAATTGGCCAGGCCTGGAAGAACAGGAATATGAGGAAGAATTCTTTGGAGACGAGCATGCGAACTAGGACGCTATCCCAGTCAGAATGCCTGTAGGGTTAAGGCAGATGGCATGGGTTCTATCCGTTATCGAAGACTTCCGCTATTTGAGTTATTTGCTATTCAGCCGTGAGGCTCTATCTATGTAAGACTTGGCCTTAATGGCCTTAATTCGTGTAAGACTATTTGTATGGATGTAAGACTCTTGTTAATCAGCTTCTGTGTGTTCAGTGAGCATTGATCTCTGGGATCACTGTACACGTGCATTCGGTGATCTCGACTTCTAAGTCGGGGTCCCCACACTTGGGCGGTGCCAAACGGCGTTGTGCCGTAGGGTGCCTCCTGTCGGCCGCCACGGGAGGTTCTGCCGCCGCGGAAGACGCCGGCGTGGGCGGGCCAGGGCGCCACCGACGCCAAGAAGCAGCCAAGCAAGCGTGCGGCACTCTGGATAAGAAGGAGGTGCAGTGAGCATCGCGCCAGGGTGGGCACTGGTGAGTTTGACGAAGCTGACTGACGAAACTGACGAACTGCACTGTCGCATGTAAAGTTCAGTTAACGTTTTCTGAAACTGACAGAAACAGTGCACGCCAGGTGTTTGACGAAATGATTTTGGCATGTGGAAACTATTGCCGGAGCTGATATTTGGTGGAGTGTCCTCCTGATGCATCTAGAGGCTGCCCGAATTTTCACAGAATTTTTGGAAGAAGGAAAATATGAATTTCACCAAAATTTGCAAATTTGGTCCAAACTTGCAGCAGGTGAAAATTGAAAATTTTGAACTGTGGACTAGTGAAACAAGATGGATCTAGGTTGTGGGTACTAAGGACTATCCAGGGAAGTTAGTTTGGAAACAACTATGAAGGTGGACATGGTGGTTCCTTTGTAAATCACCATAGTTCACTTTAATGGACAAAAATTGTTTTTGGAGTAAAATAAATAGAAGAAAAATTCCAATAAGGTTGAAACTCATTGGAATTGATGAGAGACTTGTCCTAAGGTGAAGAGGAGCTCTTGGAGAGAAATATTTTTATTGGGTGTCATGGCAAGAGGAAAGTTTGAGTGGAAGACAAGCCCAAGGTTATTCCTATGATGGTTAATTCAAGAAGGGAAAATAATCAAACAAACTCCTTTGAAAATCAACTTGTGTTTGATCTAACACAAGAAGAAAACCTTCAAGACCAAAAATGAAGCTTGAGAAGATACACAAACTTTGGTCAGAAAAAGATTTTAGAAGGGTTTCAAGACAAGATCAAACATACTCCTTCCAAAGGACCAAAAGTTTGGAAGAAAAACAAAACCAAAAATTTGGAGTGTTACAACACCTACCCCCTTAGGAAAAATCTCGTCCCCGAGATTTCAGCTGATCCTCAAATATGTGTGGGTGTTTTGTCTGAAGAAAATCTCCCCTTTCCCATGTTGCCTCATCCTCTGTGTGATTACTCCACTGAACCTTGAGAAATTTAATTGTCTTCTGACGGGTTCTCCTTTCAGACTCCTCCAATATTTTTATTGGGTGTTCCCGGTAGGTGAGATCTGGTTGCACATCAAGATTGTCATGCGACACATGCTTCTCTGGTTGCTTACACACTTCCTTAGTTGCGAAACATGGAACACGTCATGGACGTCTGACAGTTCCTTGGGAAGGTCCAACTGGTAGGCCACTGTGCCTCTCCGGGTAACTATACGAAAGGGTCCGATAAATCGTGGTGCTAGTTTTCCTTTGACCTTGAATCGTTGCAGTCCCCTCATAGGAGATACACGTAGGTATACGTCTTCACCGGGTTCAAAACTTACTTCCCAATGCTTTTGATCATAATAGCTCTTCTGTCGACTTTGGGCTGTCTTGAGTCGATCCCGTATTATTTTAACTTTTTCCTCAGCTTCTTTCAACATGTCTGGGCCGAAGATACGACTGTCCCCTGTTTCTGACCAGTTTAATGGAGTACGACATCTTCGTCCGTACAAGGCTTCGAAAGGTGCCATTTGCAGGCTGGCTTGGTAACTGTTGTTGTATGCAAACTCGGCATACGGTAAGCTTGCCTCTCAACTGGTTCCATAGGTGAGGACACATGCCCTTAGCATGTCTTCTAGTATTTGATTTACTTGTTCCGTTTGTCCTCCAGTCTGGGGGTGATAGGCTGTACTGAACATTAGTTGCGTTCCGAAGGCTTGCTGCAGCTGATCCCAAAATTTGGAGACGAATTGAGTGCCTCTGTCGGATATTATAGTCTTTGGAACTCCATGTAGGCATACTATACGGGCGAGGTAAAGCTTGGAAAGCTTTTGGGTGGTGTGGGTTGTCTTGACTGGAATGAAGTGTGCCACCTTGGTCAGCCTAGCTGTGATGACCCATATGGCACCATTTCCACTCAGGTATCTTGATTGGCTGTAACAATCCTGCGGGTTTTTGGTGCTCGGCTTTAATGCGTTGACATGAATCGCAACATGCAATGTATGTGGCTATATCCCTCTTCATACCGTGCCACCAAAATCTTTCCTGAATGTCCTTGTACATTTTGGTCCCTCCAGGGTGAATTGAGTACGGAGCGGTGTGGCTCTCTACTAGAATTTGCTGTTTGAGGTCTTTGCTATTTGGTACGCAAAGCTTGTCTCCGTACCATAATATTCCCTCACTGTCTATGGTAAATTCTGAGGCCTTGCCCTGACTTACTTTTCTTTTTATTCCTTCAATGTTGGGGTGTCCATGCTGAGCCTTCTTTATTTGTTCTATTAGCATAGGCCGTATTTCCATATTTGACACATCGCCTTCAGTGACCATCATTAAGTTGAGTTTGGCGAATTCTCGCTGAAATTCGGGTCTCAGGTTCTGTAGGCTACCGTTGTCCGGGCTGGGGTTACGGCTGAGAGCATCTGCTACCACGTTTGCCTTTCCTGAGTGATAGTGGATGCCAATGTCATAATCTTTTACCAGTTCCAACCAGCGTCGTTGTCGTAAATTGAGTTCTGGTTGTGTGAAAATATATTGGAGGCTCTTATGGTCCCAATATATTTCACAACGATTCCCAAGCAAAAAGTGCCTCCACTCTTTGAGTGCATGAATGACTGCTGCCAATTCCAAATCGTGTGTAGGATAATTTTCTTCATGTTTCCGTAGTTGCCGGGAAGTGTAGGCGACCACTTGGCCTTCTTGCATTAGTACGCATCCGAGGCCTTTCCGGGATGCGTCATAATATACTTCGAAATTCTTGTGTATGTCTGGTACAACCAATACTGGGGCTGTTGTTAATTTCTTTTTGAGTTCCTGGAATCTTTTCTCACACGCTTCAGTCCACACGAATTTCTTATCCATCTTGAGTAACTGTGTCATTGGTTTGGCTATGGTGGAAAATCCTTCAATAAACCTCCGGTAATATGCAGCCATACCGAGGAAACTTCGTATATCTGTTACGTTGGCCGGTGACTTCCAACCAAGTACAGCCTTGACTTCTTCCAGGTCCACAGCCACTCCAACTTGTGTCAATACGTGGCCTATAAAACCTACTTGTCTTAACCAAAATTCACATTTGCTGAATTTGGCATAGAGTTAATGTTTCCTTAATTCTCCCAGCACAATACGGAGATGTTCCGCATGTTCTTCTGGTGTCTTTGAATATACCAAGATATCATCAATAAATACCACCACAAATTTTTCCATAAATTTCATAAACACTTTATTCATGAGGTGGACAAAATATGCAGGGGCGTTGGTCACTCCAAACGGCATTACTGTAAATTCATATAGTCCGTATCTGGAGGTGAATGCTGTTTTCGGGATATCTTCTGTCCGTACTTTTAATTGATGATAACCCGACCTTAAATCAACCATTGAGAAAACCTTGGCATGCGTGAGCTGGTCAAATAAATCATTTATCCATGGCATCGGATATTTGTTCTTGATAGTGACCATGTTGAGTGCTCGGTAGTCTATACACAATCTCATAGTCCCGTCCTTCTTTTTGGCAAATAATACCGGCGAACCCCAAGGTGAGGAGCTGGCCCGTATAAATCCTTTGTCCAGTAATTCCTTTATTTGCTTCTTTAGTTGAACCAACTCGGAAGGTGCCATTCTGTATGGTTTCTTGTATATGGGGGCGGTTCCCGGTGCTAGCTCAATAATGAATTCTATTCTCTCTCTGGTGGCATGCCTGGCAGTTCCTCGGGAAATACGTCTGGAAACTCACATACTACTAGAACCTTGCTTAATTCCGTTGTGTCCACCTTGTTTAATTTTGGTTGCCGCGATACTGGTCTTTCTTGAGCTGCGACTCTTATTGTCTTTCCGTGATGATGAGTAAGAATCACAATTCGGTTGAAGCAGTCGATAAACCCTTTGTTGGTGGTTAGCCAGTCCATACCCAGGATAACATCTAGTCCCTTGTTTTCCAACACTATGAGATATGCGTGAAACTTTAACCCTTCAATATCTATGGATATACCTTGGCAGAAATTTTCAGTGATCTGCTAACTTCCGGGGGACTTGATGGTCATTGACTTTCCCAAGGGAAGCATCGAAAAACCATGTTGCAAAGCAAAACTCTTCAAAAGGAATGAATGAGAAGCTCCAGAATCGAACAAAACCGTGGCAGGTATTGTGTTGACAGGGAACGTACCGAGTATGATATCCGGGGCATCTTGTGCTTGTTCCTTGGTCACATGGTTCAGGTGGCCTTTCTTGTGGTTGTTATTGGGGTTGAAGTTGTTACGCTTGGGCGCGGAATTGTTTCCGTTGCTGTTTGGCTTCGGTGCTGAGTTTCTTGGCTTCGGGCACTGTTTAGCATAGTGTCCCTCTTCTCCACAAGCGTAGCAAGTAACACCTAGGCGATATGTGAAATCCTTGTCCCTTGCATCAAAATTCTTGCTTGGACGTGTGTCATTTGTCATGGATTTGTTCGCCCCATCTGAAAATGTACCTTATTCCTGTTGTTGCGAGGGTGGTTGGTCTGATCCCATTTTTTCTTGCGAATGTCTTCCAGACTGCGACGCTCATTTTCCAAAGTAATAGCCTTGTCCACCAGTGTCTTGAAATGTGCCACCCCGAGACCGGTGCGCCAGGTGTCAGCCAGTTATTCGTTGTCAGTGCCTTGTCATCTGCTTGCGTGTTGCATCTTGTCATGTCATCGTGTGCTTGCATCAGCATGTTTTCAAAACTTGCATCCGTCCGAGTCTCCTCGTCCTTTCCGTCGTCCGTTCTGAGCCCAGACACACTCACACGCGCCCGCGGTGCCTCTGAATATTTATTTTGTGAGTGACCGAAAAAAGTTCTCGGAATGGTTTAAAACTTGGCGTGTGGTCTTATAATAGCATAGGTAGACCGCCTGTCAAGTTTCGTCGCGTTCGGAGTTCGTTTGATAGCCCAACGGTTAACTGTGTTAACCGCCGGAGGCCTTTTCTCTTTTGGCCCAGCACCCCATTTTGCACAGCCCACCTAGCCCATTCTAACCCCTCCATGCTCTTGGCCGTTCGATCACGATCGCGTGGCCGCAAACGGCTCCTCATTTGGACGCTCCTAGCTCCCTATAGCTATAAATAGGTGCCTCCCTCTCCATTTTCGCGTAGATCCAACCCTAAAAATGCTCCTCCCCGCGCAGCCGGACATGTCCACTCTGCCTGGACATGTCCATCCCCACCTTCCACGTCGCCGCAGCCAATCGATGCCCGCCACATCAGCGCCGCCATCACCTCCAGCCAACGGGCATCCGCCACATGGCCCGCAGCATCTCCACCGCGCCGCGCGGCCCGCCGAGCCCGCGAGAGGCCCGCCCGGGTCCGTTCGCCGCCACCCGCATGCCTGCGCACCCCGGCGCTTCGTCCCCGCCGCAGTTGCGAGCGCCGCCGCCTTGGCCTCGCCGGCAACCTCGCCGGATCCGCGTCCTCGCCCCGCTCCGGTTTTCCCCGCCGTCGGCGACCAAGGCCTCGCCGGAGTCGGCCCCGCCAGAAGCACATGGTCGCCGATCTCCGCGTTCGCGCCTCCCCAGGCCCCCTCTTCGCCCGGGATGCGATCCTCTTCGCCGGATCCGCCTCTCCCCGCCTCCTCCGGGCTTCGCCTCCCCCGTCAGCCCTGCCGGCGCCGCGGCACCGCCGGTCGCCGCCGTCCGTGCCTGCCCTCGTGCGGGCACGACGAGGACGACGCCTCGCCCGATCCGTGCGGCTGGGCTCCGCTGCGGCCCAGCTCGCCCCTCCAGCCGCCGGCCCAGCTGGGCCTCCTCTGAGCCAGCCTCCCCGACCCAAGTGCAGGCCCACTTCGCCTCTCCAGCAGCGCCTGCGTCCAGGCCGGCCCCGAGGCCCAACCAAGCCGGCCTGCTCTGCCTCCCCCTCCTTCTGACCCATTGGCCCAATGTGAGCGCCCCTCTAAACCCTGCATGTGCGTGTTTTAACTATCTGACGCTCAGTTTTCCTCTGTTAAAAAATGCCTAAGTCTTTTTCTGTCAGCATTTTGTTGCATCTTTGACTGCTTGTAATTAATTGTGTGCTTGCCCAAAATGAGTGAATAATATGTCAAAATGATCGTGGTGATGTGATCTACACTTTGTTCCATTGTGCCATGCTCATTTGAGTTCATCTAGATGCTCTAATCTCTGTTGCAAGAGTGCTACTTGATATAAACTGCTGCTACTTGTTATTTTGTTACCATGTTTGTGATATGATAACTAGGTGCATGTTTATCCAAATGATGCAAATGAGATGTCAAAATGATCGTGGTGATATGCTCTACATGTTGGTTGCTATAGCATGCTTGTTTGAGTTCATATTGCCATGTTTATCTATGTTGCAAAGTGCATTTGGCTGTTAGGTTTTGTAACTTGTTACGAGATGCCTAGTTGAGGAGCTGGTTGCTATTGTTGTGTTTGTCCCCTTGTCACATGCCTAGATGTTTTAGAATCTCCATGATGTGCTCTTTGATGTGGTGCATTTAACTTTCCATGATATGTCTTGAGTTGACTTAAACATGCTTGTAAACATGCCATGCTAATGTTACTGTTTTAACACTTAGTGAAATTTCACTAAGTCTGGAATCTGTCATATCCTGATGCTATGTTTGCTTGATGCCCTAGGCAAATCCATGTTCGTTTTGGTGTGGCCTTTGATCATTCCTTGTTGTATACGTTGTTTTCTATCCATTCATGCCCTTACTTGCTCATTTGGGTTGATGTAGCTTATTTAATTCTTGCTCCCAAGTTGCTATATAATATTACTGTCAGATTTTTAGTGTCATGATCAAAATGTTGTAGCTTGTTGCTATTGATCCATGCCTCCTATGGAGTTGCTCCAATTGAGTTGTTTGCTGTAGGATATGTCTACTTCATGTCCATGCTTCTTGTTACCATGTTTGAGTGCTGTAGAGTATATATTTCTTGCCCCAAAGTTGCTATGTGGCTGTTAATTTCAGCTTGTTGTTATATCTTGTTTCATGTGTATCTTTTTGCCCGTTGCTCCGTTTGGGGTGTGCATTATATGAAACTTGTGTGTTTTGCATGTAGAATCATAATATCATCTTGTTTAAATGTTTGGAGTGAGTTTCCTTGATGTTTAGGTGCATCTTGCATCGTTGCCATGCTTAACTTGTTTTGCTCATATCTTCTAGGCCGTAGCTCCGAATTAAACAAACTTTATATGAAACTTGACTAGAATTCCGTGTAGATCATGATGGTGCATGTTAAATTGCTGTTTACCAACTTTAACGTAAGGTTTGTGCAGATCTGGACTAATTTCAAACTATGCATATGAGGACTTACCGGATTTGTCTTAAGTAGCTTCCACCCTCATTTAAACTTGTTGTTCTTATGTTGCTTCTCTGTGCTTCCTACCTTGTCATGTTTTGCATCCTATATAGATATGTCTTGCTTCCTACTTGCTTGAGCATATTGTCTTGTTCTTGTGTTGTTCTGGTGTGCTTCCTATGTTGTCATGTAATGCATCCTAAAAGCATCTGCTGTGCTTCCTACCTTGCCATGTTTTGCTTCCTGTATAGACTTGTCTTGCATCATACCTTGCCATGTATTGCATCATATATAGACTTGTGTTGTTTTGATGTGCTTCCTACCTTGCCATGTTTTGCTTCCTGTATAGACTTTCTGTGCATCATATGTAGACTTGTCGTGCATCCTACTTGGTAGAGCATATTGTCATGTTCTTGTGTTGTTTTTCTGTGCTTCCTACCTTGTCATGTTATGCTTCCTGTATAGACTTGTAGTGCTTCCTATATCGAACTGTCTTGCATCATACTTGGTTGAGCATATTGTAATGATCTTGTGTTGTGTGTTTACCGTATTGCTTGCTTCTTCTCGTTAGTGCTTGTTCCGTTGCGATTGTGAGGATTCGTTCGCCTACCCGTGGTTCTTCTTGAAGGCTTCTTTTCCGCCTTTTGCACGGAACCGTTCTTCTTCCTTGCGGGACCTCAGGCAAGATGACCATACCCTTGGATACCTTTACTATCATTGCCTTTGCTTAGTTGTCTCGATGCTATCGTTACATGTCGTGCTACCCATCATTATTGTCGGCCTCTCCTTGTTGCCATGAAACCTCTAACCTTTGACACCTTCCTAGCAAAAACATTGTTTGGCTATGTTACCCGCTTGCTCAGCCCCTCTTATAGCGTTGTTAGTTGCAGGTGAAGATGAAGATCGTTACAGGAGGGAACTTGTTGTTGGAATATCACAATATCTATTATTATTATTAACACACCATATATACTGGGCATGGGTGGAAGGCTTGGCCTTTTGCTCGGTGTTTTGTTCCACTCATGCCACCTTTGGCGTCGATAAACCGGCATTATTTTCCTTGATTTTGCGTTCCTTACACGGTTGGGTATATGGGGACCCCTTGACACTTCGTCTTTGAATAAAACTCCTCCAGCAAGGCCCAACATTAGTTTTAAGTTGCCTCATAATAACAACTTAATTAATTAAATTGCATAAGGGGGACGCTCCTTGGAGATTCTTTTCTACATAGCAGGGGGGCCAGTGCTGATGGTGTTGGTCCCAAACGGGGAGTATGCGGAGCCACCTTGGGGAAACCCGAGGGCTGGTTTTACTCGTATAATCGCCCATCCGGACGTGGCTTGAGACGAGATACGCGCGGCTACTATCAGGGTGTCGGCACGCCGGGAGGTCTTGCTGGACTTGTTTTACCATTGTCGAAATTTCTTGTGCACCGGGATGCCGAGCCTGATCGGATTTCCCTAAGATAAGGGGTGATGATATTATATTTATCACTTCAACTGATCGTGAGAGCTTGTGATGGGCTAAGTTGGGACACTCCTGCAGGGTTATGATCTTTCGAAAGCCGTGCCCGCGGTTATGTGGCAGATTGGAATTTGTTAATGTCCGGTTGTAGAAAACTTGACAGAGGATCCGAAGTAAAACACACAACTGTGTGAGTAACCGTGACTGTCTCTTTTCACTTTGAGAAGAGAACACGGTGGGGTTATGTTTGACTCGTAGGTAGTTCAGGATCTTTAGCGATCATTACTAGTTTGCGACCGTTTGCGTAGATGCTCATCTTATTCTTGTACTCGTAAGTTACCCATCATATATTGCTTAGTCGCTGCTGCAACCTCACCACTTTACCTCTTCCTACCCATTAAGCTTTGATAGTATTGTTACCCATGGTTATGGGATTGCTGAGTCCTCGTGGCTCACAGATACTACAACAATAGTTGCAGGTGCAGGTTTTCCGATGTCTTGATGTGCGAGCGATGATTGTTGTTTGGAGTTCTTTCTTCTTCTTCTTCTTCAGTCTTGGGTTAGGTTCCTGGTCGGCAGCCTGGGATAGCAGATGGATGTCGCGTTTTTTTCATTGTTTGCATCTGTAGTCGGATGCCTTGTATTGATGATGTTGTATTCTTGAGATTTGTATGTATTGTTGTATCCCCCATGTATGTATGTAATGGTACGATGTAATCATATCCATCTTGCTAAGCGCCTGAAGTGCGGTTGTGCCCCAATCACGTGAGTGTCACGTGATCGGTATAGAATCGCATCTTGGGCCTGACAAGTTGGTATCAGAGCCTCGACCGACCATAGGAGCCCCCTTGATTGATCGTAGTCTGGCCGTTGTCGAGTCTAGCAGAAAACTTTTTCGGAGTCTAGTTATATCGGAGAGTAGGAATTATTTTTACTCCCCTGCCCCTTCGTCGCTCTGGTGAGGAATCTTGACGTAGGTGTTTTGAATTACTCCTCTTCCCCTTAATTTTTTTTAGGATCACGTGGTTAGTTTTCGTTCGTTGCGTTGTTAGTTCTTTCATATGGTGCATCTCTCGTCAAGTGGATTCAACCCTCTTCTTTTTTGCAAGTGCAATCCTCAGTTCTTTCCAACCGGTGTTGTTTCACCTTCCGAAGTTGTCTTTCTTTTTCCCACCTGCCCACCCTTTTTGCTTCTCGGAGCCGGAGTCCGTAATCGAGTATCCATCGTACTCATTTGAAACCTTTGCATTCTTTCCTGAGTTATGTCAACCGGTGAATTCTCGTCTAGCTCGTCATCATTCATCTCCTTTATTCTCCGACAAATGCTCCTATTGTTTGATGTTCTTCATCTCCTTTTTTTTTCTTTCCGGTGGATCCAATTCAGTTGTTCTCTGTGTTGCTCATATTCTTTTGCCTCGGCTCAGATGTTTCCTCTTGCTCGTTTGCCTCTCGCCATTTAATTATTCCGGAGTTTCGAAGTTATCTCAGGAGATTCGTCTGTCTTCCAATTAATTCGAGGTTGTCACCTCATTTGAGTCTTTTAATCGTTCCGGTGCATCATCTCCTTCCAATCCTTTCCAATGGTGGTTTTCTCTTCGGTGGGCTCATAACCCACAGGCTTATTCCCAGGATCTTACCTGACTCTTCTAATTTTCCCGAAGTGTTCCGAAATTCTTTTCGAAATGTGATGTAAGAATGGATTCCATCAGTCTTATGCCTTCTCCAAGATCGCTTTAAATTCTTTTCATCATTGGTTCAATCTTCTTCTTTTCGCTCTTCCGGAGTATTCATGAATTCTTTTATCTGTGTTCCTCCGAAGGTCATCATTCCAGAAGATTTCTTCGTTCTCAGTTTTCAACTTCATCCTCCGAATATTCTTCTTGATGCCTCTTCGTTCGTCTCACATTCTTCCGGTGGCTTGTCCTCTTGCATCGCTCAATTTCATTCCTTATGGTGGTTATTCTCGTTCTTCACTCGATTTTAATTCTTCCGGGTGGTTGTTCTTTTCCTCACTCAGCTTTAATTCTTACGGTGATTCGCTCAAAAGTTCTTTTCCGGTGCTATCATGTCAATTCATTTGTTCATTCCAATCCTACCGGTGTTTCATGAAGATTTTCCCAAGTTCGCTATATATCCCTCTTTAATCATTTCAACGGGAATAAGTTGTATGTGAATCCATTTCTTCGCATCAATTTAATTGGTGTAGGATAAGCATAACATAATTCTTATTCTTTTTCATCGAGTGGATTAATTCCTTCCTTCGGAGTTTATTCTTGATGAATAAATTCTAGTCCGAATTGTCTTTCATCTTTCCTTTTCCGGAGTTCAAAGTTTTTCTCGGCTATCTCGTCGGAACCCCGACTAATCACCGCAAGGCCTTAATCTTATTCTTTTCACCCGTCATTTCTATTTCTATCATCATCCTTTTTCGTTACCGGAGTCCCTCATGGTGGTTCTTCACGATTAAATTCATTCTTCATATATTCATCTAATTCTTCCGGAGGAGTTCTAGCATTATTCTTTTGCATCTCGAGTGCAAATAATTATCCGTATTCTTTTGAAATGGAGTTTTGCATTTCTTTCTTCATTCTCATCTCTTCAATCTTTTCGTTGCGGCGATAATTCACCTAAAGTTCTGACATGTTTTCATAAGTCCACAACAAACTTATTCTTTTGTGGTTGTTTTTCTCAACAACTCCGTTCAAGTCTTTCCTTTATAATTCTCGTTCATGTCACTCGTGCTCAAGTTGTCATCGTCCTCTCCGTTCTTTTAATTGCCTTCTTTCAATTCTTCCGGAGGCTTTGTGTTGTTACTCTCGTCCAGTATCGTTCCATCTCCTCATGTTCTTGTCCTGTTCCATTCTTGTTCAACCGGTGTGCTATTTCTTGCAGTTTTAGCCGGAGTGCTGCCCGAATTCCTTCATAGAGATTCCTTTCTATCTCTTATTAACCGGAGTAGTTTCAAATTCATTCCTCTAGTTCCTTCAACTCTTGCTTCATATCCTTCAACCTTTTGGATTCTCGTCGAATTCCTTCTTCGTTGCATTCTTCTTCTTTTTGAGTGGCTCAACCTCTCAAGGTTCTCTGGTTTCACTCTTTTGTCCTCGAAGAACTTTGTTCTTCCTTTTTCTCTCCCGTCTTGTTCCTAAGATCTCAGGACGAGATCTCTTGTTAGTAGGGGAGTGTTGTGACACCCCGAGACCGGTGCGCCAGGTGTCAGCCAGTTATTCGTTGTCAGTTCCTTGTCATCTGCTTGCGTATTGCATCTTGCCATGTCATCGTGTGCTTGCATCAGCATGTTTTCAAAACTTGCATCCGTCCGAGTCTCCTCGTCCTTTCCGTCGTCCAATCTGAGCCCAGACACACTCACACGCGCCCGCGGTGCCTCTGAATATTTATTTTGTGAGTGGCTGAAAAACGTTCTCGGAATGGGTTGAAACTTGGTGTGTGGTCTTATTATAGCATAGGTAGACCGCGTGTCAAGTTTCGTCGCGTTCAGAGTTTGTTTGATAGCCCAACGGTTAACCGTGTTAACCGCCGGAGGCCTTTTCTCTTTTGGCCCAGCACCCCATTTTGCACAGCCCACCTAGCCCATTCTAACCCCTCCATGCTCTTGGCCGTTCGATCACGATCGCGTGGCCGCAAACGGCTCCTCATTTGGACACTCCTAGCTCCCTCTAGCTATAAATAGGTGCCTCCCTCTCCATTTTCGCGCAGATGCAACCCTAAAAATGCTCCTCCCCGCGCAGCCGGACATGTCCACTCTGCCTGGACATGTCCATCCCCACCTTCCACGTCGCCGCAGCCAATCGGCGCCCGCCACATCATCGCCGCCGCCACCTCTAGCCAACGGGCGTCTGCCACGTGGCCCGCAGCATCTCCACCGCGCCGCGCGGCCCGCCGAGCCCGCGGGAGGCCCGCCCGGGTCCGTTCGCCGCCACCCGCATGCTTGCGCGCCCCGACGCTTCGTCCCCGCCGCCGTTGCGAGCGCCGCTGCCTTGGCCTTGCCGGCAACCTCGCCGGATCCGCGCCCTCGCCCCGCTCCGATTTTCCCCGCCGCCGGCGACCCAGGCCTCGCCGGAGTCGGCCCCGCCAGAAGCACATGGTCGTCGATCTCCGCGTCCGCGCCTCCCCAGGCCCCCTCTTCGCCGGGGATGGGATCCTCTTCGCCGGATCCGCCTCTCCCCGCCTCCTCCGGGCTCCGCTGCGCCAGTCAGCCCTGCCAGCGCCGCGGCATCGCCGGTCGCCGCCGTCCGTGCCTGCCCTCGTGCGGGCAGGAGGAGGACGACGCCTCGCCCGATCCGCGCGGCTGGGCTCCGCTGCGGCCCAGCTCGCCCCTCTAGCAGCCGGCCCAGCTGGGCCTCCTCTGAGCCAGCCTCTCCAGCCCAAGTGCAGGCCCACTTCGCCTGTCCAGCAGCGCCTGCGTCCAGGCCGGCCCCGAGGCCCAACCAAGTCGGCCTGCTCTGCCTCCCCCTCCTTCTGGCCCATTGGCCCAATGTGAGCGCCCCTCTAAACCCTGCATGTGCGTGTTTTAACTATCTGACGCTCAGTTTTCCTCTGTTAAAAAAATGCCTAAGTCTTTTTCTGTCAGCATTTTGTTGCATCTTTGACTGCTTGTAATTAATTGTGTGCTTGCCCAAAATGAGTGAATAATATGTCAAAATGATCGTGGTGATGTGATCTACACTTTGTTCCATTGTGCCATGCTCATTTGAGTTCATCTAGATGCTCTAATCTCTGTTGCAAGAGTGCTACTTGATATAAACTGCTGCTACTTGTTATTTTGTTGCCATGTTTGTGATATGATAACTTGGTGCATGTTTATCCAAATGATGCTAATGAGATGTCAAAATGATCGTGGTGATATGCTCTACATGTTGGTTGCTATAGCATGCTTGTTTGAGTTCATATTGCCATGTTTATATATGTTGCAAAGTGCAGTTGGCTGTTAGGTTTCGTAACTTGTTACGAGATGCCTAGTTGAGGAGCTCGTTTCTATTGTTGTGTTTGTCCCCTTGTCACATGCCTAGATGTTTTAGAATCTCTATGATGTGTTCTTTGATGTGGTGCATTTAACTTTCCATGATATGTCTTGAGTTGACTTAAACATGCTTGTAAACATGCCATGCTAATGTTACTGTTTTAACACTTAGTGAAATTTCATTAAGTCTGGAATCTGTCATATCCTCATGCTATGTTTGCTTGATGCCCTAGGCAAATCCATGTTAGTTTTGGTGTGGACTTTGATCATTCCTTGTTTTATATGTTGTTGTCTATCCATTCATGCCCTTACTTGCTCATTTGGGTTGCTGTAGCTTATTTAATTCTTGCTCCCAAGTTGCTATAAAATATTACTGTCAGATTTTTAGTGTCATGATCAAAATGTTGTAGCTTGTTGCTATTGATCCATGCCTCCTATGGAGTTGCTCCAATGGAGTTGTTTGCTATAGGATATGTCTACTTCATGTCCATGCTTCTTGTTACCATGTTTGAGTGCTGTAGAGTATATATTTCTTGCCCCAAAGTTGCTATGTGGCTGTTAATTTCAGCTTGTTGTTATATCTTGTTTCATGTGTATCTTTTAGCCCGTTGCTCCGTTTGGGGTGTGCCTTATATGAAACTTGTGTGTTTTTGCATGTAGAATCATAATATCATCTTGTTTACATGTTTGGAGTGAGTTCGCTTGATGTTTGGGTGCATCTTGCATCGTTGCCATGCTTAACTTGTTTTCCTCATATCTTCTTGGCCGTAGCTCCGAATTAAACAAACTTTATATGAAACTTGACTAGAATTCCGTGTAGATCATGATGGTGCATGTTAAATTGATGTTTACCAAATTTAACTTAAGGTTTGTGCAGATCTGGACTAATTTCAAACTATGCATATGAGGACTTACCGGATTTGTCTTAAGTAGCTTCCGGCCTCATTTAAATTTGTTGTTCTTATGTTGCTTCTCTGTGCTTCCTACCTTGTCATGTCTTGCATCCTATATAGATCTGTCTTGCTTCCTACTTGCTTGAGCATATTGTCTTGTTCTTGTGTTATTCTGGTGTGCTTCCTATGTTGTCATGTAATGCATCCTAGGTGCATCTTCTGTGCTTCCTACCTTGCCATGTATTGCTTCCTGTATAGACTTGTCTTGAATCATACCTTGCCATGTATTGCATCATGTATAGACTTGTGTTGTTTTGCTGTGCTTCCTACCTTGCCATGTTTTGCGTCCTGTATAGACTTTCTGTCCATCATATGTAGACTTGTCGTGCATCCTACTTGGTTGAGCATATTGTCATGTTCTTGTGTTGTTTTTCTTTGCTTCCTACCTTGTCATGTTAGGCTTCCTCCATAGACTTGTAGTGCTTCCTATATCGAACTGTATTGCATCATACTTGGTTGAGCATATTGTAATGATCTTGTGTTGTGTGTTTACCGTATTGCTTGCTTCTTCTCGTTAGTGCTTGTTCCGTTGCGATTGTGAGGATTCGTTCGCCTACCCGTGGTTCTTCTTCAAGGCTTCTTTTTCGTCTTTTGCACGGAACCGTTCTTCTTCCTTGCGGGATCTCAGGCAAGATGACGATACCCTTGGATACCTTTACTATCATTGCCATTGCTTAGTTTTCTCGATGCTATCGTTACATGTCGCGCTACCCATCATTATTGTCAGCCTCTCCTTGTTGCCATGAAACCTCTAACCTTTGACACCTTCCTAGCAAAAACATTATTTGGCTATCTTACCCGCTTGCTCAGCCCCTCTTATAGCATTGTTAGTTGCAGGTGAAGATGAAGATCGTTCCAGGAGGGAACTTGTTGTTGGAATATCACAATATCTATTATTATTATTAACACACCATATATACAGGGCATGGGTGGAAGGCTTGGCCTTTTGCTCGGTGTTTTGTTCCACTCATGCCACCTTAGGCGCCGATAAACCGGCATTATGTTCCTTGATTTTGCGTTCCTTACACGGTTGGGTATATGGGGACCCCTTGACACTTCGTCTTTGAATAAAACTCCTCCGGCAAGGCCCAACATTGGTTTTAATTTGCCTCATAATAACAACTTAATTAATTAAATTGCATAAGGGGGACGCTCCTTGGAGATTCTTTTCTACATAGCAGGGGGGCCAGTGCTGATGGTGTTGGTCCCAAATGGGGAGTATGCGGGGCCACCTTGGGGAAACCCGAGGGCTGGTTTTACTCGTATAATCGCCCATCCGGATGTGGCTTGAGACGAGATACGCGCGGCTACTATCAGGGTGTCGGCACGCCGGGAGGTCTTGCTGGACTTGTTTTACCATTGTCGAAATGTCTTGTGCACCGGGATGTCGAGCCTGATCGGATTTCCCTAAGATAAGGGGTGATGATATTATATTTATCACTTCAGCTGATCGTGAGAGCTTGTGATGGGCTAAGTTGGGACACCCCTGCAGGGTTATGATCTTTCGAAAGCCGTGCCCGCGGTTATGTGGCAGATTGGAATTTGTTAATGTCCGGTTGTAGAAAACTTGACAGAGGATCCGAAGTAAAACACACAACTGTGTGAGTAACCCTGACTGTCTCTTTTCACTTTGAGAAGAGACCACAGTGGGGTTATTTTTGACTCGTAGGTAGTTCAGGATCTTTAGCGATCATTACTAGTTTGCGACCGTTGGTACTCGTAAGTTAGCCATCATATATTGCTTAGTCACTGCTGAAACCTCACCACTTTACCTCTTCCTACCCATTAAGCTTTGATAGTCTTGTTACCCATGGTTATGGGATTGCTGAGTCCTCGTGGCTCACAGATACTACAACAACAGTTGCAGGTGCAGGTTTTCCAATGTCTTGACGTGAGAGCGATGATTGTTGTTTGGAGTTCTTTCTTCTTCTTCTTCTTCAGTCTTGGGTTAGGTTCCTGGTCGGCAGCCTGGGATAGCAGATGGATGTCGTGTTTTTTTCATTGTTTGCATCTGTAGTCGGATGCCTTGTATTGATGATGTTGTATTCTTGAGATTTGTATGTATTGTTGTATCCCCCATGTATGTATGTAATGGTACGATGTAATGATATCCATCTTGCTAAGCGCCCGAAATGCGGTTGTGCCCCAATCACGTAAGTGTCACGTGATCGGGATAGAATCGCATCTTGGGCCTGACATGAAATCTGGAAATGTGTGTACGACCAGCTGGCATTTAACTGCTGGTGCCAGACCGTCCAGGAATTTTTCCATCTTCTTATTTTCAGTCATACGCTCTTCATTGGCATAACGGGATAATTGAGTAAACTGGCTGTTGTACTCAGTTACAAACATGCCCCTTTGCTTGAGGTCATCAAATTCTCTTTTCTTAATCTTCATAATGCTTCTAGGAATGTGCGCCTCACGAAAACCTTCCTTGAAATCTTCCCAGGTGATATCATTTTTGTTGGGGTGCATATGCAGAAAATTCTCCCACCATGACATGGCTGCTCCAGTAAGGTAATGTGGTGCGTAAAGTACATTTTCACGGTCCGAGCATTGTGCCACAATTAATTTTATTTCAATGTCTCGAAGCCAATCATAGGCCTCAAGAGGTCTGTCTGTGTGAGAAAATGTTGGCGGGCGTGTCTTCTGTAATTCAGAAATTTTTGAATGCGGCTGGTATGGCTCAAGGTGATTTCCCATGTTAATGAAATGGTTCATCATTTCCTGATGCTGCTGCTGACTTGCTCGTAAAGACGGCAAACTTGAGAAAATGCTATTTCGCTGCCCTGCTGACTTGACTGCCCCTGTGTGAAATTGTTACCTGTCAGTGTGCCATAATTTTCCTCTGGCGGACTTGGCATGGAACGTGTCCAGGGACGAGTCATTTCTCACTCTGGGGTATTATTGCAGAAAACAGGAGAAGAACTGAGAGGCAAGAATAAACCAAGATTTGCAAAAGCAGCAAAAACACGAGCTCCAAGGATTTCAAAATAAAATCTTGATTGCGCACGGAGAAGGACTGCTTAGTACATATCTTACACGCGGGTCGTAATTATACATACGTCACTCAGGATGTGCGTACACATTCCTGACATGTTATTTATGCTAGTGCACTTCTCCAAGTTCCTACATGATGCGCAAACCGACTACTTCCCAACAACCTATTTTACATATCACACAAATCATACAAGCGAGCGTAACGCGTCGCGGACATGCGCACTAGTCGGAGATGTTGAAGACTTCCCTTGGCCTGCCAAGGGTAAGGCCCAGTGGTGATGGAGACTCAACTTCCTCCTCACAAATAGGCTCCAGGCGCGGAGTACTGGTACGAGGTGTTGATGCGGGTGCGGCAGTTGATGCAGCTCTGACTGGGGTAGGAGCAATGACCTGGTCAAACTCCTCAGTGGTAGGCAGACGGCGAGCGGTGGCTAAGATGGAAGGTGCATAAGATGCGGAAGACGAGACAAAAGTCAGTTGTGGCGAAGTATGGAGTAGCTCCCTCTTGTTGGCGGAGCCACTCTGGACCAAGTCCATACGAGCAGCCACCAAGTCGTCCACAAGGTTATCAAAGGCTGCCTCAAGAGCCTTGAGGTACTCAACCATTGATTCGATGGCTTCATCACGTTCCCCATTTGCGCAAGCAAACGCATAGTGGCACGTGTAGGGCACGTGGCATGGGAGGTAACGGTAGCGACGAGTCTCCATTGAAGGAAGGATATCCCGAAGACGAGCTATCGCCTCACGGGCAGCCATTTGCATAGCATGCCTCTCCGTAGGCATGGCCCTGCCCACAAATCAGAGGTGGCGCGCTTCAGAACGCCCCCCTTGAAGTGCACCCTGGCCTGGTGCATCGATACGCTATCGTTGAGCTTGTGATGGTAGAGTGTAAACTCTGGACGGGTTGATGGCCCGATTGCGACCTTGGTGATGGCGAAGAGGAGCTTGATAAACCCCTCAGGAATGTTGGCGAACACTTGTGAATCGCAGTCGCCGCTGGCCATCTACAAAAGTAGACAAAAATTCCAAATAGTCAAGTCATAAATTTATGATGACTAACAGAAAATTGCTACAAATGCAAAAATGTTGAATAGCATTTATTACGCTAATAACCGATTAGCGATCGCACCTAGTGGCTTCCTACAGTCAGCCTGGCTCTGGTACCAAGGTTGTCAGGACCGGTTTTTCAGTAAAATAATTACCGAGAGACCGACCTTTTTATCGAACCAGCAAGGAAGAATACTTCTTGCCGATAGACAATTCCTTGATACAGAATTCCAGAGTACTGAATATTATACAAGGTTGAGCTGAGGTTGCTCAACAATTTATTACAAGCACGCCGATATAATACATAAGGGCGGATATGACACAATGGAAGGGTGGCATACTACTAACTCGTAATAAAAAGGTGGTGGATATGTCACAGTGTAGTGGGTGGCGTGACTCCAATATCTCATAGTTCATCGAGTGTCGGAGTGAGACCCGATGAATTTATTTGGTGGTTGGCGGAAGCAGTTATATAACAGTGATCAACTCCAAGATCGCAAGAGACTGACTGGGACTCCACTAGACGTCGGACTCGCTATCGAACTCTTCATCCATGAGATCGCCTTCGTCAACATCTGGCCAAATCAACAAGCCAGGTGAGTACTTTGAATGTACTCGCAAGACAGTTCGGACATAAGATATAATAAATGCTAACATGATGCATATGAGTATTCTAGCAAAATGCAACCGGATAATAAAATTTCTGTGCTGCAAGTAAAGATAGAAGTCGGGCGGTAATCCTCCCGAAATTCATAAGATGAATAAAGGAAAACCAAACGAGTGTCTGAGTGACACCTCGTGAGGGAAATAAATAGAAACATACCACAGTCGGGCATCTGAGCGACACCACAAAAAGGGCTTATAAATAAAATAAATGACAAGAATGCCTCAGTCGGATGTTTGAGCGACACCACATAAAGGGCTTATAATGAAATGAATAACAAGAATGCCACAGTCGGACGTCTGAGCGACATCACATAAAGGGCTTATAACGAAAATGAATAACAAGAATGCCACAGTCGGACGTCTCAGCGACATCACATAAAGGGCTTATAATGAAAATGAATAGCAAGAATGCCACAGTCGGACGTCTGAGCGACATCACATAAAGGGCTTATAATGAAAATAAATAACAAGAATGCCACAGTCGGACGTCTGAGCGACATCACATAAATGGCTTATATAAACAATAGTATAACTGTGAAATACTTCAGGAAGTAAATCAGTACAGAGATAATTGTTTAGTTCATCTACCAAATGAACTTGACAAAAATCTCTACTCTTGTTATTATCAAGAATTTACTAGAGACGGTCACCGGGGTTGACACGAAGATTGACCCTAGGCCATAAACATGGCTACTCGGAAGATTTGACTCTGCAGAGCTTGTACTATTAAATCACAGCCAACGGATTCCACTATCCACAAGGACTAGTTACGTCTACGGTGTTTTAGCAGAAACATAACTGACTAGTACACACCAATTTCACATCCTGCTGTCCGGAATCACCCGTGACAACATTCACGAAAAACTTTAAGACGGGGAGGCTACAACCTCAAATAGCATGCGATCAAATTTATATATGCGCGCTCTAAGGGGTGCCCCCCTCTCGGTCCCAACCTACATGTTCTGTGCTGCCCTGTGGGCCTACTGGGCCTTTGCGGGCCTGCATCCTGGCCCAACAACAAGTTGGGTTTCCAGTCGTATGCAGGCCGCTCTGGCCTAGTAGGCGAGCTTTATTTTTTTATGTTTTTTGCTTTATTTATTTTTGAGTTGTTTTTTTTTGTGTATTTAGAGTTTCTTTGTGAATATTTTTTGCTTTAGGTACAAAAAATTACAAACTTTCTGTTAGTGCCCGTAGTTTTCAAATTTGAATAGTTTAAATTTTGAATTATTTGAAATTAGTGTCAATCACTAGTTTGTGAATAACTTAACTTTAAATATCAGTAAAGGCATGAAAGAATTTGTTTGCACATAAAATTTCTTCGCGTTTCAAATCCCAAAACACATAACTACCCTAACTATTACAGAGATTCCCTTCTGGGTGTGAAACACAGAAGAAAGTGATGATAGTGAAGCCAATCACATCCCAGATCTTTGGGTGTGAAAATTTTTCTTCGCGTGTGACCCTTTGCGCCGTAACCATGGAAAATCTTCATCATTTAACGGGATGCTCGGGTCAATATTCACTGTGAATGGAGCAATTTCATCAAACTTTTCATAATCTTCTGACTTGTCTGTCTTGTCATCCGCTCCCACGATGTTTCTCTTCCCAGAAAGAACTATGTGCCGCTTTGGCTCAACGTACGATGCATTCGCTTCCTTATCTTTTCTTTTTCTTGGCTTGGTAGACATGTCCTTCAAATAGAAAACCTGTGCCACATCATTGGCTAGGACGAATGGTTCGTCTGCATACGCAAGATTGTTGAGATCCACTGTTGTCATTCCGTACTACGGGTCTTCCGTTACCCCGCCTCGTGTCATATTGACCCATTTGCACCGAAACAAAGGGACCTTCACACCACGTCGATAGTCAAGTTCCCATATGTCCTGTATATAACCATAATATGTTTCCTTTCCCGTTTTGGTTTCTGCATCAAAGCGGACACCACTGTTTTGGTTGGTGCTCTTCTTATCTTGGGCGATCGTATAAAATGTATTACCATTTATCTCGTACCCTTTGAAAGTCATTATATTCGAAGATGGTAACTGGGACAGCAAGTACATGTCATCTTCAATAGAGGTGTCATGCATGGTACGTGGCTGCAACCAGCTGGCGAAACTCCTGGTTTGTTCACGTGTAATCCAGTCATCAGACCGCTCCGGGTGTTTGTAGCATAGCAAATTCTTGTGGTCATCCATATACAGAGCCTCAAAGGCGGAATTCTGTAGAACTGTGTGATACGTCCAAAACGTATCTATAATTTCTGCTTGCTCCATGCCTCTTTTGGGTGATATTGCTATGATATTTATACACTTCCATACACTTTTGATCATATTTGGACTAACCTATTAACTCAGTGCACCCCAGTGCCAGTTTCTGTTTTCTGTTGTTTTTGTATTTCAGGTTTTCCCATTATGAAAACTGCCAGAAAAATCCCGGAAAAATTATATAAAAAATCAGCGTTCCAGAAGCTTCTCGGTAGCCAAAGTACAGCCGGAGGGGGGCCACCAGGGCTCCAGGCGCCCTGGTGGCGCGGCCCCCCTCCTGGCCGCGCCGGGGGGGGGGGGGGGGGGGGCGCCTGGGCCCCCCAGGCCTCCGCTGATGGCCCCCTTTGGCATATATTTATATCGTGTCCCAAAACCCTCGAGACGGGAACCCTTTTTCGCGATCTCATCTCTGTTCCGCCGCCGCCGCGCTTCCAAGATCGGGAGCACCAGGAGAACTCTTCCCGGCACCCTGCCGGAGGGGAGGATCACCACCGGGAGCCTCTCCACCACCATGGACGCCTCCCGGATGAGTTTTTAGTAGTCTCCTTTGGACCATGGGTCCATGACCAGTAGCTATGTGATGTTCTCCTCCCCTTCTTGTGCTTCACTAATTAGTCCTCGTGAGCTTCCCTACATGATCGAGGCACATATGTAATCCTTATGTTGTTGCTATGATGAGTTTGCTGGGATCCGATGGATTGTGAGATTATGTTCAGATTGTGTTTGAGTAATATATTTGATCTACCTCTTTTATATTTATGTTCATAAGTAATTCTTGCATGTTCTCCGTTGTTATTTATTGCTTTGGCCAAGTAGTAGGTAGTGACTCCAAGAGGGAACGTTATGCTTGATTGTGGGTTCATGCCCCTCGATGACTAGCTTGAGTGACAGAAACATGAGTCTAGGGGATGTGCTATTGCCACAAGGGCGAAAACAACGGTGGTTGTGCCCGCGGGTGCAAGGATTGTTTACTTTACGCAAAGTTCTTTTAATGCAGTTGTCTGTTGCTTTGAGTTTACACTATGGGTGGGACTCGCAACTTAATACCAGCGAGATGTTCTGGATAGATATCTCAAGGTGGATGATTAGTAGTAGATGCAGATGGATTTCGGTCTACTTGCCTTGGCGTACCGCCCATGCTTTGAACCTCTACCTTTCTTGCAACATAGTTAGCATTGGTTTGCGCACATAATTCGGTCAATTGCCCAGTTGTAATTCATTTACCTCACATAGCTGTTTTATCGTCTTGTGGGAGAGAGACATCACTAGTGAACATCATGGGACCCCGGTCCATATTACCATCATTGATCACATCCGCTATTTACTTTCTGCTTTTTACTTACTATTGCAGCAAAACCTATCACTATTATCACTTGCGTTTGATCCTTTGTAAACGACAAGGCCGGAGGGATTGACAACCTC
Source organism: Secale cereale (assembly GCA_902687465.1). Taxonomy (NCBI): domain Eukaryota; kingdom Viridiplantae; phylum Streptophyta; class Magnoliopsida; order Poales; family Poaceae; genus Secale; species Secale cereale. Next base: position 703,825,922 of record LR738713.1, read on the forward strand.
TCTGTACTCGTTGGGAACAAAGTTATTTGTATCTGTGTGCAGGTCCATGTTGATTGCTAATATCTGGCGCCATTAGCAGTTGACACCTTCTTGTTGAAACTGGGAGTCTCAGGGGAAATCGATCCTTGGTATCTTTGCCAAGGGAAAACTTCCGCTACACTGCATCTCAAACCTTCCACTTGGGGTAACCAACGAGGGGCGAGAAGCCATCAAGCAAAGATTTCTGGCGCCGTTGCCGGGGACTCCACTCTTCAGGATAGGGGAGTTGCACGCTATCTTTTACCTTTGCTTTTTAGTCTTGTTAGTTTACCTTTCAGTTTTTTGCTTTAGTATATTTATCAAAAATCACAAAAAAATTATTTGCTTTTCTGTTAGTAGTCCTTTCTGTTTAGTCAAGCATGTTAGGATTTAGAGGTTTGAGGGAATCAGACGTCCTAGCTTTCCATCAAAGGGATGGAGAAAATATGAAGAAGGCATGGAACAGAATTTCTGATGCACATAGGAGAATTATGCCTTGGATACCTATAAAAATTGTGCTTAGAAATTTTTACCATGGTCTTTTTAAATGGTGTAAACACTCTCTTGATATTATAGCTGAGGGAGATTTCCTAGAGTGTGATGAAGCTAGAGCTCTTGAAATTATACATGGTCTATCTAGTTACTTTGTTTATGATCATAACTTTGATACTGTCATAGATAGACTTGCTACTATTGAAAAGAGAATGGATGCTCTAGACTTGATGAAGGTAGAGAAACCCAAACCCAATAAGAAAGACATTTTGGAAATAGACAATGATTGGGAGCCTTTTGTTAGGATTAGCATCTCTAATCAAGACTTCCTTGCTTATTGTGATATTGGATCTATGGTTTCTACTATGCCAAAAATTGTTCATGATTCTTTAAAATTTAACATGGATAGATTACCATCTTATCATGAACACACTAATGGAGATATTTCTGAAATCCAGGGAAGAATAAAAGACGTGCCAGTTAAATTCCTTAAAGGGATTACAATGGTTGATTTCTTCATCATGGAGCCAAACCAAGGAAATATAGTGCTTGGAAGGGACTTCCTCCGAGCGGTAAAAGGCTTCATCGATATAGGTAAGGGACAAATTCGCTTACGCGGGAAGGCAAAAGGTGTGTACCCCTTTCCTAGAAGGAACAAGAGTGAACTTGTTGAGGAACCATTTGAAGCAATTTATAACTCCGATCATTATGATGGTTATTGTTTCCTCTTTGCATTATGCCTAGCTTAAAGGCATAAAAGAAAGCGCTTTTGGGAGGCAGCCCACATGAATAAAATTTTATTTTGCTTTTTGTTGTGTCTTGATGTTGTTACTACAGTAGCATCATCATTGTATCTTTGCTTTTCAATTTTGTGCCAAGTGTAGCCTCTGATTGCAAGAAAGTTCAAAAAGTTGTGACGTGCTGTCCAGGAAACAGATTCTGTCCTTGGATAGAAAAATTCGTATAAAATCACCAGATCATCTTTTTGGTCTGAATGTTTTCGACAGCGTGCTCTATACAATTGTATTTCGTGCATCTGTTCTGAGTTTTTTGATTAGAGTTGCAGAAGTGCCCCGAAAAATTCATTTACTACCTGCTGTTCTGTTTTTCACAGATTCTGTCCTGTTTTGCCTTTCCTTCATTTTGCAAACCTTGAGCTTGCTTTTTCTTTGCAAAAACCTTTTGGCAATCTTGAGAAACAGTAGACCTTCAAGAATATCCTTATTTCCAGCAAGGAACAATTATTTTATTAAGGGTACTAACCTCGCTAATCAGCTTATGATGAGTTATGTATGAAGGGAGTTTTCAAGTGTGCGAGGGAAGATGAGAAAAAGATTCAGGAGTGTCAAACGCTCAAGCTTGGGGATGCCCCCATGCACCCCCAAGAAATATTCAAGGAGACTCAAGCGTCTAAGCTTGGGGATGCCCCCGTGCATCCCCTTCTCCATCAACATTATCAGTTCGTCTTTCGTTCCACTATATTTTTTTCACTTCATGTGTTATGTGCTATGCTTGGAGCGTCTTGCTTTTAGTTTCCTTTTTAGTTTTCTTTAGCTTTTCATAACGAGTCGGAACTCAACTTTCTTTGTGTGGGAGAGAAACACGCTTCACTTCTACCTAGAACATAACATAGAATTTTCATGTATATCCTTGCTGTGTGTGTTCTTTGTCTTTCAATAGCTACTATCATGCTTAGCTTTTAGTTTTCATGCTTATCTTTTTAAAGAGCTTTTGTTTAGTTGGTTGCTTGAACTCTCTTTATTTATCATGATTATCTTCTTAAGAGAGTTTGCTTCTGTTGCATGGTTGATATGTCTATGATAAAAATGCTACGTGCATAATGGTGCTTAGTAGTTCATGTTTTCTTATGGTTAGTCTCAAATAGCTGGGGGGTTCCCAATGTGTTATTGGAGTACCAACATGATTTGTTTGCCTATGATGTGGTATGGTTTAGTAATATATTCCTTCAAGAATTTATTTTGATTGACTTGGCGTATGCTCACGCATATTTAAGACTGTAAAGAAAGTCTGTCAAGCCTTGATGATCTTTTGTTTCTGAGTAGCGATATAACTACCATGCCTGATTCAATGTTGCTTTGTCGCTCTGCATGATTATGACCGTCATTGCTCTCTTAGTTGGTCGCTCCCAGTCTTTTGCTAACCTCCACCTGTACTAAGCGGACTGACTGCTTGTGCATCCAAATTCTTTTAAACCAGTTATGCCATATGAGTCCACCATACCTTCCTATATGGTATTTACTTGCCATTCCTAACGGAGACTTGCATGTACCATCTCGAAATTATTCAAAAAGAAAAAAAATGCATTCCTATTTTGTGCCTCTGTTTTAAGTTCATGAGGAAGTAGTAGTTAATTCATGATCTTTTTAAGTTGGACAAGCTTCACCCCGGGATTGCATGTCTAATGTGCAAACCCATAACACGAGAAGGAACTGGCATTGAGTGCGCCCGGCTCAAAATTAATATAACAAACAAACCCTCCTTCACGCTTTGTTCATGAGAAATCAGAAAACTTTGGCAGTGATAAACAAAGGAGATTAAGAGGATGTGATCGTCCTCATTCGGGAGCCGTTCCTCGAAACTTGTCCATCTCAAGAAGTGATTGAGTTGTCTGCTAGCATTCGTTGACGGAAGATGCATAATCTGGAAAAAAAAATATTACCTCTGTTTTTAAAACCAAGAGCTCTGGTACATGTTTTGTCTTTGTTTCCGACTACGGGTTTTCAACCTTGCCAGCAAAAGCCACGGTTCGAGAGTCTCCACCTTCTTTTAAAGCACCAACTACTGAGAGCATGATTGTCATTCTGAGTGTAATGTGCATTGTCCCAAAGTAGCTTTGTCTTTTGCATGATTATGATATCGTTTATTCTGAAATTATTGTATCTAGTCATCACTTAAACCTTGGAGGTGCCCCTGCATTTATGTTTTGCTTCACTAAAGGGGGCAAGCGAGATATCACTTTATCATATTTGCACACCATGCTCATTACAAATCTATTTGATGTTTCAGTATCATATTGTAAAACTTTCAGTTCTTTGTGATTTTCTCATGAGGCAACTAAATTACTACAGATTCATTGTCTCAGTAAGCTTTTGTCATATGACTATAAAAGAGTCCTATATGGTTAATAGCATGTCACCACAGAAATTATTCTTGTTATCATTTGCCTACTCGAGGACGAGCAGGAATTAAGCTTGGGGATGGTGATACGTCCAAAACGTATCTATAATTTCTGCTTGCTCCATGCCTCTTTTGGGTGATATTGCTATGATATTTATACACTTCCATACACTTTTGATCGTATTTGGACTAACCTATTAACTCAGTGCACCCCAGTGCCAGTTTCTGTTTTCTGCTATTTTTGTATTTCAGGTTTTCCCATTACGAAAAGTGCCAGAAAAATCCCGGAAAAATTATATAAAACATCAGCGTTCCAGAAGCTTCCCGGTAGCCAAAGTACAGCCGGAGGGGGGCCACCAGGGCTCCAGGCGCCCTGGTGGCGCGGCTCCCCTCCTGGCCGCGCCGGGGGGGCGCCTGGGCCCCCTAGGCCTCCGCTGATGCCCCCCTTTGGCATATATTTATATCGTGTCCTTAAACCCTCGAGACGGGAACCCTTTTTCGCGATCTCATCTCTGTTCCGCCGCCGCCGCGCTTCCAAGATCGGGAGCACCAGGAGAACTCTTCCCGGCACCCTGCCGGAGGGGAGGATCACCACCGGGAGCCTCTCCACCACCATGGACGCCTCCCGGATGAGTTTTTAGTAGTCTCCCTTGGACCATGGGTCCATGACCAGTAGCTATGTGATGTTCTCCTCCCCTTCTTGTGCTTCACTAACTAGTCCTCGTGAGCTGCCCTACATGATCGAGGCACATATGTAATCCTTATGCTGTTGCTATGATGAGTTTGCTGGGATCCGATGGATTGTGAGCTTATGTTCAGATTGTGTTTGAGTAATATATTTGATCTACCTCTTTTATATTTATGTTCGTAAGTAATTCTTGCATGTTCTCCGTTGTTATTTATTGCTTTGGCCAAGTAGTAGGTCGTGACTCCAAGAGGGAACGTTATGCTTGATTGTGGGTTCATGCCCCTCGATGACTAGCTTGAGTGACAGAAACATGAGTCTAGGTGATGTGTTGTTGCCACAAGGGGGAAAACAACGGTGCTTGTGCCCGCGGGTGCAAGGATTGTTTACTTTACGCAAAGATCTTTTAATGCAGTTGTCTATTGCTTTGAGTTTACACTATGGGTGGGACTCGCAACTTAATACCAGCGAGATGTTCTGGATAGATATCTCAAGGTGGATGATTAGTAGTAGATGCAGATGGATTTCGGTCTACTTGCCTTGGCGTACCGCCCATGCTTTGAACCTCTACCTTTTTTGCAACATAGTTAGCATTGGTTTGCGCACATAATTCTGTCAATTGCCCAGCTGTAATTCGTTTACCTCACATAGCCGTTTTATCGTCTTGTGGGAGAGAGACATCACTAGTGAACATCTTGGGACCCCGTTCCATATTACCATCATTGATCACATCCTCTATTTACTTTCCGCTTTTTACTTACTATTGCAGCAAAACCTATCACTATTATCACTTGCGTTTGATCCTTTGTAAACGACAAGGCCGGAGGGATTGACAACCTCTCTGTACTCGTTGGGAGCAAAGTTATTTGTATCTGTGTGCAGGTCCACGTTGATTGCTAATATCTGGCGCCGTTAGCAGTTGACACCTTGTTGTTGAAACTGGGAGTCTCAGGGGAAATCCATTCTTGGTATCTTTGCCAAGGGAAAACTTCCGCTACACTGCATCTCAAACCTTCCACTTGGGGTAACCAATGAGGGGCGAGAAGCCATCACTGTGTAGTGTGCTTTAGTGAGAGAATGTCCGTCCATACATATTATTTGTTCCCCTCCTAGCGTGCCTTTTCCATCCAGTCTGCCCTTATGCCGTGATTCAGGAACACCAATCGGCTTAATGTCAGGAATAAAGTCAATTCAAAACTCAATGACCTCCTGATTGTGATGGCCCTTGGAGATGCTTCCTTCTGGCCTAGCACGGTTATGAACATATTTCTTTAAGACTCCCATGAACCTCTCAAAGGGGAACATATTTTGTAGAAATACGGGACCCAAAACGTTAATCTCTTCGCATAGGTGAACTAGGACGTGCGTCATGATGTTGAAGAAGGATGGTGGGAACACCAACTCGAAACTGACAAGACATTGCTCCATATCATTCTCTAACCTTGGTATGATTTCTGGATCGATTACCTTCTGAGAGATTGCATTGAGAAATGCACATAGCTTCACAATGGCTAATCGAACGTTTTCTAGTAGAAGCCCCCTCAATGCAACCGGAAGCAGTTGCGTCATAATCACATGGCAGTCATGAGACTTTAGGTTCTGGAACTTTTTCTCTGCCATGTTTATTATTCCCTTTATATTCGACAAGAAGCCAGACGGTACCTTAATACTGAGTAGGCATTCAAAGAAGATTTCCTTCTCTTCTTTGGTAAGAGCGTAGCTTGCATGACCCTGATGTATGCCGTCTTTTCCGTGCATACGTTGTTGGTCCTCCCGTGCCTCAGGTGTATCTTTTGTCTTCCCATACACGCCCAAGAAGCCAAGCAGGGTCACACAAAGATTCTTCGTCACGTGCATCACGTCGATTGCGGAGCGGATCTCTCGGTCTTTCCAATAGGGCAGGTCCCAAAATATAGATTTCTTCTTCCACATGGGTGCGCGTCCGTCAGCGTCATTTGGAACAGGTTGTCCACCAGGACCCTTTCCAAAGACCACCTTCAAATCCTTGACCATATCATGTACATCAGCACCAGTACGGTGGCGAGGCTTCGTCCGGTGATCCGCCTCACCTTTGAAATGCTTGCCTTTCTTTCTTACAGGATGCCTGCTAGGAAGAAATCGACGATGTCCCAGGTACATGTCGGTGTACAAAAAGAGGGGTACACTTTTTGTACCCCTATGACTGTGCACGGGAAGCCCGAGCCACGGGCACGACCACACCAAGCATGGCAAGGGAGGAGAGCCAGGGTAAGACCGAAGCTCGATGGAGACTGAAGCCCAAAGCCAAGACCACAAAGAGCAAAGGGACGAAGTGGGATCCCCCGGCAAGATCCTTGCCGGGAGCCGTTTCTAGCAGCCCCGACAAGGTCCTTGCCGGGGCCAGCTTTAGCAGCCCCGGCAAGACCCTCGCAGCGGCAACTCGCCCCACGCCTACGGAGCGGATCACCCTTGAGTCCACTGCCCCCATGGGGCAAGGATTCGGGAGGCATCCCCATAGTGGCATGCAGATCTTTGTGAAGACATTCAAGATCAGATACACCCAGAGAAGACGATGACCCTTGGCGGGATCCCAGCCATGGAGGACCACAAGACCTCCGGCAAACACCTTGCCGGGGATGACAGCAGGCACCGCGGCAAGACCCTTGCCGGAGCCCCGGCAAGGCCCTTGCCGGGGACATCCGCAGGGCCACCATCAGGCCCGCACCAACTGAGTTTCCACCACCCCATGCAGCTGCCGACCCAACCAGCTGGGCAGGCACCTGCGTGGCAACATGTAGATCTTCGTGAAGACCCACCATTGCGCCACCTCAGCTGCCTGCCTGCCTACATGGTATCTCAGGCATCGCTGGCCAGGGCGCGTGTCCACACAAGAAGGAGCGGCGACGGACAAGACGGATGTCTCCCCCGTCCCCGATAAAGCAAGGAAACCTAAGCTAAGCGCATTAAATGCGCCTTGTCATGTCATGCGAGGAATAACCTCGCATCACTGTACCCTTTCCACCTCCTGTGTGCCACTGTGGCAACCCCTTTTCCCTATAAAAGGAGGCCCGAGGCTACCAGGAGAAGGATTCGGCTTTTTAGAACTCCTCACGACTCGGCTTTTGGAGCTCCTCACGCCCCATAGCTAGCTGAAGAACACAAACATATAATCCAGCAAAGCAGGAATAGGGTTTTACGCATCTTTGTGGCCCGAACCTGGGTAAACGAACCGTGTGCTAACTGTTATATCAGCTCTTCTCTCAACCCCGCACCCCACAACTGTAGTAGGGATTCTTGTGATCCCATACGTGTCGTTCCAAATACACCGACATCTTTGGTGCGCCAGGTAGGGGATGGCAGTTGTGAGAATCGGCTTTAGCAGTTAGTTCGACGCTCCTTCATCATCATGGCGCCCAAGAAGAAGACGACGGTGGCGGTTGGCCAGTCGGAAGCCGGACAGCCCGTCCTGATGCCGGCGAGCAGCGGACCGGTCGCGGAAAGGACCCGGGGCGCTGCTCGCGAACACCAACGCCGTCCCAGCAGCCGGAGTTTGGGAGGTGGCGATGTTTGTGCGCCTGGTAACGGGCCACACACCGCCAGTTCCAAAGATGGAGCCAGGCCCTCCACGAGTGGCGCGGGGCCTTCCAAGGTCGCTGCCGCATCACCCGAAGGCGATGCAAGGGCCTCCAGAACTCCCATGCCGGTGCCAACAGCGCGCTCCTCTCAAGCAGCGTGCGACGAACAGCGTCGTCACGCCGAAGATTCCGGGCATCGCAATGGGAAGAGCCCCGAGCGCCACTCCCGGGATGTAGAAGACCTGCCCGCCCGCCGAAGCACTAGTGGAGACGGTATGCGACCGCGGGATCATGATGGAGCTCCTCCTGACATGGTCAGGGGTCGAAGCGCGTCGCGGTCCGTGCAGGTTTCGCTACCGTTAACCCCAGCCGAAGCCCTGGCGCGCGCGTAATTGCTCCTCGACTTTCCTCCCGTTACGGGGAAACTCGACGAATGGAGAGCCACCATCCGAAGCCTTGTCGTAGCCGCCAACAAGGATGACCCAAGTCCAGCGGAGCTCCCAGGTCGACGCTCCGATGGAGTCCCACGCACCGGTGGTGGGAGGACCGGCAGCGCCGTGCCTATGGTGAATTCGCCTCCTCCTCGCCCGGTACCGCGTGTGTCGACTCGTCGGGACATCGCGGGCGACGCCATCTCCATAGCGTCGTCCGACCCACGGACCCACGGCGACCAGCGTCAAGTTCTTCAGGAGCAAGCTCGTGAAGACGCTCGAACCACCATAGAGCGACGGTACAGCGCGCCACCAGTCAGACAGACAAGCGGGGCCTACTGTGGACCGCCCAGCACCGGAGAGCCCTGGAGGTCTACCTTACGAGGTAGGCTATCCGTCTTTTACCCGTGAGATGCGACAGTTCCAGTGTCCCTCTCACCGCACCTTCAAGCCCGACGTTGGCAAGAAGTACAACGGCAGGGCCCACCCATCGGAGTTCCTCAGCATCTACACCATCGCGATGCAGGCTGCCGGAGCCCGTGACGATAAGGTGCTTGCGAATTACTTTCCGTTGGCTCTTAAGCCCAACGCCATGTCGTGGTTGATGCACTTGCCGGTAGACTCCATTTCCTCCTGGTCGGATTTGTGGCATGAGTTTGTTGGCGCCTTTACTGGGGGTCACCAAGCCCATGGCCAAGCAAGTGATCTGCACGTCATACCCCAGAAGGAAGGCAAGAGTCTGCGCAAGTACATACAGAGGTTCAGCCGGGTACAGTACAACATCCCTGATGTTCACCCTGCTGCCATCATCAGCGTTCCATCATAACGTGCGTAACCGCAAGATGCGTGAAGAACTGGCGATGACCAAGGTGAAAGATGTGGCAGAACTCTATGTTCTTGCTGACAGATGTGCCCGGGCTGAAGAGGGAAGGAAGTACCCCGGCGAACATGCCGGCGCGGAAACCGACTCTTCAGATGAGGATACTACCGCCCCAACGAAGAAAGGGCGACACCGCAACAGGAAGCGCAAGGGTAAAGCCGTGATTGCCGTCGAGAGATCTGATGACGCCGACTCCGACAAGAAAACTAGGGCGGGTGACCCCGGCAAGGAAATTGCCGAGTGCGTCGCCTGCTGGGCCTTGGCGGATGCCGAGAAGCCAGGAAACTCCGGCAAGCGATACTGCAAGATCCATTGCACCAAGGGCCATGATCTCCCGGACTGCCGATAGGTTGAGCTCCTTGCTGAGAAGCAGAGGGCTGAATATGAGTGGCGGGACAAGGAGAAGGGCCAGGATGGTGCTGAAGGGTCCGGCAAGATGCGTGACGGCCAAGCAGGCCGTCGCGGCAAGGATAAACAGCAGGAGAGGCCCGCCCGGTGCCGTGACAGAAGGCCCGAAGACGACGATCACGAGGAGGATGACGAGTCCGGCGACCAAGGATTTCAGAAGGCTACGGAGGCCATGTGCGTCGATGGCGGCGCCTCGCTGCATACTTCTCACCGCCAACTTAAACAGTGGACGCGTGAGATTATAGCGGCGGAGCCGTCGTCCGGTGCCCAAAAGCCGCTGAAATGGTCCAGCACACCTATCATCTTTAACGCTGACGATCACCCTGATCGCACCATTGCGGTCGGGTGCTTTCCATTGTTGGTTTCACCGACAATACGCAACCTCAAGGTGACAAAGATGCTAGTCGATGGCGGGGCCGGTCTGAACCTACTCTCGCCCATCGTGATCGAGAAGCTACAAGTTCCTGATGAAGACCTCGAAGAGACGGGCACGTTTCAGGGGGGTCAACCCGGGGAGAAGTCAACCAAAGGGGAAACTCACGCTGCCCGTGACTTTTGGAAGTGATCTGAACTACAGGACGGAGAGGATCGTGTTCGATGTTGCCAAGATCCCTTTGCCTTACAACGGGATCCTTGGCCGCCCAGCACTGGCCAAGTTCATGGCAGCGTCACACTACGCCTACAACACCCTGAAGATGCCAGGACCTGTGATGATCATCACCATCCCTTCCAATAAGAAAGATGCGCTGATTTGCGCTGACCAACGATACCAGCAAGTTCTTGTGTTCATCCATATACGGAGCCACCAAGGCGGAATTCTTTAGAACTGTGTAGTGTGCTTCAGTGAGAGAATGTCCGTCCATACATATTATTTGTTCCCCTCCTTGCGTGCCTTTTCCATCCAGTCTGCCCTTATGCCGCGATTCAGGAACACCAATCGGCATAAGGTCAGGAATAAAATCAATACAAAACTCAATGACCTCCTCATTGTGATGGCCCTTGGAGATTCTTCCTTCTGGCCTACCACGATTATGAACATATTTCTTTAAGACTCCCATGAACCTCTCAAAGGGGAACATATTGTGTAGAAATACAGGACCCAAAACGTTAATCTCTTCGCATAGGTGAACTAGGACATGCGTCATGATGTTGAAGAAGGATGGTGGGAACACCAACTCGAAACTGACAAGACATTGCACCAAATCATTCTCTAATCTTGGTATGATTTCTGGATTGATTACCTTTTGAGAGATTGCATTGAGAAATGCACATAGCTTCACAATGGCTAATCGAACGTTTTCCGGTAGAATCCCCCTCAATGCAACCGGAAGCAGTTGCGTCATAATCACGTGGCAGTCATGAGACTTTAGGTTCTGGAACTTTTTCTCTGCCATGTTTATTATTCCCTTTATATTCGACGAGAAGCCAGACGGTACCTTAATACTGAGTAGGCATTCAAAGAAAATTTCCTTCTCTTCTTTGGTAAGAACGTAGCTGTAAGTGCATCTAGTGCCACCCCTAGTTGGTTTTGGAGTATTGACGACAAACCTGGTGGAGGGACTAATGTGTTTGTGAGAATTGCAGGATAACACAGGTAGTAGTCCCTCATTGATTTGGTTTACCTACCGGATATGACCCCTAAAAATGTATGAAGACATTGACATCAGTGGTGGTATATGAAGATAATCATATTGAAGACTATGACAAGAGAAGACATTGTGTGAAGACTATGGAGAGCGAAGACTTAGATGTTTCGTTGTTTCCTTTTCTTCTTTGTCGAGTCATAGGAACCACTGTACTGTTAAGTGGGGTCCAAGTGATCTAAGTCAGAGTGACTGAAGTGATGCTCAACCAAATCCTATGTCTTCGAGCGAAGACAATGTGAGCAAATCTTATCCAGAGTTGGATGAGTCAGCCTTACTTGTAGCCCAAGTAAAGTTGCCGTGTGAGTGTTTGAAATCTGACCGTTGGAACACATGTCAGTTCCTTAGTGACCCAGGGTCACTTCGAACAAATCAGGTTGGGTTGCCCAGTGGCTATAAATAGCCCATCCCCTACACCATAAGTTGGTGGCTGCTCAGAGTTATTACACGACTTTTCTCGTTTGAGAGCATCCCGCCTCCGAAGCGTTTGAGAGAGAAATCCTTGCGAGGACAAAGCCAAAACACCCAGAGCCAAAGAGTGTTAGGCATCACTGAAGTCTTTCTGTCTGTGTGACCTGAAGACTTATTACACTTGAGGACTGTGTTTCCTCCAGCCGGTAAGGCGTCGCATTCTGAGCATCCAAGAGTCATTGTGGATCGCCGGTGAACAAAGTCTGTGACGGTTTGGAAGTCTACCTTGAAGACTTACTAGAGTGATTGGGCGAGGACTAGGTGTCCTTAGCTCAAGGGGAATAAGGTGAAGACGCGGTCTTCTGAGTTAAATCTCAGCCTCCCTAACCAGACGTACCATTGTCACATCAACTGGAAGTGGTCTAACAAATCACTGTCGTCCCCGAGCTACTGGTTCTATCCCTTCCTTCCCTTTACTTACTGTCTTATGTTGTGAAGTCATTGCCTGCTTGCCTTATCTGATTGACTTCACTGAGTATCTACTTGTTCTGATTGGCTTCATTCCTTCTTCCATCTTGATCCCTACTGCCTAGCTGCTATTAATCTTCGTGCTTTCACTTCATTGAACACATGACTATGGCTTGCCTAGTGTAGTCTACTTTCCGCTTCATACTAATTGGATTGAGTTTATCTTTTGTCTTCAAAACTACGATGCTTTGAAGCATTTCATAAGAGCACTAGTAGATAAAGGGGATTTAGCCCCGGTTCATTTGGCCTTTTAGCCCCGGTTCTGGAACCGGGGCAACAGGGTCGGTACTAATGCTCTGACCCTTTAGTCCCGGTTCAATCCAGAACCGGGGCAAAAGGGTGTCCACGTGGCCTGTGCACCGAGTCCAGGCAGGAGGGGCTTTAGTCCCGGTTGGTGGTACCAACCGGGACCAAAAGGCATGCACGTGTCAGCATTTCTGTAGCTGTGGTTTTTGTTTTTTTTTTTGAAAGGGGAGGGGGGGTTTTAGGTTTTGGGGGTTAATTTAGGTGTTTGATATATTGTGTTAGCTAGCTAATTAATAGAGAGAAGTGTTCTCTCTTATGTCCGTGCTTTTGGTCGACGCTACATACTACACATACGTATATATATGGACTAGAGTCACGCTAGCTAGCTAGCTAGCTGCTAGCTATACTAAGCAAACGAAGGAACAGAAGATCTCGTATATATAATCAACATATATATATATGCATACAGAGAGAAGTAATAATATCGACCACCTCTCCTTCTCCGAGAGATTGGTCGAACAACAAGTTCTCGTATATCTATCGATCCGACACTACCGGGCACATATATATACAATAATTATCTCTTACAAAAATAATCTCCTAACACATGGATGCAGGGTCCACATAGTATTCTCCGTCTTCAGCGATCACGTGTTCAAGGAAGAATGCCGCCAATTCCTCTTGAATTGCTCGCAGACGATCTGGTGTTAGGAGTTCATCCCGCATCCGAAACATCTAATTTGAAGTAGGGGGTCAATACATGAAATGATGCTATAAATTTGTGAATATTATTGATGGCTTACGCACTTTAAATTGTTCATCAGTGTAGCCCCGCTCACAGGTCGTGTGGCGGATGGACTCGCAAATGTAGTATCCACAATAATCATTCCCGGGTTCCTGCCACAACCACTTTACAAGAAATAGAGCTCAATCAAACTGATAAGCAAGAATGCCAAATTGGTATTGATGAAACTAGCTAGCGCTTGAATCAAGATATAGGAGATGCGCGCGCGGAACATGCTACTATATAGTACTTACTTTCGGGTATCTAAATTGTAGCTTCTTCGGCAGTCCCGGAGCTTTTTTGCTGAATGTTTTCCAAGCCCTGCCAGACAAAGGAAACAATTAGTTGATATCAGAAATGAAGTTGCTGATATATATGCATGGTGGATAATATTGATCGATTTAACTTACCTGGCTAGCATTTGAGTCATGTCCGCATACTCCTCGGGATCTTTACGTTTAGAGTCGAAGACAGTTACTATTCCCTTCTCAAGCTTAATCTCTAAGAGAATATAGTGGAAGCTGCGCACGAATGCATGAGATCATTACATCACTATAAACTTGACTGATATATATAAGGGAAACCAAATATGCACAAGACATTAACACTCACTTGAAGTTGTAAGGAAAGAGTGATTATCCTATCAGGGACTCCGTTCCAGAACATCTTTGCATAACTTCGTACCAACATGCCCCGGTTACTTCTGGCAAATGATGAAGTCATGTAATTTTTCAATACTTTGACACTAGCTAGGCAACCTCTCTCGACCCCTCGACCCCCGACTGCTCGGCGATCCACAAACCCTAGACCCCCTCATGTCACATTTTGTCTAGCTATAGTGTCAAAGGATTCAACAAAACCAATACTTCATCATTAGGCGAAAGTAACAGTAGCATGATGGTACGAAGCTCTCCAAAGTTGTTTTGGAACGAAGTCCCAGATAAGATAATCCGTAACAAAAGACGGATTATCCTATCAGGAACTCCGTTCCAGAACATCTTTGCATAACTTCGTACCAAAATGCCCCGGTTACTTCTGGCAAATGATGAAGTCATGGAATTTTTCAATACTTTGACACTAGCTAGGCAACCTCTCTCGACCCCTCGACCCCCGACTGCTCGGCGATCCACAAACCCTAGACCCCCTCATGTCACATTTTGTCTAGCTAGTGTCAAAGGATTCAACAAAACCAATACTTCATCATTAGGCGAAAGTAACAGTAGCATGATGGTACGAAGCTCTCCAAAGTTATTTTGGAACGGAGTCCCCGATAGGATAATTCGTAACAAAAGACGGATTATTCTATCAGGAACTCCGTTCCAAAATATCTTTGCATAACTTTGTACCAAAATGCCCCGGTTACTTCTGGCTAATGATGAAGTCATGGAATTCTTCAATACTTTGACCCCCGACTGCTCGGCGATCCACAACCCTAGACCCCCGACTGCTAGGCAACCTCTCGACCCCTCGCCCTTCGGCCTCTCGATCGGTCCCTCGACGACCCTCGACCCCTCGACCTTCGGCCTCGGTCCCTCGACGACCCTCGACCCCGGCCCCCCCTAATGTCGAAGTTATCGGGGAGAGGGTGTATACATATCCGATAAAAAAAGAGGAAGAAGAAGAAAAAAGGAACCGCTAGAGGAGAAGATCGAAGAAAAAAAAGAAAAAAAAGGAGAAGAAGAAAGGAATAGAGGAGAAGAAGAGAAAATTTCTCTTCTTCTCCTCTATTCCTTTCTTCTTCTCCTCTTTTTTTCTTTTTTTCTTCTTCTTATTTATTTCTCCTCTTCTTCCTCTCCTTCTTCTTCTTTCTTTCCTCTTTCTTATTTTCTTCTTTCCTATCCTTCTTTTTCTTTTTTTTCTTCTTCTTATTTATTTCTTCTCTTCTTCCTCTCCTCTTCTTCTTTCTTTCCTCTTTCTTATTTTCTTCTTTCCTATCCTTCTTTTTCTAAATTTGTAACTTTTGCATATATATATAAAACTTTCTATATATATTTAGCATATATAAACAAAAAACTATATAGCCACATACACATATATATACATCACATATACACACATCACATATATACAGCAACTTCCTAAGAAAAAATATATTTATATACACATAAATATATATTTAACATATATATTTAGCAAATTCCTAAGAAAAAAAAAGATATACACATACATATAAATACAGCAACTATATATACAGCAACTATATATACTGCAATTTATATAAACATAAAAAAAATATACACATATATACATATATATACACAGCAACTATATATATATATATACAGCAATATTAAACATATAAAAAAAAAGGGAGCCGGCCCTCACATCGGCAGGGCTGGGCGGCGCGACGGCGGCGGGGCGGGGCGGCGACGAGGCGGCGTCGGGGCGTGGCGGCGCGACGGCGGCGGGGCGGGGCGCGCGGCGGCGCGGGGCGACGGGCCGGCCGGGGCGCGGCGACGGCGCGGGGCGGGGCGACGGCGCGGGGCGGAGCGACGAGGCGGCGTCGGGGGCGACGGCGACGGGGCGACGGGGGCGACGGGGGCGACGGCGACGGCGACGGGGACGGAGCAGATCGAGGGAGGCGTCGGGGCGGGGAGAAGAAGGAAACTGACGAAAATTTCGCAAGTCCTGGTTATATAGGAGGGGTATTAGTCCCGGTTGGTGGCTGAAACCGGGACTAATGCCCCCCTTTAGTCCCGGTTGCTGCCACCAACCGGGACTAAAGGTCCCTTTTCAGCAGCCCAAAGGGCGGGAAGGTGGGGCCTTTAGTCCCGGTTGGTGGCAGCAACCGGGACTAATGCCACCCTTTAGTCCCGGTTGGTGGCAGCAACCGGGACTAAAGGCCTTGCCGCGGTGCGGTGGGAAGTTTAGTCCCACCTCGCTAGTTGAGGGAGAGCAGCACCAGTTTATAAGCCCCGCTGCCTCTGTCCACTCGAACTCCTCTAAACTGCAGGCCTAAGGGCCTAAACTGACACTGCTTTGCCTGTGGTCTTGCTGGGCTTTCTACGGGCCTGAATCCTGGCCCATGGTTGGGTTTCTAGTCGTATTCAGGCCGTGTGGGCCCAGCAGGTGGCATATTTTTTCTTTTTTTCTTTGTTGCTTTATTTTTTAGTTTTGTTTCTACTTTCAACAAAATACTTACTGTTGCTATTTTTATTTATTTGTTTTCTTTGTTGCTTTATTTATTTGATTTTGTTTCTACTTACAAAAAAATATTTATTGTTGCTATTTTTTTTTCAAGTTTTTTTGTTTTGTTTTCTGCATTATTTATTTTCTTTTGTAAAACCAATTACGAACTTTCTGTTAGTGCAAGTAGTATTCAAATTTGAATAGTTTAAATTTGAAATTATTTGTTTTCTTTGTTGCTTTATTTATTTTATTTTGTTTCTTTTCAGCAGAGGGGCCTTTAGTCCCGGTTGGTGGCAGCAACCGGGACTAATGCCGCCTTTTAGTCCCGGTTGGTGCCACCAACCGGGACCAAAGGCCCTGTGCTGGCGCGGGTGCGGTGGGATGTTTAGTCCCACCTCGCTAGCTGAGGGAGCTCGAGAGTGGTTTATAAGGGCTGCTGCTCCCACCCTCTCGAGCTCCTCTCAAATGCAGGCTTCTGGGCCTAACTCTGCGCGCTGCCCTGTGAGCTTGCTGGGCCTTATATTACAGGTGGATCCTGTGCTATAGGCCTTGCAGGCTCACTGGGCAGCGCCCAAATTTTTTTTTCCTTTTTTGCTTTATTTATTTCTAAGTTGTTTTTTGCTGCATTTAGAGTTGCTTTATTTATTTTATTTTCTTTGTTTAATTCTAAGTTGTTTTTTGCTGTATTTAGAGTTGCTTTATTTATTTTACTTCCTTTATTTATTTTCTTTGTTGCTTTATTTATTTTATTTTGTTTATACTTAATTACAACAAAATACTTATTGTTGCTATTTATTTTTCAAGTTTGTTTTGTTTTGTTTTGTTTTGTTAGTGCAAGTAGTATTGAAATTTGAATAGTACAAACGGACAATGGTATCATACTCGTTTGTTACAAAGTTGGCATGGTATCATCATAATAGTTGCGGAAATAACTCTTCACTTTTTCTTCGCTTGTGTCATTTGCTTATTGCGCCGTAACCATGGATAATCTTCATCGTTTATCAGGATGCTTGGGTCAGCCTTGACTTTGAAGGGAGAAATTTCATGAAACTTTTCATAATCTTCAGACATGTCTGTCTTGCCCTCCACTCCCAGGATGTCCCTTTTTCCTGAAAGAACTATGTGGCGCTTTGGCTCATCGTATGATGTATTCGCTTCCTTATCTTTTCTTTTTCTCGGTCTGGTAGACATGTCCTTCACATAGATAACCTGTGCCACATCATTGGCTAGGACGAACGGTTCGTCATTGTATCCAAGATTTTTCAGATCCACTGTTGTCATTCCGTACTGTGGGTCTACCTGTACCCCGCCTCCTGACAGATTGACCCATTTACACTTAAACAAAGGGAATTTAAAATCATGTCCGTAGTCAAGTTCCCATATGTCCACTATGTAACCATAATATGTGTCCTTTCCCCTCTCGGTTGTTGCATCAAAGCGGACACCGCTGTTTTGGTTGGTGCTCTTTTGATCTTGGACAATCGTGTAAAATGTATTTCCATTTATCTCGTATCCTTTGTAAATCAATACAGTCGAAGATGGTCCCCTGGACAACAAGTACAACTCATCACAAACAGTGTTGTCACCTCTGAGACGTGTTTCCAACCAACTGCTGAAAGTCCTGATGTGTTCACGTGTAATCCAGTCGTCGCACTGCTCCGGGTGTTTGGAGCGCAGACTGTTCTTGTGTTCATCGACATACGGGGTCACCAATGTAGAGTTCTGTAGAACTGTGTAGTGTGCTTGAGACCAAGAATAACCGTCCCTGCATATTATTGAGTCCCTTCCAAGCGTGCCTTTTCCAGTCAGTCTGCCCTCGTACCGCGATTTAGGGAGACCTATCTTATTAAGGCCAGGAATGAAGTCAACACAAAACCCGGTGACATCCTCTGTTTGATGGCCCATGGAGATGCTTCCTTCTGGTCTGGCGCGGTTACGAACATATTTCTTTAGGACTCCCATGAACCTCTCAAAGGGGAACATATTGTGTAGAAATACGGGCCCCAGAATGACAATCTCGTCGACTAGATGAACTAGGACGTGTATCATGATATTGAAGAAGGATGGTGGGAACACAAGCTCGAAACTGACAAGACATTGCGCCACATCACTCCTTAGCCTTGGTACGATTTCTGGATCGATCACCTTCTGAGAGATTGCATTGAGGAATGCACATAGTTTCACAATGGCTAATCGGACGTTTTCCGGTAGAAGCCCCCTCAATGCAACCGGAAGCAGTTGCGTCATAATCACATGGCAGTCATGAGACTTTAGGTTCTGGAACTTTTTCTCTGCCATATTTATTATTCCCTTTATATTCGACGAGAAGCCAGTCGGGACCTTCATACTGAGAAGGCATTCAAAGAAGATTTCTTTCTCTTCTTTCGTAAGAGCATAGCTGGCAGGACCTTCATACTGCTTCGGAGGGATGCCGTCTTTTTCGTGCACACGTTGCAGGTCCTCCCGTGCCTCAGCTGTATCTTTTGTCTTTCCATACACGCCCAAGAAGCCTAGCAGGTTCACGCAAAGGTTCTTCGTCACGTGCATCACGTCGATTGAAGAGCGGACCTCTAGGTCTTTCCAGTAGGGTAGGTCCCAAAATATAGATTTCTTCTTCCACATGGGTGCGTGTCCCTCATCGTCATTCGGAACAGCTAGTGCGCCGGGGCCCTTTCCGAAGATTACGTGTAAATCATTGACCATAGCAAGTACGTGATCACCGGTACGCATGGCGGGCTTCTTCCGGTGATCTGCCTCGCCTTTGAAATGCTTGCCTTTCTTTCGACATTGATGGTTGGTCGGAAGAAATCGACGATGGCCCAGGTACACATTCTTCCTGCACTTGTCCAGGTATATACTTTCAGTGTCATCTAAACAGTGCGTGAATGCGTGGTATCCTTTGTTTGTCTGTCCTGAAAGGTTACTGAGAGCGGGCCAATCGTTGATGGTCACGAACAGCAACGCCTTTAGGTCAAATTCCTCCTGTTTGTGCTCATCCCACGCACGTACACCGTTTCCATTCCACAGCTGTAAAAGTTCTTCAACTAATGGCCTTAGGTACACATCAATGTCGTTGCCGGGTTGCTTAGGGCCTTGGATGAGAACTGGCATCATAATGAACTTCCGCTTCATGCACATCCAAGGAGGAAGGTTATACATACATAGAGTCACGGGCCAGGTGCTGTGATTGCTGCTCTGCTCCCCGAAAGGATTAATTCCATCCGCGCTTAGAGCAAACCATACGTTCCTTGCGTCCTTTGCAAACTCCTCCCAGTACTTTCTCTCGATTTTTCTCCATTGCGACCCGTCAGCGGGTGCTCTCAACTTCCCGTCTTTCTTACGGTCCTCACTGTGCCATCGCATCAACTTGGCATGCTCTCTGTTTCTAAACAAACGTTTCAACCGTGGTATTATAGGAGCATACAACATCACCTTCGCAGGAACCCTCTTCCTGGCGGGCTCGCCATCAACATCACCAGGGTCATCTCGTCTGATCTTATACCGCAACGCACCGCATACCGGGCATGCGTTCAGATCGTTGTATGCACCGCGGTAGAGGATGCAGTCATTAGGGCATGCATGTATCTTCTGCACCTCCAATCCTAGAGGGCATACGACCTTCTTTGCTGCGTATGTACTGTCGGGCAATTCGTTATCCTTCGGAAGCTTCTTCTTCAATATTTTCAGTAGCTTCTCAAATCCTTTGTCAGCCACAGCATTCTCTGCCTTCCACTGCAGCAATTCCAGTACGGTACCGAGCTTTGTGTTGCCATCTTCGCAATTGGGGTACAACCCTTTTTTGTGATCCTCTAACATGCGATCGAACTTCAGCTTCTCCTTTTGACTTTCGCATTGTGTCCTTCCATCGACAATTACCCGGCGAAGATCATCATTTGGTTCCTCTTGATCTTCAGCAGCTTCACCCGTTGCAGCATCATTGGGCACATCGTCTGGTTCCTCTTGATCTTCACCAGCTCCCCCCATTGCAGCATCACCGTATTCAGGGGGCACATAGTTGTCATCGTACTCTTCTTCTTCGCCGTCTTCCATCATAACCCCTATTTCTTCGTGCCTCGTCCAAACATTATAGTGTGGCATGAAACCCTTGTAAAGCAGGTGGGAGTGAAGGATTTTTCGGTTAGAGTAAGACATCGTATTCACACATTGAGTGCATGGACAACACATAAAACCATTCTGCTTGTTTGCCTCTGCCACATTTAGAAACTCACGCACACCCTTAATGTACTCGGAGGTGTGTCTGTCACCGTACATCCATTGGCGGTTCATCTGCGTGCATTTATATATAATTAAGTGTGTCAAAAACCATTACAGAACATCATAAATAGATAATTAAGTGACCAAATGGATAAAAGTTCATCATCACATTAAAACCAAAGTACATACATATATAGTTCTCATCTAACAACATATATAGCTCTCCATACACATCGAAACTATGTAAAACATTTCAACGCGAAAACAAATGCTATCATAATCGCAACCAAGGTAACAATTGATCCAACGGCATAATGATACCAAGCCGCGGTATTAATGGCATATTTTCTAATCTTTTTAATCTTCAACCGCATTGCATCCATCTTGATCTTGTGATCATCGACGACATCCGCAACATGCAACTCCAATATCATCTTCTCGTCCACAATTTTTTTATTTTTTCCTTCAAGAATTTGTTTTCTTCTTCAACTAAATTTAACCTCTCGACAATAGGTTCCATCTTGATCTTGTGATCATCGATAACTTCCGCAACATGCAACTCCAATTCCATCTTCTCCTCCTCCATTTTTTCCAATTTTTTCTTTAAGGAAATGTTTTCCTCTTCAACTAAATTTAACCTCTCCACAAGAGGGTCGGTTGGAATTTCCGGTTCAACTACCTCCTAGACATAATAAAACATCTATGCATGTCAGGTTGGTCGGCATAACTATCATAAGCACTAAAACAAATAGTTATAAATTAAAGATAATATACCACATCCGAATCGTAGACCGGACGAGGGCCCACGTGGGCGGATATCAAAACCATCGCACTATATAATAACAAGCAATAATAAACGTAAGAAAATTAGACAAATATCTATCTAAAGCAATAATAAAAGTAAGAAAAGCATGGACATAACAAGAGGCTCACCACGGTGGTGCCGGTGACGAGATCGGCGGGGGCGATCGACGGCGGCGAAGACGGGGACGGGACGTGATGGACCGCTAAACCTAGACAAATCTCGAAGAAAATAGAGCTTCGAGAGGAGAAAAGCTTAACTAGTGTGGCTCGGGCATTCCACCGAACATGTTGTGTGCATAGGAGGTGAGCTAGAGCACCACTAACCCCTCTCCCCCTCGGCCAGAAAAAAAACAGAGCAGTGAGCTCTGCTCTTGAGTGAGGGGGTATATATAGGCAACTCACTGGTCCCGGTTGGTGCTACAAACCGGGGCTAAAGGGGTGCCTTTGGTCCCGGTTCATAAAACAAACCGGGACTAATAGTGGTGGGCCAGGAGCAAGAGCCATTGGTCCCGGTTTTTAGCTCCAACCGGGACCAATAGGTCCAGACGAACCGGGACCAATGGCCCACGTGGCCCGGCCGGCCCCCTGGGCTAACGAACCGGGTCCAGTACCCCTATTGGTCCCGGTTCTAGATTGAACCGGGGCTAATGGGCTGGACCAATGCCCTGTTTTCTACTAGTGGAGTCGCCTATTCACCCCCCTCTAGTCGATATACTCCACTTTCAATTGGTATCAGCGCAAGGTACTCCCTTGTTCTGTGTGATTCGGTTTAACCACCTGGAGTTTTAGTTATGTCGACCGCAGGAATGAAGACAGTGTCTTGCCCCATGTTGGACGGTCACGAGTATCCCAAGTGGAAGGCCATGATGAAGAAATGTCTCATGGCGATTAACAGTGAGCTGTGGACCGTCACTGAGATTGGTCTTACCGATCTATGCAAGAGGGCAGAAGCTAAATACATTCGCAAGTTCACTCGTCTCAATCTCATAGCGAAGGACGTCATCTGCTCCTGTCTGTCTCAAAATCAGTTCAGGAACATCATGCATCTTGATCATGCGAAGCTTATCTGGGACTGTCTCTCTGAAGTCTATGAAGGTCATCGAACTCGTGATGATTCCGGGTTTGAGGAATTCAAAGAATCTCTCAAGATGATGACCTTCGATCCAGAACCATCATCCTCAGCACCATGTCTTATGGCAAAAGGTGCCAAGGTAACCGAATGCTATCCATCTGAATCTAGTGATGATGAATCTGGGATGAATTTGGACCCAACTATGTCAAACTTTCTTCCCTTGCCACTAAACAAAAAATTGCTCTGGAAAAGGCTCAAAAAATTCTTAATAAGAGCAATGATATGTTGGGTGAAGAGATGGATAAGTCGAAAAACTTAGCTGAAAGTCTTCAGAGACTTCAGGCTAAGTTAACTACGCTTTAAAGTCATCATAACACTCTCTTATCTAATCATGAAAAGCTAAGAGTATGTTATGAAGATCTTCAGAAGGAGCGTGATTCATTACTTGCTCAACAAATCAGTGCTTCTCCCAAAGAGTTTGAATCACCACGTCTAAAATGTATTGAGTGTGATAATGCTACATCTGTTGCTAAATGTTCTACTGCTGCCACTGTTGCAATATCTTCAACTACTGATGTGGTAACTAACCCCTCTGCTGAGGATGCCACTACTATTGCTGATGAAAATGCTAGGTTGAAGACTTTGCTTGAAACAGGGATGTACAAAAGCCTCAAAGGGCATCAGACTCTATGTGATGTCCTCAAAAAGCAGATACTGAACCGAAACCCTAGGAAAGAGGGTGTTGGGTTCGACAGGAAAATGAATGTTGATGGTTCATACTGGAAGCTTGAGCAGTATCCCAAAACCACATGGGTTGCTGCAAAGGAACTTTCAGTCGATCCATCTACCCTATCTGGCTTCACTTTTGCTAATCCTGTTATCATTGATGAATCCTTTGATGCAAAGTATAAACTGTTTAAGAATCAAAATGGTGAAGTGTTTGCCAGGTATATTGGTACTAACTACAGGAACGGGCCACCTATAAAGAAGATCTGGGTACCCAAAGGTTGTCTTGAGAAACTTCCAGCAAATGTTATCATGACACCTCCTGGGAAGAAGACAAACCGCAGACCAAAGGCTTCATATGGTCCTAAGGCTTCATACAGACAAAGGACTCACCTGAGTCACCCTAACGCGGATGTTTTGCAGGGAAACCATACTCAGACCCATGAATATGAGCGTGTTTCTTCAAACCGCTATATTCATAAAACAAAGAATTTTTCTACCTATTCTTATGAGTATTATTCTCCTCCCGCAAGATTATTTGCTAGGGCTCCAAAGCCAAAATTCTCAGATGCTGCTCTTAGACTCATTGCTTCTAAGCCACCCCTGAAAATGTGGGTGGTCAAGAAGAACTATCTTTCTCTTACAGGGAAAGGTCTCCAGCCAAAAATCAAAGGCGTCTGATGCTATTGCTGGGGGACCTAAAACACTTGTTGGGCACAAGATCAAATGCCCAAATGACTTACTGCTCATACTGCTCATGAATCACTTGCTAAACATTTTATCAGTCCTAACTTTCGTCTAAGCTTTCATAATCCACTTATACGTCAAATGTTTATGCTTCATAATGGCTTTTGGTGAAGCCTATCCTCCTAACTGCATTGTAGGGAGTGACACCAAAGTCTTCAGAATGGATTACGGATAGCGGATGCACAAATCATATGACTGGTGATTAAAATCTTCTCATGGATTCAACCTTACGTCCATCTAACAAGAATCACATCACATTTGCTGATACTGGTAAAAGCAAAGTGTTGGGTCTAGGTAGAGTTGCAATCTCAAGAGATCAGCACATGGATAAAGTCATGCTTGTTGAATCTCGTTGCTTCAACTTAATGTCTATCTCAATGCTTTGTGACTTAAACATGATTGGGATCTTTGGTAAATTCCGTTGCCTTGTACTAATGGAATCTGACAAGTCTTTAGTATTTGAAGGATACAGAAAAGGTGATCTGTATATGGTAGATTTCTCAGCTGGATCGCAGATGGCCGTATGTCTTCTAGCAAAAGCTCCAGATTGCTGGCTCTGGCATCGGAGGCTAGGACATGCCGGCATGAGGAACTTGCACACTCTCGCAAAGAAAAAGCATGTCGTAGGCATCGAGGAAGTCAAGTTCAAGAAAGATCATCTATGTGGTGCCTGTTAAGCTGGGAAGATGACTAGAGCCAAGCATCCCTCGAAGACAATCATGACGACATCCAAACCCTTCGAGCTGCTTCACTTGGACTTATTTGGCCCTACTCACTACTCCACATTCTCTACCACAGCCTGTCTCTATGGCTTCGTCATTGTTGATGATTATTCAAGATACACATGGGTGCACATAATACTCTACAAGTCTGAAGTGCAAGATGTCTTTAGATGCTTCGCCAACCATGCCATGAACAACTATGGCATCAAGATCAAGCATATCAGAAGTGACAATGGCACTGAGTTCAAGAACACTGGCCTTGATCTTTATCTGGATACAATGGGAATCACTCATCAATTCTCAGCCCCGTATACACCTCAGCAAAATGGGATTGTTGAGCACAAGAACAGAACTCTAATTGAGATGGCTGGAACGATGCTCGATGAATACAAGACACCAAGAAGGTTCTGGCCCGAAGCTATTGATACTGCATGCCATATCATCAACCGTGTTTATCTTCACAAGCTTCTGAAGAAAACATCTTATGAACTCCTCACTGGAAAGAAGCCTAACGTAAGTTACTTCTGAGTATTTGGAACTAAGTGCTGGATCAAGGATCCTCATCACAAGTCAAAATTTGCACAGAAAGCACATGAAGGTTTCATGCTCGGATATGGAAAGGACTCACACTCCTATAGAGTCTTCAACATCTTTCTCTATAAAACTGTTGAAACTATGGATGTGCGGTTTGATGAGGCAAATGGTTCACAAAGAGAGACCCTACCAACTGTGCTAGATGAGGCTTCACCAAATGAATCTATCAAGCTAATGGGAACCAGTGAGATCATGCCTTCTGAAGCACAACCTAACGAGGAACTCATCATCTCTGCTCCAAATCAACCTGACGACAATGCTCAGCCTGAAGAAAACACTCCTGACGATGACAATGTACAACAAGAGCAAAATCTTCATCCAGCTCATCCTCGTGTTGCAAATGAAGTACAAGTTGAGAAGATAATTGACAGCATAAATGCTCCTGGTCCACTTACTTGCTCAAGAGCAACACAGCTTGCCAATTTCTGTGGGCACTTTGCTTTTGTCTCATTATCTGAACCCAAGAAAGTGGCTGAAGCTTTTATGGAACCCGAATGGATTCAAGCAATGCAAGAAGAGCTTCAACAATTTGAGCTGAACAATGTGTGGGAACTTGTCAAGCGTCCTGACTCTCGCAAGCACAACATAATAGGCACAAAATGGATCTATCGCAACAAGCAAGATGAGCATGGTCAAGTGGTCAGAAACAAAGCTCGTCTCGTTGCTCAAGGATACACTCAAGTCGAAGGGATTGACTACGATGAAACATTTGCTCCTGTGGCTAGACTTGTAGCTATTCGTATACTGCTAGCCCACTTGTAGATAAAGGGTCATCAGACCCGGTTCGTTTGGGCCTTTAGCCCCGGTTCCTGAACCGGGACAAAAGTGTCGGTACTAATGCTCTGACCCTTTAGTCCCGGTTCAATCTAGAACCGGGGCAGATGGGTGTCCACGTGGCCAGTGCGCCGAGCCCAGGCAGGAGGGGCTTTGGTCCCGGTTGGTGGTACCAACCGGGACCAAAAGGCATCCACGCGTCAGCATTTCTGTGGCTGTGGTTTATGTTTTTTTTTGAAAGGGG
>LR738713.1:703857365-703888809 GCA_902687465.1 Secale cereale
ACCCCTCGACCCTCGACTGCTCGGCGATCCACAACCCTAGACCCCCTCATGTCACATTTTGTCTAGTGTCAAAGGATTCAACAAAACCAATACTTCATCATTAGGCGAAAGTAACAGTCGCATGATGGTACGAAGCTCTACAAAGTGGTTTTGGAACGGAGTCCCAGAAAGGATAATTCGTAACAAAAGACGGATTATCCTATCAGGAACTTCATTCCAGAACAACTTTGCATAACTTCGTACCAACATGCCCCGGTTACTTCTGGCAAATGATGAAGTCATGGATTTCTTCAATACTTTGACACTAGATAGGCAACCTCTCGACCCCTCGACCCTCGGTCCCTCGACGACCCTCGGCCCCTCGACGACCCTCGGCCTCTCGACCCCTCGACCCTCGGCCTCTCGACCCCTCGACCCTCGGCCTCTCGACCCCTCGACGACCCTCGGCCAATCGGCGATCTCTCGACCCTTGACGACCCTCGGTCCCTCGACGACCCTCGACCCCCCCTAATGTCAAAGTTATCAGGGAGGGTGTATATCGACAACGACATATCCGATAAAAAAAAGAGGAAGAAGAAGAAAAAAGGAACCACTAGAGGAGAAGATCGAAGAAAAATAAGAAAAAAAAGGAGAAGAAGAGAAAATTTCTCTTCTTCTCCTCTATTCCTTTCTTCTTCTCCTCTTTTTTTTCTTCTTTTTTCTTCTTCTTATTTATTTCTCCTCTTCTTCCTCTCCTCTTCTTCTTTCTTTCCTCTTTCTTATTTTCTTCTTTCCTATCCTTCTTTTTCTAAATTTGTAACTTTTAGCATATATAAACAAAAAACTATATAGCCACATACACATATACATCACATACACATCACATACAGCAACTATATATACATCACATTGTAACTATCTATATATAAACAAAAAACATTCTATGAAAAAAAAACATTTTTAACATATATATTTAGCAAATTCCTAAGAACAATAAAAAAACATTTTTACACATACAAAATACATATACAGCAACTATATACACATAACACATATACACATATATATATACACACATATATATACAGCAACTATATATATACAACAACTATAAACATACAAAAAAAGAAATCCCTCACATCGCGACGGCGCGGGGCGGGGCGGCGCGACGGCGATGGGGCGGCGTCGGGGGCGACGGCGACGGGGCGACGGCGACGGGGCGGCGCGGGGGAGCGGGGCGGCGCGGCGCGGGGGCGCGGCGACGCGACGGCGACGGGGTGACGGCGACGGGGCGACGGCGGGGGCGGGGAAGGAGAGAGGAGGCGTCGGGGGCGGGGATGGAGAAGTGAATGAAAATTTCGCAAGTGCTGATTATATAGGAGGGGCATTAGTCCCGGTTCGTGGCACCAACCGGGACCAATGCCCCCCATTAGTCCCGGTTGGTGCCACCAACCGGGACCAAAGGTCCCTTTTCAGCAGCCCAAAGGGCGGGAAGGAGGGGCCTTTGGTCCCGGTTGGTGGTACCAACCGGGACTAAAGGGGGGTATTAGCCCCAGTTGGTGCCACGAACCGGGACTAAAGGTGGGTATTGGTCCCGGTTCGAGCCACCAACCGGGACCAATAGCCTGTGCACAGCGGCATGGTGGTGGGAGTTTAGTCCCACCTCGCTAGCTGAGAGCGCCCATCACCTGTTTATAAGCCTTGCTGCCTCCTCCATCTCGAACTCCTCTTAACTGCAGGCCTAAGGGCCTAAACTGACACTGCTTTCCCTGTGGGCTTGCTGGGCTTTCTACGGGCCTGAATCCTGGCCCATGGTTGGGTTTCTAGTCGTATTCAGGCCGTGTTGGCCCAGTAGGTGGCATTTTTTTATTTTTTTTCTTTGTTGCTTTATTTTTTAGTTTTGTTTCTACTTTCAACAAAATACTTACTGTTGCTATTTTTATTTATTTGTTTTCTTTGTTGCTTTATTTATTTTATTTTGTTTCTACTTACAACAAAATACTTATTGTTGCTATTTTTTTGCATGTTTTTTTGTTTTGTTTTCTGCATTATTTATTTTCTTTTGTTTTTTGCTTTATTTTTTAATTCTTTCTGGTAAAACCAATTACAAACTTTCTGTTGCTTTATTTGTTTTCTTAGTTTAAATTTGAATAGTTTAAATTTGAATAGTTTAAATTTGAATTTATTTGTTTTCTTAGTTGCTTTATTTATTTTATTTTGTTTCTACTTACAATGAAATACTTATTCTTGCTATTTTTTATTTTTTTGCAAGTTTTTTTTTGTTTTCTTCATTATTTATTTTCTTTTATTTTTTGCTTTTTTTTAATTCTTTCTGGTAAAACTAATTACAAACTTTCTATTAGTGCAAGTAGTATTGAAATTTGAATAGTACAAACGGACAATGGTATCATACTCGTTTGTTACAAAGTTGGCATGGTATCATCATAATAGTTGCGGAAAAAAGTCTTCACTTTTTCTTCGCTTGTGTCATTTGCTTATTGCGCCGTAACCATGGATAATCTTCATCCTTTATCAGGATGCTTGGGTCAGCCTTGACTTTGAAGGGAGGAATTTCATGAAACTTTTCATAATCTTCAGACATGTCTGTCTTGCCCTCCACTCCCAGGATGTCCCTTTTTCCTGAAAGAACTATGTGGCGCTTTGGCTCATCGTATGATGTATTCGCTTCCTTATCTTTTCTTTTTCTCGGTCTGGTAGACATGTCCTTCACATAGATAACCTGTGCCACATCATTGGCTAGGACGAACGGTTCGTCACTGTATCCAAGATTTTTCAGATCCACTGTTGTTATTCCGTACTGTGGGTCTACCTGTACCCCGCCTCCTGATAGATTGACCCATTTGCACTTAAACAAAGGGACCTTAAAATCATGTCCGTAGTCAATTTCCCATATGTCCACTATGTAACCATAATATGTGTCCTTTCCCCTCTCGGTTGTTGCATCAAAGCGGACACCGCTGTTTTGGTTGGTGCTCTTTTGATCTTGGACAATCGTGTAAAATGTATTCCCATTTATCTCGTATCCTTTGTAAATCAATACAGTCAAAGATGGTCCCCTGGACAACAAGTACAACTCATCACAAACAGTGTTGTCACCTCTGAGACATGTTTCCAACCAACTGCTGAAAGTCCTGATGTGTTCACATGTAATCCAATCGTCGCACTCCTCCGGGTGTTTGGAGCGCAGACTGTTCTTGTGTTCATCGACATACGGGGTCACTAATGTAGAGTTCTGTAGAACTGTGTAGTGTGCTTGAGACCAAGAATATCCGTCCCTGCATATTATTGAGTCCCTTCCAAGCGTGCCTTTTCCAGTCAGTCTCCCCTCGTACCAAGATTTAGGGAGACCTATCTTATTAAGGCCAGGAATGAAGTCAACACAAAACCCGATGACATCCTCTGTTTGATGGCCAATGGAGATGCTTCCTTCTGGCCTGGCGCGGTTACGGACATATTTCTTTAGGACTCCCATGAACCTCTCAAAGGGGAACATATTGTGTAGAAATACGGGCCCGAGAATGACAATCTCGTCGACTAGATGAACTAGGACGTGTGTCATGATATTGAAGAAGGATGGTGGGAACACAAGCTCGAAACTGCCAAGACATTGCGCCACATCACTCCTTAGCCTTGGTACGATTTCTGGATCGATCACCTTCTGTGAGATTGCATTAAGGAATGCACATAGCTTCACAATGGCTAATCGGACGTTTTCCGGTAGAAGCCCCCTCAATGCAACCGGAAGCAGTTGCGTCATAATCACATGGCAGTCATGAGACTTTAGGTTCTGGAACTTTTTCTCTGCCATATTTATTATTCCCTTTATATTCAACGAGAAGCCAGTCGGGACCTTCATACTGAGCAGGCATTCAAAGAAGATTTCTTTCTCTTCTTTCGTAAGAGCATAGCTGGCAGGACCTTCATACTGCTTCGGAGGGATGCCGTCTTTTTCGTGCAAACGTTGCAGGTCCTCCCGTGCCTCAGCTGTATCTTTTGTCTTTCCATACACGCCCGAGAAGCCTAGCAGGTTCACGCAAAGGTTCTTTGTCACGTGCATCACGTCGATTGAAGAGCGGACCTCTAGGTCTTTCCAGTAGGGTAGGTCCCAAAATATAGATTTCTTCTTCCACATGGGTGTGTGTCCCTCAGCGTCATTCGGAACAGCTAGTGCGCCGGGGCCCTTTCCAAAGATTACGTGTAAATCATTGACCATAGCAAGTACGTGATCACCGGTACGAATGGCGGGCTTCTTCCGGCGATCTGCCTCGCCTTTGAAATGCTTGCCTTTCTTTCAACATTGATGGTTGGTCGGAAGAAATCGACGATGGCCCAGGTACACATTCTTCCTGCACTTGTCTAGGTATATACTTTCAGTGTCATCTAAACAGTGCGTGCATGCGTGGTATCCTTTGTTTGTCTGTCCTGAAAGGTTACTGAGAGCGGGCCAATCGTTGATGGTCACGAACAGCAACGCCTTTAGGTCAAATTCCTCCTGTCTGTGCTCATCCCACGCACGTACACCGTTTCCATTCCACAGTTGTAAAAGTTCTTCAACTAATGGCCTTAGGTACACATCAATGTCGTTGCCGGGTTGCTTAGGGCCTTGGATGAGAACTGGCATCATAATGAACTTCTGCTTCATGCACATCCAAGGAGGAAGGTTATACATACATAGAGTCACGGGCCAGGTGATGTGATTGCTGCTCTGCTCCCTGAAAGGATTAATGCCATCCGCGCTTGAAGCAAACCATACGTTCCTTGGGTCCTATGCAAACTCCTCCCAGTACTTTCTCTCGATTTTTCTCCACTGCGACCCGTCAGCGGGTGCTCTCAACTTCCCGTCTTTCTTACGGTCCTCAATGTGCCATCGCATCAACTTGGCATGCTCTCTGTTTCTAAACAAACGTTTCAACCGTGGTATTATAGGAGCATACCACATCACCTTCGCAGGAACCCTCTTCCTGGCGGGCTCGCCATCAACATCACCAGGGTCATCTCGTCTGATCTTATACCGCAATGCACCGCATACCGGGCATGCGTTCAGATCCTTGTATGCACCGCAGTAGAGGATGCAGTCATTAGGGCATGCATGTATCTTCTGCACCTCCAATCCTAGAGGGCATACGACCTTCTTTGCTGCGTATGTACTGTCGGGCAATTCGTTATCCTTCGGAAGCTTCTTCTTCAATATTTTCAGTAGCTTCTCAAATCCTTTGTCAGCCACAGCATTCTCTGCCTTCCACTACAGCAATTCCAGTACGGTACCGAGCTTTGTGTTGCCATCTTCGCAATTGGGGTACAACCCTTTTTTGTGATCCTCTAACATGCGATCGAACTTCAGCTTCTCCTTTTGAATTTTGCATTGTGTCCTTGCATCGACAATGACCCGGCGGAGATCATCATTTGGTTCCTCTTGATCTTCAGCAGCTTCACCCGTTGCAGCATCATTGGGCACATCGTCTGGTTCCTCTTAATCTTCACCAGCTCCCCCCATTGCAGCATCACCGTATACAGGGGGCACATAGTTGTCATCGTACTCTTCTTCTTCGCCGTCTTCCATCATAACCCCTATTTCTCCGTGCCTCGTCCAAACATTATAGTGTGGCATGAAACCCTTGTAAAGCAGGTGGGAGTGAAGGATTTTCGGGTTAGAGTAAGACATCGTATTCACACATTTAGTGCATGGACAACACATAAAACCATTCTGCTTGTTTGCCTCAGCCGCATTTAGAAACTCATGCACGCCCTTAATGTACACGGAGGTGTGTCTGTCACCGTACATCCATTGCCGGTTCATCTACGTGCATTATATATAATTAAGTGTGTCAAAAACCATTACAGAACATCATAAATAGATAATTAAGTGACCAAATGGATAAAAGTTCATCATCACATTAAAACCAAAGTACATACATATATAGTTCTCATCTAACAACATATAGCTCTCCATACACATCGAAACTATGTAAAACATTTCAATGCGAAAACAAATGCGATCATAATCGCAACCAAGGTAACAATTGATCCAACGGCATAATGATACCAAGCCTCGGTATGAATGGCATATTTTCTAATCTTTCTAATCTTCAACCGCATTGCATCCATCTTGATCTTGTGCTCATCGACGACATCTGCAACATGCAACTCCAATATCATCTTCTCGTCCACAATTTTTTTAATTTTTTCCTTCAACAATTTGTTTTCTTCTTCAACTAAATTTAACCTCTCGACAATAGGGTCCATCTTGATCTTGTGATCATCGATGACTTCCGCAACATGAAACTCCAATTCCATCTTCTCCTCCTCCATTTTTTTCAATTTTTTCTTTAAGGAAATGTTTTCCTCTTCAACTAAATTTAACCTCTCCACAAGAGGGTTGGTTGGAATTTCCGGTTCAACTACCTCCTAGACATAATAAAGCATCTATGCATGTCAGGTTGGTCGGCATAACTATCATAAACACTAAAACAAATAGTTATAAATTAAAGATAATATACCACATCCGAATCGTAGACAGGACGAGGGCCCACGTGGGCGGATATCAAAACCATCGCACTTTATAATAACAAGCAATAATAAACATAAGAAAATTAGACAAATATCTATCTAAAGCAATAATAACAAGCAATAATAAAAGTAAGAAATGCATGGACATAACAAGAGGCTCACCACGGTGGTGCTGGTGACGAGATCGGCGGGGGCGATCGACGGCGGCGAAGATGGGGACGGGACGTGACGGACCGCTAAACCAAGACAAATCTCGGAGAAAATAGAGCTTCGAGAGGAGAAAAGCTTAACTAGTGTGGCTCGGGCATTCCATCGAACATGTTGTGTGCATAGGAGGTGAGCTAGAGCACTACTAACCCCTCTCCCCCTCGGCCAGAAAAAAAAAACAGAGCAGTGTGCTCTGCTCTTGAGTGAGGGGGTATATATAGGCACCTCATTAGTCCTGGTTGGTGCTACGAACCGGGGCTAAAGGGGTGCCTTTGGTCCTGGTTCATATCACCAACCGGGACCAATGGTGGTGGGCCAGGAGCAAGACCCATTGGTCCCGGTTTGTCGCTCTAACCGGGACCAAAAGGTCCAGACGAACCGGGACCAATGGCCCACGTGGCCCGGCCGGCCCCCTGGGCTCATGAACCGGGTCCAGTGCCCCCATTGGACCCGGTTCTAGATTGAACCGGGGCTAACGGGCTGGAGAGGCCTGGACCAAAGCCCTGTTTTCTACTAGTGGCCTATGCAAATCATCACAACATACGTATGTATCAAATGGATGTAAAGAGTGCCTTTCTCAATGGAAGGATTGAAGAAGAGGTGTATGTTGCACAACCACCTGGCTTTGAAGATCCAAAACGTCCTGATATGGTATACAAACTCAATAAGGCATTGTATGACCTCAAACAAGCGCCTCGTGCTTTGTATGACACACTCAAAGACTTCCTGAAGAGCAAAGGCTTCAAACCTGGATCCCTAGATCCCACACTATTCACGAAGACATATGATGATGAACTATTTGTCTGCCAAATCTATGTGGACGACATTATCTTCGGCTGCACTGACAAAAAATACAGTGATGAGTTTGGTCACATGATGCAAGAGCAATATCAGATGTCCATGATGGGCGAGCTGAAGTTCTTCCTTGGTCTTCAAATTCGTCAGCAAAGCAACGGCATCTTCATATCTCAAGAGAAGTACCTTAAAGACTGCCTGAAAAAGTTTGGAATGCAAGACTGCAAAGGGTACTCGACGCCAATGCCTGCTAAACACCATCTGGGTCCCGACGCCAATGGTAAAGAGTTTGATCAACAGGTATACTGCTCCATGATTGGTTCTTTGCTTTATTTGTGTGCATCTAGGCCAGATATTATGCTTAGTGTTTGCATGTGTGCTCGATATCAAGCGGCACCAAAGGAGTCGCATCACTTAGCTGTGAAGCGAATACTTCGATATTTGGCTTACACCCCAACACTAGGATTATGGTACCCAAAGGGCTCAGAATTTGATCTAGTTGGATTCTCAGATGCTGATTATGCTAGTGACAAAGTTGATCGCAAGTCTACATCAGGCACATGTCACTTTCTAGGACGATCTCTTGTCTGTTGGTCTTCAAAGAAGCAGAACTGTGTATCACTCTCCACTGCTGAATCTGAATACATTGCTGCTGGATCTTGCTGCGCTCAGCTTCTTTGGATGAAGCAAACGCTCAAGGACTATGGCGTCCATCTGAAGCATGTGCCACTCTACTGTGATAATGAAAGCGCTATCAAGATTGCCAACAACCCAGTTCAGCACTCGAAGCCAAAGCACATTGAAATTCGTCATCACTTCCTCAGAGATCATGTCATGAAGGAAGATATTGATATCATACACGTCAACACTGAAGAGCAACTGGAAGATATCTTCACAAAGCCCTTGGATGAGAAAAGGTTTTGCAAGTTGCGGTGTGAGCTAAATATCTTAGAATCCTCAAATGTCCTGTAATCAGGCACACATCCTAACACTTATCCATATTGATGACTTAGATGTGCAACACACGAAGTAAAGTATATCTTCAATCAATGAAGACTTACATTCTAAGTGTGAATACATTAACATGGAAATTGACTTCGGAGCGCCACGATAATTGTGCGCCATGTCTGGCTCTAACACTTCCTATACGGTGGGTAACGACACCACCAAATCCTTGTTTGAAGTGTTTCTCGTGGCGTTACATTTGCAAAGTCTTCGCACTTGGTTTATCTTCGTATAGGATATATATATATATATATATATATATATATATATATATATATATATATATATATATATATATATATAGAGAGAGAGAGAGAGAGGGAGTTGTGTTCTGTCCTCTACAGCATTCACTTATAGCTATGTCTTCTTATTTGAATCTTTTGAACTAAGTGAATGTGATCGGACCCTAACCTCTCTATGCTTTCTCATCTCACACTCTTTCTGTCCAAATCATATGCATTCTGTTGGAACTGTCGAATATCCTCTCTGCATCCTTGTTAGCAGAAGATACGGAGACAAACTTTAAATCTGATTTTAATGCTCCATCCTTTATGCCTGAAATCCGGAGAAGCCGGAACGACCACTCCGACAGTCGTGGTGTACGTGGGATCGTGGGACAACTCCCAATGCGTTACATGACCGCCACGTGTCCCTCGTATGTGAACCGCCAGGGGCACCTGCGTAATTGCGATGTGCCGTCTCCCATGCTTATAAATGCACGTCCCATCACGGTCAAAAGTTCTTCTACCACCTCTCCACCTCGACCAACCCTAGCGCCTCTGCTAGCTCTCAACGATGCCGGCGACGAAGCGCTTCGCTGCCGCAACCTCATCGACGTCGTCCTCACGCCGGCCGCGGACATCATCTACTCCGCCTTCGCCGTAGCTGTCTTCCGTCGCCAAGTTAGGGCACGGAAGATAGAACTGTTGGGCATCCAATTCCTCTCCGTCTAAGCAGTTCATCGTGTGGTAAATAAAACTTTCATTTTACCATCATCTTGATCCATAAGGATTCATCACTTTTACCACAAGAGGTTTCTACCTACACAAATATGTAGATCTATCATGTCTGCATCTCATATCTTGCCTAGTACATTCACATATGCTTCAAACATAGTTAGATTCCTCACTTGTACCTATTCGTGGATTCGTACAAATCTGGAACCAACTCTCATCATATGAGTGAATGTCTTCGCGCTATGAGGTCAAAGTCTTCAAAACTGTTTTTTCTTCAAAAACTTCTGAGAATGCATATGACCTCTTCCCCTTCCCTCGCATCTCTAATGCTGTCACGGGTACATGTCCGTGGGAGAATCCCTTGGTTCTCATAGTCTGCATTCATTTGCAGAATTCTTGCAGCATCACATTCACTCCCCTGAAGACAGTTCCTGTCTGACCAGCAGACCGAAGCATTTGCCAGTTTTGAAGCCATTCAGTTTGAAGCCCTTCAGATTGAAGCCAATGGCTACTGACAAGACAGTTAGAAAGGGTGGCAGACAGCGCCGTGGCAACACCTCCAAAGATTTGCCTCCTGATCTCAGTGAGATGTTCAAGACTGATCCAGAGGAGGATTATAATCAGAGGAAGACACGAATCCAATGGATTCGAAGATATTGGGCTGAATAGTGGTTCAAGTACAGGTTCGTGACCCAAGAGTATGCTGAAAAGAACGCCATCAAGCATCCATGGGGAGATATCACCTATAAAAATCTTCCCCCCAAGACTCGTGCTGAAGCCATTGCTCAAGGCTTCTACCCTTGCATGGTCAGAGGGCCTCAACCCACTGATGCTGATCCTACTTCTCTGCTCTGGTGTCCCGACGACAATATGTTCAAGCAAAATCTTCAATATGCCAAGAACTCAGGCTAAGAGAACAAGAAGAATTGGGGATTAGACTTCAATCCTGGCCCCTCTGCGCCCTGCGCTGATGGCACGCGCGAAGCTGAACCAAACCTGGTTGGGCCCTTCTACCACTTAGAAGGCCTCAGAAGTCACATCAGGGTTCAAGGGGCGGATGTGAATCAACCTGCAGATGACGCTGATTCTGAAGAAGTGCCTGCAACCCCAAAGCCCAAGAAGAAGAAATCCAAGGCTTCGAAGACCACTCCACCAATTGCTTCTAGAGTGAAGCCTTTGGCAACTGCTCCACCAGCACCGAGTGTGCAGTCTTAGGAGCACTCTCGCATCTCCAAGAGCAGATAGCTAAGGAAGAAGCCATCGCGCAACCCCAGTCCGGCTCTCACTCCTAACGTTGTTCTGAAGGCTGCCAATGAAGCCCTTGATCTCTCGAGCGATGAGGATCTTGGTGACAATGCTCTGGAGCAACTGATCAAGAGCAAGCAAGATGCTGAAATATTCAATGATTTGTCGCTCTTTGACGTGGAAGTGCTCAATAATTTCATTGATGAATGGTTTGACACCCCCAACCTCAGCTTCGACGATCTTCAACTTCTAGTTGGCCTCAGCGTCTCCTTCCATGGCGCCATTGCTTCTGAGCTAGCTCTGGCTCAGAGAATTGTTGAGCTGAAGCAAAAGATCGATTATGAAAAGGCTCAGTTCAAGAAGCATGTGGACAAGCTTAGTGTACGAGAGATTCAGAACTTCAAAATCATGATGCATGAGCTCAAGGAAGCCTTTCGCCAGAGGCGTGATGAAGCTAAAGGTTCTCGTGAGAGAATCAAGGACTTGTCTACAAAATGCGTTCAAGCTTTCAATGAATCAAGGACTTGGCTACAAAATGCGCTCTGTCATTGACCCAAGGATGGCCGCCAAGAAAAAAAAGAAGCAACCTGTTCCCGAAGCTGAAGAATCAAGGAAGGAAATGCCTCGCATAGTCTTCCCTGCCAGCATGACTGGCACGAAGCCTAAGGCCACCCCAACTTATTCGGAACTCAAGAAGACAAAGGTGGCTGAAGCAGAAGCTCGCAAGCGCAAGCAAACTACTGATGAAGCTCCACCCACCAAGAAGCGCAAGACAAAGAAGGATAAGGCTGCTTCCAAAGAGCATATCTTTGTCGAGCCCATATCAGTTGCTCGCCTTGCATCTTCCCACAAAGAACGTCGCATGACAGTCCATGAGCCTGCTCCCACAGAAGCTGAAGACATTCCAGCTGTTAACCCCACCGCAGCTGAAGACATTGGTCCTCATGACAATGTTGAAGATGATGAAGTCCTTCCTCAGATCGAGTACAACACTGAATCTTCGCCTGTTCTTACAAACAGCGAACACATCATCATTGGTCGTCCATTGACGCCAATTGCACAGGATGACTCGTGGGCTGATCACCCACAGGATACACCAGCCACACCTCACCAACCCAAGACACCAGTTCGGTGCTTGAAGGTGAAGACTTTGAGGCCCAACAACCTCCATCCCCTCAGGCGTCACCAGCATTTCGCAGGCTTCGCAAAGGACCAAGCCCTCAAGTCGTCACCCCAATTGTTCCAAAAGGAGTAGAGCAACCATCTGTACCTGATGCTGCTCCTACTGTGAACCCCTTAGAATCTGAAGCCAATTGGGTGAAGATATTCTGGCTGCATCAGCCAAAGAAGAATCACCCCAAGGAGAAGAACAACCCCAAGCAGAAGAAGCACGTACTGACACACCCCCTGTTCTCGAGGAGAACGTGTCCGACCCTCCAGCTCCTGTAGTGGAGGTTACAAACTCAGAGGATGCCACCACCAACACTGAAGCCAATGACGTGGTGATGGCTGAAGCTAATGTGGCACCTGAAGACATAATGGTGCCTGAAGCAAGTGTTGCACCTGAAGAAAATCCGCAGTCTGAAGCTAATGCCTTTGCTCCTGTTCCGCCTCCAAGGCCCCATACAATTGAGCAAGCATACAACCAAGATGATCAGCTCATTACTGTGCGGTGGCCCATTCTGACTCCACCACCTACTACTGGACCGCTTGCTGCTGGTCCTCAGTTTGATCATCATGTTGAGCACAGGCCTCAAGTTCAGAAGCCTAAGCCAAGACTGCCAAGGTTTCCAGGTATTGCAACCTCTCAAGGGTCATTCAATGCCGATAGCTTCACTGCGCACAACACCTTCTTTGACAGCGCCAAGAACCCATATTCCAAGTCAAGTATATCATCAGATAGGTTCTAGATCCATCAGCAGCACAGTTATTACTCAAGAGTACTCTATGATCAAGGGCGCATTTTCCCTCATATGCGTCTTGACACTGAAGCTATTGTTGGTCTGCCCTGTCTAGAGGAAGCTCTTGATTGCGTCCATGATGATGGCCTGCTAAATTTTGTAACTGACAAGGAGCATTGGAATGAAGAGTTGCTTCTGTAATTCTATGCAACCCTCCACATTCGAGGCTACAGCAAGGATCCAAAGAAATGGGTCCTTGAGTGGATGACAGGCAATGTCCATCATGAAGCCAAAGCCTTTGATCTCATTGAGCTTACTGGCCTGCCCACTCCAGGAGATCTGTATGAACCTGGCTGTCAATTGCACAATGAAGCCTTGGAGAGTATTTTTCAGAAGCGCAAGCACAACATGAGCCAAATGCTAAGCATGATGAAGCCTCTGCCAAGTGATGCTGAATATCCTAAGGAATTATTTGTTGAAGACCTAGAGTACCTGGCACGCACCATCTATCATATCATCAGGCGTACTCTATGGCCCGTCAAAGGACATTCTTCATCAACCAAGCTTGAAGGCACCATGAAGACTTTGGTCTTCTATATCTTCAATGGCATCAGCTTCAATGCTCAAGATTTCTTCATTAGGCACTTGGCTATGTCTGGATCTGATCCGTTTGGTCTGAAATTCTATGCCCCATGGATTATGCGCCTCATCAAGCTTCATTCAGCTATCACCTATCAGCCCTCTGCTCACAACCATCATATATTCTTGCATGAGGTTGATATGTCAGCTGAAGCTGTATACCAAGAGCCTGCCAAAGAGCCTGTTAGTCTTCACAATACTAATCACCAGAGCTTCACTCGGCAAATTGAAGGAGTTCCAGCAGTCTCACGCATTTATCCTCTGGCTGGCCGTACTCGTCTACCTCGACACGCTGAAACCGAATCTACTGAGAGCACCATTGCCCAACGGCCTCAGAAGCTATCTCGTGTTTTCAATAACCGAGAGCTTCTGGTTGCCCTCCATCAGAAACAGGATAAGCATCACTACTGGCTAAAGCATCAGATGCAAAGCCTCTTGGTGGATGTAAATCGCATTCGCAATCTTGCCACCAAGAATGCCTTTGTTACCCATGAAACCTATCGGAGGTCTTGGAAGAGGTTAACCTTGCTGAGTGCTGAAGCGGATCTTCAAGACAATGGCTTCACAGAGAGATTCAAGTTTGAACACACTCCTCCTAGGAATGATGTTATGCGTCGATCTCCGTCTCTTGAAGATTCTGAATACTCCTCCTCCGCTGCAACAATTGACGCCGGGGTGATAGATGATCAAGATGATGCTACCTCACCCCCTCCTACTTCAGCGCGCATCGACACTGCACCAACTACTTCTGCACCGCCAAACACCAACGTCGACCATGCATCCTCCCCTGCTCCAACTGGGAACGAGTAGAGGTTCTATGTCTTCAAACTTTTTTGGTCCTTACTGACAAAAGGGGGAGAAGCATATGAGTTGATAGTCTTCAAGCGGGTCCATATGGGCGGGTGCTTTATATTTTGCCTAGTGATTACAACTCTCGCTACATTTGGTTCTTTCAGTTGTAACACTTAAACTGATGGTCGTCTGCTACGTTTTTCTACTACTCTGTAATGCGATGATAAATTCCGCATCTGCTACCTTATATTCCGCACTTAGTCATTATTGCAGACGTCCATTTTTCATTATGCATGTCATTATATTTGACATATCAATTGTGCATGATGAATTGTCTTCATGAGTTGAAGAGGATCTCCACAAGTACAACCTACAATGTGCATTTGCATTCAAAGGCAAATCAACTATATGCACATCTTTAGGGGAAGCCTTTTGGTACATACGAAGACAATACCTTTATCCTTTACAATTTCACATACCTTTTATCCCCGTTAAAAACTTCAACCAGTTTGTCATCAATCACCAAAAAGGGGGAGATTGTAAGTGCATCTAGTGCCACCCCTAGTTGGTTTTGGAGTATTGACGACAAACCTGGTGGAGGGACTAATGTGTTTGTGAGAATTGCAGGAAAACACAGGTAGTAATCCCTCATTGATTCGGTTTACCTACCGGAGGTGACCCCTAAAAATGTATGAAGACATTGAGATCAGTGGTGGTATATGAAGATAATCATATTGAAGACTATGACAAGAGAAGACATTGTGTGAAGACTATGGAGAGCGAAGACTTACATGTTTCGTTGTTTCCTTTTCTTCTTTGTTGAGTCATAGGAACCACCGTACTGTTAAGTGGGGTCCAAGTGATCTAAGTCAGAGTGACTGAAGTGATGCTCAACCAAATCCTATGTCTTCGAGCGAAGACAATGAGAGCAAATCTTATCCAGAGTTGGATGAGTCAGCCTTACTTGTAGCCCAAGTAAAGTTGTCGTGTGAGTGTTTGAAATCTGACCGTTGGAACACGTGTCAGTTCCTTAGTGACGCAGGGTCACTTCTGACAAATCAGGTCGGTTTGCCCAGTGGCTATAAATAGCCCACTCCCTACACCATAAATTGGTGGCTGCTCAGAGTTATTACACGGCTTTTGTCGTTTGAGAGCAACCCATCTCCGAAGCGTTTGAGAGAGAAATCCTTGCGAGGAAAAAGCCAAAACACCCAGAACCAAAGAGTGTTAGGCATCACTGAAGTCTTTCTGTCTGTGTGACCTGAAGACTTATTACACTTGAGCACTGTGTTTCCCCCAGCCGGTTAGGCGTCGTGTTCTGAGCATCCAAGAGTCATTGTGGATCGCCGGTGAACAAAGTCTGGGAAGGTTTGGAAGTCTACCTTGAAGACTTACCAGAGTGATTGGGCGAGGACTAGGTGTCCTTAGCTCAAGGGGAATAAGGTGAAGACGCGGTCTTCTGAGTTAAATCTCAGCCTCCCTAACCAGACGTACAGTTGTCACAGCAATTGGAACTGGTCTAACAAATCATTGTCCTCCGCGAGCTACTGGTTCTATCCCTTCCTTCCCTTTACTTACTGTCTTATGTTGTGAAGTCATTGCCTGCTTGCCTTATCTGATTGACTTCACTGAGTATCTACTTGTTCTGATTGGCTTCATTCCTTCTTCCATCTTGATCCCTACTGCCTAGCTGCTATTAATCTTCGTGGTTTCACTTCATTGAACACATGACTATGGCTTGCCTAGTGTAGTCTACTTTCTGCTGCATAGTAATAGGATTGAGTTTATCTTTTGTCATCAAAACTACCATGCTTTGAAGCATTTCATAAAAATCGCCTATTCACCCCCCCTCTAGTCGATATACTGCACTTTCAGTAGCTTGCATGACCCTGATGTATGCCGTCTTTTCCGTGCATACATTGCTGGTCCTCCCGTGCCTCAGGTGTATCTTTTGTCTTCCCATACACGCCCAAGAAGCCAAGTAGGGTCACACAAAGATTGCGGAGCGGATCTCTAGGTCTTTCCAATAGGGCAAGTCCCAAAATATAGATTTCTTCTTCCACATCGGTGCGCGTCCGTCAGTGTCATTCGGAATAGGTTGTCCACCAGGACCCTTTCCAAAGACCACCTTCAAATCCTTGACCATATCATGTACATCAGCACCAGTAGGGTGGCGAGGCTTCGTCCGGTGATCCTCCTCACCTTTGAAATGCTTGCCTTTCTTTCTTACGGGATGCCTGCTCGGAAGAAATCGACGATGTCCCACGTACACATTCTTCTTACAATTAGCCAAATATATACTGTCGGTATCGTCCAAATAGTGCATGCATGCGCGGTATCCCTTGTTTGTCCGTCCTGAAAGGTTACTGAGAGCAGGCCAATCATTGATGGTCACGAACAGCAACGCCTTTAGGTCAAATTCTTCCCCCATGTGTTCATCCCACGCACGTACACCTGTTCCATTCCACAGTTGTAAGAGTTCTTCAACTAATGGCCTTAGGTACACATCAATGTCGTTGCCGGGTTGCTTAGGGCCTTGGATGAGCACTGGCATCATAATGAACTTCCGCTTCATGCACAACCAAGGAGGAAGGTTATACAAACATAGAGTCACAGGCCAGGTGCTATGGTTGCTGCTCTGCTCCCAAAAAGGATTAATGTCATCTGCGCTTAGACCAAACCATACGCTCCTTGCGTCATCTGCAAACTCCTTCCTGTACTTTCTTTCGATTTTTCTCCACGGCGACCCATCAGCGGGTACTCTCAACTTTCCGTCTTTATTACGGTCTTCTCTGTGCCATCACATCGCCTTGGCATGCTCTTTGTTTTGGAACAAACATTTCAACCGTGGTATTATAGGAGCATACCACATCACCTTGGCAGGAATCTTCTTCCTGGGGCGCTCGCCCTCGACATCACCAGGGTCATCGCGGCTGATCTTATAGTGCAATGCACCGCATACCGGGCAAGCGTTCAAATCCTCGTACTCACCGCGGTAGAGGATGCAATCATTAGGGCATGCATGTATCTTCTGCACCTCTAACCCTAGAGGGCAGACAGCCTTCTTTGCTTCGTACGTACTCTCGGAAATTTGTTGTCCTTTGGAAGCATATCCTTTATCATTACCAGAAACTTTCCAAATCCCTTGTCAGATACAACATTCTCTGCCTTCCATTGCAGCAATTCCAGTGTGGTGCCCAGCTTTTTCTTGCCACCTACGCAATTCGGGTACAACAATTTTTTGTGATCCTCTAACATGCGCTGCAACTTCTTCTTCTCCAAATCACTTGCGTAGTTTCTCTTTGCATCGGCAATGGCCCAACCTAGATCATCAACATGCTCATCTGATGCCGCTTCTTCAGCTTCTTCCTGCATTGCCGGCTCAGCTTCTTCCCGCATTACCGGCTCAGTTTCTTCCCCCATTGTTGTATCATCGTATTCAGGGAACCCATGGCCAGGATAGTTCTCATCGTCCTCTTCTTCTTCATTGTCTTCCATCATAACCCCTCTTTCTCCGTGCTTGGTCCAAACATTATAGTGGGGCACGAAACCGGACTTAAACAGGTGGACGTGAATGGTTCTTGGCTTAGAGTA
The DNA here is from genome assembly GCA_902687465.1 of Secale cereale. Classification (NCBI taxonomy): domain Eukaryota; kingdom Viridiplantae; phylum Streptophyta; class Magnoliopsida; order Poales; family Poaceae; genus Secale; species Secale cereale. Next base: position 703,875,007 of record LR738713.1, read on the forward strand.
ATTTAGACCATTCTTATAGACAGCACATGGACAAGGCATAAAACCATCCGTCCGCATGATTGCCTCAGCCGCAAGTAGAAAAGTTTGCACGCCATTAATGAACTCGAGAGAGCATCGGTCATCGTACATCCATTGTCGGCTCATCTTCAATACACAGCACCAAAACACCAACTTAATACAAGTTCATACATAAAGTTCATACAACACTTAAATGCAACAAACAAATAACTCTCTAGCTAAAGTATTTAAATGCAACAACAAATGCGATCAAGATCGCAACTAAGGTAACAATTGATCCAACAGCATAATGATACCAAGCCTCACTATCGATGGCATATTTTCTAATCTTTCTAATCTTCAAGCGCATTTTCTCCATCTTGATCTTGTGATCATGGACGACATTGGCAACATGCAACTCCAATTCCATCTTCTCCCCCTCAATTCTTTTCAATTTTTCTTTCAAGTACTCGTTTTCTCTTTCAACTAAAATTAACCTCTCGACAATAGGGTCGGTTGGTATTTCCGGTTCACATACCTCCTAGAAAAAATATCTAGGTCAACTTGATGGGCATAATTTGTCATAAACACCAAATGCAACTAGTTTTAAAAGAGAATATATATACCACATCCGAATCATAACAAGGACGAGGGCCGACGGGGACAGATATCAAAACCATGGCACTATGTATAACAAACAATGTACGGGTAAGATAATTATACGAGTAACTATATATCCAAATCACACAAACATCAATTTTTATATAAAATTTCAAGAACAAGAGGCTCACCACAAGGTAGTGCCGGCGACAGGACGGTGCGGGCGATCGACGGTGGTTACGACGGAGATTTAGAAGGCACTGAGTAAACCACACCTACATATGCAAACTAAGTGTTATTTTGGACCTTAAATTGCATATAAATCAAATACTAGCACATATATTTCCTCCCAAATTACTAAACTCACAAATTAATCACTATATAAAGCATTGCAAGAGCTAATCTAGCAATGAGAGATGAAAGGACAAAGTTGCTAACCTTTGTGATCATTTGAATGTATGGGGACTTCAAATCTTGACAAATTTTGGGCAAAATGTGTGATGAGCTCGAGAGGAAGAGGGGAAGAACAGAGAGGAGAGGGGAAAGGGGAAGAACAGAGCGAGCTCGGGTGGACGAAGGGTTTATGTACGACCACCTTTAGCACCGGTTCGTGCCAAGAACCGGTACTAAAGGTGTTGGAGGGGCCCCAGACTGACAACATCCTCCCACCACTCTCATTAGTACCGGTTCGTGGCACGAACCGGTGCTAAAGGTTCGCCATGAACCGGTACTAATGAGAGCGGCCCGGCTAGCCATTGGAACCGGCACTAATGTACACATTAGTGCCGGCTCAAATTCAAACCGGCACTAATGTGCTTCACGTTTGACCCTTTTTCTACTAGTGACCGTAGTTTGAGGAGTTCATGTATTCACTAAGTGTTAATGCTTTGGTCCGGTACTCTATTAAAAGGAGTCCTTAATATCCCTTAGTTTCCACTAGGACTCCGCTGCCACGGGAGGGTAGGACAAAAGATGTCATGCAAGTTCCTTCCCATAAGCACGTATAACTATATTAGGAATACATGCCTACATTACATTGATGAACTGGAGCTAGTTCTGTGTCTCTCTATGTTATAACTGTTACATGAGGAATCGCATCCGACATAATTATCCATCACCGATCCAATGCCTACGAGCTTTTCACATATTGCTTGTTGCTTATTTACTTTAACGTTGCTATTGTTACAATCACTACAAAAACTACTGCCGTTACTTTTATCGATGTTACCGTTACTTCCATATTGCTTTGCTACTAAGTTACCTTGTTGCAGATATTATGTCTTCCAGGTGTGGTTGAATTGACAACTCAACTACTAATACTTGAGAGTATTCTTTGGCTCCCCTTGTGTCGAATCAATAAATTTTGGTTGAATACTTTACCCTCGAAAACTGTTGCTATCCCTTACACTTGTGGGTTATCAAGACAATTTTCTGGCGCCGTTGCCGGGAGGCTATTCTTCCAGTTACTTGGGATATATATATGTTGATCACTATGAAGAATTTGAAAGACTCAAAAACCAAGATCTATCCCTCAACTACGAGGTGAGGTAAGGAATTGCCATCTAGCTCTGCACTTGATTCACCCTCTGTTATGAGTAAACTTGCGACACCTACTCCTGCAATTTAATCTGATATGTCGCGTGTTCTTGATGCTGCTACTTCTGCTATGTATGATGAAACTACTTCTATGCTTGACAATACTGTGCCACTTGGTGAATTTCTTGATGAACAAATTGCTAAGGTTAGGGAGAATGCAAATATTGAAACTGATAATATTGATGAATGTGATGATGAAGATTCTCCCCCTAGATATGAATTTCCTGTTGTGCCTCAGGGTTATGTTATGGATGAAGAAACTGCTAGAGACTTTCTTGCTTGCAATGATAGATATGATCTTAAGAAACTGTTAGCTAAATTGAAAGAAAAGGCTTTGAATGCTAGAATGAGATATGACCCTGCTTTTGCTACTTCACCTATCTGTGTTCCTGATAAGGATTATGATTTCTCTGTCGATCCTGAGTTAATTACTTTGGTTGAATCTGATCCTTTCCATTGCTATGAATATGAAACTATTGTGGCACATCTTACAACGTTGAATGACATAGCCACCCTATTCACCAAGGAGGAAAAAAATCGTTACTACTATATCCTTAAGTTATTTCCGTTCTCGTTGAAGGGTGATCCTGAGTTAATTACTTTGGTTGAATCTGATCCTTTCCATTGCTATGAATCTGAAACTATTGTGGCACATCTTACAACGTTGAATGACATAGCCACCCTATTCACCAAGGAGGAAAAAAATCGTTACTACTATATCCTTAAGTTATTTCCGTTCTCGTTGAAGGGTGATGCTAAGACATGGTTTAATTCTCTTGATCCTGGTTGTGTGCATAGTCCCTAGGATATGATTTATTACTTCTCTGCTAAATATTTTCCCGCTCATAACAAACAAGCTGCCTTACGGGAAATATATAATTTTGTGAAAATTGAAGAAGAGAGTATCCCACAAGCTTGGGGGAGGCTTCTCCAATTACTTAATTCTTTGCCTAATCATCCTCTTCAGAAGAATGAAATACTTGATGTCTTTTATAATGGACTAACCGATGCTTCCAAAGACCACCTAGATAGTTGTGATGGTTGTGTTTGCAGGGAAAGAACTACAGACCAGGCTGAATTGCTATTGAATAACATGTTGACCAATGAAAATAATTGGACACTTCCTGAACCAACTCCTAAGCCAACTCCGAAGAAAAGGGGTGTTCTGTTTCTCAGTCCTGAAGATATGCAAGAGGCAAAGAAATCTATGAAAGAAAAGGGTATTAAAGCTGAAGATGTTAAGAATTTACCACCTATTGAGGAAATACATGGTCTTGATAACCCGACACAGGTAGTAAAGGTAAATTCTCTTTATAGATTTTATGAAGGTGATATTCCTTGTTATAAGTCTGCTAGCCAATGCTTAGATGAGTTTGACAATTTTAGTATGAAACAAGAAAAAATTAATGCTTATGTTAGTAGACAATTGCAACATAATGCTTTATGATTGAACGCTTGAGTGACTATATGTCTAGAGTTAAAGGTGAACTGAAACTCATTAGTAAACATGCTTCTATGGTTACTACTCAAGTAGAAGAAGTACCTAAAGCACAAAATGATTTGCTCAATGAATTAAACAGTAAGAAAAATGACAATGCTATTAGAGTTGTGACTAGAGGTGGTAAAATGACTCAAGAACCTCTGTATCCTGAAGGCCACGCTAAGAGAATTGAGGAAGATTCTCAGAGAGCTAATGTAGATGCACCTAGTTATTCTAAGAAGAAGAAAAATAAAAATGATAGACTTTGCATGCTTCTAGTGAACATGTAGCTGACACACCTGAGAATCCTAATGATATCTCGATCTCTGATGCTGAAACACAATCTGGTAGTGAACATGAACCTAGTGACAATGTTAATGATGATGTTCATATTGATGCTCAACCTAGAAATGACAATGATGTAGAGATTGAACGTGATGTTGATCTTGATAACCCACAATCAAAGAATCAACGTTGTGATAAGAGAGAATTTGTTGCTAGGAAGCACGGCAAGGAAAGAGAACCATGGGTTCAGAAACCCATGCCTTTTCCTCCTAAACCATCCAAAAAAAGGATGATGACGATTTTGAGCGCTTTACCGAAATGATTAGGCCTATCTTTCTGCGTATGCGTTTGACAGATATGCTTAAAACAAATCCTTATGCTAAGTATATGAAATATATTATTACCAACAAAAGAAAGATACCTGAAGTTGAAATTTCCACCATGCTTGCCAATTATAATGTTAAAGGTGTCATACCTAAGAAACTAGGAGATCCAGGAGTACAAACTATACCTTGCTCCATTCTAAGAAATTATTTTAAAACTGCTTTGTGTGATCTTGGAGCCGGTGTTAGTGTTATGCCTCTCTCTTTATATCGTAGACTTGAATTGAATAAGTTGACACCTACTAAAATATCTAAGCAAATGGCCGATAAATCAATTGCTATACATGTCGGTATTTGTGAGGATGTGCCTGTTGTGGTTGGAAATGTTACTATTTTAATAGACTTTGTTATCCTTGATATTTGTCAGGACCGGTTTTTCAGTAAAATAATTACCAAGAGACCGAACTTTTTATCGAACCAGCACAGAAGATTACTTCTTACTGGTAGACACATCCTTGATTCAGAATTCCAGAGTACTGAATATTATACATGGTCGAGCTGAGGTTGCTCAACATTTTATTACAAGCACGTCGATATAATACATAAGGGCGGATATGACACAATGGTAGGGTGGCATACTACTAACTCGTAATAAAAAGGTGGTGGATATGTCACAGTGTGGTGGGTGGCGTGACTCCATTATCTTACAGTTCATCGAGTGTCGGAGTGAGACCCGATGAATTTATTTGGTGGTTGGCGGAAGTGGTTATAAAACAGTGATTAACTCCAAGATCGCCAGAGACTGACTGGGACTCCACTAGACGTCGGACTCGCTATCGAACTCTTCAGCCATGAGATCGCCTTCGTCAACATCTGGCCAAATCAACAAGCCAGGTGAGTACTTTGAATGTACTCGCAAGACAGTTCGGACATAAGATATAATAAATGCAAACAAGATGCATGTGAGTATTATAGCATTATGTATCCGTATAGTATAATTTCTGTGCTGCAAGTAAAAATAGAAGTCGGGCGGTAGTCCTCCCGAAATCCATAAGATAAATAAAAGAAAACCAAACGAGTGTCTGAGCGACGCCTCGTGAGGAAAATGAATAAAAACATATGCCACAGTTGGACGTCTGCGCGACGTCACATAAAGGGCTTAAAAATGAAGGTAAATAACAAGAATGCCACAGTCGGACATCTGAGCGACATCAGATAAAGGGCTTATAAGGAAAAATAAATAACAAGAATGCCATAGTCGGACGTCTGAGCGACATCACATAAAGGGCTTATAATGAAAATAAATAATAAGAATGCCACAGTCGAACGTCTGAGCGACATCACATAAAGGGCTTATAAATTACAAGAATGCCATAGTCGGACGTCTGAGCGACATCACATAAAGGGCTTATATAAACAATGGTGTAACGGTAAAATACTTCAGGAGGTAAATCAGTACAGAGATAACTGGTTAGTTCATCTACCCAAAATGAACTTGACAAAAATCACCACTCTTGTTACTATCAAAAATTACTAGAGACGGTCACCGGGGTTGACACGAAGATTGGCTCTAGGCCATAAACATGGCTACTCGGAAGATTTGACTCTGTAGAGCTTGTACTCTTAAATCACAGCCAACGAATTCCACTAGCCACAGGGACTAGTTCCGTCTACGGTGTTTTAGTAGAAACACAACTGACCAGTACACACCCATTTCACATCCAGCTGTCCGGAATCACCCGTGATAACATTCACGAAAAAATTTAAGACGGGGAGGCTACAACCTCGAATAGCATGGGATCAAATTTATATTTGGGCGCTCTAAGGGGTGCCCCCTCTCGGTCCGAACCGGAAACACCCATGCCCCCTGACCGGATGACGGGCTTTAATCCAGGGCCATGGAACCTCATCCCGGCCCCTCTACTTGGTGTGTACACGGAAACAGGTTTGCAACTGACTAAACCGTAATCTTAACAGACGGCATATGACAATACAAAAAAGGAGACGAACAGAATCATGACTTGATCCATGGTGATACTAGAATTAACCATTGACTGGCAAGCTCCAACAATACCAGTACACGACCCATCATGTCACCACATGACCGGGGTGTTTCAATCAACATTCGGGTTCACCCGAAGCATGCTTGCCTGAAATATTATCTTCCACAAATGCTTATATGACCATGCTATGAAGAAGAACTACTCGAGCAAACATGCAAGACACTCATCATATCAAACGTTCAAACATGCTTGCCTGGTTCGGAGTAGTCGGAGTCTACCTCGGTGAGGTTCGCGGCTCCGTCACGTCCTTCGGTATCTATGTATTCAAACAAAATGAATACTAACATAAATACCGCGCGTGCATAAAAGTTGTCCCAAATATTTTTCAAATAAATATGAAAAAAAACTAGACAGAAAACTAAAGAGGACAGAAAAAGAATCAACTCAAAATCATCTTTAGTTTAAAAGATATTAGAGTTTCTATCCAGGGACTTATCTGTAATGAAACAGAAAGTTTCCAGGGGTTAGAATAGAAAAACAGAAAAACGAATCGGTACGTAGTACGCCAGCCGAATAGGAAGACGTACTTTGCCCGAAGGCGCCTTCCAGAAAAACGCTTCGGAAGGAAAAGAGAGACTGACGAGGGGGTCCCACTCGTCAGGTTTAAAAACAGAACAAAGTCGCGCCGGCGCCAGAAGGCTGCGGTGGTCGCCGGCGCCGATATACGGCGAGGTGCACTGGTTCCATTTCGGTGCCTAACTCAACAGGGAAGGGGTGGTTACGGCATGTCCCCGACGGAACGGCCGTGCGGCACATCGGTGGCAGAGGGCGCGCCCTGTGTGGGACCGGGCCACGGCGACGGTGCTGCAGGCGTGCGCTGGCGATGGAGATGTTGGAAATATGCCCTAGAGGCAATAATAAATTGGTTATTATTATATTTCCTTGTTCACGATAATCGTTTATTATCCATGATAGAATTGTATTGATAGGAAACTCAGATACATGTGTGGATACATAGACATACACCATGTCCCTAGTAAGCCTCTAGATGACTAGCTCGTTGATCAATAGATGGTTACGGTTTCCTGACCATGGACATTGGATGTCACTGATAACGGGATCACATCATTAGGAGAATGATGTGATGGACAAGACCCAATCCTAAGCCTAGCACAGATCGTGTAGTTCGTATGCTAAAGCTTTTCTATATGTCAAGTATCTTTTCCTTAAGACCATGAGATTGTGCAACTCCCGGATACCGTAGGAATGCTTTGGGTGTACCAAACGTCACAACGTAACTGGGTGGCTATAAAGGTGCACTACAGGTATCTCCGAAAGTGTCTGTTGGGTTGGCACGAATCGAGACTGGGATTTGTCACTCCGTATGACGGAGAGGTATCTCTGGGCCCACTCGGTAGGACATCATCATAATGTGCACAATATGTGATCAAGGAGTTGATCATGGGATGATGTGTTACGGAACGAGTAAAGAGGCTTGCCGGTAACGAGATTGAGCAAGGTATCGGTATACCGACGATCGAATCTCGGGCAAGTGCTATACCGATAGACAAAGGGAATCGTATACGGGATTGATTGAATCCTTGACATCGTGGTTCATCCGATGAGATCATCGTGGAACATGTGGGAGCCAACATGGGTATCCAGATCCCGCTGTTGGTTATTGGCCGGAGAGTTGTCTCGGTCATGACTACATGGTTCCCGAGCCCGTAGGGTCTACACACTTAAGGTTCGATGACGCTAGGGTTATAGGGAAAGTATGTACGCGGTTACCGAATGTTGTTCGGAGTCCCGGATGAGATCCCGGACGTCACGAGGAGTTCCAGAATGGTCCGGAGGTAAAGATTCATATATGGGAAGTCCTGTTTTGGTCACCGGAAAAGTTTCGGGCGATATCGGTAATGTACCGGGACCACCGGGAGGGTCCCGGGGGTCCACCAGGTGGGGCCACCAGCCCCAGAAGGCTGCGTGGGCTAAGTGTGGGAGGGGACCAGCCCCAAGGGGGCTGGTGCGCCCCCACACCAAGTCCCTAGGCGCATGGAGAGTGGAGGAGGGCAAACCCTAGGTCCAGATGGGCCTTAAGGCCCATCCTAGGGCGCCCCCTCTCTCTCCCCCCCTTTGGCCGCACCCTAGATGGGTTTCTAGGGCTGGCCGCACCCCTAGGGGTGGGAAACCCTAAAGGGGGGCGCAGCCCTCCCTTCCCCCTATATATATGTGAGGTTTTGGGGCTGCTAGACACATGAGAACGTCTCCCTCTTGGTGCAGCCCTACCCCTCTCCCTCCTCGTCTCTTGCAGCGCTTGGCGAAGCCCTGCTGGAGTCCCGCGCTCCTCCATCACCACCACGCCGTCGTGCTGCTGTTGGATGGAGTCTTCCCCAACCTCTCCCTCTCTCCTTGCTGGATCAAGGCGTGGGAGACGTCACCGGGCTGCACGTGTGTTGAACGCGGAGGCGCCGTCCGTTCGGCGCTAGATCGGATCTTCCGCGATTTGAATCGCCGCGAGTACGACTCCATCAACCGCGTTCTAGCAACGCTTCCGCTTAGCGATCTACAAGGGTATGTGGATCCAACTCTCCTCTCGTAGATGTGCATCTCCTAGATTGATCTTGGTGAGCGTAGGAAAATTTTTGTTTCCCATGCAACGTTCCCCAACAGTGGTATCAGAGCTAGGTCTTTGCGTAGATGCAATCACGAGTAGAACACAAAGGAGTTTGTGGGCGTTGATGTTTAGATTGCTTCCCTCCTTGGTCTTTTCTTGATTCAGCGGTATTATGGGATGAAGCGGCCCGAACCAACTTTACATGTCCACGTACATGAGACCGGTTCCATCGACAGACATGTGACTTTTGTTGCATAAGATGGCTGGCGGGTGTCTGTCTCTCCTATCTTAGTTGAATCGGAATAGACAAAGGCGGTCCTTGTAGAAGGTTAAATAGCAACTTGAATATCACCGTTGTGGCTTTGCGTAGGTAAGAAGCGTTCTTGCTAGATACCCATAGCAGCCACGTAAAACATGCAACAACAAATTAGAGGACGTCTAACTTGTTTTTGCAGGGTATGTATGTGATATGATATGGCCAATGACATGATGAAATATATTTGATGTATGAGATGATCATGTTGTAATAGTTAATATCGACTTGCATGTCGATGTATACGGCAACCGGCAGGAGCCATAGGGTTGTCTTTAATTTTGTATGACCTGCGTGTCAATCATTAAGCGCTTTGTAATGCTTTACTTTATCGCTAAACGGTAGCAATAGTAGTAAGAGCATGGTGGGCGCGCGACAACCCCGATGGCGACACGATGATGGAGATCATGATGATGGGGATCATGGTGTTACGCCGGTGACGATGGAGATCATGCCGGTGCTTTGGAGATGGAGATCAAAAGCACGAGTTGATGGCCATATCATGTCACTTATGATTTGCATGTGATGTTAATCCTTTTATGCATCTTATTTTGCTTAGGACGACGGTAGCATTATAAGATGATCCCTCACTAAAATTTCAAGATAAAATTGTGTTCCCCCCGAGTGTGCGCCGTTGCGAAGGTTCGTCGTTTCGAAGCACCACGTGATGATCGGGTGTGATAGACTCTACGTTCGCATACAACGGGTGCAAGCCAGTTTTGCACATGCAGAACACTCGGGTTAGACTTGACGAGCCTAGCATGTACAGACATGGCCTCGGAACACGGAAGACCGAAAGGTCGAGCATGAGTCATATAGTAGATATGATCAACATGTAGATGTTCACCATTGACACCACCTCATCTCACGTGATGATCGGACTTGGGTTGGTGAATTTGGATCATGTCACGCTTGGATGACCGGAGGGATGTCAATTTGAGTGGGAGTTATAAGTAATTTGATTAGTTAAAACTCACTTGTCATGAACAATAGTCTAATTTGTCTTTGCAAATTATGTAGTAGACCAATAACTGCGTTGTAGCTCCCTGTTTAATACGATCCTAGAGAAAGACTAAGTTGAAAGATATTGTAAGCAATGATGCGGACTGGGTCCGTAGTCCGAGGAGTGTCCTCACTGCTGCACAGAAAGCTTACGTCTTTGATGCACCGCTCGATGTGCAAACCCCTACAACGTTGTCTGTGGATGTTGTGAACACCTGACAGAGACGTCCTGATGACTACTTGATAGTTTAGTGCACCAAACTTTACGGCTTAGAATCGGGATTCCAATGACGTTTTGAACGCCATAGAACATATGAGATGTTCTAAGAGCTGAAATTGGGATTTCAGGCTCATGCCCGTGTTGAGAGGTATGAGACCTCTGACAAGTTCTTTTGCAAAAAAGATGGAGGAGAATGGCTCAACTAGTGAGCATGTGCTCAGAATGTCTGGGTGCTGAAATCACTTGAACCAAGTGGGAGTTAATCTTCCAGGTGAGATAGTGGTTGACGGAATTCTCTAGACACTATCACCAAGCTACTAGAACTTCGTGATGAACTATGACATGCAAAGGATGGTGATAATCCCGGTGCTGTCAGCGGTTCTTAGTACCGCAAAAGTAGAGATCAAGAAGGAGCATCAAGTGTTGATGGTTTAGCAAGACCACTGGTTTCAAAAGGGGTAAGGGCTAGAAGGGAAACTTCATGAATGGCAAACCTGTTGTCGCTCTGATGAAGGAACCCATGGTTGAACCCAAACCTCGAGACTAAGTGCTTCTATTGTAAGGGGAACGGTCACATGGTAGCGGAACCACCCCAAATACATGGTAGATATGATAGCTGGCAACTTCAACAAAGTATATTTGATATACGTGTTATTGATGTGTACCTTAGTAGTACTCCTTGTAGCACCTGGGTATTGGATACCGGTTCAGTTGCTATTATTAGTGACTTGAAGCAAAAGCTACGGACTGAACGGAGACTAGCTAAGGGCGAGGTGACGATGTGTGTTGGAAGTGTTTCCAAGGATGATAAGATCACCATCGCACGCTCCCTCTATTTTCGGGATTAGTGTTGAACCTAGATAAATGTTATCAGGTGTCTACGTTGAGCATGAATATGATTAGATCATGTTCATTGCAATACGGTTATTCATTTAGAGAATAATGGATATTCTGTTTACATGAATAATACCTTTATGGTCATGCACCCAATGGTTTATTGAATCTCGATTATAGCAAAGCACATGATGATAATATTAATGCCAAAAGATGTAGAGTTAATAATGATAGTACCACTTTCTTGTGGCACTGCCGCTTAGGTCATTTTGGCATAAAATGCATGAAGAAACTCCATGCTGATGGACGTTTGGAGTCACTTGATTTTGAATCGCTTGACACATGCGAGCCATGCCTCATGGGCAGGATGACTGAGATCTCGTTTTCAGGTACAATGAAACGGGTAAGTGACTTACTGGAAATCATACATGCTGATGTATGTGATCCAATGAGAATTAAGGCGTGTGGTGGATATCGTTATTTTCTCATCTTCACTGACGATTTGAGTAGATATGGTATATTTACTTAATGAAGCAAAAGTCTGAAACGTTTGAAAGGTTCAAAAATTTTCAGAGTGAAGATTAAGAATCATCATAACAAGAAGATCATGTTCCTACGATCTGATCAAGGGGATATTATCTGAATTATGAGTTTGGCAATCACTTAAGACATTGTGGAATTGTTTCACAGTTGAAGTCCCCTGGAACACCACAGCGTAATGGTGTGTCCGGACATCGTAATCGAACCTTATGAGATATGGTGCGATCTATGATGTATCTTACCGATCTACCGCTATTATTCTGAGGTTATGCATTAGAGACAGCTGCATTCACTTTATATAGGGCACCATCTAAAGTCCGTTGAGACGACGTCGTATGGTTTGGCAAGAAACCAAAGTTGTCGTTTTCTTAAATGTTTGGGGCTGCGATGCTTATGGCTTCAGCCAGGAAAAGCTCGAACCCAAAGCGGACAAATACATCTTCATGGAATACCCACTGGTAACGGTTGGGTATACCTTCTATCTCAGATCCAAGGACAAAAATGTTTGTCGCTAAGAAAGGGTCCTTTATCGAGAAGGAGTTTCTCTCGAAAGAATTGAGTGGGAGGAAGATAGAACTTGATGAGGTTGTCGAACCCTCACTTCAGCCGGAGAGTAGTCCAACACAGAAAGATGTTTCTGTGGAACCTACGACAGTTGAAAAGGATACTAATGATAGTGATCATGAAGCTCCAGATCAAGTTGCTATCGAACCTCGTGGGTCGACAAGGATGTGTACTACTCCTGAGTGGTACGGCGATCCTGTCTTAGAGGTCATGTTGTTGGACAACGATGAACCTACGAACTATGGAGAAGCGATGGTGGGCCCATATTCCGACAAATGGTTAGAAGCCGAGAAATCCGAGATAGGATCCATGTATCGAAACAAAGTATGGACTTTGGTGGACTTGCCCGATGACTGGCAAGCCATTGAGATAAATGGATCTTTAAGAAGAAGACGGACGTGGACGGTAATGTCACCGTCTATGAAGCTCGACTTGTGGCGAAGAGTTTTCCACAAGTTCAAGGAGTTGACTACAATGAGATTTTCTCACCCGTAGCGATGCTTAAATCCGTCAGAATCATGTTGGCATTAGCTGCATTTATGAAATCTGGCAGATGGATGATAAAACAAGTTTCCTTACCAGTTTTCGTAAGGAAAGGTTGTATATGATACAATCAAAAAGGTTTTGTCGATCCTAAGGATGCTAAAAGATATGCTAGCTCCAGCGATCCTTCTATGGACTAGAGCAAGCATCTCGGAGTCGGAATATACACTTTGATGGAGTGATCAAAGTTTTTGGGTTATACTAAGTTTGTTAGAAACTTGTATTTGCAATAAAGTGAGTGGGAGCACTACAATATTTCTGATAAGTATATGTGAATGACATATGGTTGATCCGAAATGATGTTGAATTTCTGGAAAGCGTAAAGGGTTGTTTGAAAGGAGTTTTTCAAAGGAAGACCTGGATAAAGCTGCTTGCATAATTGGGCATCAAGATCTATAGAGATAGATCAAGACGCCTGATGATACTTTCAAAAGAACACACACCTTGGCATGATTTTGAAGGAGTTCAAAATAGATCAGTCAAAGAAGGAGTTCTTACCTGAGTTGTAAGGTGTGAAGTTGAGTAAGACTCAAAGCTTGACCACGGCAGAAGAAAGAGGAAGGACAAGGTCGTCCCCTATGCTTTTGTCATAGGCTCTATACGGTATGCCATGCTAAGTACCGCACCTGATGTGTGCCTTGCCTCATGTCTGGCAAGAGGGTACAAAGGTGATCTAGGAGTGGATCACTAGATAGTGGTCAAAATTATCCTTAGAGGAATAAGGAAATGTTTCTCGGTTATGGAGGTGATAAAGAGTTCGACGTAAAGAGTTACGTCGATGCAAGCTTAACACCTATCCGGATAACTCTAAGTGGAGATACCGGATACGTATAATGGAGCAACAGTTTGGAATAGCTCCAAGTGGAACGTGGTAGCAGCATCTACG
>LR738713.1:703888819-703939728 GCA_902687465.1 Secale cereale
TAGAATTGTATTGATAGGAAACTCAGATACATGTGTGGATACATAGACATACACCATGTCCCTAGTAAGCCTCTAGATGACTAGCTCGTTGATCAATAGATGGTTACGGTTTCCTGACCATGGACATTGGATGTCACTGATAACGGGATCACATCATTAGGAGAATGATGTGATGGACAAGACCCAATCCTAAGCCTAGCACAGATCGTGTAGTTCGTATGCTAAAGCTTTTCTATATGTCAAGTATCTTTTCCTTAAGACCATGAGATTGTGCAACTCCCGGATACCGTAGGAATGCTTTGGGTGTACCAAACGTCACAACGTAACTGGGTGGCTATAAAGGTGCACTACAGGTATCTCCGAAAGTGTCTGTTGGGTTGGCACGAATCGAGACTGGGATTTGTCACTCCGTATGACGGAGAGGTATCTCTGGGCCCACTCGGTAGGACATCATCATAATGTGCACAATATGTGATCAAGGAGTTGATCATGGGATGATGTGTTACGGAACGAGTAAAGAGGCTTGCCGGTAACGAGATTGAGCAAGGTATCGGTATACCGACGATCGAATCTCGGGCAAGTGCTATACCGATAGACAAAGGGAATCGTATACGGGATTGATTGAATCCTTGACATCGTGGTTCATCCGATGAGATCATCGTGGAACATGTGGGAGCCAACATGGGTATCCAGATCCCGCTGTTGGTTATTGGCCGGAGAGTTGTCTCGGTCATGACTACATGGTTCCCGAGCCCGTAGGGTCTACACACTTAAGGTTCGATGACGCTAGGGTTATAGGGAAAGTATGTACGCGGTTACCGAATGTTGTTCGGAGTCCCGGATGAGATCCCGGACGTCACGAGGAGTTCCGGAATGGTCCGGAGGTAAAGATTCATATATGGGAAGTCCTGTTTCGGTCACCGGAAAAGTTTCGGGCGATATCGGTAATGTACCGGGACCACCGGGAGGGTCCCGGGGGTCCACCAGGTGGGGCCACCAGCCCCAGAAGGCTGCGTGGGCTAAGTGTGGGAGGGGACCAGCCCCAAGGGGGCTGGTGCGCCCCCACACCAAGTCCCTAGGCGCATGGAGAGTGGAGGAGGGCAAACCCTAGGTCCAGATGGGCCTTAAGGCCCATCCTAGGGCGCCCCCTCTCTCTCCCCCCCTTTGGCCGCACCCTAGATGGGTTTCTAGGGCTGGCCGCACCCCTAGGGGTGGGAAACCCTAAAGGGGGGCGCAGCCCTCCCTTCCCCCTATATATATGTGAGGTTTTGGGGCTGCTAGAAACATGAGAACGTCTCCCTCTTGGTGCAGCCCTACCCCTCTCCCTCCTCGTCTCTTGCAGCGCTTGGCGAAGCCCTGCTGGAGTCCCGCGCTCCTCCATCACCACCACGCCGTCGTGCTGCTGTTGGATGGAGTCTTCCCCAACCTCTCCCTCTCTCCTTGCTGGATCAAGGCGTGGGAGATGTCACCGGGCTGCACGTGTGTTGAACGCGGAGGCGCCGTCCGTTCGGCGCTAGATCGGATCTTCCGCGATTTGAATCGCCGCGAGTACGACTCCATCAACCGCGTTCTAGCAACGCTTCCGCTTAGCGATCTACAAGGGTATGTGGATCCAACTCTCCTCTCGTAGATGTGCATCTCCTAGATTGATCTTGGTGAGCGTAGGAAAATTTTTGTTTCCCATGCAACGTTCCCCAACAGGAGAAGGCCACGCGGAGCTCCCAGGTGACTTGGGCGGTGTCGAACGGCGTTGTGCCGCAGGGTGCCTCCTATCGGCCGCCACGGGTGGCTCTACCACCGCGGAAGGCGCCGGCGTGGGCGGGCCAGGGCGCCACTGACGCCAAGAACCAGCCAAGCGCACGTGCGGTGCTCTGGATAAGAGCGAGGTGCAGTGCAGCATCGATCCAAAACGGCACTGTTGAGATTGACGAACGCTGACTGACGAAACTGACGCAGCTGCACTGTCGCCTGTAAAGTTCAGTTAACTTTTCTGAAACTGACAGAAACAGTGCACGCCAGGTGTTTGACGAAATGATTTTGGCATGTGGAAAATCTTGCTGGAGCTGATATTTGGTGGAGTGGTCTCTTGATGTATCTAGAGGCTGCCTGAATTTTCACAGAATTTTTGGAAGAAGGAAAATATGAATTTACCAAAATTTAGAAATCTGGTCCAAATTTGCAGCAAGTGAAATTTGAAAATTTTGAACAGTAGACCAGTGAAACAAGATGGATCCAGGTTGTGGGTGCTAAGGACTATCCAGGGGAGTTGGTTTGGAAACAAAACTCAAAGTGAACATGGTGGTCCCTTTGCAAATCACCATGGCTTATTTCAAAGGACAGAAATTGCTTTTGTTGCAAATTAATTAGAAGAGAAATTCCAATAAGGTTGAAACTTGCTGGAATTGATGAGAGACTTGCCTCAAGGTGAAAAGGAGGTTTTGGAGAGAAATATTTTCATTGGGTGCCATGGAAGAGAAAAGTTTGAGAGGGAAGACAAGTCCAAGATTCTTATAAGGTGGATAATCATGGAGGGGAAAGAATCAAATAAACCCTTTGAAAATCAACTTGTGTTTGAGCTAACACAAGAAGCAACTTTCAAGACCAGAATCAAGCTTGAGAAGAACACACAAACTTTGGTCAGAAAAGATTTTAGAAGGGTTTTCAAGAGAAGATCAAATATCCCCCTTCCAAAAGACCAAAAGTTTGGAAGAAAATAAATCCAAAAAATTGGAGTGTTACAACACCTACCCCCTTAGGAAAAATCTCGTCCCCGAGATTTCAGTTGATCCTCAAATAGGTGTGGGTGTTCTGTCCGAAGCAAATCTTCCCTTTCCCATGTTGCCTCATCCTCGGTGTGGACGTCTGACAGTTCCTTGGGAAGGTCTAACTGGTAGGCTACTGTGCCTCTCCGTGCAACTATACGAAAGGGTTCGATAAATCGTGGAGCTAGTTTTCCTTTGACCTTGAATCGTTGCAGTCCCCTCATAGGAGATACACGTAGGTACACGTCTTCACCGGGTTCAAAACTTACTAACCGATGTTTTTGATCGTAGTAGCTCTTATGTCGACTTTGGGCTGTCTTGAGTCGATCCCGTATTATTTTAACTTTTTCCTCAGCTTCTTTTAACATGTATGTGCTGAAGATACGACTGTCCCCTGTTTCTGACCAGTTTAATGGAGTACGGCATCTTCGTCCGTACAAGGCTTCGAAAGGTGCCATTTTTAGGATGGCTTGGTAACTATTGTTGTATGCAAACTCGGCATACGGTAAGCTTGCCTCCCAACTGGTCCCATAGGTGAGGACACATGCCCTCAGCATGACATGTATTTGATTCACTCGTTTCGTTTGTCCTCTAGTCTAGGGGTGATAGGCTATATTGAACACTAGTTGCGTTCCCAGGGCTTGTTGTAAATGATCCCAAAATTTGGAGATGAACTGAGTGCCTCTGTCGAATATTATAGTCTTTGGAACTCCATGCAGGCATACTATACAGGCGAGGTATAGCTTGGCAAGCTTTTGGGTGGTGTGGGTTTTCTTGACTGGAATGAAGTGTGCCACCTTGGTCAGTCTATCTTGGATGACCCATATGGCATCATTTCCGTGCTGTGACCGTGGCAGTCCAACAATAAAATCCATCCCAATATCGTCCCATTTCCACTCAGGTATCTTGTTTGGTTGTAACAGTCCGGCGGGTTTCTGGTGCTCGGCTTTAATGCGTTGACATGAATCACAGCATGCAATGTATGTGGCTATATCCCTCTTCATACCGTGCCACCAAAATCTTTCTTGAGTGTCCTTGTACATTTTGGTCCCTCCAGGGTGAATTGAGTACGGAGCAGTGTGGCTCTCTGCTAGAATTTGCTGTTTGAGGTCTTCGCTATTTGGTACGCAGAGCTTGTCTCCGAACCATAATATTCCCTCACTGTCTATGGTAAATTCTGAGGCCTTGTCCGGACTCACTTTTCTTTTTATGCCTTCAATGCTGGGGTGTTCGTGCTGAGCCTTCTTAATTTGTTCTATTAGTGTAGGCCGTATTTCCATATTTGACACTTCGCCTTCAGTGACCATCATTAAGTTGAGCTTGGCGAATCCTGCTGAAATTCGGGACTCAGGTTTTGTAGGCTGCCGTTGTCCGGGCTGGGGTTACGGCTGAGAGCATCTGCTACTATGTTTGCCTTTCCTGGGTGATAGTGGATGCCAACGTCATAATCTTTTACCATTTCTAACCAGCGTCGTTGTCGTAAATTTGAGTTCTGGTAGTGTGAAAATATATTTGAGACTCTTATGGTCCGTATATATTTCACAACGATTCCCAAGCAAAAAGTGCCTCCACTCTTTGAGTGCATGAATGACTGCTGCCAATTCCAAATCGTGAGTAGGATAATTTTCTTCATGTTTCCGTAGTTGCCGGGAAGCATAGGCGACGACTTTGCCTTCTTGCATTAGTACGCATCCGAGGCCTTTCCGGGATGCGTCACAATATACTTCAAAACTATTTTGTATGTCTGGTACAACCAATACTGGGGCTGTTGTTAATTTCTTCTTGAGTTCCTGGAGGTTCTTCTCACAAGCTTCGGTCCATATGAATTTCTTATCCTTCTTGAGTAACTGTGTCATTGATTTGGCTATGGTGGAAAATCCCTCAATAAACCTTCGGTAATATCCAGCCATTCCGAGGAAACTTCGTACATCCGTTACATTGGTCGGTGACTTCCAACCAAGTACGGCCTTGACTTTTTCCGGGTCCACAGCAACTCCTTCTTGTGTCAATACGTGGCCTAGAAAACCAACTTGTCTTAACCAAAATTCACATTTGCTGAATTTGGCGTAGAGTTGGTGTTTCCTTAATTCTCTCAGTACTATACGGAGGTGTTCCGCATGTTCTTCTGGTGTCTTTGAATATACCAAGATATTATCAATAAATACCACCACAAATTTGTCCATAAATTTCATAAACACTTTGTTCATGAGGTGGACAAAATATGCGGGGGCGTTGGTCAGTCCAAACGGCATTACTGTAAATTCATATAGTCCGTATCTGGAGGTGAATGCTGTTTTCGGGATATCTTCTGTCCGTACTTTTAATTGATGATAACCTGACCTTAAATCAATTTTTGAGAAAACCTTGGCTTGCGCGAGCTGGTCAAATAAATCATTTATCCGTGGCATTGGATATTTGTTCTTGATAGTGACCATGTTGAGTGCTCGATAGTTTATACACAATCTCATAGTCCCATCCTTCTTTTTGGCAAATAACACCAGCGAACCCCAAGGTGAGGAGCTGGCCCGTATAAATCCTTTGTCCAGTAATTCCTTTATTTGTTTCTTTAGTTCAACCAACTCGGACGGTGCCATTCTGTATGGTTTCTTGTATATGGGGGTGGTTCCAGGTGCTAGCTCAATGATGAATTATATTTCTCTGTCTGGTGGCATGCCTGGTAGTTCTTCGGGAAATACGTCCGGAAATTCACATACTACTGGAACCCTGCTTAATTCCGTAGTGTCTACCTTGTTTAATTTTGGTTGCCGCGATACCGGTCTTTCTTGAGCTGCGACTCTTATTGTCTTTCCGTGATGATGAGTAAGAATCATAGTTCGGTTGAAGCAGTCGATAAATCCTTTGTTGGTGGTTAGCCAGTCCATACCCAGGATAACATCCAGTCCCTTGTTTTCCAACACGATGAGGTTTGCGTGAAACTTTAACCCTTCAATTTCAATGGTTATACCTTGGCAGTAATTTTGAGTGATCTGCTTACTTCCGGGGGACTTGATGGTCATTGATTTTCCCAAGGGAAGCATCGAAAAAACATGTTGCAAAGCAAAGCTCTTCGAAATGAACAAATGAGAAGCTCCAAAGTCAAACAAAACCGTAGCAGGTGTTGTGTTGACAGGGAACATACCGAGTACGATATCCGGGGCATCCTGTGCTTGCTCCTTGGTCACATGGTTTAGGTGGCCTTTCTTGTGGTTGTTATTGGGGTTGAAGTTGTTACGCTTGGGCGCGGAATTGTTTCCGTTGTTATTTGGCTTTGGTGCTGAGTTCCTTTGTTTTGGGCATTGTTTAGCATAGTGTCCCTCTTCTCCACAAGCGTAGCAAGTAACACCTGGGCGATACGTGAAATCCTTGTCCCTTGCATGAAATTTTTTGCTTGGACGTGTGTCATTTGTCATGGATTTGTTCGCCCCATTTTTCTGAAAATTTACCTTATTCCTGTTGTTGCGAGTGTGGTTGGTCTGATCCCTTTTCCGCTTGCGAATGTCTTCCAGACTGGGATGCTCATTTTCCAAAGTAATAGCCTTGTCCACAAGTGTTTTGAAATCTGGAAAAGTGTGTACGACTAGCTGGCATTTAAGTGCTGGTGCCAGACCGTCCAGGAATTTTTCCACCTTCTTATTTTTAGTCATACGCTCTTCGTTGGCATAACGAGATAATTGAGTAAACTGGCTGTTGTACTCAGTCACTGTCACGCCCCTTTGCTTGAGGTCGTCAAACTCTCTTTTCTTGATCTTCATAATGCTTTTGGGAATTTGCGCCCCACGAAAACCTTCTTTAAAATCCTCCCAAGTGATATCATTTTCATTGGGGTGCATGTGCAGAAAATTCTCCCACCATGATGCGGCTGCTCCAGTAAGATAATGTGGTGCGTAAAGTACCTTTTCACGGTCTGAGCATTGTGCCACCATTAATTTTCTTTCAATGTCTCGAAGCCAATCATCGGCCTCAAGAGGTTTGTCAGTGTGGGAAAATGTTGGCGGACGTGTCTTCTGTAATTCAGACAATTTTAAATGCTGCTGGTGTGGCTCACGGTGATTCCCCATATTAATGACATGGTTCATCATTTACTGATATTGTTGCTGACTTTGCTCATAAAGACAGCATACTTGAGAAAATGTTGTTTCGCTGCCCTGCTGACTTGACTGCCCCTGTGTGAAATTGTTACCTGTCTGTGTGCCAGAATCTTCCTCTGGCGGACTTGGCATGGAACGTGTCCAGGGACGAGTCATTTCTCACTCTGGGGTATTAATGCAGAAATCATGAGAAGAACTGAGCGGCAATAATAAACCAAGATTTGCAAAAGTAGCAAACCACGAGCTCCAAAGATTAAAAAAAAATAAAAACTTGGTTGCGCACGGAGAAGGACTACTTAGTACACATCCTACACGCGAGTCGTAATTATACATACGTCACTCAGGATGCGCGTACACATTCCTGACATGTTATTTATGCTAGTGCACTTCTCCATGTTCCTGCATGATGCGCAAACAGACTACTCCCCATCAACCTATTTTACATATCACACATATCATACAAGCGAGCATAACGCGTCGCGGACAGGCGCACTAGTCGGAGATGTTGAAGACTTCCCTTGGCCTGCCGAGGGTAAGGCCCAGTGATGATGGAGACTCAACTTCCTAGTCACTAATAGGCTCCAGGCATGGAGTACTGGTACGAGGTGTTGATGCGGGTGCGGCAGGTGGTGCAGCTCTGACTAGGGTAGGAGCAATGACCTGGTCAAACTCCTCATTGGTAGGCAGACGGCGAGCGGTGGCTAAGATGGAAGGTGCATAAGATGCTGAGGACGAGACAAAAGTCAGTGGTGGCGAGGTATGGAGTAGCTCAATCCTGTTGGCGGAGCCACTCTGGACCAAGTCCATACGAGCAGCCACCAAGTCGTCCACAAGGTTATCAAAAGCTTCCTCAAGAGCCTTGAGGTACTCAACCATTGATTCGATTGCTTCATCATGTTCACCATTTGCACAAGCAAACGCATAGTGGCACGTGTAGGGTACGTGGCATGGGAGGTAACGGTAGCGACGAGTCTTCATTGAAGGAAGAGCATCCCGGAGACGAGCTATCGCCTCACGGGCAGCCATTTGCATGGCATGCCTCTCCGTAGGGATGGCCCTGCCCACAAATCGGAAAGCGGCGCGCTTCAGAATGCCCTCCCTTGAATTGCACCGCGGCCTGGTGCATCGACACGCTGTCGCTGATCTTGTGACGGTAGAGTGTAAACTTTGGGCAGGTCGATGGCCCGATCGCGACCTTGTTGCTAGCGACGAGGAGCTTGATAAACCCCTCAGGGATGTTGGCGAACACCTGTGAATCGTAGTCGCCGCTAGCCATCTACAAAAGTAGACAAAGATTCCGAATAGTCAAATTATAAATTTATGATGACTAACAAAAAATTGCTAAAAATGTAAAATGCTGAAATAGCACTCAATACGCTAATAACCGATTAGTGATCGCACCTAGTGGCTTCCTACAGTCAGCCTGGCTCTGGTACCAAGGTTGTTAGGACCGGTTTTTCAATAAAATAATTACCGAGAGACCGACCTTTTTATCGAACCAGCACAGAAGATTACTTCTTACTGGTAGACACATCCTTGATTCAGAATTCCAGAGTACTGAATATTATACATGGTCGAGCTGAGGTTGCTCAACATTTTACTACAAGCACACCGATATAATACATAAGGACGGATATGACACAATGATCGGGTGGCATACTACTAACTCCTAATAAAAAGGTGGTGGATATGTCACAGTGTGGTGGGTGGCGTGACTCCATTATCTTATAGTTCATCGAGTGTCGGAGTGAGACCCGATGAATTTATTTGGTGCTTGGCGGAAGCAGTTATAAAACAGTGATTAACTCGAAGATCGCAAGAGACTGACTGGGACTCCACTAGACGTCGGACTCGCTATCGAACTCTTCATCCATGAGATCGCCTTCGTCAACATCTGGCCAAATCAACAAGCCAGGTGAGTACTTTGAATGTACTCGCAAGACAGTTCGGACATAAGATATAATAAATGCAAACATGATGCATGTGAGTATTCTAGCATTATGTATCCGAATAATATAATTTCTGTGCTGCAAGTAAAAATAGAAGTCGGGCGGTAGTCCTCCCGAAATCCATAAGATAAATAAAAGAAAACCAAACGAGTGTCTGAGCGACGCCTCGTGAGGAAAATGAATAAAAACATGCAACAGTCGGACGTCTGGGCGACATCACATAAAGGGCTTAAAAATGAAGGTAAATAACAAGAATGCCACAGTCGGACGTCTGAGCGACGTCACACAAGAATGCCATAGTCGGACGTCTGAGCGACATCACATAAAGGGCTTATAATGAAAATAAATAACAAGAATGCCACAGTCGGACGTCTGAGCGACATCACATAAAGGGCTTATAAATAACAAGAATGCCACAGTCGGACGTCTGAGCGACATCACATAAAGGGCTTATAAATAACAAGAATGCCACAGTCGGACGTCTGAGCGACATCACATAAAGGGCTTATATAAACAATGGTGTAACGGTAAAATACTTCAGGAGGTAAATCAGTACGGAGATAACTGGTTAGTTCATCTAGCCAAAATGAACTTGACAAAAATCACCACTCTTGTTACTATCAAAAATTACTAGAGACGGTCACCCGGGTTAACACGAAGATTGACTCTAGGCCATAAACATGGCTACTCGGAAGATTTGACTCTGCAGAGCTCGACTCTTAAATCACAGCCAACGAATTCCACTAGCCACAGGGACTAGTTCCGTCTACGGTGTTTTAGCAGAAACACAACTGACCAGTACACACCCATTTCGCATCCTGCTGTCCGGAATCACCCGTGACAACATTCACGAAAAACTTTAAGACGGGGAGGCTACAACCTCGAATAGCATGGGATCAAATTTATATATGCGCACTCTAAGGGGCGCGCCCCTCTCGGTCCCAACCGGAAACACCCATGCCCCCTGACGGGATGACGGGCTTTAATCCAGGGCCATGGAACCCTCATCCCGGCCCCTCTACTTAGTGTGTACACGGAAAGAGGTTTGCAACTGACTAAACCGTAATCTTAACAGACGGCATATGACAGTACCAAAAAGGAGACGAACGGAATCATGACTTGATACATGGTGATACTAGAAATAACCATTGACTGGCATGCTCCAACAATAGCAGTACACGACCCATCATGTCACCACATGACCGGGGTGTTTCAATCAACATTCGGCTTCACCCGAAGCATGCTTGCATGAAATATAATCATCCACAAATGCTTATATGACCATGCTATGAAGAAGAACTACTCGAGCAAACATGCAACACACTCATCATATCAAAGGTTCAAACATGCTTGCCTGGTTCGGAGTAGTCGGAGTCTAACTCGGTGAGGTTCGCGGCTCCGTCACGTCCTTCGGTATCTACGTATTCAAACAAAACGAATACTACTATAAATACCGCGCGTGCATAAAAGTTGTCCCAAATATTTTTCAAATAAATATGACAAAAAACTAGACAGAAAACTAAAGAGGACAGAAAAAGAATCAACTCAAAATCATCTTTAGTTAAAAAGATATTAGAGTTTCTGTCCAGGGACTTGTCTATAATGAAACAGAAAGTTTCCAGGGGTTAGAATAGAAAAACAGAAAAACGAATCGGTACGTAGTACGCCAGCCGAATAGGAAGACGTACTTTGCCCAAAGGCGCCTTCCAGAAAAATGCTTCGGAAAGGAAAAGAGAGACTGACGAGGGGGTCCCACTTGTCAGGTTTAAAAATAGAACAGAGTCGCGCCAGCACCAGAAGGCTGCGGTGGTCGCCGGCACTGATCTACAGCAAGGTAGGGGAAGGGAGTGGTACCTACAGGTTCCTGGTGCTCTTCCGCGTCGATGGGTGGTGAAGTTGAGCGTCGGCGAGCTCCACGTCGACGGCGACCCTATCTCCGGCGGACGGCGGCTCGGGTGGTCGTGGGCCTCGTCGGAGAGAGTTTTTGGGGTCAAATTGGAGTGGGGGTTAGTCTCCTAGAGGTGTCAGGAGGCTACGAACGAGTCCAGGGCGGTGGAGGAGCTCTCACCAGAGCGGACGCTGCTGGAACCCGAGGCGAACGGAGGTGGCCGGAGTTGAGGAAGAAGGGCCCCTCGAGGCTCTTTCAGTGGCTGGGCGTGGTCTAGTGAGGTGGTGGAGAGATGCGGGCTCGAGAGTGAGCTCGGAGGTGCTATATATAGCCGGCCCGAGGCGGTTGCCGTGAACGGGATAAGTCCGGCGATCGATTACGGCGGCGCTGTGGCTGAACGGTTGGTTTAGGACCTTGAGCATCGACTAGGAGGTGCATTGTTTCCATTTCGGTGCCTGACTCAGCAAGGAACGGGTGGTTACGACCTATCCCCGACGGAACGGCCGTGCGGCACGTCAGCGGCAGAGGGCGCGCCCTGTGCGTGCCAGGCCACGGTGACGGTGCTGCAGGCGTGCGCTGGCGATGGAGAAGGCCACGCGGAGCTCCCTGGCGACTTGGGCGGTGCCGAACGGCGTTGTGCCGCAGGGTGCCTCCTGTCGGCCGCCACGGGTGGCTCTGCCGCCGCGGAAGGCGCCGGCGTGGGCGGGCCAGGGCGCCACCGAGGCCAAGAACCAGCCAAGCGAGCGTGCGGTGCTCTAGATAAGAGCGAGGTGCAGTGCAGCATCGATCCAAAACGGCACTGTCGGTGTAATAAAGTAGGGGTACCTTAGTATCCTGACTTGTGCACGGGCAGTAGCAGCGTCCCATGGCAGGGCTTGCCACGCGCCCGCCAAGGCCCACTCTAGATCCTTTGGAGCCATTCAAGAACAAAGTATTCAAGTTAAAGAAACAAGACCCCGGCAAGAGGAGCTTGCCGGGAAGGCCGCTCCAGGCTCAAAACCACCCTTTTGACACAAGACCCTGGCAAGAGGAGCTTGCCAGGAAGGCCAAAACATGGCATTTCAGGAAACTTGCCGTGGCGCCTCGCGGCAAGCTTCCACTACGTGCCCGCGCTCCAGCTCATCCGGCCACGCGTCGCCCTGGGGCCCTTCCAGGGGCACATGGCGGAAGGCTGTGCAGCCTGGGGTACACGGTGGCAAGCCGCGATGACGAGGCCACCATCGTGGCGAACGGAGACGCCCTGACGGACGCTTTTTTGCACTGTTTGGGGCGACGGCGACGGGCATTCAATACCCTTGTCCCCTGCCGTCAGGGTTAGGTACAGAACACTGTACATACATTGTACATACACTATTCCAACTACTACCGTTTTTACGTTTTTACCCTCACCTACGTTGCCACCTGTCGGTGACCCCTTTGACCTATAAAAGGAGGCCCATGCGCAACGTAGAGGGGGTTCCGATCCATGATCACTCTCACGCTCGGTGTTGCCAGCGACAAGCACTGTAGTTCTCCTCGCTCCCGAGCTAAGAACACAATACAAACCAAGGCAGGAGTAGGGTTTTACGCATCCGTGCGGCCCGAACCTGGGTAAACTGCTCGCGTGCTCGCCTCGATCCGCTCTTCGTGCACCCTCCGCTCCCTTGCCGTACCGAAAAGGGGCTCCGGTCCCATAGGTGTTCGTGGGCGATCAGTTTCCCCGACATCTTTGGCGCGCCAGGTAGGGGACGTCGAGGTTGTGCGAACCTGATCCGGCGTTCACGCGGGCGGAATCTTCAGCGGCTTCATCAACTCCATCGACATGCCGCCGAAGAAGAAAGCTTCGGAGGTAGCAGGCCCGTCCGCGTCGATCCCGCCGCCACCGGAGCCAACGGTCGGTGAGGTAGACGCTGGCGGAAGGACGGACGCTGGCGAGGAAACTCACGGTGCCGCCAAGTCGAAGGACAAGACGGACGACCGGGCGCATTCCAAGACCTTGGCGTCCGTGCACGCACCGCGCCCCTCTCAGGAGGTGCCGGACCGGCAGCGGCGTGGTACACAAGGTACCATACGCTTGCTGGGACAAGGTCAAGTTGGTGGGTCGCGGGACGCTCAAGGCCAACGTGCTGGCATGAGCAAGGCGCGGTCGCCGGGACGAGACCCTGCTCCTTCTAACGCAGTTAGTAGTCCGAGCATATCTCGCTCCTCGCACCGCTCGCCACCGCTCCCCTCCACTCCAGCAGAAGCTCTAGCTCGAGCTCAGCTGCTCCTCGATTTCCCTCCAGCGGCGGACAAGGCCGAAGACTGGAGGGTCGCCATCCAAAGCCTCATCGCCTTCGCCAACAATGACACGCCGCAGCAGTCGACGGCGTCGCGGCCGCGGCAAGTCAGCCAGGCGCGGGCTGATAGAGACAAGACCGCCGGGGGTGCAACTACCGTGCACTCCCCGCCTCGAAGGCCGAAATCGCCGACTCGCCGGATCAACATCGACGACGACTCCACGGCATCGTCGGATCCACGAGCTCGCCGCGATCAACGCCAAGTCCTCGATGACAAACGACAATAAGACGCTCGAACTCGCATCGAGCATCGAAGAGAAGTGCGATGACAATCCGACCAGCGCGCTGGGCCCGCTGTCGACATGCACGCGCCCGGAGAATCAGGCGGCTTGCCGTACGCGGCGGGTTGCCCTGCGTTCACCCGTGAGCTGCGGCAAGTCCAGTGGCCCAGCATGAAGAACTTCAAGCCCGACGTACCCGAGAAGTACGACGGCAAGACTCATCCGTCAGAGTTCCTCAGCATCTACACCATCGCGGTGCAGGCTGCCAGGGGACGCGACGAGAAGATATTAGCGAACTACTTCCCGCTCGTGCTCAATCCGAACGTCAGATATTGGCTCATGCACTTGCCGGAGAACTCCATCTCTTCTTGGGCCGACCTGTGCCATCTGTTTTCGGCGCCTTTTCGGGCGGCCACAAGCCCCATGGCCAGGAGAGCGACTTGCATATACTTGCCCAGAAGGAAGGAGAGTCCCTGCGAAAGTACATCCAAAGATTCAGCCGTGTTCAGCACAACATCCCGGACGTCCACCCTGCCGTGGTTATTAGCGCGTTCCACCAGAACGTGCGTAACAGCCGCATGAGGGAGGAAATGGCGATGTGCAAGATACGAGACGTCAGTGAGCTCTATGCCCTGGCCGACAAGTGCGCACGCGCTGAAGAGGGGAGGAGACTCTCCGGGGACGATACTGGAGCAGGAGGAACAGACAGTGAGGATGCCGCACTGGCAAGGAAGAACCGGCGGCGGAATAACAAGAAGAAGAAGAACAAGGAAATACTGGTCGTTGAGCAGTCCGGCAAGGAGGCTGGCGCCAAGAAAGCTCAGGCTGGTGGCTCTGGCAAGGAAGCTACAACTGTAGCGGCCACCGACAAGCAGGACGGCTCCGACAAGCAGTACTGCAAGATCCACCACACCAAAGGCCACGATCTCCAGAACTGCAAAAGGATCGAGTACCTCGTCGAACAGCATGTTGGAAATATGCCCTAGAGGCAATAATAAATTGGTTATTATTATATTTCCTTGTTCACGATAATCGTTTATTATCCATGCTAGAATTGTATTGAAAGGAAACTCGGATACATGTGTGGATACATAGACAAACACCATGTCCCTAGTAAGCCTCTAGACGACTAGCTCGTTGATCAATAGATGGTTACGGTTTCCTAACCATGGACATTGGATGTCGTTGATAACGGGATCACATCATTAGGAGAATGATGTGATGGACAAGACCCAATCCTAAGCCTAGCACAGATCGTGTAGTTCGTATGCTAAAGCTTTTCTATATGTCAAGTATCTTTTCCTTAGACCATGAGATTGTGCAACTCCCGGATACCGTAGGAATGCTTTGGGTGTACCAAATGTCACAACGTAACTGGGTGGCTATAAAGGTGCACTACAGGTATCTCCGAAAGTGTCTGTTGGGTTGGCACCAATCGAGACTGGAATTTGTCACTCCGTATGACGGAGAGGTATCTCTGGGCCCACTCGGTAGGACATCATCATAATGTGCACAATATGTGATCAAGGAGTTGATCACGGGATGATGTGTTACGGAACGAGTAAAGAGACTTGCCGGTAACGAGATTGAGCAAGGTATCGGTATACCGACGATCGAATCTCGGGCAAGTGCTATACCGATAGACAAAGGGAATCGTATACGGGATTGATTGAATCCTTGACATCGTGGTTCATCCGATGAGATCATCGTGGAACATGTGGGAGCCAACATGGGTATCCAGATCCCGCTGTTGGTTATTGGCCGGAGAGTTGTCTCGGTCATGACTACATGGTTCCCGAACCCGTAGGGTCTACACACTTAAGGTTCGATGACGCTAGGGTTATAGGGAAAGTATGTACGCGGTTACCGAATGTTGTTCGGAGTCCCGGATGAGATCCCGGACGTCACGAGGAGTTCCGGAATGGTCCGGAGGTAAAGATTCATATATGGGAAGTCCTGTTTTGGTCACCGGAAAAGTTTCGGGCGATATCGGTAATGTACCGGGACCATCGGGAGGGTCCCGGGGGTCCACCAGGTGGGGCCACCAGCCCCAGAAGGCTGCGTGGGCTAAGTGTGGGAGGAGACCAGCCCCAAGGGGGCTGGTGCGCCCCCCCACCAAGTCCCTAGGCGCATGGAGAGTGGAGGGGGGCAAACCCTAGGCCCAGATGGGCCTTAAGGCCCACCCTAGGGCGCCCCCTCTCTCTCCCCCCCTTTGGCCGCACCCTAGATGGGTTTCTAGGGCTGGCCGCACCCCTAGGGGTGGGAAACCCTAAAGGGGGCGCAGCCCTCCCTTCCCCCTATATATATGTGAGGTTTTGGGGCTGCTAGACACACGAGAACGTCTCCCTCTTGGCGCAGCCCTACCCCTCTCCCTCCTCGTCTCTTGCAGCGCTTGGCGAAGCCCTGCTGGAGTCCCGCGCTCCTCCACCACCACCACGCCGTCGTGCTGCTGTTGGATGGAGTCTTCCCCAACCTCTCCCTCTCTCCTTGCTGGATCAAGGCGTGGGAGACGTCACCGGGCTGCACGTGTGTTGAACGCGGAGGCGCCGTTGTTCGGCGCTTAGATCGGAATCAACCGCGATCTGAATCGCAGCGAGTATGACTCCTTCATCCGCGTTCTTGCAACGCTTCCGCATCGCGATCTACAAGGGTATGTGGATCCGACTCTTCCCTCGTAGATGCATCTCCTAGATTGATCTTGGTGAGCGTAGGAAAATTTTTGTTTCCCATGCAACGTTCCCCAACAGTGGCATCATGAGCTAGGATCTTGCGTAGATGTTTTCACGAGTAGAACACAAAGGGGTTTGTGGGCGTTGATGTTTAGATTGCTTCCCTCCTTGGTCTTTTCTTGATTCAGCGGTATTGTGGGATGAAGCGGCTCGGACCAACCTTACATGTCCTCGTACATGAGACCGGTTCCATCGACAGACATGTGACTTTTGTTGCATAAGATGGCTAGCGGGTGTCTGTCTCTCCCACCTTAGTTGAATCGGATTCGACAAAGGCGGTCCTTGTAGAAGGTTAAATAGCAACTTAAATATCACCGTTGTGGCTTTGCGTAGGTAAGAAGCGTTCTTGCTAGATACCCATAGCAGCCACGTAAAACATGCAACAACAAATTAGAGGACGTCTAACTTGTTTTTGCAGGGTATGTATGTGATATGATATGGCCAATGACATGATGAGATATATTTGATGTATGAGATGATCATGTTGTAATAGTTAATATCGACTTGCATGTCGATGTATACGGCAACCGGCAGGAGCCATAGGGTTGTCCTTAATTTTTGTATGACCTGCGTGTCAATCATTAAGCGCTATGTAATGCTTTACTTTATCGCTAAACGGTAGCAATAGTAGTAAGAGCATGGTGGGCGCGCGACAACCCCGATGGCGACACGATGATGGAGATCATGATGATGGGGATCATGGTGTTACGCCGGTGACGATGGAGATCATGCCGGTGCTTTGGAGATGGAGATCAAAAGCACGAGTTGATGGCCATATCATGTCACTTATGATTTGCATGTGATGTTAATCCTTTTATGCATCTTATTTTGCTTAGGACGACGGTAGCATTATAAGATGATCCCTCACTAAAATTTCAAGATGAAATTGTGTTCCCCCCGAGTGTGCGCCGTTGCGAAGGTTCGTCGTTTCGAAGCACCACGTGATGATCGGGTGTGATAGACTCTACGTTCGCATACAACGGGTGCAAGCCAGTTTTGCACATGCAGAACACTCGGGTTAG
Organism: Secale cereale; assembly: GCA_902687465.1. Lineage (NCBI taxonomy): Eukaryota > Viridiplantae > Streptophyta > Magnoliopsida > Poales > Poaceae > Secale > Secale cereale. The sequence continues at coordinate 703,905,797 of LR738713.1, forward strand.
ACTTGACGAGCCTAGCATGTACAGACATGGCCTCGGAACACGGAAGACCGAAAGGTCGAGCATGAGTCATATAGTAGATATGATCAACATCAAGATGTTCACCATTGACACCACCTCATCTCACGTGATGATCGGACTTGGGTTGGTGGATTTGGATCATGTCACGCTCGGATGACCAGAGGGATGTCAATTTGAGTGGGAATTATAAGTAATTTGATTAGTTAAAACTCACTTGTCATGAACAATAGTCTAAGTTGTCTTTGCAAATTATGTAGTAGACCAATAACTGCGTTGTAGCTCCCTGTTTAATACGATCCTAGAGAAAGACTAAGTTGAAAGATATTGTAAGCAATGATGCGGACTAGGTCCGTAGTCTGAGGAGTGTCCTCACTGCTACGCAGAAAGCTTACGTCTTTGATGCACCGCTCGATGTGCAAACCCCTACAACGTTGTCTGTGGATGTTGTGAACACCTGACAGACACGTCCTGATAACTACTTGATAGTTTAGTGCACCATACTTTACGGCTTAGAATCGGGATTCCAATGACGTTTTGAACGCCATAGAACATATGAGATGTTCTGAGAGCTGAAATTGGGATTTCAGGCTCATGCCCGTGTTGAGAGGTATGAGACCTCTGACAAGTTCTTTTGCCAAAAAGATGGAGGAGAATGGCTCAACTAGTGAGCATGTGCTCAGAATGTCTAGGTGCTGAAATCACTTGAACCAAGTGGGAGTTAATCTTCCAGGTGAGATAGTGGTTGACGGAATTCTCTAGACACTATCACCAAGCTACTAGAACTTCGTGATGAACTATGACATGCAAAGGATGGTGATAATCCCGGTGCTGTCAGCGGTTCTTAGTACCGCAAAAGTAGAGATCAAGAAGGAGCATCAAGTGTTGATGGTTTAGCAAGACCACTGGTTTCAAAAGGGGTAAGGGCTAGAAGGGAAACTTCATGAATGGCAAACCTGTTGTCGCTCTGATGAAGGAACCCATGGTTGAACCCAAACCTCGAGACTAAGTGCTTCTATTGTAAGGGGAACGGTCACATGGTAGCGGAACCACCCCAAATACATGGTAGATATGATAGCTGGCAACTTCAACAAAGTATATTTGATATACGTGTTATTGATGTGTACCTTAGTAGTACTCCTTGTAGCACCTGGGTATTGGATACCGGTTCAGTTGCTATTATTAGTAACTTGAAGCAAAAGCTACGGACTGAACGGAGACTAGCTAAGGGCGAGGTGACGATGTGTGTTGGAAGTGTTTCCAAGGATGATAAGATCACCATCGCACGCTCCCTCTATTTTCGGGATTAGTGTTGAACCTAGATAAATGTTATCAGGTGTCTACGTTGAGCATGAATATGATTAGATCATGTTCATTGCAATACGGTTATTCATTTAAGTTAGAGAATAATGGTTATTCTGTTTACATGAATAATACCTTTATGGTCATGCACCCAATGGTTTATTGAATCTCGATTATAGCAATACACATGATGATAATATTAATGCCAAAAGATGTAGAGTTAATAATGATAGTACCACTTTCTTGTGGCACTGCCGCTTAGGTCATTTTGGCATAAAATGCATGAAGAAACTCCATGTTGATGGACGTTTGGAGTCACTTGATTTTGAATCGCTTGACACATGCGAGCCATGCCTCATGGGCAGGATGACTGAGATCCCGTTTTTAGGTACAATGAAATGGGCAAGTGACTTGTTGGAAATCATACATGCTGATGTATGTGATCCAATGAGAATTAAGGCGTGTGGTGGATATCGTTATTTTCTCATCTTCACTGACGATTTGAGTAGATATGGTATATTTACTTAATGAAGCAAAAGTCTGAAACGTTTGAAAGGTTCAAAAATTTCAGAGTGAAGATTAAGAATCATCATAACAAGAAGATCATGTTCCCACAATCTGATCAAGGTGATATTTTCTGAATTATGAGTTTGGCAATCACTTAAGACATTGTGGAATTGTTTCGCAGTTGAAGCCCCCTGGAACACCACAGCGTAATGGTGTGTCCGGACATCATAATCGAACCTTATGAGATATGGTGCGATCTATGGTGTATCTTACCGATCTACCGCTGTTATTTTGAGGTTATGCATTAGAGACAGCTGCATTCACTTTAGATAGGGCACCATCTAAGTCCGTTGAGACAACGCCGTATGAACTAAGGTTTGGCAAGAAACCAAAGTTGTCGTTTTCTTAATGTTTGGGGCTGCGATGCTCATGGCTTCAGCCAGGAAAAGCTCGAACCCAAAGCGGACAAATACATCTTCATAGAATACCCAAAGGTAACGTTTGAGTATACCTTCTATCACAGATCCAAGGACAAAAATGTTTGTCCCTAAGAATGGGTCCTTTCTCGAGAAGGAGTTTCTCTCGAAAGAATTGAGTGGGAGGAAGATAGAACTTGATGAGGTTGTCGAACCCTCACTTCAACCGGAAAATAGTGCAACACAGAAAGATGTTTCTGTGGAACCTACGACAGTTGAAGAGGAAACTAATGATAGTGATCATGAAGCTCCAGATCAAGTTGCTATCGATCCTCGTAGGTCGACAAGGATATGTACTACTCCTGAGTGGTACGGTGATCCTGTCTTAGAGGTCATGTTGTTGGACAACGATGAGCCTACGAACTGTGGAGAAGCGATGGTGGGCCCATATTCCGACAAATGGTTAGAAGCCGAGAAATCCGAGATAGGATCCATGTATCGAAACAAAGTATGGACTTTGGTGGACTTGCCCGATGACTGGCAAGCCATTGAGATAAATGGATCTTTAAGAAGAAGACGGACGTGGACGGTAATGTCACCGTCTATGAAGCTCGACTTGTGGCAAAGAGTTTTTCACAAGTTCAAGGAGTTGACTACGATGAGATTTTCTCACCCGTAGCGATGCTTAAGTCCGTCGGAATCATGTTAGCATTAGCTGCATTTATGAAATCTGGCAGATGGATGACAAAACAAGTTTCCTTACCAGTTTTCGTAAGGAAAGTTTGTATATGATACAATCAGAAAGGTTTTGTCGATCCTAAGGATGCTAAAAGATATGCTAGCTCCAGCGATCCTTCTATGGACTAGAGCAAGCATCTCGGAGTCGGAATATATGCTTTGATGGAGTGATCAAAGTTTTTGGGTATACAAAGTTTGTTAGAAACTTGTATTTACAATAAAGTGAGTGGGAGCACTACAACATTTCTGATAAGTGTATGTGAATGACTTATGATTGATCCGAAATGATGTAGAATTTCTGGAAAGCATAAAGGGTTGTTTGAAATGAGTTTTTCAAAGGAAGACCTAGATAAAGCTGCTTACATATTGGGCATCAAGATCTATACAGATAGATCAAGACGCCTGATGATACTTTCAAAAGAAACACACACCTTTGACATGATTTTGAAGGAGTTCAAAATAGGTCAGTCAAAGAAGGAGTTCTTGCCTGATTTGTAAGGTGTGAAGTTGAGTAAGACTCAAAGCTTGACCACGGCACAAGAAAGAGGAAGGACGAAGGTCGTCCCCTATGGTTTTATCATAGGCTCTATACGATATGCCATGCTAAGTACCGCACCTGATGTGTGCCTTGCCACATGTCTGGCAAGAGGGTACAAAGGTGATCCAGGAGTGGATTACTAGATAGTGGTCAAAATTATCCTTAGAGGAATAAGGAAATGTTTCTCGGTTATGGAGGTGATAAAGAGTTCGACGTAAAGAGTTGCGTCGATGCAAGCTTAACACCTATCCGGATAACTCTAAGTGGAGATACCGGATACGTATGATGGAGCAACAGTTTGGAATAGCTCCAAGTGGAACGTGGTAGCAGCATCTACGATATGACATAAAGTTTTGCGAAGTACATAGGGATCTGAATGTTGCAGACCCGTTGACTACAACCTCTCTCACAAGCATAACATGATCAAACACAGAACTCATTGAGTGTTAATCACATATTGATGTGAACTAGATTACTGACTCTAGTAAACTCTTTGGATGTTGGTCACATGGCGATGTGACCTGTGAGTGTTAATCACATGGCGATGTGAACTAGATTATTGACTCTAGTGCAAGTGGGAGACTGTTGGAAATATGCCCTAGAGGCAATAATAAATTGGTTATTATTATATTTCCTTGTTCACGATAATCGTTTATTATCCATGCTAGAATTGTATTGAAAGGAAACTCGGATACATGTGTGGATACATAGACAAACACCATGTCCCTAGTAAGCCTCTAGACGACTAGCTCGTTGCTCAATAGATGGTTACGGTTTCCTAACCATGGACATTGGATGTCGTTGATAACGGGATCACATCATTAGGAGAATGATGTGATGGACAAGACCCAATCCTAAGCCTAGCACAGATCGTGTAGTTCGTATGCTAAAGCTTTTCAATATGTCAAGTATCTTTTCCTTAGACCATGAGATTGTGCAACTCCCAGATACCGTAGGAATGCTTTGGGTGTACCAAATGTCACAACGTAACTGGGTGGCTATAAAGGTGCACTACAGGTATCTCCGAAAGTGTCTGTTGGGTTGGCACGAATCGAGACTGGAATTTGTCACTCCGTATGACGGAGAGGTATCTCTGGGCCCACTCGGTAGGACATCATCATAATGTGCACAATATGTGATCAAGGAGTTGATCACGGGATGATGTGTTACGGAACGAGTAAAGATACTTGCCGGTAACGAGATTGAGCAAGGTATCGGTATACCGACGATCGAATCTCGGGCAAGTGCTATACCGATAGACAAAGGGAATCGTATACGGGATTGATTGAATCCTTGACATCGTGGTTCATCCGATGAGATCATCGTGGAACATGTGGGAGCCAACATGGGTATCCAGATCCCACTGTTGGTTATTGGCCGGAGAGTTGTCTCGGTCATGACTACATGGTTCCCGAACCCGTAGGGTCTACACACTTAAGGTTCGATGACGCTAGGGTTATAGGGAAAGTATGTACGCGGTTACCGAATGTTGTTCGGAGTCCCGGATGAGATCCCGGATGTCACGAGGAGTTCCGGAATGGTCCGGAGGTAAAGATTCATATATGGGAAGTCCTGTTTTGGTCACCGGAAAAGTTTCGGGCGATATCGGTAATGTACCGGGACCACCGGGAGGGTCCCGGGGGTCCACCAGGTGGGGCCACCAGCCCCAGAAGGCTGCGTGGGCTAAGTGTGGGAGGGGACCAGCCCCAAGGGGGCTGGTGCGCCCCCCCACCAAGTCCCTAGGCGCATGGAGAGTGGAGGGGGGCAAACCCTAGGTCCAGATGGGCCTTAAGGCCCACCCTAGGGCGCCCCCTCTCTCTCCCCCCCTTTGGCCGCACCCTAGATGGGTTTCTAGGGCTGGCCACACCCCTAGGGGTGGGAAACCCTAAAGGGGGCGCAGCCCTCCCTTCCCCCTATATATATGTGAGGTTTTGGGGCTGCTGGACACACGAGAACGTCTCCCTCTTGGCGCAGCCCTATCCCTCTCCCTCCTCGTCTCTTGCAGCGCTTGGCGAAGCCCTGCTGGAGTCCCGCGCTCCTCCACCACCACCACGCCGTCGTGCTGCTGTTGGATGGAGTCTTCCCCAACCTCTCCCTCTCTCCTTGCTGGATCAAGGCGTGGGAGACGTCACCGGGCTGCACGTGTGTTGAACGCGGAGGCGCCGTTGTTCGGCGCTTAGATCGGAATCAACCGCGATCTGAATCGCAGCGAGTACGACTCCTTCATCCGCGTTCTTGCAACGCTTCCGCATCGCGATCTACAAGGGTATGTGGATCCGACTCTTCCCTCGTAGATGCATCTCCTAGATTGATCTTGGTGAGCGTAGGAAAATTTTTGTTTCCCATGCAACGTTCCCCAACACAGCAGAAGGCTGAGTACGAGCGATGCGACAAGGAGAAGGCCCAGGGAGGTGGAGGAGAGTCCGGCAAGAAGCGGCCATTCAATGGCCGGGGAGGACGCCGCGGCAAGGCCAAGCAGCGGCAAGGTGATAGACCTCCCCGCGGCCGCGACAAGGACGAAGACGAAGACGACGACGAAGACATGGACGACGGAGACAACAGCGAGCAGGAGTTCCAGAAGGCCACAGAAGTTCTGTGCGTCGATGGAGGTGCCTCTCTGCATACTTCCCACCGCCAACTCAAACAATGGGTGCGGGAAGTTAATGCAGCAGAGCCACCCGTCGAGTCGCGCAAACTCCTGAAGTGGTCCAGCACGCCCATCATCTTCGACATTGAGGACCACCCTGACCGCACAACTGCGGTCGGGTGTTTGCCGATGTTGGTTTCACCAACCATCCGCCACCTCAAGGTCACCAAGATGTTGGTTGACGGCGGGGCCGGCCTGAACCTGATCTCCTCTGCTGTGGTCCGGAAACTGCAGATCCCCGATAGCGAGCTCGAGGAAACCGGCACATTCCAAGGGATCAACCCGGGAAGGAGCAAGCCGAAGGGGAAGATCACACTGCCAGTAACTTTTGGCGGAGAGCTGAACTTCAGTACTGAGAGGATCACCTTTGACGTTGCCGATATCCCATTGCCCTACAATGGGATACTTGGCCGTCCAGCGCTCGCCAAGTTCATGGCAGCCTCTCATTACGCCTACAACATGCTCAAGATGCCAGGCCCGAAAAGCGTCATCTCTGTCCCCGGTGACAAGAAGGACGCGCTTATCTGTGCCGACAAGATCTACCGGGACGCAGCAGCCGCAACGGACAGCAAGACACTTGCCGTTGAAGCTCAAGGGGGGAAGAACATGACCAAGTCCGCCAAGAGCTCTGGGGCCCACTTCGGCAAACGCACCTCTTCGGAGTGCTGCGCTGCCGTTGAGAACGCACCATCGAGCTCCACCGGCAAGTGCAAGAAGGGAATGGCAGCTCCACCTGCAACCAAGAAGGTGTCCGCCAAGGAGGACGGCACTGGTGGTACTTTCACCATCAGTGCCACGCTCGATCCTAAATAGGAAAGCGCGCTCGTTACTTTCCTGCGGGCGAATGTCGACGTGTTTGCATGGCAACCGTCTGACATCCCCGGTGTTCCCAGGAAACTGATTGAGCACAAGCTTGCCGTTTGTCCTCACGCGCGGCCCGTCAAGCAGAAGGTCAGAAAGCAAGCGGTGGAGCGCCAAGAGTTTATCGCGGAAGAAATCAAGAAGCTGGAAGCGGCAGGCCTTGTCAGAGGTGTACTTCATCCCACGTGGTTGGCCAACCCTGTTGTCGTGCGCAAAGCAAATGGGATGTGGAGGCTTTGTATAGACTTCACCGATGTGAATAAAGCTTGTCCCAAAGATCCATTTCCCTTGCCGCGCATTGACCAGATCGTTGACTCCACGGCTGGGTGTGAGTTGCTTTCATTCCTTGATGCATACTCCGGATACCACCAGATATTTATGGCTGAAGAAGACGAAGAGAAGACCGCGTTCATTACTCCATGTGGCACTTACCGCTTCATACGCATGCCCTTTGGATTGAAGAATGCAGGTTCAACGTTTGCGAGGGTAGTCCACACTGCTTTTGAGCCACAGATACAGAGGAATGTAGAAGCTTACATGGATGATATAGTGGTCAAGAGCAAGGACAAGGATACCCTGATTCAAGATTTAGATGAAACATTTGCGAATCTGCGCAAGATACAACTCAAGCTTAACCCCGAGAAGTGCGTCTTCGGAGTTCCCTCCGGCAAGCTTCTCGGGTTCTTTGTGTCTCAGGGGGGGATTGAAGCCAATCCCGACAAGATCAAAGCCATCGAGCAGATCGAAGCTCCAAAGCGCATCAAGGATGTACAAAGGCTTGCCGTCTGCATGGCTGCTCTCAGCAGGTTCATTTCTAAGTCTGCAGAACGCGCCCTGCCGTTTTTCAAAATCTTGAAAAAGGCAGGTCCAATGAAATGGACTCCGGAAGCGGAGGCAGCGCTGCAAGACTTGAAAAGGTACCTGTCCTCCACTCCATACTTGTCGCACCTAGGCCACAAGAGAAGTTGCTGCTGTACTTAGCAGCAACCAATCAAGTGGTTAGTGCTGCATTGGTAGCGGAAAGGGAGGCAGATGAGGAGCTCACAGCCCCGACAAGCACATCTAGCGACAAGCAGGGGGCTTCCCCGATAAGCTCTGGCTCCGACAAAGAGGAGTCTGTGCAGATGCAAGAAGAGGTGCGGAAGAAGATGGTGCAGCGCCCAGTCTATTTTGTCAGTTCCCTCTTGCAGGGGGCTAGGTCAAGATACTTTGGGGTGCAGAAGCTGCTTTTCGGCCTCCTCATGGCCTCGAGAAAGCTGCGCCACTACTTCCAAGCACATGAGATAACGGTGATCACTCGCTTTCCGCTGAAGAGGATATTGCAAAATCCAGAAGCAACAGGCAGGATTGTCGAGTGGGCACTGGAGCTGTCAAGCTTTGGCCTCAAGTTTGAAAGTACTTCTACTATCCAGAGCAGAGCATTGGCATAGTTCATAGCAGAATGGACACCAACGCCAGACGAAGAGATTCCAGAGACAAGCATCCCCATCAAAGAAGCGAGCAAAGAATGGATAATGTACTTCGATGGTGCCTTCTCGCTGCAAGGCGCCGGCGCTGGCGTGCTTCTTGTCGCGCCCACCGGAGAGCACCTCAAGTACGTTGTCCAGATGCATTTTCCCAAGGAGAAAGCAACGAACAATACTGCAGAGTATGAAGGTCTGCTTGCCGGCCTCAGAATCGCAGCGGAACTTGGGATCAAGAAGCTCATTGTGCGGGGTGATTCGCAGTTGGTTGTCCGACAAGTAAACAAGAGCTACCAGAGTCCGTTGATGGAAGCCTACGTGGACGAAGTGAGAAAGCTTGAAGAACACTTTGAAGGCTTGCAGATGGAGCACGTTCCAAGAGCTCAAAATGACGTCGCAGACGGCCTGTCAAAGTGTGCTGCACTGAAGCTACCTGTGGAACCAGGGATCTTTGTGCTCAAGTTAACTCAACCATCCGTTACACCATCAATTGGACAAACTAAGAAGAGAAAGTTGGTCTCCGGTGACTACTTGCCGGCAGAACTTCCTGAAGCCGCCGCCAAGGTCCCCAAGATCAACGACAAAATTGCTGAGGAACAGTCTGCTCCTGCAGACCCAAGGGTTTGTACAGTTGAAGCAGGCGTTCCCGACAAGCTTTGCCCCGGCAAGCTTGCCGGGGAACATCAAGCTCCGGCCGAGCCACAGTTTCTTGCCGTAGAAGCTAATGTTCCCGCAGCAGCACTGATGCCTTTAGTCCTTGTTGTTGAGCCTCAGGCTCCAGCATGGGCACAGCAGATTGTCCGTTTCCTTCAAACAAGGGAACTTCCCGAAGAGCCAGAAGAAGCAGAAAGAATAACCCGGCAGTCAAGTATGCATCAGTTCGTCGGCAATGAACTATACAGAAGAAGACTCAACGGTGTTAGACTGAAGTGCATTCCCCGGGAAGATGGGCAAAAGCTGTTGGCAGAAATACATGGAGGCATATGTGGCCACCACATTGGCACAAGAGCACTTGCCGGCAAGGCATTCCGGCAAGGTTTCTTTTGGCCAGAAGCCCTCCAAGATGCAACTGCACAAGTAACCAAGTGTGAAGCGTGCCAGTTCCATGCCAAGCAAATACATCAGCCAGCTCAAGCTCTCCAGACGATCCCTTTGTCCTGGCCCTTTTCGGTCTGGGGGCTCGATATCCTCGGCCCCTTTCCCCGCGCAGCCGGGGGCTTTGAGTACTTGTACGTCGCCATCGACAAGTTCACAAAGTGGCCGGAAGTGGAACCAGTGAGGAAGGTGACCGCACAGTCAGCAATCAAGTTCTTCAGGTCAATTGTTTGCCGTTTCGGAATCCCTAACAGGATCATCACCGACAACGGCACAATTCACAAGTTGCACCTTCATGCAATACGTCCAAGACCTTGGCTCCAAGGTCTGCTTCGCTTCTGTTGCTCACCCGAGGAGCAACGGTCAAGCGGAGAGGGCAAACGCTGAAGTGCTGCGCGGGCTCAAGACAAGAACTTTCGACAGACTACACAAATGCGGAAGAAACTGGATTGAAGAATTGCCGGCGGCTCTTTGGTCAATCAGAACGACACCAAATCGAGCCACTGGACAGACACCCTTTGCTCTTGTCTATGGAGCAGAGGCAGTTCTCCCCACGGAACTCGTATACGGGTCGCCTCGAGTGCTCGCTTATGATGAGCTCGAGCAAGAGCAGCTGCGGCAAGACGACGCACTGCTCCTTGAGGAGGACCGTCTTCAGGCTGCTGTACGAGCTACTGGATACCAGCAAGCTTTGCGCCGCTACCATAGCCGCAAAGTTAAAGCCAGAAGTCTCGAGGATGGCGACCTTGTTCTTCGGCGCGTTCAGTCCGCCAAGAATTCCAACAAGTTGACGCCGAAGTGGGAAGGCCCTTATCGGGTGAGACAAGTCACAAGGCCCGGCGCTGTCCGCCTTGAGACCGAAGAGGGCTTACCGGTGAGCAACTCCTGGAACATTGAGCACCTTCGCAAGTTTCACCCATAAGGCGCGGTTGCCGTGATCCGCTCCGGCAACCACCTTTTGTACAAGTCTTGTCGCTGTTGCATGTAAACCTTTGTACAAAGCCGGGCGCAGACCCCGTGCATCAGTAAAACTTTTGTGCCTTGCACAACTTGACGATTCCATGCATTTTCCTTTTTCTTGCATCTATTATATGACACCTCGTGCAACACACACTCCCGGTAAGAAATAACGAGCCGCAAGGCCCCATATCTATGTTTCCTCCCTCTTTCTTTTTCTCTCAAGCAGAAGGAAGCTTTTCCTCGCACACAAGTTTGCCGGGGGGAAGGAGACAGTGGTATGGACGAAGTGCCGTTCAAGAAAGCCTCGCCTTGAGCATTCAAATTTTTAAATTTTAAAGTTATCTTCCTTGAACGACCACACTTTGTATGGAAAACCTGTGCGCGGAGGAACCTACTCGTAGCTAGCCGCGCCCTTACTTTGTTTCGAGCACGCTCAACGGCTTAAGCGTGCTGCGACAAGTGTCGCGCCCTTACTTCGTTTTCGAGTTCGCTCAACAATCTGAGTGTGCTGCGACTAGCTGCGACAAGGTTTCTTGCCGGTAGAGGCATTGCCAGCAGGCTGCTGAAGTTCCGCACTCAGCGCTCGCGGCAAGGGTCCCTTTGCCGGCAAGTTCCCTAAAAGCGTGGGGTAAAAGCATGCAAGGCAAAGAAGTCAAGTAAAGGAAATAACACTGCGTTAACTACCCAAAATAGAGTTATATTACAAAAGCAACTTGTCGCAGCACTAATAGATTTTTGTCCATGACATGGTTGGCAGCGACAAGGGAAGCGGAAAGAAAACGGCCTAGTCTACGCGGTCACCATCAACTCTCCTGATCTTGCCCACCTTGGCCACGATGGGTGCGACAAGGGCCTTGAGCGCCTCCTGGTCGGCGTCGGGCGGCAAGGTCCTGAGGACATTCTCGAGGTTGAGTCCTGGGTTGCGGTAGACTATCTTCGTCAGCACCCTCTCCACGACTCCTGTGCAAAGCCAGCGCGCCTCGTTCGCCAGCTGCGTGAGGGATCCTCTCCCAGAGCTGCTCGAGGGCCGGCGCCACTCCCCTGAAGAACAAGCTTAACTTGGCGCTGTGAGGGAGGTTCTCGTCGGGGGAGTACCCGAGGGCTCCGTCCCCAGCCCCGCTAACTCCCTATCGATGTCAGCGGCGGCGGCGACAAGCCCCTCAGTCCACTGCTACACCGTCTGCCTGAAGTTGTTTTGAGTGAGGGCGGCGCTGTCCAACAGCGCCCTCTCAGTCCTGAGGTCCTCCTTCAGCTTCGTCTCCCGATTTCTGGCGCTGTCAAGTGATGCGGTGAGGGTGGACAGCTTCAGCTCCAAGTCTGCAATAGAATCCTTGGCGATGGCGAGCTCCTTGCCCTTGTCGGAGAGACGGACCTGCAGCTCGGAGTGGCTGTGGGCGTCCTTCTCCCTCTCCAACGTGAGCGCAGCAACCTTCTCCTCGCTCGTCTTCAAGTGGATCTCCAGTTGCGCCACCCTCGCCTCCAAGTCTCTCTTGGCGGTCTCTGCAGCTGCAGCGGCGTCCCTCGCTTCCTGCAGAGCTCCGCCAAGGGACTGTTCGCGCGCCGCAAGGTCGTCCTCGTGGCTGTCAAGGTCGACCTTCCGCTGCGTCAGCTCTCCTTCCCGCCGGGACAACTCCTCGGCGGCGAGCCGTTGCTGCTCCTCTGCTTCGGCCTTCTCGAGGATGAATGCCTGATGCGCCTCGGCGAGCTCCTCCCGCTCCTCCGCCAAGGACCAGAGGGCCGCCTGGTTGGTGGCCCGGAGCTCTTCGGCGCGCTTCTCCAAGTCAACGCCCGCCTTGGAGGCCAGAGCCTCTCGGGACTCCAGCTTGGCCTGCCTGGCGCGGTACAGGGCCAGGAGCCTCCGCAGGAGTCGCTCCTCCTCGGGCTCGCTACTGCTGCCGGGCGCGTCGACGAACTTTAGCCCGGCGGAGGCAAGGACTTCCCCATCAAAGGCCTCTCCCTCCGCGGGCGCCCTTGACGTAGATGCCCACGGGAGCTGAATGAAGACCCCGTTTCCAGCCTCCAAGTAGGCGCCAGTTCCGGCCGCGGCAGCGGCAGGGTCGGCGGTAGGCGCAGCGTCGAACGCTCCTGCGGCCTCAGGGCCGTCAGTGCGACCGCCGGTCCCCTCCCCAGCTGCCGCGTCGGCGGCCCTGGATGCCTCTTCGACGGCAGGCTCGTCAGCACCGATCGCCTCTTCGGTGGCCACGGCGTCACCAGCGTTGCCGCGCGCGGGCTCCTCGGTGGTGGCCTCCGTCTCCATAGGCTCCGGAGCGGACGAGTCTGAAGACAAGAAAAGAAGAAGAAAGAAGAAAATAATTGTCAAGCAAATATCCAAAAATGAGAAATCCAAGAGAAGAAAAACACAAGGGTTACCTGCGCGGGCCTCTTCTTCAACGGGGTTCCTCGCCGGGGACTCCTCCCTTGGCGGCGTGGTGGTAGCCCTCGCCGGTGGAGGGCCGCTGGCGCCTTCCCTTTGTGGAGTGCTCGCCCTTGGCGGGGTACTCACCCTTGGCGGAGTACCCGCCCTTGGCGGAGTATTCCCCCTCTCCGAGGAGCTCCTCCTTGGCGGAGAGGTCGGGGCGTGCGGCTCGTCGGGAGCAGTCTCTTGGCGCTCCTGAGGCTACGGCTCTACTTCTGTACAAGTCAACAAACAAGCAAAAAGATTAACGAGGATGAGAAGCCTGCGCGTGCCCGACAAGCGAAGAAGTGAACAGAAGACTTACGCTGGGGGCTGCGCTGGGTGCTGCTCTGCAGAGCAGCTGGCTGGTCCGGCAAACCTGTCGCAGGCGCATCCCCTGCTGCTGCGACGGGCTCGTCCTCAAGGTCGACCACCGGGATCTTGGCCCTCTTCGCCGCCCTCTGGGCCAGGGTCCTGGAAGAAAAACAAGATCAAAATCAGGCAAAGAAGATTCAAGACAAGAACAAATCGAAGGAAACAAGAGTTAACAGTTCTTACTCTTCCTCCTCCTCGTCGGAGCTAAGCACGGAGAAGTCAAAATCCGCCTCGCGCGTCCTGGCGCGAGGAGCTGGAGGAGTAGGCGCCCTCGGCCGCTTGGCGGGCTCAGGGGCGGTGGTCTGAGAAGATCCCGCCCCAGTTGTCGCCGAGGCCCGAGGGGCGGCAGGAGCGTTAGCCCCAGCCCGGGAAGACCCTCCTCCAGCCGCCGCTGAAGCGCGGGGTATTCCCTTGGCGGCCTTGCTCGTCGTGGTGGCGCGCGTCGGGCGGCGCTGCGGCTGCTTGCCCGCCGGCCGCTCCGCCGCGTCCGCGGCTTTGCGGAGGCGCCTTCTCGCTGGAGCCGGAGGACTTGCCGGTGGCGGTGAACTCCCCGAGGATGAAGAGGAACCAAGGTTCAGAGACCCGCCCGAGTCTTCAGCGGAATAGCTCGATTCGGCCCCTTGCTCGGCGGGCTCGCTCGACTCTATACCTTGACCGGTGGCCTCGCTCGTCCCAGCAGGTTGCCCGGCAGGCTTTATCAGCTTGAGGATCTCTTCCTCCTCGGCCAGACTCACTGCCTCCGCTGCATCTGCCTCCTCCAAGGTATACCCGAACTCGCCCGCGGCCGCGGCTTCGGCTGCCTCCTCCAACCTGGTGGCAATATAAGCCATCTCATCATCGGTGGTGTCGCGGGTGAGGCCCTTCTTCTCGTCGGGGTTGATTGGCAGCTCCACCAAGTTATCGAAGAACGTTTGCACGGCATCGTCAGAAGGCTCCCGCCAAGTGGGGTCAATCCCATGGGAGTCACACCATGGCATCGCCGCGCGGATAGCGCAGAGCGACGAATTGTTGCATAGCGGAACTACCCCCCGCGGCAATGCAAACCACTCTGGACGCTTGGGGTCGTGCTTGAACAGCTCACGGAGCATCCCTTTGAGCTCCAGGACAGTGAAATTGTAGTTGAGGCCTGGGCGCAGCCTCATAAAGTCCGCCGCGTTGACAAATTCCCAAGCAGGACTCTTCCTCTCCTGCAAGGGAGCAATGCGGCGGCGAAGGAAATCTGCTCCGACAGCCCCTACAGTGAGCTTGGCTTGCCGGAGGCGAAGAATCCTAGTGGTGGCTATCTTCAGCTTGTCGTCCTCAGGGGCCAGGTCACTCCAGTCATTGCCGCGCACTATTGCAACTTGGCGCGGGGCAGTGAACTGCTGGGGTTCGTCCTCCATGATCCAGCACCAGTTAGCCCTCCACTCCTCCCACTTGCCGCGGAGCTCTCCAGTCAAGTACGCCTCTTTCTTATGAAGCCTAAATATCCAAGAAATCCCGCCGGACAGAGGAGACCCAGACTCGACTCGAGGCGTAAAATAATGGCGGAAGAGGGCTACGTTGGGGTACACTCCGACAAAGTTCTCGCACAGATGTGCGAAAACGGCCATGGTCAAGACAACGTTTGGGGTGAAATCAAGGAGATGAAACCCGTAGGTATTCATGATATCACAGAAGAATTCGGAATATGGTGGGCAGAGTCCGCAATGGAAGAACAGAGCAAAATAGGCGTACCCTCCCGGAAACATGTCGCAGGCCTCGGCGGGGAGTACCCTGGTGTGCGGGTGCGCTTTTGTCTCCCTCGACCAGAAGAGGTAGAAGGAGTCCTTCAGCTCCCTCGCGCCGAGCCTCGGCGGGAAGACCACCATCTTCTTCCGCATTGCCGCTAGCTTCAGTGCCCTGGCGGACTTCGCAGCTTTCACCTTGTCGCTCTTCGGGGCCATGGCGGGGACGGCGGGGGAAGTCGACGGCGCTGGAGAGACTGGCGGCGGCGGAGGAAGGGCGGAGCGCTGCTCTCTTTCGACCTTCGGGGAGGAGGAGAGCGGCGGGGGTTTCTGGAGGTTGAAGAAGCAATGAGCGAATGAGGGGAACTGCCCCTGTTTCCCCTGCTTTTAAGGGGGAAAGGGGGGCGTTCCGCATTTCCCCCATTAAAGAAACAGGCCACGATCCCTCCCACGACGCCGCAATCGACGCGTGCCGTTAGGGAGGGGCGCGGTGGATACGGAGTGGGATACGGCGCGCCGTGGGCCGCGTGTGCCCGTGCACTGTTTTGGGCCTGGCCGAACAGCGCTCGGCACCGTGTGTGGCCCAGGCCCGGGGGCTCCTGTCGGTGTACTAAAGTAGGGGTACCTTAGTATCCCGACTTGTGCACGGGCAGTAGCAGCGTCCCGTGGCAGGGCTTGCCACGCGCCCGCCAAGGCCCACTCTGGATCCTTTGGAGCCATTCAAGAACAAAGTATTCAAGTTAAAGAAACAAGACCCCGGCAAGAGGAGCTTGCCGGGAAGGCCGCTCCAGGCTCAAAACCACCCTTTTGACACAAGACCCTGGCAAGAGGAGCTTGCTAGGAAGGCCAAAACATGGCATTTCAGGAGACTTGCCGTGGCGCCTCGCGCGCCCCGGCAAGGCCCGGAGAGCGACAAGCTCCCGGGCGCGACAAGTTATCAACCGCGGCAAGGTGCAAGCCGCGGCAAGCTTCCACTACGTGCCCGCGCTCCAGCTCATCCGGCCACGCGTCGCCCTGGGGCCCTTCCAGGGGCACGTGGCGGAAGGCTGTGCAGCCTGGGGTACACGGTGGCAAGCCGCGATGACGAGGCCACCATCGTGGCGAACGGAGACGCCCTGACGGACGCTTTTTTGCACTGTTTGGGGCGACGGCGACGGGCATTCAATACCCTTGTCCCCTGCCGTCAGGGTTAGGTACAGAACACTATACATACACTATTCCAACTACTACCGTTTTTACGTTTTTACCCTCACCTACGTTGCCACCTGTCGGTGACCCCTTTGACCTACAAAAGGAGGCCCATGCGCAACGTAGAGGTGGTTCCGATCCTTGATCACTCTCACGCTCGGTGTTTCCAGCGACAAGCACTGTAGTTCTCCTCGCTCCCAAGCTAAGAACACAATACAAACCAAGGCAGGAGTAGGGTTTTACGCATCCATGCGGCCCGAACCAAGGTAAACTGCTCGCGTGCTCGCCTCGATCCGCTCTTCGTGCACCCTTCGCTCCCTTGCCGTACCGAAAAGGGGCTCCGGTCCCATAGGTGTTCGTGGGCGATCCGTTTCCCTGACAGGCACTGGTGAGATTGACGAACGCTGACTGACGAACTGACGAAGCTGCACTGTTGCATGTAAAGTTCAGTTAACTTTTCTGAAACTCACAGAAACAGTGCACGCCAGGTGTTTGACGAAATGATTTTGGCATGTGGAAAATCTTGCTGGAGCTGATATTTGGTGGAGTGGTCTCTTGATGTATCTAGAGGCTGCCTGAATTTTCACAGAACTTTTGGAAGAAGGAAAATATGAATTTCACCAAAATTTGCAAATCTGGTCCAAACTTGGAGCAAGTGAAATTTGAAACTTTTGAACTGTAGACCAGTGAAACAAGATGGATCCAGGTTGTGGGTGCTAAGGACTATCCAGGGGAGTTGGTTTGGAAACAAAACTCAAAGTGAACATGGTGGTCCCTTTGCAAATCACCATGGCTTATTTCAAAGGACAGAAATTGCTTTTGTTGCAAATTAATTAGAAGAAAAATTCCAATAAGGTTGAAACTTGCTGGAATTGATGAGAGACTTGCCTCAAGGTGAAAAGGAGGTTTTGGAGAGAAATATTTTCATTGGGTGCCATGGAGGAGAAAAGTTTGAGAGGGAAGACAAGTCCAATATTCTTATAAGGTGGATATTCATGGAGGGGAAAGAACCAAATAAACCCTTTGAAAATCAACTTGTGTTTGAGCTAACACAAGAAGCAAACCTTCAAGACCAGAATCAAGCTTGAGAAGAACGCACAAACTTTGGTCAGAAAAGATTTTAGAAGGGTTTTCAAGAGAAGATCAAATATCCCCCTTCCAAAAGGCCAAAAGTTTGGAAGAAAACAAATCCCAAAAATTGGAGTGTTACAATATTCCCGAGGACGATAGTATGTCTATTATCCTTGGTAGACCCTTTTTGAATACTTGAGGGGCTGTTATTGATTGCAACAAAGGCAATGTCACTTTTCATGTCAATGGTAATGAGCATACGGTACACTTTCGGAGGAAACAACCTCAAGTCCACAGTATCAATTCTATTGGAAAGATTTCAACGATTATTATTGGAGGTTTTGAATTCCCTCTTCCTACTGCCAAGAAGAAATATGATATTCTTATTGTGGGGGATATACATATCCCCATTGAGGTAACCTAGTGTTATTCGAAAATTCTCCGTTTTCATGTTATTCGGAAAGAGTTTATTAACAAGACCTGATAAACCTTGTTAATGGATTCCTTTTGATGAGCATGATATAGTTGAATCTACATAGCACAACCTTCTGTACCCTTATTTTAATTTCCGTTATTTAGATTAAATAAAGCAAAAAATAGTATTATCTGCCTGTTTCCTGAGTTATCCGTGCAATAAAAAAAAGTATCCCGAAAATAAAAGTTCTCCAAATGCCCCGAAAATGAGATATGATTTTTTCTAGAATATTTGAGAATATTTGGCACTAAGAACATAGCAGGGGGAGCCAACACCTGTCCACGAGGGTGCAGGGCACGCCCACCCCCCTGGGAGCGCCCCCTGCCTCGTGGGCCCTACGTGGCCCCCCTCCACTTACTCCAGCACCCACACACTCCTTATACCTCCAGAAAAAATCACGACACAGCTCAAACTCGTGTTCTAGCTCATCTTGCTGCCATTTTCGATCTCCTTGCTCAAAGCTCCATTCCCAAAACTGTTTGGGAGATTGTTCTTTGGTATGTGACTCCTCCAATGGTCCAATTAGTTTTTGTTCTAGTGCTTTATTTATTGCAATTTTTTGCTGCCTAGGTGACCCTGTTCTTGAGCTTGCATGGAAAATTTATTGGGCCGCAAGTAGTTCTAATGCATGATATAGTCTCTAGGCACTTGTAGGAGTAGTTGCTATCAATCTTGTTGAGTTTGGTTCACTTTTATTTTGAATCCCTAAAATTTTCAGAATTTTCAGAGGAAGAAAATGATGAGGAGACTGTTGCGAGGCTCTTCTAGTCAAAACTCAAAGGATAAGCAGAAGGAAGAGAATAAGAAGCCCAAATACAATATCCCTCGCACTGCGGAAGTTCGGCCATGTGAATGGCCTTGCAATGAGTTCTTGGAAGCCGCAGGGATCTATAAAGACTTTTATTATTTGGCAAAGAATGCAGGCATCACCAACTTCCTCCATGACCAGCATGAACAGTATCTCTTGCTCACTAATATTTTCACGCAAAACTTTCATTTTCATGCTAAGAAATCACCACCTTCAGTGGAGTTTCATTTATATGATGAGGTTAAGGACATGTCGTTCTTTGAATTTTGTCAAGTATGTAAGATACCCTTTGCTGGTAGTTTTGAGGAACCACGTCGTAAGGATGTTGAGGGATTTATCGATATGATAGCTGTAGGGAAAACGAGGCAAGTTTTAGGGGCAATAATTACCAGTATACATTTTCCTGTTCTCCGCTACTTCGCGATATTTGCTAGTAGATAATTAATTGGTCGCGGGAATAGTGGGAATCTTAGTGCCCCTGATATTTTTATTTTGTGCCATGCTTTGTTTCGAGATACAACTTTTAGCTTTGGCGCTGTTGTTGCTAAACGATTAAGTCTGAACCGTACAAAGGGTCCCATCTTCGGACGCATCTTTGCTTCACGCCTTGCTGAACACTTTAGAATACCTATTAAGCATCATGAGAAGGAAGAAATCTTGCTGGCCCCGGCTTATTTAAATTATAAGAGTGTGATAGCACATGATTTCATTGTTAAATATAAGAAGAAGTTGCTTAAGTATAAATTGATGTTTGGTGAAAGATATTGTGAGATTATTACCTTGCCTGCACCATCTTTGTTTGATTTACTTTTAGGCACGTACCTCGTTTTGCCGGATGCCATTTATGTGTACTGCAGCCAAGCACAAGCTTCAGAGCCAGAGCCGGAACGACCACTTTACCCTTATCAGCAGTCGGTTTATCGGTGGGATCCGGATGAGATTGCCAACCAGTGGCACCCAGAGGACGCTCCTCCATGCACTAGAGAGAGTAGCTTTGATCCATGGCAATAGACCAACTTAGGCCAAAAGCCTAAGCTTGGGGGAGTACGTATTTCTCACCGACATTACATTCATGTTCACACACTTGCTCCAGTAGTCAGTGCTCATACTTTTTAGCTAGTTTACTTTTCATGCCTCTAGCAGTAGTAATTAAAAGAAAACCCAAAAAGATTTCTCATTCTTCTTTTGCTTGTTGGGAGCTTTCCCGTGTAAATAGTTTCTTCTCTTTTCTTTGGGGGTCTAGAGGAGAAGACCATGATTGAAAATGCTTATTGGCTCTCGTATGCATTATTGTTGAATTAACCATTAGCCATATTACTTTGTCTTCTCTCTTGTATAAAAGGCTTGCAGATTCTAGCTTAGTCCAATGCACGTGCACTATTATTATTATCCACACCGTTCGGTCATGCGAGTGAAAGGCAATAATGACGATATATGATGAATTGATTGAGATGAGAAAAATTAGTATGAACTCGACCTCTCTTGTTTTTGTAAATACGATAGTTCATCATTCCTGGTTCAGCCTATTATGAATGAAGCATGCTTGCAATAACAATTAGAGATCATAGCTGCTCATGCCATGCTTAATTAGCTAGGAGTTTATAATGGTTTACCTTACGTGCCAAAATGATATTAAAATGGTTGTGATGTGGTATCATAGGGTGGTATCCTCCTTTGAACGATTCAAATAGTTTGACTTGGCACATGTTCACGCATGTAGTTGAAACAAAATCAACATAGCCTCCACGATATTTATGTTCATGGTGATTTATATCCTACTCATGCTTGCATTCATTGTTGATTAATCTTAATGCATGCTCATGACTGTTGTCGCTCTCTAGCTGGTCGCTTCCCAGTCTATTTCTAGCCTTCACTTGTACTAAGCGGGAATACTGCTTGTGCATCCACTTCCATAAACCCCAAAGTTATTCCATATGAGTCCACCATACTTTCCTATATGCGGTATCTACCTGCCGTTCCAAGTAAATTTGTATGTGCCAAACTCCAAACCTTCAAATGAAATTTTGTTTTGTATGCTCGAACAACTCATCTATCAACTAGGGTTGTCTATATCTTCCATGCTAGGTGGGTTATTCTCACGATGAGTGGGCTCCGCTCATCAGTCATGAGAAAATGGCTGGTAACCTGGATGCCCAGTCCCATGCTGAAATCATAATAATTAAACGAAAATCCCCAAGGGTTGTTGCAGGTTTGGACGGTACCCGTTGTTTCGGGCTAGCCGTGGAGTGTGCTTGTTGGTGGTTGGAGGAGTATATACTTTACCATTCTGTTTGGGAACTGCCTATAATGTGTGTAGCATGGAAGATATCGAGATTATTGGTTGTTATGTTGACAATGAAAGTATACCACTCAAAATATTATTCATCTCTATTTCAAAATCGAGCTCTGGCACCTCTACAAATCCCTGCTTCCCTCTGCGAAGGGCCTATCTATTTACTTTTATATTGAGTCATCATCCTCTTATTAAAGAGCACCAGTTGGAGAGCACCCCTCTCATTTGCATGTATTTCTATTCATTTACATTGAGTATGATTGTGACTGGATCTCTTTTACCATGAATTACAATGTCTAGTCAGTCCTTGATCTTCAAAGGTACTCTGCATTTATGTTTTGCGGTCTCATAAAGGGCTAGCGAGATACCATCTTGTTATGTCATATCATGATTGTTTTGAGAAAGTGTTGTCATCCGAGATTTATTATTGTTGATCGCTAGTTGATCATGCCATTGATATGAGTAGTCATGCGACCTGAAAGTTATTGTGAATGTGGTTAGTTCATGATCTTTGCTGAAAACTTGAATGCCGGCATTACATATTTACAACAACAAGAGCAAATAGAGTTTGTCAAAGTTTTTCTTTATCACTTTCAGTTTATCAACTGAATTGCTTGAGGACAAGCAAAGTTTTAAGCTTGGGGGAGTTGATACGTCTCTAACGTATCTACTTTTCTAAACACTTTTGCCCATGTTTTGGCCTCTAGCTTGCATGATTTGAATAGAAATAGCCCGGACTGACGTTGTTTTCAGCAGAACTGTCAAGGTGTTACTTTTGTGCAGAAATAAAAGTTCTCGGAATGACCTGAAATTCAACAGAGATTTATTTTGGAATATATAAAAAATACCTGCGGAAAGAACAAGACCAGGGGGCCCACACCCTGTCCGCGAGGGTGGCGGGCGTCCCCTGGGCGTGCCCCCCTACCTCGTGGGCCCCTAATGCTCCACCGACATCACCCCCGACTCCATAGATTAACTTTCGGGGAGAAAAAAATCAGAGAGAAGGATTCATCGCGTTTTACGATACGGAGCCACCGCCAAGCCCTAATCTCTCTCGGGAGGGCTGATCTGGAGTCCGTTCGGGGCTCCGAAGAGTGGAGATCGCCGCCGTCGTCATCATCAACCTTCGTCCATCACCAATTCCATGATGCTCACCGCCGTGCGTGAGTAATCCCATCGTAGGCTTGCTGGACGGGGATGGGTTGGACGAGATTTACCATATATTCGAGTTAGTTTTGTTAGGGTTTCATCCCTAGTATCCACTATGTTCTAAGATTGATGTTGCTATGACTTTGCCATGCTTAATGCTTGTCACTAGGGCCCGGTGCCATGATTTCAGATCTGAACCTATTATGTTTTCATGAATATATGTGTGTTCTTGATCCTTTCTTGCAAGTCAATAGTCACCTACTATGTGTTATGATCCGGCAACCACGAAGTGACAATAACCGGGACCACTCCGGTGATGACCGTAGTTTGAGGAGTTCATGTATTCACTATGTGTAAATGCTTTGGTCTGGTACTCTATTAAAAGGAGGCTTTAATATCCCTTAGTTTCCACTAGGACCCAGCTGCCACGGGAGGGTAGGACAAAAGATGTCATGAAAGTTATTTCCCATAAAAATGTATGACTATATTCGAAATACATGCCTACATTACATTGATGCACCGGAGCTAGGTCTGTGTCACCCTATGTTATAACTATTACATGAGGAATCGCATCCGACATAATTATCCATCACCGATCCAATGCCTACAAGCTTTTCACATATTTCTTGTTGCTTATTTACTTTACCGTTGCTACTGTTGCAATCACTCCAAAAACTACTACCGTTACTTTTATCGATGTTACCGTTACTTCCATATTACTTTGCTACCAAGTTACCTTGCTGCAGATATTAAGTCTTCCAGGTGTGGTTGAATTGACAACTCAACTGCTAATACTTGAGAGTATTCTTTGGCCCCCTTTGTATCGAGCCAATAAATTTGGGTTGAATACTTTACCCTCGAAAATTGTTGCGATCCCCTACACTTGTCGGTTATCAAGTATCATTCTTGGTGCGACAGGCATGCATGAATCCTTGTTGTTTCTTGGAGGCCGGCGTCTGATTTGGGGATTTACACCATAGTTAGATGTAGATGTTGTTGTATCAGTTCGTCATTACCGACGGATCGCCTGATTTGGTAAGCAGAAAAAGGTCTGGCTGGTTGCAGTTCACCGTCTGATCTCACTCGTAGCTGGCAATGGCATGCATGCAACCTTGTATATATATATGCACTTTACGTTTGTGCTCCCACTATCGGACTACGTTTCTGGCCCAATATATGATGTATGGTCCCTAATTAGCTCGGCCTTGATTGGGCCATCGCACTCAATGCCTTGCCCCAGGGCCGGCACAGGCACACTCTGATCATTTGACAAAGTATTTCAGAGGATGAAACTTATAGAACTTTGCAACTCGACGAATTCCCACGCATTCAAAAGGCTCGGGAATTCACACGAAAACAACTGTGGCTCTTCATGAATCAGGAAGACATATCAAGTACTACCACCACTACAGAAAAAACATATTAAGCCAAGTGTGCAAACTAGCCGACGAAGACTGAATTTACCTTGGCAATAGCTAGGCCAGGTCGACCACTCAGGGTAAAGCACTCGGTTTAAGTCCTATCGGCATACGGACGAAAGTCGAGTGCCTTTCGCAGGGGCCTCCGCAAACATATAAGATGAGGTGAAATCAGCAACCCACGGCAAAAAAAAGCTCCATGGAGGTCGAGCTCTGTTTTGGATCTTCCGTAAATTAGCAAGTAGCAACAATACAATAAGACTAGATAGTTGACTTGCATCCCGATTGAGAGTGCAACCAAGAAGTGGTGATGTAGAAGTAGTTGTCAAGGCCACTACAACATGTGGTGATCATCCTCCTAGCCTCGACAACGTGTCGTGCAGCCACTTTGTCAAAAAAGTGGTGTAGGCATACGTTATTTAAGAATGTGGTGCATCCAACTCCCAGCACCAGATCTCAATTAGTGCTTCTCCAACTCCAAGGATGTCTGATAGACATGGTTCATCTCCTGAGCCCACATATGATGGATTCATGGAGGAGGATATTCCGTTCAAGAAGAGGAACTCTGATGTGGTCGAAGTAATCAATGTTAGCGATGATGATACTATTGTCCCGGTCCGACCGACCTAGATCTTGTGGGCAATCCTCAAGAAGAAAGTAGCCACGGGAGGCATCGCGGCCGTGGTTGTCTTCCTGGTTGTGGACGCGGAAGCGGACACCAACCAAACTCTGTAGGTAAGTCGGTGCAGTATTTCGTCCTCACAAGGCACCTAGTGTTGGTCGATAGTGCTCTCTTCTCCAATGCCTAACAGACGGCTATTCACAACGCAATCACCTTATCGAGTGGCTGACATCCATCTTCAAGTTCAATGTAGTTAGGAGGGTGAAAGTAATGAAAGTTTGGAACAAGACGATAGCCACACATTCAAAAGGCACAGGAATTCGAACGGAAATAGGGCGGCCCTTCTGGGATGAGGAAGTCGCATGAAACGCCATCACCACGATAGCCAAACATACTAAGCCAAGTGTGCAAACATCCTGGCGAAGGCTGAATTCACCTCGGCAACATCGACGCCCAGTGTGACACTCGTTGAACTGCACTCAACCTACATCCTATCGGCATACAGATGTAAGTCGATTGCCTTTTGTCGGGGCCTCTGCAATCATATAAGTAGAGGTGAAATCAGCATCTCAAGAAAAAAAAAGAGCTCCATGCAGCGGAGCTTGAGATGTATTTTGTATCTTCGGTAAATTAGCAAGTAGCAAAAATATAATGAGAGTACATACTTGACTTGAATCCCGATTGAGAGGGCATCCAAGAAGTGGTGATGCAGTACGGATGCTCCAGGCTCAACAATCAAGTGGTGAGGCGTGTGGTGATCATCCTTCCAACCTCTACAGGAAGTGGCGCCACAAATTTGTAAGAAATGTGTTGTAGTCACATTATATTTGAGAATGTGGAGCATCCACTTTTTATTTAAGCATGTGGTTTCTTTAGGTGGCCACCGCACAGAAAGTGTGCACCCCGCACAAAATCCCAGTGCCTGCCCCAACTACTAGTGAGCTGCAGTGTGTGGCCACTGTTACGGGACATGGAAGACACTCATAAAGGTGAAAGGCTTCAAATTTGCTAACAGAAGACACCCATAAGGATGTGAGCATAAGTGAAATACTTCCCCAACAAAACAGACAGAGACACTAATTTCACCCTATATTAGTTTTGAATATCATTTATCACTGCAATTCATTAGTAAATGTAAGATCTTGAAACGATATACATATCTCTCCTAGATATTTCCTTGTTGTATAGTATTAATTGTATATAGTTCCAATGAAGCAGCTGCATGAAGAGCGAGGACTATCATCTTGGTAAGGAACACGGTTCATGCTGTCCTATTTTTATCCAGGAAACATGGTTCATATTGCTTGGTCGACAAGATCATGTTCATATACTAATTACTTATGCCAAGTTGCCACTCCTAATTAATTGCCACTTATTCCCTCAACCTTTGGCTATATATGTTCGTATACAGCAAAGGAGAATCATATAACCACATCCCAAACTACAAAAATATAAGAGAAAAAATAGTCAACTGGTCGAGCCCCAATCTGAGAGAACCAGCAGACGAAGACCCCCTTGACGATAGCCCTCCAGTGGTGATTCATCTCGAAATGGGAGTGCAAGGAGGAAGAACCAACGAGCGAGTACTTGTCCAATATCCTCAAGAAAAATCCAAGAGAAATGCATTGGAAGGAGGTCGATGTTCCCATCTGGTTGAAGGAACTCAAATTATACAAGAACGGGGAGTGAAGGTCCTCGTCAATAAAAGAGAAAACAGCAAGACGGATTGGGTAAGTTGTTCTCCGATCCAAATCTTGGCAACACTAGCGATCTAATTTATATGTCTATTATATTTTGATCTTAGAGACTTGGAAGTACATAGCTATAAGGTGTGTGTACATATACATCCCCTGCAAGGTAGGAGTGTGGTCATGGAATTCACATAGGTAGCCAAGTGACATCCGTTTCCATGGATCCATTTCCTAGGTAGTTATTTACCTTAGGATGACTACCCTTAGCTAGTGTTGGTTAACTTGTCATATGTGCTATATTGATTGTTAGTTATTATATGACTACGGATGATGATTGAATTGTTATATGATCATGATGACCATGTTCTAGAATAATGACTAGTTATTTTATATATTAGACAATGAATGGTAAGTGGATGTATGACTAAGATGATGATGTTGAGTTATTATTATGTGACTACAAATGATGAACTATTACACCATTGGGTGGAATAAACATGGATTTGATTAAACTGGATGGATTCAAGTGTGCAAGTTGAATTAGTGGGATGATATGATGTTGGGACGGCACACACGTGCTGAATCTCGTTCATCAAAAAAATGTTGGTCTGTCGCACCCAATGCTATAGATAATAGATACGTACTAATGGAACTAATACTAGCATTATTTTACAGCTCATAACCCCTGTTTATATATGCCTCAAAAAGGAATGACGTGCGTGTAAACCATCTAGTTTTCGCTGCAGGCGCGCAGGGAAACAGTCAGGAGCCTCGCCATCCTCTCACCACAGGGAAACAGTGAGGTGCCTCCCAGTCTTGGAGCGGAAGGCAGTGCGTACGTCTGCAGCGTGAAGAATACCGGTACGTCGTCGTTTCTCCCTTCTTTTTGTTTTTGATTGCATTTTTTATTTTCCATGAGAGACTAATGCCGGCACCAGCTCAGAGTCGTCGTCATGGCTGAGTAGCTGGCCAGCTCGTCCCTGGACCGGACCTCGTTGTTCTTCAAGTGGTCAGCTGGATCCTTGGCCACGCTTACGACTGCTCCGGCGGTTAGGCACGGCCGGCCGGTATCTTTCTTGGTGCGACATGCATGCATGAATCCTTGTTGTTTCCTGGAGGCCGGCATGTGATTTGGTGCTTTACATCAGAGTTAGATGTAGACGTTGTTGTATCAGTTCGCTATTACCGACGGATCGCCTGATTTGGTAAGCAGAAAAATGGCCGGCTGGTTGCAGTCCACCGTCTGATCCCAATCGTAGCTGGCAATGGCATGCATCCAACCTTGTATATATAATTATATATGCACGTTACGTTTGTGCTCCAACTATCGGACTACGTTTGTTGCCCAATACGTGATGTATGGGCCCCTAATTAGCTCGGCCTTCATTGGGCCGTCGCACTCAATGACATACCCTAGGGCCGGCACATGCGCCTTCTGATCATTTGACAAAGTACTTCAGAGGATGAAACTGATGGAACTTTGCAACTCGACGAATGCCCACGGATTCAAAAGGCTCGGGAATTCACACGAAAACAACGGTGGCTCTTCTGGAATCAGGAAGTCATATCAAGTACGACCAGCACTACAGAGAAAACATATTAAGCTGAGTGTGCAAACTAGCTGACAAAAACTGAATTCACCTTGGCAATAGCTAGGCCGGGTGGGCCACTCAGGGGAATGCACTCGGTATACGACCTATCCACATACGGACGAAAGTCGAGTGCCTTTCACCGCGGCCTCCGCAAACATATAAGATGAGATGAAATCAGCAACCTACGGCAAAGAAAAAAGCTCCATGGAGGTCGAGCTTTGTTTTGCATCTTCGGTAAATTAGCAAGTAGCAACAATACAATAAGACTAGATAGTTGACTTGCATTCCGATTGAGAGTGCAACAAAGAAGTGGTGATGCAATAGTAGTTCCCGAGGCCTGTACAACATGTGGTGATCATCCTCCTGGCCTCTACAACGTGTGGTGCAGCCACTTTGTCAAAAAAGTGGTGTAGTCACACTTTATTTAAGAATGTGGTGCATCCAACTCCCAGCGGCGGATCTCAATTAGTACTTCTCCAACTCCAAGGATGTCTGATAGACATGTCTCACCTCCTAATCCCACATTAGATGGATTCATGGAGGAGGATATTCCATTCAAGAAGAGGAACTGTGATGTGGTCGAAGTAATCCATTTTAGCGATGATGATAGTATTGTCCCGGTCCGACCGACATAGATCTTTGGGACTACCCTCAAGAAGAAAGTAGCCACGAGAGGCATCGCGGCTGTGGTCCTCGTCCTGGTCGTGGACGCAGAAGTGGACGCCAACCAAGCTCTGTAGGTAAGTCGGTGCAGTATTTCGTCCTCACAAGGCACCTGGTGTTGGCCGATAACGTTGTTTTCTCCAATGCCTAACAGGTAGCTATACACAGCGCCATCACCTTCTCGAGTGGATGACAGCCATCTTCAAATTCAAAGTAGTCCGGAGGATGAAAGTAATGAAAGTTTGGAACAAGACGAATGGCCACACATTCAAAAGGCTCAAGAATTCGCATGAAAATAGGGGCGGCCATTCTGGGATGAGGAAGTCGCATGAAACGCCATCACCACCACAGGAAAACATACTAACCCAAGTGTGCAAACATCCCGGCGAAGGCTGAATTCACCTCGGCAACAACTTCGCCAGGAGTGACACTCGGCGAAATGCACTCAGCCTGCATCCTATCGGCATACAGATGTAGATCGATGCCTTTTGTCGGGGCCTCTGCAAACATATAAGCCGAGGTGAAATTAGCATCTCAAGACAAGAAAGAGCCCCATGGAGCGGAGCTCGAGCTATATTTTGTATCTTCGATAAATTAGCAAGTAGCAAAAATATAATAAGAGTACATACTTGACTTGAATCACGATTGAGGGCGCAGCCAAGAAGTGGTGATGTAGTAGGGGTGCTCCAGGCTCAACAATCAGGTGGTGCGGCATGTGGTGATCATCATTCCGACCTCTACAGCATCTGGTGCAACCACTTTGTAAGAAAAGTGTTGTGGTCACATTATATTTGAGAATGTGGTGCATCCACTTTTTATTTAAGCATGTGGTTTCTTTTAGCGGCCAGCGCACAGAAAGTGTGCACCTCGCACGAAATCCCAGTGCCTGCCCAAACTAATGATGAGCAGCAACGTGTGCCCACGATTACGGGACATGGAAGACACCCATAAAAGTGAAATGCTTCAAATTTGCAAAAAGAACACACCCATAAGAAGGCGAGCATAAGTGAAATACTTCCCCAACCAAACAGACACTAATTGTACCCTATATTAGTTTTGAATATCATTTAACACTGCAATTCTATAGTCAATGTAAGATCTTGAAACGATATACATATCTCTCCTAGATATTTCCTTGCTGTATAGTATTAATTGTACATATTTCCGATGAAGCAGCTGCACGAAGAGCAATGACTCTCATTTTAGTAAGGAACACGGTTCATGTTGTCCAATATTGGCCAGGAAACAAGGTTCATACTGCCTGGTCAACAAGATCATGTTCATATACTAATTACTTATGCCAGACTGCCACTCCTAATTAATTTCCATAATTAATTGCTACTTATTCCCTCAACCTTTGGCTATATATGTTCGTATACAGCAAAGGAGAATCATATAACCACAGCCCAAACTACAAAAATATAAGAGAAAGAATAGTCAACTCGTCAAGCCCCAATCTGAGAGAAGCAGCGGACGAAGATCACCTTGACGAAAGCCCTCCAGTGGTTATTCATCTCGAAATGGGAGTGCAAGGAGGAAGAACCAACGAGCAAGTACTTGTCCAATAAACTCAAGAAAAAGCCAAGAGAAATGCATTGGAAGGAGGTCGATGTTCCCATCTGGTTGATGGAACTCAAATTATACAAGAACGGGGAGTGAAGGTCCTCGTCAATAAAAGGGAAAACAGCAAGACGGACTAGGTAAGTTGTTCTCCGATCCAAATCTGGGCAGCACTAGCGATCTAATTTATATATCCATTATATTTTGATCTTAGAGACTTAGAAGTACATAGCTATAAGGTGTGTGTACATATACATCCCCTGCCAGGTACGAGTGTGGTCATGGAATTCACATAGGTAGCCAAGTGACATCCGTTTGCATGGATCCGTTTCCTAGGTAGTTATTTACCTTAGGATGGCTACCCTTAGCTAGTGTTGGTTAAGTTGTCATATGTGCTATATTGATGGTCAGTTATTATATGACTACGAATGATGATTGAATTGTTATATGATCATGATGACAATGTTCTAGAATAATGACTAGTTATTATATATATATGACAATGAATAATGAGTAGATGTATGACTAAGATGATGATGAAGAGTTATTATTATGTGACTACAAATGATGAACTATTATATCATTGGGTGGAATAAACACGGATTTGATTATAGTGGATGGATTCAAGTGTGCAAGTTGAATTAGTGGGATGATATGATGTTGGGACGGCACACTCGTGTTGAATCACATTCATAAAAAAAATGTTGGTTTGTCGCACCCAACGCTATAGATAACAGATACGTATTAATGGAAATAATAGTAGCATTATTTTACAGCTCATAACCCCCATTTATATATGCCTCAAAAACGAGTGCCGTGCGTGTAACCCGTTTAGTTTTCGCTGCAGGCGTGGAGGGGAACAGTCAGGAGCCTCGCCATCCTCTCGCTGCCGGGAAACAGTGAGGTGCCTCCCAGTCTTGGAGCGGAAGACAGTGCATACGTCTGCAGCGTGAAGAATGCCGGTACGTCGTCGTTTCTTCCTTCTTTTTGTTTTTATATGTATTTTTGATTTTCCACAAGAGACCAACGCCAACACCAGCTCAGAGTCGTCGTCGTGGCCGAGCAGCAAGCTAGCTCATCCCTGAAGCGTGCGGACCTCGTTGTTCTTCAAGTGGTCAGCTGGATCCATGGCCATGCTAACGACTGCTCCGGTGGTCAGGGACGGGCGGCCGGTATCGTTCTTGGTGTGACATGCATGCATTATTCCTTGTCGTTTCTTGGAAGCTGGCGTGTGATTTGGGGATTTACACCAGAGTTAGATGTAGACATTGTCGTATCAGTTCACCATTACCGACAGATCGCCTAATTTCGTAAGCAGAAAAAGGGCCGGCTGGTTGCAGTTCACCGTCTGATCCCACTCGTAGCTGGCAATGGCATGCATGCAACCTTGTATATATAAGCACGTTAGGCTTGTGCTCCCACTATACGATTGTGGCCCAATACATGATGTATGGGACCCTAATTAGCTCAGCCTTGATTGGGCCGTCGCACTCAATGTCGTGCCCTAGGGCCGGCACAGGCGCCCTCTGATCATTTGACAAAGTACTTTAGAGGATGAAACTGCTGGAACTTTGCAACTCGACGAATTCCCATGCATTCAAAAGGCTCGGGAATTCACACTAAAACAACGGTGGCTCTTCAGGAATCAGGAAGTCGTATCAAGTACCACCACCACTACAGAAAAAACATATTAAGCCGAGTGTGCAAACTAGCCGATGAAGACTGAATTCACCTTGGCAATAGCTAAGCAGGGTCGGCCACTCATGGGAATGCACTCGGTCTACGACCTATTGGCATACAGACGAAATTCGAGTGCCTTTCGCCGGGGCCTCCGCAAACATATAAGATGAGGTGAAATCAGCAACCTACGGCAAAAAAAAAAAAGGTCCATGGAGGTCGAGCTCTATTTTGCATCTTCGGTAAATTAGCAAGTACCAACAATACAATAAGACTAGATAGTTGACTTGCATCCCTATTGAGAGTGCAACAAAGAAGTGGTGACGCAGTAGTAGTTGCCGAGGCCTCTACAACATGTGGTGATCATCCTGCTAGCCTCTACAGCGTGTGGTGCAGCCACTTTGTCACAAAAGTGGTGTAGTCACACTTTATTTAAGAATGTGGTGCATCCAACTCTCAGCAGCGGATCTCAATTAGTACTTCTCCAACTCCAAGGATGTCTGATAGACATGGCTCATCTCCTAAGCCCACATTAGATGGATTCATGGCGGAGGATATTCCATTCAAGAAGAGGAACTCTGATGTGGTCGAAGTAATCGATGTTAGCGATGACAATAGTATTGTCCCGATCCGACCGACCCAGATCTTTGGGACTATCCTCAAGAAGAAAGTAGCCACGAGAGGAATCGCGGATGTGGTCCTCATCCTGGTCGTGGACGCAGAAGCGGACGCCAACAAGCTCTGTAGGTAAGTTAGTGCAGTATTTTGTCCTCACAAGGCACCTGGTGTTGGCCAATAACGCTCTCTTCTCCAATGCCTAACAGGCGGCTATTCACAGCGCCATCACCTTCTCGAGTGACTGACAGCCATCTTCAAGTTCAAAGTAGTGCGGAGGATGAAAGTAATGAAAGTTTGGAACAAGACGAATTGCTACACATTCAAAAGGCTCAGGAATTCGCACGAAAATAGCGGCGGTCCTTCTGGGATGAGCAAGTCGCATGAAACACCATCACCACCACAGGAAAACATACTAACACAAGTGTGCAAACATCCCGGCGAAGGCTCACCTCGGCAACAACTACGCCCGTTTTTACACTCGACGAAATGTACTCTACCTACATCCTATCGGCATAGAGATGTAGGTCGATTGCCTTTTGTCGGGGCCTCTGCAAACATATATGCAGAGGTGAAATTAGCATCACATGACAAAAAAGAGCCCCATGGAGCGGAGCTCGAGCTGTATTTTGTATCTTCGGTAAATTAGCAAGTAGCGAAAATATAATGAGAGTACATACTTGACTTGAATCCCGATTAAGAGCGCAGCCAAGAAGTGGTGATGCAGTAGGGGTGCTCCAGCCTCAACAATCAAGTGGTGCGGCATGTGGTGATCATCCTTCCGACCTCTACAGCATGTGGTGCAACCACTTTGTAAGAAAAGTGTTGTGGTCACATTATATTTGAGAATATGGTGCATCCACTTTTTATTTAAGCATGTGGTTTCTTCTGGCGGCCACCGCACAGAAACTATGCACCTCGCACGAAATCCCTGCGCCTGCCCAAACTAATGGTGAGCTGCAGCGTGTGCCCATGGTTACGGGACATGGAAGACACCCATATAGGCGAAAGGCTTCAAATTTGCAAACAAAACACACCCATAAGAAGGCGAGCATAAGTGAAATACTTCCCCAACCAAACAGACACTAATTGCACCCTATATTAGTTTTGAATATCATTTATCACTGCAATTCTGTAGTCAATGTAAGATCTTGCAACGATATACATATCTCTCCTAGATATTTCCTTGATGTATAGTATTAATTGTATATACTTCCGGTGAAGCAGCTGCATGAAGAACGAGGACTATCATTTTGGTAAGGAACAAGCTTCATGTTATCCTATTTTTGGCCAGGAAACAATGTTCATATTGCCTGGTCGACAAGATCATGTTCATATACTAATTACTTATGCCAGGCTGCCAGGCCTAATTAATTGCCATAATTAATTGCTACTTATTCCCTCAACCTTTGGCTATATATGTTCATATACAGCAAAGTAGAATCATATAACCACAGCCCAAACTACAAAAATCTAAAAGAAAGAATAGTCAACTCGTCAAGCCCCCAATCTGAGAGAACCAGCGGACGAAGATCCCCTTGACGAAAGCCCTCCAGTGGTGATTCATCTCGAAATGGGAGTGCAAGGTGGAAGAACCAACGAGTAAGTACTTGTCCAATAACCTCAAGAAAAAGCCATGAGAAATGCATTGGAAGGAGGTCGATGTTCCCATCTGGTTGAAGGAACTCAAATTATACAAGACGGGGAGTGAAGGTCCTCGTAAATAAAAGAGAAGACAGCAAGACGGACTGAGTAAGTTGTTCTCCGATCCAAATCTGGGCAGCACTAGCGATCTAATTGATATGTCCATTATATTTTGATGTTAGAGACTTAGAAGTACATAGCTATAAGGTGTGTGTACATATAGATCACCTGCAAGGTACGAGTGTGGTCTTGGAATTCACATAGGTAGCCATGTGACATCCGTTTACTAGGTAGTTATTTACCTTAGGATGACTACCCTTAGCTAGTGTTGGTTAAGTTGTCATCTGTGCTATATTGATGGTCAGTTATTATATGACTACGGATGATGATTGAATTGTTATATGATGATGATGACCATGTTCTAGAATAATGACTAGTTATTATATAT
>LR738713.1:703939791-703972744 GCA_902687465.1 Secale cereale
TATATATATATGTATGTATATATATATGACAATTAATGATGAGTGGATGTATGACTAAGATGATGATGAAGAGTTATTAACTTATTATTATGTGACTAAATATGATGAACTATTATATCATTGGGTGGAATGAACACGGATTTGATTAAAGTGGATGGATTCAAGTGTGCAAGTTGAATTAGTGGGATGATATGATGTTGGGATGGCTCACACGTGTTGAATCTCATTCATCAAAAAAATGTTGGTCTGTCGCAACCAACGCTATAGATAATAGATACGTATTAATGGAAATAATTGTAGCGTTATTTTACAGCTCATAACCCCCGTTTATATATGCCTCAAAAAGGAGTGCAGTGCGTGTAACCCGTCTAGTTTTCGCTGCAGGCGCGCAGGGAAACAGTCAGGAGCCTCGCCATCCTCTCGCCGCAGGGAAACATTGAGGTGCCTCCCAGACTTGGAGCGGAAGGCAGTGCGTACGTCTGCAGCGTGAAGAATGACGGTACGTCGTCGTTTCTCCCTTCTTTTTGTTTTTGTATGTATTTTTGATTTTCCACGAGAGACCAACGCCAGCACCAGCTCAGAGTCGTCGTCATGGCCGAGCCAGCTAGCTAGCTTGTCCCTGGCGCGTGCGGACCTCGTTGTTCTTCAAGTGGTCAGCTGGATCCACGGCCACGCTAACGACTGCTCCTGTGGTCAGGCACGACCGGCCGGTATCGTTCTTGGTGCGACATGCATGCGTGAATCCTTGTTGTTTCTTCGAGGCTGGCGTGTGATTTGGGGATTTACAGCGAAGTTAGATGTAGACGTTGTTGTATCAGTTCGCAATTACCGACGGATCGCCTGATTTCGTAAGCAGAAAAAGGGCCGGCTGGTTGCTGTTCACCGTTTGATCGCACTCGTAGCTGGCAATGGCATGCATGCAACCTTGTATATATATGCACGTTACGCTTGTGCTCCCACTATAGGACTACGTTTGTGGCCCAATACATGATATATGGGCCCCTAATTAGCTGGGCCTTGATTGGGCGGTCGCACTTAATGTCGTGCCCTAGGGCCGGCACAGGCATCCTCTGATCATTTGACAAAGTACTTCAGAGGATGAAACTGATGGAACTTTGCAACTAGACGAATTCCCACGCATTCAAAAGGCTCGGGAATTCACACGAAAAAAACGGTGGCTCTTCGGGAATCAGGAAGTCGTATCAAGTACCAATACCACTACAGAACAAACATATTAAGCCGACATTGCAAACTAGCCGACGAAGACTGAATTCACCTTGGCAATAGCTAGGCTGGGTCGACCACTCAGGGGAATGCACTGGGTCTATGACCTATCGGTATACGGACAAAAGTCCAGTGCCTTTCGCCGGGGCCTCTGCAAACATATAAGATGAGGTGAAATCAGCAACCCACGGCAAAAAAAAAAGAGCTCCATGGAGGTCGAGCTCTGTTTTGCATCTTCGGTAAATTGGCAAGTAGCAACAATAGAATAAGACTAGATAGTTGACTTGCATCCGATTGAGAGTGCAACAAAGAAGTGGTGATGCAGTAGTAGTTGCCGAGGCCTTTACAACATGTGGTGATCATCCTCCTGGCCTCTACAGCGTGTGGTGCAGCCACTTTCTCAAAAAAGTGGTGTCGTCACACTTTATTTAAGAATGTGGTGCGTCCAACTACCTGCAGCTAATCTCAATTAGTACTTCTCCAACTCCAAGGATGTCTGATAGACATGGATCACCTCCTAAGCCCACATTAGATGGATTCATGGAGGAGGATATTCCATTCAAGAAAAGGAACTCTGATGTGGCTGAAGTAATCAATGTTAGCGATGATGATAGTATTGTCCCGGTCCAACCGACTCAGATCTTTGGGACTATCCTCAAGAAGAAAGTCGCAACGGGAGGCATCGTGGCCGTGGTCCTCGTTCTGGTCGTGGATGTAGAAGGGGACGCCAACCAAGCTCTGTAGGTAACTCGGTGCAGTATTTCGTCCTCACAAGGCACCTGGTGTTGGCCGATAACGCTCTCTTCTCCAATGTCTAACAGGCGGCTATTCACAGCGCCATCACCTTCTTGAGTGGCTGACAGCCATCTTCAAGTTCAAAGTAGTTCGGAGGATGAAAGTAATGAAAGTTTGGAACAAGAAGAATTGCCACATATTCAAAAGGCTCAGGAATTCGCACGAAAATAGCGGCGGCCCTTCTGGGATGAGCAATTCGCATGAAATGCCATCACCACCACAGGAAAACATACTAACCCAAGTGTGCAAACATCCCGGCGAAGGCTGAATTCACCTCGGCAACAACTACGCCCGGTGTGACACTCGGCAAAATGCACTCAACCTACATCCTGTCGGCATAGAGATGTAGGTCGATTTCCTTTTGTAAGGGCCTCTACAAACATATAAGCAGATGTGAAATAAGCATCTCAAGACAAAAAAGAGGCCCATGGAGTGGAGCTCGAGCTGTATTTTGTAACTTCGGTAAATTAACAAGTAGCAAAAATATAATGAGAGTACATACTTGACTTGAATCCTGATTGAGAGCGCAGCCAAGAAGTGGTGATGCAGTAGGGGTGCTCCAGGCTCAACAATCAAGTGGTGCGGCATGTGGTGAACATCCTTCCGACCTCTACAGCATGTGGTGCAACCACTATGTAAGAAAAGTCTTGTGGTCACATTATATTTGAGAATGTGGTGCATCCACTTTTTATCTAAGCATGTGGTTTCTTATGGCGGCCACCGCACATAAAGTGTGCACCTTGCATGAAATGCCAGTGCCTGCCCAAACTAATGGTGAGCTGCAGCGTGTCCCCACGGTTACGGGACATGGAAGACACCCATAAAGGCGAAATGCTTCAAATTTGCAAACAGAACACACCCATAGGAAGGCGAGCAGAAGTGAAATACTTCACCAACCAAACAGACACTAATTGCACCCTATATTAGTTTTGAATAGCATTTACCACTGCAATTCTATAGTCAATGTAAGATCTTGAAACGATATACATATCTCTCCTAGCCGACGGAGACTGAATTCACATTGGCAATAGCTAGGCCGGGTTGGCTACTCAGGGGAATGCACTCGGTCTACGACCTATCGGCATACAGACGAAAGTCGAGTGCCTTCCGCCGGGGCCTCCGCTAACATATAAGATGAGGTGAAATCAGCAACGCACGGCAAAAAAAAAGAGCTCCATGGAGGTCGAGCTCTGTTTTGCATCTTTGGTAAATTAGCAAGTAACAACAATATAATAAGACTAGATAGTTGACTTGCATCCCGATTGAGAGTGCAACAAAGAATTGGTGATGCAGTAGTAGTTGATGTATGACTACAGATGATTATGAAGAGTTATTATTATGTGATTACAAATGATGAATTATTATATCAGTGTGCGGAATAAACACGAATTAGATTAAAGTGGATGGATTCAAGTGTGCAAGTTGAATTAGTGGGATGATATGACGTTGGGATGACACACACGTGTTGAATCTCATTCATAAAAAAAAATGTTGATCCGTCGCATCCAATGCTATATATAATAGATACATATTAATGGAAATAATACTAGCATTATTTTACAGCTCATAACCCCTGTTTATATATGCCTCAAAAAGGAGTGCTGTGCGTGTAACCCGTCTAGTTTTCGCTGCAGGCGCGCTGGGAAACAATCAGGAGCCTCGCCATCACATCGCCGCATGGAAACAATGAGGTGCCTCCCAGTCTTGGAGCGGAAGGCAGTGCATACGTCTGCGGCGTGAAGAACGGCGGTACGTCGTCGTTTCTCCCTTCTTTTTGCTTTTGTATGTATTTTTTATTCTCCCTAATTAGCTCGGCCTTGACTAGGCCGCCGCACCCAGGGCCCTGCCCCAGGGCCGGCACAGGTGCCGTTTGATCACTTGATCGCGATTTGGCGTGGGCTACGCTGCAAGCGTTCATGCGGGATGCCTGCCTGTCTGTTTGTACGCGGTCGCTCGGAGGCTGTGGCGGCGGCGGCACGGGGTTCTCCAGAGTAGCTACAGCGCACGCTGCTACGGCTGAGCGCCAACGAGAAGGCCGGCCGGCCATGCAAAGCGAACGCGGTGCTAGGTGACCGCAGTAGGCAGAAGTGCTATGTATATATGGCCCCTGAGCTTTACTCCTTTGCTCGGGCTGGGGGTGCCAAGCAAAAAACATCGGGTTCAGCGATCTCAAACCAACAACATGGCGTTT
The DNA here is from genome assembly GCA_902687465.1 of Secale cereale. Taxonomy (NCBI): domain Eukaryota; kingdom Viridiplantae; phylum Streptophyta; class Magnoliopsida; order Poales; family Poaceae; genus Secale; species Secale cereale. Next base: position 703,944,002 of record LR738713.1, read on the forward strand.
AACAACTAGTGATGTCTATTCAGCGGCATCAACCTATATGGCTTCCTTCTTCGTTGTGGAATTCACATATGATGCCATTGCTTGTGGTCATGGGGCGCCGTCTACGCTCACAATCAATGTGTCGAAACCATTAATCGTCTGTTGATCCTGCACAATGTGTGGAGAGGTCTGCACGTCTTCTTCCCAACGGAATCTCATATCGACGGCTACTAATCTCAGGCATGAGGATGATATGGCTGGAGAGTAATACCGGGGTATTTGACAACAAGGTATGCTCGACAGATCAAAGCGTAGCACTAACTTTAGTCACTTGTTATCTTACTGCTTTTATTATTTCAATTACAAAAACCTATATCTACTACCCATACTACACTTGTATCACCATCTCTTTGCCGAACTAGTGCACCTATATAATTATCCGTTGTATTGATTGTGTTGAGGACACAATAGATTTCTTCTATTTTATTGCAGGGTTGGTTGAGAGAGAACATGTTCAATCTACACCTCCCACGGATTGATAGATCTTAGGTTATCCACTTGAGAAATTTTCTGCTGTCCTACAATACTCTGCTATTGGAGACCTAACAAAGTCTAAAAAATAAGTTAGCACAGTAGACATCAGGCAACTCATTAAACAAATACCAGTTTGCCACAAAGAGATATACTGTTATAAAGTCACACTAATTGTACAAATTTAAAAAGGCTTTGGGTCTATATTTTCTTGCATTATAAATTATAAATTTAAAGTTGTAGGGTTATGTGTGAATGATCTTAGCCACAATGACTGAATTCACCTCAGCAATAGCCACGCCGGGTTGGCCATTCAGGGGAATGCACTCGGTCTACATCCTATTGGCATACGGACGGACGTCGAGTGCCTTTCGTCGGGTCCTCCGTAAACATATAAGATGAGGTGAAATCAGGAACCCACGGAAAAAAATGAGCTCCATGGAGGTCGAGCTCTATTTTGTATCTTCGGTAAATTAGCAAGTAGCAACAATACAATAAGACTAGATAGTTGACTTGCATCCCGATTGAGAGTGCAACCAAGAAGTGGTGATGCAGTAGTAGTTGCCGAGGCCTCTACAACATGTGGTCATCATCCCCCTGTCCTTTACAGCGTGTGGTGCAGCCACTTTGTCAAAAAAGTGGTGTAGTCACACTTTATTTAAGAATGGGGTGCGTCCAACTCCAAGCAGCAAATCTAATTAGTGCTTCTCCAACTCCAAGGATGTCTGATAGACATGGTTCATCTCCTGAGCCCACATTAGATGGATTCATGGAGGAGGATATTCCATTCAAGAAGAGGAACTCTGATGTGGCTGAAGTAATCGATGTTAGCGATGATGATAGTATTGTCCCGGTCCGACCGACCCAGATCTTGAGGAATACCCTCAAGAAAAAAGTAGCCACGGGAGGCATCGCGGCCGTGGTCCTCGTCCTGGTCCTGGACGTGGAAGCGGACGCCAACCAAGCTCTGTAGGTACGTCGGTGTAGTATTTCGTCCTCACAAGGCACCTGGTCTTGGCCGATAGCACTCTATTCTCCAATTCCTAACAGGCAGCTATTCATAGCGCCATCACCTTCTCGAGTGGCTGACTGCTATCTTCAAGTTCAAACTAGTTCGGAGGATGAAAGTAATGAAAGTATGGAACAAGACGAATGGATACACTTTTAAAAGGCTTAGGAATTCGCAAGAAAATAGCAGCGGCCCTTCTCGGATGAGGAAGTCGCATGAAATGCCATCACCACTTGAAGAAAACATATTAGGCCAAATGTGCAAACATCCTGGCGAAGGCTGAATTCACCTCGGCAAGCGCTATGCCCGGTGTGACACTTAGTGAAATGCACTCAACCTACATCCTATCGGCATACAGATGTAGGTCGATTGCCTTTTGTCAGGGCCTCTACAAACATATAAGCAGAGGTGGAATCAACATCTCAAGACAAAAAGAGAGCTCTGTGGAGCGGAGCTCGAGCTGTATTTTGTATCTTTGGTAAATTAGCAAGTAGCAAAAATATAATGGGGGTACAAACTTGACTTGAATCCCGATTGAGAGCGCGGCCAAGAAGTGGTGATGCAGTAGGGGTGCTCTAGACTCAACAATCAAGTGGTGCGGCATGTGGTGATCATCCTTCTGACCTCTACAGCATGTGGTGCAACCATTTCGTAGGAAAAGTGTTGTAGTCACATTATATTTGAGAATGTGGTGCATCCACTTTTTCGTAAAGCATGTGGTTTCTTCCAGTGGCCACGGCACAGAAAGTGTGCACCTCGCACGAAATTCGAGTGCCTGCCCAAACTACTAATGAGATGCAGCGTGTGGCCACGGTTACGTACGGGACATAGAAGACACCCATAAAGGCGAAAGGTTTCAAATTTGCAAACATAAGACACCCATAAGATTGCGAGCAGAAGTGAAATTCTTCCCCAACCAAACAGACAGTAATTGCACCCTATATTAGTTTTGAATATCATTTATCACTGCAATTCTATAGTCAATGTAAGATCTTGAAACGATATACATATGTCTCCTAGATATTTCCTTGTTTTATAGTATTAATTGTATATACTTCCAATCAAGCAGCTGCATGAAGAGCAAGCACTACTGCAGGATGGTGCTAACGCGACACTACGATCAGAGACCCTCCGACGAAACTGTGTGCGATGCCATAATCGCAAACGGTGGTGTAAAAGATCCGTCAAAAGAGGTGCAAAAGGTTTGCGATGACGGATGCATCAAACACGGTTCAGATTTTTGTTGCGTGTGCGATGAAGGGCATCAATTCAGTTCAATTAACTGTTTGTGATGAGGAGCTGCAGAAATCCTGCTCGGCACATTTTCTCTTGGCTTCCTGGGGAAGCTGTCGGTTTGCATACGGGTGTTCTAACTAAAACGTTTGCGATGAGTGTTTTATATTTAAAAACCGAATTAAACTGCGGCTTGGGCGCCATTAATGGAGAGGATGCCAGCATGGCGGGCGGCTATGGAAGTCAAAGGGCTCACTTCCTAGTGAGCTTGCGCAGCGTACAACTCGCACGCTTCCCGGTGAGCCTACACATTCAAGGACAACTTGCACGCCTCTCGGTCAGCCTACGCAGCGGACGGTGCTCGCACGCCTCCCGTTCAGTCAAGGTCAAGCAACTCTCCGCACGGCACCTCGTACAACCATTAAAAACAAGACACGTGGCGTCACGTGAATGGTTAACAGAACGCACACGGTTTGAATTATACAAACGTTTGAGATATAAAAGTGGCAGTTGTTTTTTTCAAAATGCTTTTGTTGGCTGTCATTATTTGAGTACGCCTTCTCTCAAAATGGACACGAAAAATAACACAGCATGTCGGGTGCCATTCCATGATATAATGCCAAGTTTCATGAATTTCAGACGACTTTTGGATTTACTAGAATTGAAAAATAAAGTACTCAATGTTTTGCCGGCAATCAACGGTGCCCTGTTGTTTGAAATTCATTCCCATTTCTTGCATGTGACCTAAGCATGCACCTAAGGACACAAATTTGATTTTCAACCAATTTATATGCACTGGAGCATGTGCATGTAGTTCAAATTTGAATTTTGCACATAAATGCATTGAAAACTCATTTAATGCATAAAAATGTACAAACGAACCCCGAAAAATCACAAAGATTGCACAACACTCCTGTTGTTCTATGTTGACCTGAGAAAAAAATTGAAAGCAATAAGTGGCAATGTATATAGTTTTGTCCCCAAAGGTGGGATGTTCCCTACCGAAACCATAATGCTTGTTGTGAAAAGCTTTGGTTTGTGAGAAGCATATACGCAGACCTGTCCCAAATGGAACAATTTTTTTACCACGGCATGTTGATGCCGCTCCATGATAGCATGCCAAGTTCCATGAATTTCAGACGAGTTTTCGATTTACTAGAATTTAAAAACTAGGCATCTCAATGTTTTGCCGCAATCAACGGTGCCCTGTTGTTTGAAATTCATTCCCATTTCTTGCATGGGACCTAAGCATGCACCCAAGGACACATATTTGATTTTTCAACAAATTTATATGTACTGGAGCATGTGCATGTAGTTCAAATTTGAATCATGCACATAAATGCATTGAAAACTCAGTTAATGCATAAAAATGTCCAAACGAACCCCGAAAAATCACAAAGATTGACACAACACTCCTGTTGTTCTATGTGGACACGAGAAAAAATTTGAAAGCAATAAGAGGCAATGGATATTGTTTTGTCCCCAAAGGTGGGACGTTCCCTATCGAACCAGCATGACTGTTGTAAGATGCTCTGGTTTGTAAGCATATACCCAAACCGTCCCCAAATGGGACAAATTTTTTACCATGGCATGTAGATGCCGCTCCATGATAGAATGCCAAGTTTCATGAATTTTAGACGAGTTTTCGATTTACTAGAATTTAAAAATAAAGTATCTCAATGTTTTGGCGGCAATCAACGGTGCCTTGGCGTTTGAAATTCATTCTCATTTCTTGCATGGGACCTAACCATGCACCAAGGACACAGATTTGATTTTTCAAGCAATTTATATGCACTGGAGCATGTGCATGTAGTTCAAATTTGAATCATGCACATAAATGCATTGAAAACTCAGTTAATGCATAAAAATGTCCAAACGAACCCCAAAAATTACAAAGATTGACACAACACTCCTGTTGTTCTATGTTGACACGAGAAAATTTTGAAAGCAATAAGAGGCAATGGATATTGCTTTGTCCCCGAAGGTGGGATGTTCCCTACCGAAACCAACATGATTGTTGTGAGAAGCTCTGGTTTGTGAGAAGCATATCCCTAAACCTGCCCCAAATGGGGAAAAAAATACCATGGGATGTTGAAGTCGCTCCATGATAGAATGCCAAGTTTCTTGAATTTTAGACGAGTTTTGGATTTACTAGAATTTAAAAATAAAGTATCTCAATGTTTTGGCGACAATCAATGGTGCCCTCATGTTTGAAAGTCATTCTCATTTCTTGCATGGGACCTAAGCATGCACCCAGGGACATAATTTTGATTTTTCAACCTACTTATATGCACTGGAGCATGTGCATGTAGTTCAAATTTGAATTATGCACATAAATGAATTGAAAACTCAGTTAACGCATAAAAATGTCCAAACGAACCCCGAAAAATCACAAAAATTAACACAACACTCCCGATGTTCTATATTGAAACGAGAAAAAAATTGAAAGCAATAAGAGGCAATGGAAATCGTTTCGTCCCCAAAGGTGGGACGTTCCCTACCGAAACCACCATGCTTGTTGTGAGAAGCTCTGGTTTGTGTGAAGCATATACCCAAACCTGCCTCAAATGAGACAAAGAATTTAGGACGGCATGTTGATGCCGCTCCATGATAGCATGCCAAGTTTCATGAATTTCAGACAAGTTTTGGATTTAGTAGAATTTAAAAACTAGGTATCTCAACGTTTGCGGTCGAGTGACGGTGGCAGGGTGTTTGACATTCATTCCCATTTCTTGCATGGGACCTAAGCAGGCAACCAAGGACCCGAATTTGAATTTTCAACTAATTTATATGGATTAGAGCATGTGCCCGTAGTTCAAGTCTGAATTATTCAGATGAATGCATAGAAAACTCAGTTAATATATACAATTGTACAAGCGAACCCCGAAAAATTCCAAAAATTGACACAACACTCCTGTTGTTCTATGTTGACACTCAATTCAAATACCGTTCATTACCACTGTGACCCCATTATGCAATTCAAATCAAGATGAAAATTAAGTAGATTGCTCACTGTTTATTATCACCAACCGTATGAGATGCAGCACAAAATATCCTAGAGCACCGTTGGTGTATAGTACGCATATGGCTTACGCGAGAAGGTGCGTCGGCTATAGTCCACAGCCGGCATCTCAAGCACAGCTCGCTCCCCAAATATCATTTCACTGTTCAATCGTCGTCGGTGAAAGATGGGCACATGGACCCGCGTCGTGAGGGCAATTTCGGTGGCCCACTCCGGCGAGAGCGCGGCCGCAGCCGCTATGCGCGTGCTGACAAGGTGCATGAGCGGAGCCGCAATCTGCGACCGGGCGGCAAAGTCATCCAAATGGTCGCTATTGCTTCTCAGGTGGCGACAGCAACATCTACCTCGAGGATAGAAACTGCCGAGAGCGGCACAGCAGCCGTCCGTCCCGCAGCTGCGCCCTTAGCCCTGATGGAGGGCGCCCACGATCATGTCGAGGCCGCCCACGCCCAGCTCCTGGCAGTCACTGCACAAATCGAACGAAGCTTCTCCGACCACGATCGACAATCCACGGCCGAAGAGCTGGCAATCGCCTAGAGCGTTCGAGCAGCCGTCCGTTGCTCTGCCGCATACCTGGCGACAATGGAGCCCGTCCAAGCCCAGATCGCGTTCGCCCATGCCCAGCTCGTGGCGGCCTTTTCCAAAGAGATGGCGGACACGGATGGCGAGATGCTTCCCGAGTATGGTGCGATGGATGCCATGGAGCCCCTTCCCCAGGAGACCGGCGGGCGCGAGCTGGGCATGGAGGCGGCGGCGGAGATCGACGAGCACCAGCCGTAGTAGTACTCTTTGTTTTGTTTAATTAAGAGCGCCGGTCTTTAATTTGTTAGAGTAATGTTTAGGCCAGCTAGCTCTATTTAATTGTTGAACTTGCTCAATTAAGAAGTGTGGGGGTGTTGTAGTCTCCTTTGTGTACCCATATTATGCAATGATGTGGATGACCACTGTAACCATGAAAATTCAAACCAAAACATTTGACGTTCAAACTCATCACACACGGGTGAATCTATCTGAATCGTTTGTGATGTTCACATATCGTACAAAGTTTTGAATAAGGGACCGTGTCTGATGACACTTTGCGCGCCAGTTTTTTGGCTGAAGCGATTACAAATTTTCGGCTTCCGCCGAAATATCTACCTCCCCGCCCCCTCCCCCTTACCAAAAGCCACATCTCCCCTCTTTCCGCCTTCCTTTCCAAGTTGAAACCTTCATTGCTTGCTTGCAGCGCCGCCTCTTCGTCGGTGACCCTCCGTCACGCTGGTCGGCCTCGGCTAGGTAATCCACACCCGACCCCCATCCTCCTCCTCCTTCCACATCCCACATGCCCCGACCACCGGCGCGAGCGCGACACCTTCCACCCAAATCACCGACCCCTCCACCAAATAAGTGCCACCCTAAGCCATGGTGCACACAGTATAGCCAGGATCTCAAGGAGCATTTGGCAGCGGAGAAGAAAATCGTGGCCGCCCACGCGGCTGAGGTCGCGATGGCTGCCATTCGTGCCGACCTCCAGATCTTAAAGGAGCACCTTGCCATTTTTCAGCTACGCCGGTTAAGCATGCTCGCTTTACCCGTTGCGTGTGCTGCTCCTGCCTTTCCTTCACAAATTCTAGTGAACTGTGCTATCTAATTTTACCATGCAATCTGTTGCTCTAGTGTATATGTTCTATATGTCATGAAGTGTGGTGCTCACTTATTTACTGTTTTGTTAATTAGTTGTCGTCTTCAGTTAACTATTTGGTTCAATTCTACAAATGTGATGTTCAATTCTTTAGGCTGCAATTTTGTATTGTATTCCATGTGAGAAGTAAATCGAATTTATCTTAATAAAATACATGAGAAACAAATAGAATTGCTATATTTCTAAGTTGTCAAGCATGCTTGGTTTGGTTATACATTGTGCAATGTGGTGCTCAGTTAACGTTTGGTTGATTTGTGTTGTGGTGTTTAGTTAACTGTTTGGTTCAATTCTGCAATGCGATGTTCAATAGTTGTGGGTGCATTCTGTTATTGTATACCATGTGAGGAATAAATTGAATTTGGTTGTAGTAAATACATGACAAACAAATACTATTGCTACAATTGGTTGTAGTTAACTGTTTGGTTAACTGTCTGATCTTCTATTAGGAGTATGATATATTGTGCAATGTGGTGCTCAGTTAATGTTTGGTTCATTTGGTGTGGTGTTTAGTTAACTGCTTGGTTCAGTTCTGCAATTCGATGTCCAATTGTCATGGGTAGAATTTTGTATTGTTGTGCATGTGAGGAATAAATCAAATTTGGCTGCACTTAATACATGAGAAACATATACAAGTGATATATTTCCTAGTTCTTAATTATGCTTGGTTTGGATAAATAGGTTTTCCGTGTGACTTGAATTAATCTGATGAATCTGCAATGCACTTATTTTTCAATAACATATTTTACTGATACCATGCGAACCCATTACTTAACCTGATGACTAACTACCTTATATGTGTTGCGGGGAAACAATGGGAAGCACTGAGGTTTACAATCGAGGTTAGCACGTGCATGGTCCTTTCTCTAATAGCACATTATTGTACAATTGCAGGAACCATTCTAATATTTTGGTTTTTAAAAATTTGATCATCCTTCCGACCTCTATAGCATGTGGTGCAACCACTTTGTAAGAAAAATGTTGTGGTCACATTATATTTGAGAATGTGGTGCATCCACTTTTTATTTAAGCATGTGGTTTCTTCTGGCGGCCACCGCACAAAAAGTATGCACCTCGCACGAAATACCTGTGCGTGCCCAAACTAATGGTGAGCTGCAGCGTGTGCCCATGGTTACAGGACATTGAAGACACCCATAAAGGCGAAAGGCTTCAAATTTGCAAACAAAACACAACCAAAAGAAGGCGAGCATAAGTGAAATACTTCCCCAACCAAACAGACACTAATTGCACCCTATATTAGTTTTGAATATCATTTATCACTGCAATTTTGTAGTCAATGTATGATCTTGCAACGATATACACATCTCTCCTAGATATTTCCTTGATGTATAGTATTAGTTGTATATACCTCCGATGGAGCAACTGCATGAAGAGCGAGGACTATCATTTTGGTAAAGAACACTGTTCATGTTGTCCTATTTTTGGCCAGGAAACAAGGTTCATATTGCCTGGTCGACAAGATCATGTTCATATACTAATTACATATGCCAGGTTGCCAGTCCTAATTAATTGCCATAATTAATTGCTACTTATTCCCTCAACCTTTGGCTATATATGTTCATATACAGCAAAGTAGAATCATATAACCACAACCCAAACTACAAAAATATAAAAGAAAGAATAGTCAACTCGTCAAGCCCCAATCTGAGAGAACCAGCGGACGAAGATCCCCTTGACGAAAGCCCTCCAGTGGTGATTCATATCGAAATGGGAGTGCAAGGAGGAAGAACCAACGAGTAAGTACTTGTCCAATAACCTCAAGAAAAAGCCAAGAGAAATGCAATGGAAGGAGGTCGATGTTCCCATCTGGTTGAAGGAACTCAAATTATACAAGAACGGGGAGTGAAGGTCCTCGTCAATAAAAGAGAAAACAGCAAGACGGACTGGGTAAGTTGTTCTCCGATCCAAATATGGGCAGCACTAGCGATCTAATTTATATGTCCATTATATTTTGATGTTAGAGACTTAGAAGTACATTGCTATAAGGTGTGTGTACATATACATCACCTGCAAGGTACGAGTGTGGTCATGGAATTCACATAGGTAGCCAAGTGACATCCGTTTCCATGGCTCCGTTTCCTAGGTAGTTATGTACCTTAGGATGACTACCCTTAGCTAGTGTTGGTTGAGTTGTCATCTGTGCTATATTGATGGTCAGTTATTATATGACTACGGATGATGATTGAATTGTTATATATTCATGATGACCATGTTCTAGAATAATGACTAGTTATTATATATATATATATATATATATATATATATATATATATATATATATATATATATATATATATATATATATGACTAAGATAATGATGAAGAGTTATTATTATGTGACTACAAATGATGAACTATTATATCATTGGGTGGAATAAACACGGATTTGATTAAAGTGGATGGATTCAAGTGTGCAAGCTGAATTAGTGGGATGATATGATGTTGGGACGGCACACACATGTTGAATCTCATTCATCAAAAAAATGTTGGTCTGTGGCGCCCAACACTATAGATAATAGATACGTATTAATGGAAATAATAGTAGCATTATTTTACAGCTCATAAACCCCGTTTATATATGCCTCAAAAAGGAGTGCCGTGCGTGTAACCCGTCTAGTTTTCGCTGCAGGCGCGCAGGGAAACTGTCAGGAGCCTCGCCATCCTCTCGCCGCAGGGAAACATTGAGGTGCCTCTCATTCTTGGAGAGGAAGGCAGTGCGTACGTCTGCAGCGTGAAGAATGATGGTACGTCGTCGATTCTCCCTTCTTTTTGTTTTTGTATGTATTTTTGATTTTCCACGAGAGACCAACGCCAGCACCAGCTCAGAGTCGTCGTCATGGCCGAGCGGCTAGCTAGCTAGTCCCTGGCGCGTGCAGACCTTGTTGTTCTTCAAGTGGTCAGCTGGATCCACGGCCACGCTAATGACTGCTCGGGTGGTCAGGCACGGCCGGCCGGTATCGTTTTTGGTGCGACATGCATGCATGAATCCTTGTTGTTTCTTTGAGGCTGGCGTGTGATTTGGAGATTTACACCGGAGTTAGATGTAGACGTTGTTGTATCAGTTCGCAATTACTAATGGATCGTCTGATTTGGTAAGCAGAAAAAGGGCCGGCTGGTTGCAGTTCACCGTCTGATCGCACTCGTAGCTGGCAATGGCATGCATGCAACCTTGTATATATATGCATGTTACGCTTGTGCTCCCACTATAGGACTACGTTTGTGGCCCAATACATGATATATGGGCCCCTAATTAGCGGGGCCTTGATTGGGCAGTCGCACTCAATGTCGTGCCCTAGGGCCGGCACAGGCGTCCTCTGATCATTTGACAAAGTACTTCAGAGGATGAAACTGATGGAACTTTGCAACTCGAGGAATTCCCACGCATTCAAAACGCTCGGGAATTCACACGAAAACAACGGTGGCTCTTTGGGAATCAGGAAGTCGTATCAAGTACCACCACCACTACAGAACAAACATATTAAGCCGAGTTTGCAAACTAGCCGACGAAGACTGAATTCACCATGGCAATAGCTAGGCTGAGTCAGCCACTCAGGGGAATGCACTCGGTCTGTGACCTATCGGTATACGGACGAAAGTCGAGTGCCTTCCGCCGGGGCCTTTGGGGCCGCCGCAAACATGTAAGATGAGGTGAAATCAGCAACCCACGGCAAAAGAAAGAGCTCCATGGAGGTCGAGCTCTATTTTGCATCTTCGGTAAATTGGCAAGTAGCAACAATACAATAAGACTAGATAGTTGACTTGCATCCGATTGAGAGTGCAACAAAGAAGTGGTGATGCAGTAGTAGTTGCCGAGGCCTCTACAACATGTGTTGATCATCCTCCTGGCCTCTATAGTGTGTGGTGCAGCCACTTTGTCAAAGAAGTGGTGCGTCACACTTTATTTAAGAATGTGGTGCATCCAACTACCTGCATCGGATCTCAATTAGTACTTCTGCAATTCCAACGATGTCTGATAGACATGGATCACCTCCTAAGTCCACATTAGATGGATTCATGGAGGAGGATATTCCATTCAAGAAGAGGAACTCTGATGTGGCTGAAGTAATCGATGTTAGCGACCATGATAGTATTATCCCGGTCCAATCGACCCAGATCTTTGGGACTATCCTCAAGAAGAAAGTAGCAAGGGGAGGCATCGCGGTCGTGGTCCTCGTCCTGGTCGTGGATGTAGAAGCGGACGCCAACCAAGCTCTGTAGGTGAGTCGGTGCAGTATTTCGTCCTCACAAGGCACCTGGTGTTGGCCGATAACGCTCTCTTCTCCAATGCCTAACAGGCGGCTATTCACAGCGCCATCACCTTCTTGAGTGGCTGATAGCCATCTTCATGTTCAAAGTAGTTCGGAGGATGAAAGTAATGAAAGTTTGGAACAAGACGAATTGCCACACATTCAAAAGGCTCAGGAATTCGCACGAAAATAGCGGCGGCCCTTCTAGGATGAGGAAGTCGCGGGAAATGCCATCACCACCACAGGAAAACATACTAACCCAAGTGTCAAAACATCCTGGCGAAGGCTGAATTCACCTCGGGAACAACTACGCCCGGTGTGACACTCGACAAAATGCACTCAACCTACATCCTATCGGCATAAAGATGTAGGTCGATTGCCTTTTGTCAGGGCCTCTACCAACATATAAGCAGATGTGAAATCAGCATCTCAAGACAAAAAAGAGCCCCATGGAGTGGAGCTCGAGCTGTATTTTGTATCTTCGGTAAATTAACAAGTAGCAAAAATATAATGAGAGTACATACTTGACTTGAATCCCGATTGAGACCGCAGCCAAGAAGTGGTGATGCAGTAGGGGTGCTCCAGGCTCAACAATCAAGTGGTGCGGCATGTGGTGAACATCCTTCCGACCTCTACAGCATCTGGTGCAACCATTATGTAAGAAAAGTGTTGTGGTCACATTATATTTGAGAATGTGGTGCATCCACTTTTTATTTAAGCATGTGGTTTCTTCTGGCGGCCACCGCACAGAAACTATGCACCTCGCACGAACTCCCTGTGCCTGCTCAAACTAATGGTGAGCTGCAGCGTGTGCCCATGGTTACGGGACATGGAAGACACCCATATAGGCGAAAGGCTTCAAATTTGCAAACAAAACACACCCATAAGAAGGCGAGCATAAGTGAAATACTTCCCCAACCAAACAGACACTAATTGCACCCTATATTAGTTTTGAATATCATTTATCACTGCAATTCTGTAGTCAATGTAAGATCTTGCAACGATATACATATCTCTCCTAGATATTTCCTTGATGTATAGTATTAATTGTATATACTTCCGGTGAAGCAGCTGCATGAAGAGCGAGGACTATCATTTTGGTAAGGAACAAGCTTCATGTTATCCTATTTTTGGCCAGGAAACAATGTTCATATTGCCTGGTCGACAAGATCATGTTCATATACTAATTACTTATGCCAGGCTGCCAGGCCTAATTAATTGCCATAATTAATTGCTACTTATTCCCTCAACCTTTGGCTATATATGTTCATATACAGCAAAGTAGAATCATATAACCACAGCGCAAACTACAAAAATCTAAAAGAAAGAATAGTCAACTCGTCAAGCCCCCATTCTGAGAGAACCAGCGGACGAAGATCCCCTTGACGAAAGCCCTCCTGTGGTGATTCATCTCGAAATGGGAGTGTAAGGAGGAACCAACGAGCAAGTACTTGTCCAATAACCTCAAGAAAAAGCCAAGAGGAATGCATTGGAAGGAGGCTGATGTTCCCATCTAGTTGAAGGAACTCAAATCATACAAAAACGGGGAGTCTAAGGTCCTCGTCAATAAAAGAGAAAACGGCAAGACGGACTGGGTAAGCTGTTCACCGATCCAAATCTAGGCAGCACTAGCGATCTAATTTATCTGTCCATTATATTTTGAACTTAGAGACTTAGAAGTACATAGCTATAAGGTGTGTGTACATATACATCCCCTGCAAGGTATGAGTGTGGTCATGGAATTCACATAGGTGGCCAGGTGACATCCTTTTCCATGGATCCGTTTCCTAGGTCGTTATTTACCTTAGGATGACTACCCTTAGCTAGTGTTGGTTAACTTGTCATCTATGCTATATTGATGGTCAGTTATTATATGACTACAGAGGATGATTAAATTGTTATATGATCATGCTGATAGTGCTAGAATAATGACTAGTTATTGTATATATGACTATGAATGATGAGTTGATGTATGACAACAGATGATGATGAGGAGTTATTATTATGTGACTACAAATGATGAATTATTATATCGTTGTGCGGAATAAACACGGATTAGATTAAAGTGGATGGATTCAAGTGTGCAAGTTGAATTAGTGGGATGATATGATGTTGGGATAACACAGACGTGTTGAATCTCATTCATCAAAAAAATGTTGGTCTGTCGCACCCAATGCTATATATAATAGGTAAGTTTTAATGCAAATAATACTAGCATTATTTTACATCTCAAAACCCCCGTTTATATATGCCTCAAAAACGAGTGCCGTGCGTGTGTAACCCGTCTAGTTATTCGGAAAGAATTTATTAACAAGACCCGATAAAGCTTGTTAATGGATTCCTTTTGATGAGCATGAGATAGTTGAATCTACATAGAACAACCTTGTGTACCCTTATTTTAATTTCCATTATTTAGATTAAATAAAGAAAAAATAGTTTTATCTGCCTGTTTTCTGAGTTATCCGTGCAATAAAAAAACGTATGTCGAAAATAAAAGTTCTCCAAATGCCCCGAAAATGAGATATGATTTTTTCCAGAATATTTGAGAATATTTGGCACTAAGAACACAGCAGGGGGAGCCAACACCTGTCCACGAGGGTGCAGGGCACGCCCACCCCCCTAGGAGCGCCCCCTGCCTCGTGGGCCCCACGTGGCCCCCCTCCACTTATTCCAGCACCCACACACTCCTTATTCCTCCAGAAAAAAATCACCGCACAGCTCAAACTCGTGTTCTAGCTCATCTTGCTGCCATTTTCGGTCTCCTTGCTCAAAGCTCCATTCCCAAAACTGTTTGGGAGATTGTTCTTTGGTATGTGACTCCTCCAATGGTCCAATTAGTTTTTGTTCTAGTGCTTTATTTATTGTAATTTTTTACTGCCTAGGTGACCCTGGTCTTGAGCTTGCATGTCAAATTTATTGGGCCCCAAGTAGTTCTAATGCATGATATAGTCTCTAGGCACTTGTAGGAGTAGTTGGTATCAATCTTGTTGAGTTTGGTTCACTTTTATTTTGAATCCCTAAAATTTTCAGATGAGGAGACTGTTGCGAGGCTCTTCTAGTCAAAGCTCAAAGGATAAGCAGAAGGAAAAGAATAAGAAGCCCAGATACAATATCCCTCACACTGCGGAAGTTCGGCCATGTGAATGGCCTTGCAATGAGTTCTTGGAAGCGGCCGGGACCTGTAAAGACTTTTATTATTTGGCAAAGAATGCAGGCATCACCAACTTCCTCCACGACCAGCATGAACAATATCTCTTGCTCACTAATATTTTCACGCAAAAATTTCATTTTCATGCTAAGAAATCACCACCTTGAGTGGAGTTTCATTTATATGATGAGGTTAAGGAGATGTCGTTCTTTGATTTTTGTCAAGTATGTAAGATACCCTTTGCTGGTAGTCTTGAGGAACCACATCGTAAAGATGTTGAGGGATTTATCGATATGATAGCTGTAGGGGAAACGAGGCATGTTTCAGGGGCAATAATTACCAGTATACATTTTCCTGTTCTCCGCTACTTCGCGATATTTGCTAGTAGATGCTTAATTGGTCGCGGGAATAGTGGGAATCTTAGTGCCCCTGATATTTTTATTTTGTGCCATGCTTTGTTTCGAGATACAACTTTTAGCTTGGGCGCTATTGTTGCTAAACGATTAAGTATCAACCGTACAAAGGGTCCCATCTTCGGAGGCATCTTTGCTTCACGCCTTGCTGAACACTTTAGAATACCTATTAGGCATCATGAGAAGGAAGAAATCTTGCTGGCCCCGGTTTATTAAAATTATAAGAGTATGATAGCACATGATTTCATTGTTAAAGATAATAAGAAGTTGCTTAATTAAGTACAAATTGATGTTTGGTGAAAGATATTGTGAGATTATTACCTTGCCTGCACCATCTTTGTTTGATTTACTTTCAGTCATGTACCTCGTTTCGCCGGATGCCGTTTATGCGTACTGGAGCCAAGCACAAGCTTGAGAGCCAGAGCCGGAATGACCACTTTACCCTTATCAGCAGTCGGTTTATCGGTGGGAACCAGTTGAGATTGCCAACCAGTGGCACCCAGAGGACGCTCCTCCATGCACCGGAGAGAGTATCTTTGATCCATGGCAATAGACCAACTTAGGCCAAAAGCCTAAGATTGAGGGAGTACGTATTTCTCACCGACATTACATTCATGTTCACACACTTGCTCCAGTAGTCGGTGCTCATACTTTTTCATTGTACTATCCATGCTAGTTTCATTTCTTTTCTTAGTCTTTTTCTGGTGTGCTAGAAAAACCTTAAGAAAAACAAAAAAATAATTTTGGCTTTTTAGCTAGTTTACTTTTCATGCCTGTAGCAGTAGTAATTAAAAGAAAACCCAAAAAGATTTCTCGTTCTTCTTTTGCTTGTTGGGAGCTTTCCCGTGTAAATAGTTTCTTTTCTTTTCTTTGGTGGTCTAGAGGAGAAGACCATGATTGAAAATGCTTGGTGGCTCTCGTATGCATTATTGTTGAATTAACCATGAACCATATTACTTTGTCTTCTCTCTTGTATAAAAGGCTTGCAGATTCCAGCTTAGTCCAATGCACGTGCACTATTATTATTATCCACACCGTTCGGTCGTGCGAGTGAAAGGCAATAATGACGATATATGATGAATTGATTGAGATGAGAAAAGTTAATATAAACTCGACCTCTCTTGTTTTTGTAAATATGATAGTTCATCGTTCCTGATTCAGCCTATTATGAATGAAACATGCTTGCAATAACAATTAGAGATCATAGCTGCTCATGCCATGCTTAATTAGCTAGGAGTTTATAATGGTTTACCTTGTGTGCCAACATGATATTAAAATGGTTGTGATGTGGTATGATAGGGGTGGTATCCTCCTTTGAACGATTCAAATAGTTTCACTTGGCACATGTTCACGCATGTAGTTGAAACAAAATCAACATAGCCTCCACGATATTTATGTTCATGGTGATTTATATCCTACTCATGCTTGCATTCATTGTTGATTAATCTTAATGCATGCTCATGACTGTTGTCGCTCTCTAGCTGGTCGCTTCCCAGTCTATTTCTAGCCTTCACTTGTACTAAGCGGGAATACTGCCTGTGCATCCACTTCTATAAACCCCAAAGTTATTCCATATGAGTCCACCATACCTTCCTATATGCGGTATCTACCTGTTGTTCCAAGTAAATTTGTATGTGCGAAACTCCAAACCTTCAAATGAAATTTTGTTTTGTATGCTCGAACAGCTCATCTATCAACTAGGGTTGTCTATATCTTCCATGCTAGGTGGGTTATTCTCACAATGAGTGGGCTCCGCTCATCAGTCATGAGAAAATGGCTGGTAACCGGGATGCCCAGTCCCATGCTGAAATCATAATAATTAAACGAAAATCCCCCAGGGTTGTTGCTGGTTTGGACGGTACCCGTTGTTTCGGGCTAGCCGTGGAGTGTGCTCGTTGGTGGTTGGGGGATTATACACTTTACCATTCTGTTTAGGAACCGCCTATAATGTGTGTAGCATGGAAGATATCGAGATTATTGGTTGTTATGTTGACAATGAAAGTATACCACTCAAAATAGTATTCATCTCTATTTCAAAATCGAGCTCTGGCACCTCTACAAATCCCTGCTTCCCTCTGCGAAGGGCCTATCTATTTACTTTCATATTGAGTCATCATCCTCTTATTAAAGAGCACCAGTTGGAGAGCACCCCTCTCATTTGCATGTATTGCTATTCATTTACATTGAGTATGATTGTGATTGGATCTCTTTTACCATGAATTACAATGTCTAGTCAGTCCTTGATCTTCAAAGGTGCTCTGCTTTTATGTTTTGCGGTTTCATAAAGGGGTAGCGAGATACCATCTTGTTATGTCATATCATGATTGTTTTGAGAAAGTGTTGTCATCCGAGATTTATTATTGTTGCTCGCTAGTTGATCATGCCATTGATATGAGTAGTCATGCGACCTGAAAGTTATTGTGAATGTGGTTAGTTCATGATCTTTGCTGAAAACTTGAATGCCGACTTTACATATTTACAACAACAAGAGCAAACAGAGTTTGTCAAAGTTTTTCTTTATCACTTTCAGTTTATCAATTGAATTGCTTGAGGACAAGCAAAGCTTTAGGCTTGGGGGAGTTGATACGTCTCCAACATATCTACTTTTCCAAACACTTTTGCCCATGTTTTGGACTCTAACTTGCATGATTTGAATGGAAATAGCCCGGATTGACGTTTTTTTGTGCAGAAATAAAAGTTCTCGGAATGACCTAAAATTCAACGGAGATTTATTTTGGAATATATAAAAAATACTTGCGGAAAGAACCAGACCAGGGGGCCCACACCCTATCCACGAGGGTGGGGGCGCCCCCCTGGGCGTGCCCCCCTACCTCGTGGGCCCCCTAATCCTCCACCGACATCACCCCTGACTCCATAGATTCACTTTCGGGGAGAAAAAAATCAGAGAGAAGGATTCATCGTGTTTTACGATACGGAGCCACCGCCAAGCCCTAATATCTCTCGGGAGGGCTGATCTGGAGTCCGTTCGGGGCTCCGAAGAGTGGAGATCGTCGCCGTCGTCATCATCAACCTTCCTCCATCACCAATTCATTGATCCTCACCGCCGTGCGTGAGTAATCCCGTCGTAGGCTTGCTGGACGGGGATGGGTTGGATGAGATTTACCATATAATTAAGTTAGTTTTGTTAGGGTTTGATCCCTAGTATCCACTATGTTCTAAGATTGATGTTGCTATGACTTTGCCATACTTAATGCTTGTCACTAGGGCCTGAGTGCCATGATTTCAGATCTGAACCTATTATGTTTTCATGAATATATGTGTGTTCTTGATCCTATCTTGCAAGTCAATAGTCACCTACTATGTGTAATGATCCGGCAACCCGGAAGTGACAATAACCGGGACCACTCCCGGTGATGACCGTAGTTTGAGGAGTTCATGTATTCACTCTGTGTAAATGCTTTGGTTCAGTACTCTATTAAAAGTGGCCTTAATATCCCTTAGTTTCCACCAGGACCCCACTGCCACGGGAGGGTAGGACAAAAGATGTCATGCAAGTTCTTTCCCATAAAAACGTATGACTATATTCGGAATACATGCCTACCTTACATTGATGCACTGGAGCTAGTTCTGTGTCACCCTATGTTATAACTATTACATGAGGAATCTCATCCGACATAATTATACATCACCGATCCAATGCCTACAAGCTTTTCACATATTTCTTGTTGCTTATTTACTTTACCGTTGCTACTGTTACAATCACTGCAAAAACTATTACCGTTACTTTTATCGATGTTACCGTCACTTCCATATTACTTTGCTAACAAGTTACCTTGCTGCAGATATTAAGTCTTCCAGGTGTGGTTGAATTGACAACTCAACTGCTAATACTTGAGAGTATTCTTTGGCCCCCCTTGTGTCGAATCAATAAATTTGGGTTGAATATTTTACCCTCGAAAATTGTTGCGATCCCCTACACTTGTGGGTTATCAAGTATCATTCTTGGTGCATGCGACATGCATGCATGAATCCTTGTTGTTTCTTGGAGGCCGGCGTGTGATTTGGGGATTTACACCGGAGTTAGATGTAGACGTTGTTGTATCAGTTTGTGATTACCGACGGATCGCCTGATTTGGTAAGCAGGAAAAGGTCTGGCTGGTTGCAGTTCACCGTCTGATCTCACTCATAGCTGGCAATGGCATGCATGCAACCTTGTATATATATGCACTTTATGTTTGTGCTCCCACTATCGGACTACGTTTGTGGCCCAATATATGATGTATGGGCCCTAATTAGCTCGGCCTTGATTGGGCCGTCGCAATCAATGACGTGCCCGAGGGCCGGCACAGGCGCACTCTGATCATTTGACAAAGTATATCAGAGGATGAAACTTATGGAACTTTGCAACTCGACGAATTCACACGCATTCAAAAGGCTCGGGAATTCACATGAAAACAATAGTGGCTCTTCTGGAATCAGGAAGACATATCAAGTACTACCACCACTACAGAAAAAACATATTAAGCCAAGTGTGCAAACTAGCCGACGAAGACTGAATTCACCTTGGCAATAGCTAGGCCAGGTCGGCCACTCAGGGTAATGCACTCGGTCTAAGTCCTATCGGCGTACGGACGAAAGTCGAGTGCCTTTCGCTGGGGCCTCCGCAAACATATAAGATGAGGTGAAATCAGCAACCCACGGCAAAAAAAAACCTCCATGGAGGTCGAGCTCTGTTTTGGATCTTTCGTAAATTAGCAAGTAGCAACAATACAATAAGACTAGATAGTTGACTTGCATCCCGATTGAGAGTGCAACCAAGAAGTGGTGATGTAGAAGTAGTTGTCAAGGCCACTACAACATGTGGTGATCATCTTCCTGGCCTCTACAACGTGTCGTGCAGCCACTTTGTCAAAAAAAGTGATGTAGGCACACGTTATTTAAGAATGTGGTGCATTCATCTCCCAGCAGCGGATCTCAATTAGTGCTTCTCAAACTCCAAGGATGTCTGATAGGCATGGTTCATCTCCTGAGCCCACATTAGATGGATTAATGGAGGAGGATATTCCATTCAAGAAGAGGAACTCTGATGTGGTCGAAGTAATCAATGTTAGCGATGATGATACTATTGTCCCGGTCCGACCGACCTAGATCTTGGGGGCAATCCTCAAGAAGAAAGTAGCCACGGGAGGCATCGCGGCCGTGGTCGTCTTCCTGGTTGTGGACGCGGAAGCGGACACCAACCAAACTCTGTAGGTAAGTCGGTGCAGTATTTCGTCCTCACAAGGCACCTGGTGTTGGCCGATAGTGCTCTCTTCTCCAATGCATAACAGACGGCTATTCACAACGCAATCACCTTATCGAGTGGCTGACAGCCGTCTTCAAGTTCAATGTAGTTCGGAGGGTGAAAGTAATGAAAGTTTGGAACAAGACGATAGCCACACATTCAAAAGGCTCAGGAATTCGAACAGAAATAGGGCGGCCCTTCTGGGATGAGGAAGTCGCATGAAACGCCATCACCACAACAGCCAAACATACTAAGCCAAGTGTGCAAACATCCTGGCGAAGGTTGAATTCACCTCGGCAACATCGACGCCCAGTGTGACACTCGTTGAACTGCACTCAACCTACATCCTATCGGCATACAGATGTAAGTCGATTGCCTTTTGCCGGGGCCTCTGCAATCATATAAGTAGAGGTGAAATCAGCATCTCAAGACAAAAAAAGAGCTCCATGCAGCGGAGCTTGAGCTGTATTTTGTATCTTCGGTAAATTAGCAAGTAGCAAGAATATAATGAGAGTACATACTTGACTTGAATCCCGATTGAGAGGGCATCCAAGAAGTGGTGATGTAGTACGGGTGCTCTAGGCTCAACAATCAAGTGGTGCGGCGTGTGGTGATCATCCTTCTAACCTCTACAGGAAGTGGCGCCGCCAATTTGTAAGAAAAGTGTTGTAGTCACATTATATTTGAGAATGTGGAGCATCCACTTTTTATTTAAGCATGTGGTTTCTTCATGCGGCCACCGCACAGAAAGTGTGCACCTCACACAAAATCCCAGTGCCTGCCCCAACTACTAGTGAGCTGCAGCGTGTGGCCACTGTTACGGGACATGGAAGACACCCATAAAGGTGAAAGACTTCAAATTTGCTAACAGAAGACACCCATAAGGATGCGAACATAAGTGAAATACTTCCCCAACAAAACAGACACTAATTTCACCCTATATTAGTTTTGAAAATCATTTATCACTGCAATTCATTAGTAAATGTAAGATCTTGAAACGATATACATATCTCTCCTAGATATTTCCTTGTTGTATAGTATTAATTGTATATAGTTCCAATGAAGCAGCTGCATGAAGAGCGAGGACTATCATTTTGGTAAGGTACACGGTTCATGCTGTCCTAGTTTTATCCAGGAAACATGGTTCATATTGCCTGGTCGACAAGATCATGTTCATATACTAATTACTTATGCCAAGCTGCCACTCCTAATTAATTGCCATAATTAATTGCTACTTATTCCCTCAACCTTTGGCTATATATGTTCGTATACAGCAAAGGAGAATCATATAACCACAGCCCAAACTACAAAAATATAAGAGAAAAAATAGTCAACTGGTCGAGCCCCAATCTGAGAGAACCAGCAGACGAAGATCCCCTTGATGAAAGCCCTCCAGTGGTGATTCATCTCGAAATGGGAGTGCAAGGAGGAAGAACCAACGAGCAAGTACTTGTCCAATATCCTCAAGAAAAATCCAAGAGAAATGCATTGGACGGAGGTCGATGTTCCCATCTGGTTGAAGGAACTCAAATTATACAAGAACGGGGAGTGAAGGTCCTCGTCAATAAAAGAGAAAACAGCAAGACGGATTGGGTAAGTTGTTCTCCGGTCCAAATCTGGGCAACACACTACAGGAATCAGCTTCTTTGCCGACTGCCATGGCAGTCGGCAAAGGCATGAATGGCAGTCGGCAAAGCTCTTTGCCGACTGCTAGCAGTCGGCAAACAGTCCGGCTGAATTAACGCCGGTAAAGGCCTTCTTTGCCGTCTGCTTCATAGAAGCAGTCGGCAAAGCTCTTTGCCGTCAGCCGTTTGCGGCCAGCAGACGGCAAAGAGCGTAGACGGCAGTGAGGTGAGGTGGGAGCCGTTAGGGGTTAACGGCGTGGTTTGCCGTCAGCCGGCAGACGGCAAAGAGGCTAAGGTCTTTGCCGTCTGCTGGCAGACGGCAAAGAGGCCAAATAGGAGTCACTGGGAAGCTGCCACGTGGCCTTTTTTGCCGTCTGCTGGCAGTCGGCAAAGACCTTAGCCTCTTTGCCGACTGCCGGCAGTCGGCAAAGACCTTAGCCTCTTTGCCGACTGCCGGCAGTCGGCAAAGAGCTGAGCCTCTTTGCCGTCTGCCGGCAGTCGGCAAAATGCCCAAATAGGCAACCAGTGTTGCCAGGTTGAACAGGGAGCTGCCACGTGGCATTCTTTGCCGACAGCTGGCAGACGGCAAAGAGCCTATATAACCCCTGTTTTTAATTGAATTCATTCAATTTGACAGAAATTCATAGATATACACAGATAATACATATATACTCAACAAGCATATCCAACAATATATTTACTCAAGTCCAACATATATCCATATGACATAAGAAGTTTCCAACAATATATTTCCTCAAGTCCAACATATATCCATATGGCATAAGAAGTTTCCAACAATATATTTCCTCAAGTCCAACATATATCCATATGACATAAGAAGTTTCCAACAATATATTTACTCAAGTCCAACATATATCCATATGACATAAGAAGTTTCCAACAACATATCCAACAATAAGAAGTTCCCAAACATGTTTTCATAAACAAAAAGGAAGCACAAGGAGAATATATGAGTCCATCAATGCAAGCTTCCTCATCTCAAGCAAATCTGCAAATTGGGAAAGATGAAAGTTAGAAGAAGAAGAATAGCTAGAAGAGGAAAAGAAGAAGAAGAAGAAGAGGAAAATAAGAAGAAGATTTTATCTTCTCTTTCTTTCTCTCCTCCCCCTCTTCTTTATCTTCTTCTTTTCCAACAAATGTAGTTAAAAAAAGCCAATTTAGAGCTAAGCTAGGTAAATAGGTCATTTTGGAGATAAGATAAGTTCAATGTATCATATTGGAGCTAACCTAGGTAAACTTGGTCATTTTGGAGCTAAGCTAAGTTAAATGGATCATATTGAAGCTAACCTAGGTAAACTTGGTCATTTTTTAGCTAACCTAGGTAAAAATGTCATTTTTTGCTAAGCTAGGTAAAAATGCTAAGTGTGTAGGTCAATTTAGAGCTAGCTTAGGTAAATAGGTCATTTTGGAGCTAACGCGGGTAAAATGGATCATATTGTAGCTAACTTAGGTAAACTTGGTCTTTTTGGAGCTAACGTAGGTTAAATGGATCATATTGGAGCTAACATAGGTAAACTTGGTCATTTTGGAGCTAACCTGGCTAATTAGGCCATTTTTGACATAACTAAGCTTATTGTGTCATTTGTGGACTAAATAGGCTAAATTATGTTATAAATGGACTAAATAGGCTAAATAAGAGGAAAAGAAGAAGAAGAAGAAGAAGAAGAAGAAGAAGAAGAAGAAGAAGAAGAAGAATTTCAGGGACATCAGCAACTAGGCATGCTAGAGCAGAGCATCGACAACTGGGGTAAACCAAACACAAGACTTGCAGGGACATCAGCAATATTAGACAAACACATCTAATTCACATGATCATTTTCGAAGGCAAGCAGCAAATACCACTACGAGCCCCATAATCATTTACGAATGCATGCAGCCACAATAAACTCAAACTTGTGGGCGCAGAATTGATTGATGAATCGAATCTGCTCATGTTTAAATAGGAAAGGGAGGGAAAAATGAATCAGACTAGAACCAAAGGGAGAGAGAGAGATGGGCAACCTTCCATGGTGTCAGGATCGGAGCAGCCATGGGAAACCGCATCGTCACCCTCCTTTCCTATCATGCCCCCCATCCTCCTCTACTTCTTACAGGTTCACGTCCGACCAACATTAAACATAAGCTTGCTGCTCTTCCTCTTCTTCCAGGTTCTAGCACATGATCATACCAGCAGCATCTCTGCATCAAACACAGGCATCAGAATGTGCAGAACGTACTAGTTTAAAATGCTAACTCAAGATAACATTAATCAGTGTCAAATATTCAGTTGCATAAATACAAATAAAACTTTGAAGTAAATAGAGGAAAGCAATATTGTTTCAAGCATAAAAAATTCTAATACTAGAATGTTGCTATCCCTTGTCTCATATACAACTAATATCATGTTGTTTTAGGAAAAGCAACACTGAAATACATATAACAACCACTAAAAATTGTAACAAACATCAAAACTGTAACACAAGGACTAGAGTGGCAATTAGAGAAAAATTAGAGCTCGCATATACGCCTTGTACGAGAGGTGTTCCAGCGGACCTCGCCATGATAGTTTGGTTTCACACCAACCAGAATATATAGAAGCTAGGCTAGAGCAGAGCATTGACAACTTGGGTAAACCAAACACAAGACTTGCAGTCATATTGGCAATATTGACAAACACATCTAATTCACATGACCATTTCCGAATGCAAGCAACAAATAGCACTACAAGGCCCATAAAGTCATGGGCATTTATGCAAATAGCATTCGTCACTAAAGGACCGCAAACACCCGTGTGCGCTACTTTACTAGAAGTACATTGAGGTTCAACTAGCCTCATACAGGACCACCTCAACAGACAGGAACCATCCAGCCATCGTACACGAACTAGAGAATAAAGCTGCAACTGCTGATTTTCCTAATTATGTCCTTTTACAACTAATTACTAAACGATGAGAATGGAGTATGAGTAAGAAACAACACCGATGATGATTGACAACAGGGCACAGAACTACATGTCAACCTGGGAATAGTTTGACATCCAAACTAAACCCAGCCCTGCCTGCACATCAAGCCAAGCATAATTATGTTGCCATTAGTTCACTCTACAATTACTGGGACATACAGTACATATTCTTTCACTTTGCCAACATACATAAATTCAGGTCATGGGTTCAGAATGACCAAGTGATGTAACCCTAATGCTGCATTGCTGCTAGGAAAAGAAGAACTACACAAATAGACCAGGTTGAACTAATGCTGCATTGCTGCTAGTACATGAAGTTTGCATTACTGATAAGTATGATAGAGAAAAATTCCCAGCTTCTAGGAGAACTGAATCTATGCAAACCAAGAAATTGGCCTTATGTTGCTGTAAAACTAAAGCACCCTGCAACGAATATTATTGGTTGCTAAAGGTAAAAATTCTTCAAGGCAAAGGTGTGGGAATTCGCCATCACCCGCCAGTAAAGTACATGCTGTCTTCCTGGCCGCCAGCAAAACAAAAGAAAATGTTATCAACTCTAGAGCCTACAAATAAGGCAGCTACATGTTAAACCAACCATGACGGATACAAAGGCCATGCGCACGTGGCAACTAGAGCTCCCCCTTACTTAGTCCCTTGATGTTATTGTTTGTTTTCGTTCTGTTTTAGTTAGGCCTGTAAAACTGAGAACCTCAATGTGTTGTGAGAGTGCATGGCTGGTGTGACTTTATTAATCTAAAAAAGCTCAACCTAAGAACTTGTAAGCATTCAACAACTTAAGTAATCAAAAGAAGAAAGAAATACATAGACAAAGTCAACAAACCTCGACATCAAGGAGGGCTCGATCTGGATGAAACTGGTAAAAATGAATATTCAAGAAGCTTCTGTGGATCACCATCCCCACATCTCATTTTGATTAAACATGTTGTTGCTCAAATGGAAGGCCCTGATCAAAAGGAGGATAATAATGTAAGATCCAGCAAAATAGAAAGAAAATGTGCATCTAAACAACTACAAGAAACAGTAAATGATTACTTGAGCAATGCTAACTCAGGATTCCAGGATGGAAGGAAATGGATAGTGGACGGTCCATTATTTAGTTATTATCAGGTCAGACATGGCTAATAGTTCAGAACTGCAGCTCATTTTTCGGTTCTCTGTATCGGTTTGCAGAACATCGAATAAACAAATATGAAACTTAACACATCTTATTTCACTTTTCCGAACACCCATATCTTAGGAAGGAGATAGAATAAATGGATACCATCATAACAGAACAAGTTATGTGCCCAAGCCAAAAATATAACCAGTAAGAGAGCACTAACTAGTCCAAGAACTGAATAAGTCCGCACGAACCAAAAGTGCCAAAGGGAAACAATGTCAGCCTCTAGACACACGCTACAGCCATGTCTCTGTCACTTATACGCCACTGATAAAAAAAATAAACTTTCACTAGAAAGTTGTAACCTGGCAGTTGGTCTGTTTATATAGCTTTTCTTTTCCTTTTGTCTGAAGAGTGTTTCATCAATTGCTCATTCTGAACTCATAACCTGAATTTATTTATGTCGGCGAACAGAAAAAATATGTACTGTATGTCTCAGTAACTGTAGAGCGTACTAATTTTAACATAATTATGCTTGGCTCGATCTTCACTTCACATCTTGCACATTCAAATGAGATGTCGATGCCTGAAAGATAAATATTTTGTTGTCTTCAAAAAAAATACCCCCTCCGATCGGAAATAACTGACGTGGTCACATTAGTATTTCCAAACGGACAGAGAAACTAATTACTATTATGTGCTAGTGATGATCCTGATACTCACTAGTTAATAGTAGATGCTTTTTTATCCTCCAGTTGGCATCCAGTGTTCATAGAAACATATGATTAAGCCTACAGGCTACATACGTAGTAAATTGTACGCCACTGATAAAAAAAATCACTTAGTAAATTGTAACTTGGCAGTCAGTCAGTTTATATGACACAGAAAATCATATGTTTCTATGAAAATTAGACACCAAACGTAGGCTAAAAAGCATCTACCAGCAACTAGTGTGTATCTGAATCATCACTAGCACATAATGGTAGTTACGTTATTATTTTTAGACAACAAAATATTTATCTTTCGGACATCTACATCTTAGAGTATACCGAACAAAACCCAGAGCTTGATGCTATCCAACTATTAAAACCGCACAGTTGCGCGGCTCTTAGCAACAACTTGACAAATCAATTCAATGGAGGTCCAAGAAGACAACACATAGCAGAGGCTTGACCTTTTAGTGGTGTGGAAAGAGTAACTGACCTGTGGCTGTGGGGATTTTCCTCAATGCAACTCCTTCAAAATATCGAGACTGTCTTCAATGCAAAGGTGTTAGAATTCACCATCACCGCCAGACAGTAAAGTACATGTCATCTTCCTGGCCGCCGGCAAAACAAAAGGAAATGTGAGCAACTCTACAGCCTACAGATAAGACAGCTACATGTTAAGCCAACCATGACGGATATAACAGCCCTGGAGCACACAATGGGGAGTATTAGAACCGTGCATACGGTAACTAGATCTCCACCTTACTGAGTCCCCTTACTTAATGTTATTGTTTGTTTTTGTTCTGTTTTAGTTAGGCCTGTAACCGTAAGCTGACAACATCAGTGTGCTGTGAGTGTGCATAGCCGGTGTGGCTTTATTAATCTAATAAAAAGCTCAACCTAAGAGCGTGTAAGCCATTTCAACAACTCAAGTAGACAGGAAGCAAATTGGGTCGAGAAGGTCCAAACCTGCCATACATAGCAGCTCTGCTGCTCACAACTCATAAGCAAGATGGTTTACAAAAAACAATTGTTCTACAGATTGCAGTAGGGAAACTGACAGAAACTGTGCAGATTGCAACACAAAAAAGTCAGTTTCAACGCCCGACCGATCCAAATTAACCACCGACCAGAAAATGTTGGATCCTAAATAAACAAGAACCACGCGTACACGAATCAGTGGATCCTATCTTCCGGCAAGGCCGCACAGCTTCGCAATCATCAGGAGCAGAAGAAGAGCCCATGTTGCTAGCGTCGACAGGATCTCAAGGCGGAACTAGCAGAGTTGAGATGCCGGAATTTCTTACCGGGAGGAGATGGAGAGACAAGCTGTGCGGTATCGTAAGCATGATTGTTTACAAACAAAAACGCTCTGCAATTTGCACTCGAGAAACTGACAGAAACTGTCCACTTGTGAGACAAATATAAGTTAATTTCTATGCCTGACCAATCCAAAATCGCGGCCGACCGGAAAAGGTAGGATCCTGACTGTACAAGAAGCACACGTACATGATTGAATCAGTGGGTCCTATCTAGCGCTGCGATTCTCGCAAACCCTAGACCAAGACTGCACAGATTCGCAATAAGTGCCCAAGTGGCCGGCCGCGAGTACCTGTGCGAGGCAGAACTAACAGGGTTGAGAGACAAGCCGGGGATCCTGCTCGTGCGCGGAGTCGGATCTGCAAGGAAGGAATCACATGAAATGCAAGCTATGGACTTGTGGAATGGAGAAGTAAGGAGGAGGGCCGGCGTACCTTGGGCGTCTAGATCCTGCAGCGCGTGGGGAGGGGAGGGGAGGGAAGG
>LR738713.1:703972754-704045988 GCA_902687465.1 Secale cereale
AGGGGAGGGGAGGGAGGCGCCGTCGCAGCAAGGTCGGAGATGCCGCCGCTCCCCCATGTCCATGTGCGACGCCCCGCAGAGAGAAGAGAAGGGGGATCGGCCTCCGTCGCCGCTGGTGGGCGCATTCGGCCTGGGTCCTTGGTCGCCAGAAGATCCGTGCTCGCCAAATCCATGGGTGGAAGTGAGGGGCTAGGGTTCCGGGCGCTGTCGCTGAGGAGGGAAGAAGAAGAAGGGAGGTCGTCGTGGGGCTGCGGGGAGATGAGGTCCTTCCATTTGGGCGGCGGCGGCGACGGTGGCTGGATTGGGTAGAGGAATCCGCGGCGGCGGCGGCGGCGGGTGGATTGGGGAGAGGAATCGGTGGCGGGCTGCTCGTCTGCCCTGCGCTGCTTTGGTTTGGGGACTTGGCTAGCTTAGGTGGGCCTTCTTCTTTTCTTTTCTTTTGTTTCTAACGACAATACCTTTTTATATAGTTTCAAAGCAGACGGCAAAGAGGGTAACCGTTAGCCCGCCCACGCCGTGACACTGTGGGCCCCTCTTACCTCTTTGCCGTCTGCTGGCAGACGGTAAAGATTTCTTTGCCGTCTGCCAGCAGACGGCAAAGAGGGTAACCGTTAGCCCGCCCACGCCGTGACACTGTGGGCCCCTCTTACCTCTTTGCCGACTGCTGGCAGACGGCAAAGAAATCTTTGCCGTCTGCCAGCAGACGGCAAAGAAGTGGCCGGTGTGACCTAGCCAGTGCAATACCCGCATGGGGCCCACTTTGGTCTTTGCCGTCTGCTGGCAGATGGCAAAGACCTCTTTGCCGTCTGCCAGCAGACGGCAAAGATCTGGCAGATGGCAAAGACCCTCTTTGCCATCAGCTGGTTCTTTGCCGTCTGCTTTGACAAGACAGACGGCAAACAGCCTCTTTGCCATCAGCTGGCAGACGGCAAAGAGCTGGCAGATGGCAAAGACCCAGATTCCAGTAGTGACACTAGCGATCTAATTTATATGTCCATTATATTTTGATCTTAGAGACTTGGAAGTACATAGCTATAAGCTGTGTGTACATATACATCCCCTGCAAGGTACGAGTGTGGTCATGGAATTCACATAGGTAGCCAAGTGACATCCGTTTCCATGGATCCATTTCCTAGGTAGTTATTTACCTTAGGATGACTACCCTTAGCTAGTGTTGGTTAAGTTGTCATATGTGCTATATTGATGGTTAGTTATTATATGACTACGGATGATGATTGAATTGTTATATGATCATGATGACCATGTTCTAGAATAAAGAAAAGTTATTATATATATATATATATATATATATATATATATATATATATGACAATGAATGGTAAGTGGATGTATGACAAAGATGATGATGATGAGTTATTATTATGTGACTACAAATGATGAACTATATACCATTGGGTGGAATAAACACGGATTTGATTAAACTGGATGGATTCAAGTGTGCAAGTTGAATTAGTGGGATGGTATGATGTTGGGACGGCACACACGTGCTGAATCTCGTTCATCAAAAAAATGTTGGTCTGTCGCACCCAATGCTATATATAATAGATACGTACTAATGGAACTAATACTAGCATTATTTTACAGCTCATAACCCCCGTTTATATATGCCTCAAAAACGTGTGATGTTGAAAGCACATTTGCTCCCTGGGTGGTTTTGGTAATTAATGACAACATACTTTGTGGTTGGACTAATGCTTTTATCAAGTATGTATCAGGAAATTCAATCACATTGGTTTGGCAAAAGGACGGAAGAAGTGGACCCCTCAAAATGCTAAGGCAAGCATTGGCAAAAGCTCAAGACTCCATTTTTGGTTTAGTGATCCAAGATCACATTGAGTCCATAGGAAAAGCCAATACTATTAAAAGGGGATGAGGTTGTGTTGATGATCTGGTTGCTCAAGTGCTTAGTGATATATCTCCTTCAACTATCAGCAACTTTCACTACAATACACACTCATAAGTAATCTCGGACCAACCGATTTTCCAAACTCAGTCACACCGAGATGAACCACCTCAACCATAAGCCAAACCCTAGAAAAATCGGACATTCCGAGTTTGAGATCGGTTTCACCGAAACATGGGCTGCCAAGCTTCTG
The DNA here is from genome assembly GCA_902687465.1 of Secale cereale. Lineage (NCBI taxonomy): Eukaryota > Viridiplantae > Streptophyta > Magnoliopsida > Poales > Poaceae > Secale > Secale cereale. The sequence goes on from LR738713.1 coordinate 703,974,872, forward strand.
TAACCTTCTGTCATCAAATCGGAATAACCGAGATGATATTTTCGGTCCCACCGAAACTGGCAAGCTCCTGTCTCTGCTCAAATCGGAATAACCGAGATGGTATTTTCGGTCCCACCGAAAACCCCAACGTTCACATTATTTGAACTTTCGGTCTGACCGAGTTGTCCACTTCGGTCTCACCGAGATTGCTCAATTATGTGTGTAACGGTTGGATTTTTGTGTGGAGGCTATATATACCCCTCCACCCCCTCTTCATTCGTGGAGAGAGCCATCAGAAAGAACTACCATTCCTACCTTACACTTTCTGAGAAGAGAACTACCTACCCTTGTGTTGAGATCAAGTTGCTCCACTCCTACCTTATGAAACTTGATCTCTAACCTTCCCAAGTTGCTTTCCACTCAATCCTTTCTTCCACCACAGCCAAATCAGTGAGGAGAGTTGAGTGTTGGGGAGATTATCATTTGAAGCACAAGAGCAAGGAGTTCATCATCATCTACAACATCTATTACCTTTTGGAGGGTGGTGCCTCCTAGATTGGTTAGGTGTCGCTTGGAAGCCTCCGTCATCGAGATGTGGAGTTGAACCAAGAAGTTTGTAAGGGCAAGGAGATCGCCTACTTCGTGAAGATCTACCCCGAGTAAGGCTAGCCCTCCGTGGGCGTAGGCCATGATGGAATAGACAAGGTTGCTTCTTCATGGACCCTTCGTGGGTGGAGCCCTCCGTGGACTCGCGCAGCCGTTACCCTCCGTGGGTTGAAGTCTCCATCAACGTGGATGTACGATAGCACCACCTATCGGAACCACGGGAAAAATCATTGCGTCTCCAAATTGCGTTTGATCTTCTCCACTTCTCTTTACTACTTGTGCAATTTACTTTCCGCTGCCCATACTCTAGAATTGCATGTGTAGTGTGCTACTTGACTTGTGTGTTATGCAAAATCTGCCAAAATCTGTTCTTGATAAAAGACAGAATTTTTTATCTTGTCGAGTAGTCTAATCACCCCCCCTCTAGACACTCTCACCTTCTTCGATCCCTCAATTGGTATCAGAGCCTTGGTCTCCATTGCTTTGGTTTACACACCATTGGAGGAAGATGGACGTGTCTACGTTTGGGAGTGTTAGCCATAGAGTGCCTATTCTTAATGGAGAATCATATAACTCATGGAGGTCTGAAATGCTTATTATCTTTAAGAAGTACAATTTGTGCAAATATGTTGAGACCCCCTATGTGCCTCCTTTTGATCCCTTGCACCCTACCATGGATGAAGAGCTTGATTTGCTTCGTAACCTTAGGACTGTAAATCTTATCATTAGAGGGTTACCCGATAACTTGCTTAAGCTCGTTACGAACTTTGAGTGTGCCTATGCTATATGGAAGTTCTTGGAAGAACTTTATCCGGACTACTCCTTGAGAGGTCTTGATGAAATTCTATACAAGACTATTGAATTTGATAAGATGCACCCCAATGATCCCAACTTTGATAAATGCTTCTTTGAGCTTCGTGATCTTATGAAAAAGAAGGGTGATCCCGCTCTCATCAATGTTTTAATTAGAAATGCTCTTGCATTGCATTCCGAAGATTATTGTCACATTGACAAAACTAATGCAAGTACTTATCAAATTGACCTAGGTGTTGATGATGAACAATCTATGGGTCAATATGATGATGAGCATGAGCATGATGATGATTACTTCGATTCGGACACCAAGCTAGACAAGGTCATGAAGAATCTCAATCTCATGGCAAACCTGAGAGACTACATGTCCGGCGGAAAAGAGTGGATTCTTGATAGTGGATGCACCGATCACATGACCGGAGACAAAGACATGTTTCGAGAGCTTGCAAAGAACGATGGTCCACGTAAGTATGTGACTTTTGGAGACAACTCCAAGGGTAAGGTACTTGGCCTTGGTAAGGTGGCCATATCTCATGATAGCTCTATTCAAAATGTCATGCTTGTAGAATCTCTTGGATACAATTTACTTTCCGTGTCTAGATTAGCTGACTTTGGATTCAATGTGCTATTCACCAAAGTAGATTGCCAAGTCTTTCGTCGTGACAATCAAAACATGGCATTTACCGGTATCCGTAGAGGTGATCTATACATTGTTGATTTCACTAAGAAAGCCCAACCTAGAGCTTGTTTCATTGCTAAATCCTCTAAAGGTTGGTTATGGCATAGAAGGCTAGGACATGTTGGTATGCGTAATCTAGACAAGCTGATCAAAGGTGATCATATTCTTGGTGTTAAAGATGTTTTCTTTGACAAAGATAGACTTTGTAGTGCTTGTCAAGCAGGAAAACAAGTAGGTGGAAGTCATCCCGTGAAGAACATCATGACCACAAGGAGACCGCTTGAGCTTCTTCATATGGATCTCTTCGGTCCCAATGCTTACAAAAGCCTTGGTGGTAACTCCTTTGGTCTAGTCATAGTTGATGATTATTCCAGATTTACGTGGGTATTTTCCCTTAATGACAAATCGCAGGTTCAGAGAATCTTCAAAACCTTTGCCAGAAAGGCCCAAAATCAATTTGAGGTGAAGATCAAGAAAGTTCGGAGTGACAATGGAACGGAGTTCAAGAACGCCAATATAGACTCTTTTCTCGATGAGGAAGGAATTCTACATGAGTTCTCGGCTACGTACACTCCTCAACAAAATGGAGTTGTTGAGAGGAAGAACCGAACGCTCATAGAGATGGCGAGAACGATGCTTGATGAATACAAGACACCGAAGCATTTTTGGGGAGAAGCAGTCGAGACAGCTTGTCATGCTATCAACAGGCTTTATCTACATAAGCTCCTCGGCAAGACATCATACGAGCTCCTCACCGGTAACAAACCCCAAGTGGGATACTTCCGTGTCTTTGGTTCAAAATGCTATATCCTTGATAAGCATCGTCGGTCTAAATTTGCTCCTAAATCTCATGAAGGCTTTCTCCTTGGTTATGGATCAAACTCCCACACCTACCGTGTCTACAATAATTTCACCCGAAAGGTTGAAGAGATGGTAGACGTGAAGTTTGATGAATCTAATGGCTCGCAAGTAGAGCAAATGCCTATTGATGTAGGAGACAAGGACCCATCGGAAGCTATCCAAGACTTATCTATTGGAAAGATCCGTCCCATGGAAGTGAAGGAGAGTACCTCATCTACATATGTGGAGCCACCTACCTCACGGCGAGATGAACCTCAAGGCAACATGGAGGCCTCCACAAGTGGAACTCACCAAGATGAGGAAGTGCAACAAGAAGATCCACCACAACCTCCTTCTCCACCGCCTCAAGACAACACCAACAACAATGAAGAAGAAGAAGAGGAAGATGAAGATGATGAGGAAGCTCAGCCACAACATCAACAAAAGCTATCCCGAGTCCGAGCAAGAGTCAAGAAAAATCATCCCGTGGAACAAATGATGAACGACATCAACTCCGGGAGAATTACTCGCTCTAAAACTCGCTTAGCTAACTTTTGTGAGCATTACTCATTTATCTCTAGTATTGAACCTATGAAGGTAGAAGAAGCACTTGAAGACCCGGATTGGGTGAACGCTATGCACGAAGAACTACACAACTTCGAGAGGAACAAGGTATGGACTTTGGTAGAGAAGCCCAAGGATGATCAAAACATCATTGGAACCAAATGGGTGTTTCGGAACAAGCAAGATGAAGATGGACAAGTCATCCGCAACAAGGCTCGTCTCGTAGCTCAAGGTTACACACAAGTCGAAGCTCATGTCGGAGAAGTATGAGATGTCCATGATGAGTGAACTCAAATTCTTCCTTGGGTTGCAAATCAAGCAATCTAAGGAGGGTACCTTTGTCTCACAAACAAAGTACACCAAGGATCTCTTCAAGAAGTTCAACATGCAAGAAAGCAAAGGTATGAGTACCCCCATGCCCACAAGTGGACATAATGACTTGACAAAAGATGGAGAACCCGTTGATCAAAGGGTTTACCGATCTATGATTGGTTCTCTACTATATCTTTGTGCTTCTCGTCCTGACATAATGTTGAGTGTATGCATGTGTGCACGATATCATGCAGCCCCTAAAGAATGTCATCTTAAAGCTGTCAAAAGGATAGTGAGATATTTGATACACACACCAAACTTTGGCATTTGGTATCCTAAGAGGGCCTCTTTCGACCTTGTTGGCTATTCCGACTCGGACTATGCCGGTGACAAGGTTGATAGAAAGTCAACTTCGGGTACATGTCAATTCCTTGGTCGATCCCTTGTATCTTGGTCCTCCAAGAAACAAAATTCGGTATCATTATCCACTGCCGAAGCAGAATATATTGCTGCTGGTTCGTGTTGTGCTCAATTGCTATGGATGACACAAACGCTTAAGGATTATGGGATACATGTGAGACATGTTCCCTTGCTTTGTGGCAATGAGAGTGCGATTAAAATTGGACATAATCCCGTGCAACACTCTCGAACGAAGCATATTGAAGTTCGTCACCATTTTATTCGTGATCATATTGCCAAGGGTGACATTAATCTTAAGCATGTTCGTACTGACAAACAACTTGCTGATATCTTTACAAAACCTCTTGATGAGAAAGTGTTTTGTCGCTTAAGGAGTGAGTTGAACATCATTGATGCTTCAAACTTGGAGTGAGAACTCCATTGATGCATGCAAGGCATGAGCCCTCTTGACTAATCCTTGATATTTCTCTTATGATGATGATCATATGTCTTGGACACATTTGCCTCCTTGTATTGCATCTAACTCCTTGCAGGTACTTGGATGATCTACATTCCACAAGGTTACCACACACTCAATTCATGAGTAGTCTTGTCATTGACCAAGTATCTAGCCCTTTGGGATGTTGAGTTCAAGGAACAAAATTCCACATATCCTTTTTGACATCTTATACATCTTGTATTTCACTCTTGTCATCTTGGATATCCTCGAGTATTTCCTTGCTTGCCTAACCCATGTAGGAAGATGAACTATACAACTAGAAATGGCGCTCCAACTTCACATTCAATGAGCACCTACATCAAGCTTACCTACATGAGCAAAGCAACAACAAGCCCAAGGTATGTTCTTCACATCTTTAAGGAGCTTTGCTCAAAGTCATGAGTACAAGCAGCTTCATAAGATGTGATCACATCAAATGCTTAATCGAAAAATGGCAACCCCATTTTGAGCTTAAATGATGAGTATGACCTATGATCAAATGTCCTCATTTGACTCCTAAGTCAATATACTCAAACATAGGTGACCTTGTCGCCGACCTTTATCTAGATGAAGTACATATGTTTTGGAGTTTTTCTATTTCCTCTTATGTTCTCTCATTGAGTTTTCTTTACACAAAAAAAAAAACTTCATCTAGGAATCCTTTTTATTTCTATTCTTATGTCTCTTTGTGAATATCCTTCTGGCTCTGATCAATTCCCCGAAAATCTTTCACAAATTCATTGCAAATCCTTTGAAACATTCCTTGCAAGTGAGCTGAATTATTTCTGTATTTCCTTGGAATTAAACTCGGCGTCACCGATTTCAATTTTTCGGTCCAACCGAAAAGGATCTACCCTAAGTCCCTGACTTTCGGACCCACCGATCCATCTAATTCGGTGTCACCGATTTATCTTCCAGGATATCAACTTCTGCAGCTCCACTCAATGTTTCTCTATGCATGTTCCTAATTGCCCTGTTGTGATTCTTAAGGATCCCACTTCTTTCTCTCCATCTTCCCTCACCTTCCTAGTTTGCTGTCCTTTTCGGCACTTGATGTCAAAGGGGGAGAAGACTTAGGGGGAGAAGAGAAGACCTAGGGGGAGAAGAAAAGCAATCTTATCTTAAGGGGGAGAGAATCACATCAAAGCTTTGCCGTGTCTTACATTGGACATCATTCTCTTTTGGCATCATTCTTTTGATTTTGCTTTTTCCATCACACCTCTTGTTCTGAGAGAACTCAAAGGGAGAGGAATCTTCACAATTGATATCTTATGGAAAGCAAAATCTCTCAGTGTTCATTGAAAATCTTTTAGTTTCGGAGACATGTTTGCTGATTCAAGCTTGTGCTCAATATGAGACACCCCTTATACATGTCATCCCTGGCTTGGTACTCTTGATGTTCTTGCAGTTGGTTGAAGGAATACTCTTGTGTTATCTAACCTTGTTTTCCCAAGTTTATCCCTTCAGGTACAATGCCAAGGAACCTCAAGGTAAGTATATGCACCTTGCAGAATGTGCATGATGGTGACTTGCTTGTGAATACTTGTTTGCAAGAAATCACCATGCACATATGCATTATCACTCACTTCTTTTCATCTGCTCTGATGCATATAGCCAAGTTGCATGTAGCACATCTTGCTTATCTCTCTTGTGTGCTTGTGGTAGTCCAAAACCATAATTTATGAAAATCTTGCACACTTGTAGGGGGAGCCTGTGTACTACATGTTTGTCAAAGCTTTCGTGATAATTCTGTCTTTCTTTCAATAAGCTTTGATGTCTTGTTTAGTGTGATTTTAGTGTGTTGCCATCAATTACCAAAAAGGGGGAGATTGAAAGCACATTTGCTCCCTGGGTGGTTTTGGTAATTAATGACAACATACTTTGTGGTTGGACTAATGCTTTTATCAAGTATGTTTCAGGAAATTCAATCACATTGGTATGGCAAAAGGACTGAAGAAGTGGACCCCTCAAAATGCTAAGGCAAGCATTGGCAAAAGCTCAAGACTCCATTTTTGGTTTAGTGATCCAAGATCACATTGAGTCCATAGGAAAAGCCAATACTATTAAAAGGGGATGAGGTTATGTTGATGATCTGGTTGCTCAAGTGCTTAGTGATATATCTCCTTCAACTATCAGCAACTTTCACTACAATACACACTCATAAGTAATCTCGGACCAACCGATTTTCCAAACTCAGTCACACCGAGATGAACCACCTCAGCCATAAGCCAAACCCTAGAAAAATCGGACATTCCGAGTTTGAGATCGGTTTCACCGAAACATGGGCTGCCAAGCTTCTGTAACCTTCTGTCATCAAATCGGAATAACCGAGATGATATTTTCGGTCCCACCGAAACTGGCAAGCTCCTGTCTCTGCTCAAATCGGAATAACCGAGATGGTATTTTCGGTCCCACCGAAAACCCCAACGTTCACATTATTTGAACTTTCGGTCTGACCGAGTTGTCCACTTCGGTCTCACCGAGATTGCTCAATTATGTGTGTAACGGTTGGATTTTTGTGTGGAGGCTATATATACCCCTCCACCCCCTCTTCATTCGTGGAGAGAGCCATCAGAAAGAACTACCACTCCTACCTTACACTTTCTGAGAAGAGAACTACCTACCATTGTGTTGAGATCAAGTTGCTCCACTCCTACCTTATGAAACTTGATCTCTAACCTTCCCAAGTTGCTTTCCACTCAATCCTTTCTTCCACCACAGCCAAATCAGTGAGGAGAGTTGAGTGTTGGGGAGATTATCATTTGAAGCACAAGAGCAAGGAGTTCATCATCATCTACAACATCTATTATCTTTTGGAGGGTGGTGCCTCCTAGATTGGTTAGGTGTCGCTTGGGAGCCTCCGTCATCGAGATGTGGAGTTGAACCAAGAAGTTTGTAAGGGCAAGGAGATCGCCTACTTCGTGAAGATCTACCCCGAGTAAGGCTAGCCCTCCGTGGGCGTAGGCCATGATGGAATAGACAAGGTTGCTTCTTCGTGGACCCTTCGTGGGTGGAGCCCTCCGTGGACTCGCGCAGCCGTTACCCTCCGTGGATTGAAGTCTCCATCAACGTGGATGTACGATAGCACCACCTATCGGAACCACGGGAAAAATCATTGCGTCTCCAAATTGCGTTTGATCTTCTCCACTTCTCTTTACTACTTGTGCAATTTACTTTCCGCTGCCCATACTCTAGAATTGCATGTGTAGTGTGCTACTTGACTTGTGTGTTATGCAAAATCTGCCAAAATCTGTTCTTGATAAAAGACAGAATTTTTTATCTTGTCGAGTAGTCTAATCACCCCCCCTCTAGACACTCTCACCTTCTTCGATCCCTCAGATGTGCGTTTAAACCATCTAGTTTTCACTGCAGGCGCGCAGGGAAACAGTCACAAGCCACGCCATCCTCTTGCCACAGGGAAACAGTGAGGTGCCTCCCAGTCTTGGAGCGGACGGCAGTGCGTACGTCTGCAGTGTGAAGAATGCCGGTACGTCGTCGTTTCTCCCTTCTTTTTGTTTTTGTATGCATTTTTTATTTTCCACGAGAGACCAATGCAGGCACCAGCTTAGAGTGGTCGTCATGGCTGGGTGCTCGTCCCTGGTCCGTGCGGACCTCGTTGTTCTTCAAGTGGTCAGCTGGATCCCGGGCTACGCTAACGACTGCTCTGGCGGTTAGGCACGGCCGGCCGGTATCGTTCTTGGTGCGACATGCATACATGAATCCTTTATGTTTCTTGGAGGCCGGCGTGTGATTTGGGGCTTTACATCAGAGTTAGATGTAGACGTTGTTGTATCAGTTCGTCATTACCGACGGATCGCCTGATTTGGTAAGCAGAAAAATGGCCGGCTGGTTGCAGTCCACCGTCTGATCCCAATTGTAGCTGGCAATGGCATGCATCCAACCTTGTATATATATGCATGTTACGTTTGTGCTCCAACTATCGGCCTACGTTTGTTGCCCAATGCGTGACGTATGGGCCCGTCGCACTCAATGATATGCCCTAGGGGCGGCACATGCGCCCTCTGATCATTTTACAAAGTACTTCAGAGGATGAAACTGATGGAACTTTGCAACTCGACGAATGTCCACGCATTCAAAAGGCTCGGGAATTCACACGAAAACAATGGTGACTCTTCTGGAATCAGGAAGTCGTATCAAGTACGACCAGCACTACAGAGAAAACATATTAAGCTGACGAAGACTGAATTCACCTTGGCAATAGCTAGGCCGGGTCAGCCACTGGAATGCACTCGGTCTACGACCTATCCACATACGGACGAAAGTCGAGTGCCTTTCACCGAGGCCTCCGCAAACATATAAGATGAGGTGAAATCAGCAACCCACGGCAAAAAAAAAGCTCCATGGAGGTCGAGCTCTATTTTGCATCTTCGGTAAATTAGCAAGTAGCAACAATACAATAAGACTAGATAGTTGACTTGCATCCCGATTGAGAGTGCAACAAAGAAGTGGTGACGCAATAGTAGTTGCCGAGGCCTGTACAACATGTGGTGATCATCCTCCTGGCCTCTACAACGTGTGGTGCAGCCACTTTGTCGAAAAAGTGGTGTAGTCACACTTTATTTAAGAATGTGGTGCATCCAACTCCCAGCAGCGGATCTCAATTAGTACTTCTCCAACTCCAAGGATGTCTGATAGACATGTCTCATCTCCTAATCCCACATTAGATGGATTCATGGAGGAGGATATTCCATTCAAGAAGAGGAACTGTGATGTGGTCGAAGTAATCCATGTTAGCGATGATGATAGTATTGTCCCGGTCTGACCGACACAGATCTTTGGGACTATCCTCTTTGGTCCTCGTCCTGGTCGTGGACGCAGAAGTGGACGCCAATCAAGCTCTGTAGGTAAGTCGGTGCAGTATTTCGTCCTCACAAGGCACTGATACGTCCAAAACGTATCTATAATTTCTGCTTGCTCCATGCCACTTTTGGGTCATATTGCTATGATATTCATACACTTCCATACACTTTTGATCATATTTGGACTAACTTACTAATCCAGTGCACCCCAGTGCTAGTTTCTGTTTTCGGCTGTTTTTGTATTTCAGGTTTTCACGTTTCGAGAACTGCCCAGAAAAATCCAGAAAAATTATATAAAAAATCAGCGATCCGGAAACAACACTGCGTCCGAAGGGCAGCCTGGGGGGGGCCACCAGGGCTCCAGGCGCCCTGGCGGCGCCCCCCCCTGGGTCGCGCCGGGGGGGGGGGCGCCTGGGCCCCCCGAAGCCCGTCCGGTGCCCCCCTTTGGCATATATTTAGAGGGACCTCCGAAACCCTCAGAACAGGAACTCTTTTCGCGATCCCATCTCTGTTCCGCCGCCGCCGCCGCTTCCAAGATCGGGAGCACCAGGAGAACTCTTCCCGGCACCCTACCGGAGGGGAGGATCACCACCAGGAGCTTCTCCACCACCATGGATGCCTCCCGGATGACTCGTGAGTAGTCTCCCTTGGACCATGAGTCCATGACCAGTAGCTATGTGATGTTCTCCTCCCGTTCTTGTGCTTCACTAATTAGTCCTCAAGAGCTGCCCTACATGATCGAGGCACCTATGTAATCCTTATGCTGTTGCTATGTTGAGTTTGCTGGGATCCGATGGATTATGAGATTATGTTCAGATTGATCTTGAGTAATATATTTGATTCACCTCATTTATATTTTAGTTCATAAGTAATTCTTGCATGTTCTCCGTTGTTACTTATTGCTTTGGCCGAGTAGTAGGTAGTGACTCCAAGAGGGAACGTTATGCTTGATTGTGGGTTCATGCCCCTCGATGACTAGCTTGAGTGACAGAAACATGAGTCTAGGGGATGTGCTGTTGCCACAAGGGGGAAAACAACGGTGCTTGTGCCCGCGGGTGCAAGGATTGTTTACTTTACGCAAAGTTCTTTTAATGCAGTTGTCTGTTGCATTGAGTTTACACTATGGGTGGGACTCACAACTTAATACCAGCGAGATGTTCTGGATAGATATCTCAAGATGGATGATTAGTAGTAGATATTGATGGATTTCGGTCTACTTACTTTGGCGTACCGCCCATGCTTTGAACCTCAACCTTTCTTGCAATGTAGTCAGCATTGGTTTGCGTTCGTGGTCCTGTCAATTGCCCAGCTGTAATTTGTTTACCTCACATAGCTGTTTTATCGTCTTTTGGGAGAGAGACATCACTAGTGAACATCATGAGACTCCGGTCCATATTACCATCATTGATCACATCCGCTATATACTTTTCGTTATTTACCTACTATTGCAAAAACTACCTATCACTACTATCATTGCTTTTAACCCTTTGTGAACTACAAGGCCGGAGGGATTGACAACCTCTCTGTACTCATTAGGAGCAAAGTTATTTGTATTTGTGTGCAGGTCCACGTTGATTGCTACTAATCTGGCACCGTAGCAATTGACACCTACTTGTTGAACCTAGGAGTCTCTGGGGAATCGATCCTTGGCATCTTTGCTAGGGGAAAACACTTCTACTTACTGCATCTTACACCTTCCACTTGGGGTAACCAACGAGGGGTTCGAGGCCCATCAAGGAGTATTTTCTGGCGCCGTTGCCGGTGACTCCACTCTGCAGGATAGGGGAGTTGCATGCTATCTTTTACCATTGCTTTTTAGTCTTGTTAGTTTACCTTTCATTTTTGCTTTAGTTCCTTTTATCGAAAATCACAAAAATAGTTATCTTGCTTGCTTGCTACTATGGGTTCTACCAAAAACACTAAATGGGAGGAGTACACCCCTACTTCCATTGCCCCAATTACCACTGACGGGATTTACAAAAGTAATAAACCTTGTGATTATACTAGTTTTGACAGAGAGTTATGCCCATGGCATGGTCTTCCAGGAAAAAAGTATGAGCCTCAGTTTAAAATTGCTCCTAAGCTTCCCCAAACTTGGGAAGATGTTCAAACTCTTATAATAGAGAGCGGATTAAACAAAGAGGATGACACTACAATTCTGCCCACTAATGATAAAATTGATTTTGATAATTGTAGTATTTCAGAAGTTGTCACCTTTCTACAAGGAATGGCTAAAGATCCCAACACTAGCACGCTTAATCTTGCCTTCACAGAGCATGTCACTAATGCTCTCATCAAAGCTAGGGAGGAGAAACTTAGAGTAGAAGCCTCCATACCTAGAAAGCTAGAGGATGGTTGGGATTCTATGATTAAAATTAAGATAAACAATTTCTCATGCTATGCTTTATGTGATATTGTAGCTAGTACTTCTATTATGCCCAAAAGACTATATGATATGCTTAAATTGAAACCTTATGATTCTTGTTCTTTTGGTGTTCGTCTCGTTGATTCTTCCATAAAGAAACCTTTGGGGAGGATCGATGATGTTCTTATTGTTGTCAATGATAATTATGTGCCCGTTGATTTCACTATTATGGATATTGAATGTGATCCTTCTTGTCCAATTATTTTGGGACGTCCCTTTTTGCGCACCGTTGGTGCTGTCATTGACATGAAAGAGGGTAATATAAAATTTCAGTTTCCTCTCAAGAAAGGGATGGAACAATTCCCTCGAAAGAAGATCAAGTTACCTTTTGAGTCCGTTGTACGGGCTAGCTATTCTTTTACTCTTGATAAAACTTGATCTATGCATTATGCCTAGCTTAAAGGCATCAAAGAAAGCGCTTTTGGGAGGCAGCCCACATGAATAAAATTTTTGCTTTTGTTGTTTCTTGATGTTGTCTACTGCTGTAGCATCATCATTGTATCTTTGCTTTTCATATTTGTGCCAAGTATAGCCTCCGATTGCTAGAAAGTTCAAAAGTTGTGAGGTGCTGTCCAGGAAACAGATTCTGTCCTTGGATAGAAAAATTCGTATAGAATCACCAGATCATCTTTTTGGTCTGAATTTTTTCGACAGCGTTCTCTATATAATTGTTTTTCGTGCGTCAGTTCTGAGTTTTTTTATTTGAGTTGCAGAAGTATCCCGAACAGATCAATTACTGCCTGCTGTTCTGTTTTTCACAGATTCTGTCCTGTTTTGCCTTTCCTTCACTTTGCAAATTAAGAACTTGCTTTTTCTTTGCAAAAACCTTTTGGCAATCTTGAGAAACAGTAGAACTTCAAGAATATCTTTATCTCCAGCAAGGTATAATTATTTTATTAAGGGTACTAACCTCGCTAATCAGATTATGATGAGTTGTGTATGAAGGGAGTTTTCAAGTGTGCGAGGGAAGATGATAAAAAGATTCAGGAGTGTCAAGCGCTCAAGCTTGGGGATGCCCCCGTGCACCCCCAAGAAATATTCAAGGAGACTCAAGCGTCTAAGCTTGGGGATGCCCCCGTGCATCCCCTTCTCCATCAACATTATCAGTTCGTCTTTCGTTTCGCTATATTTTTATCACTTCATGTGTTATGTGCTATGCTTGGAGCGTCTTGCTTTTAGTTTTCTTTTTAGTTTTTCATAACGAGTCGGAACTCAGCATTCCTTTATGTGGGAGAGAAACACGCTCCACCTCTACCTGGAACATTACATAGAATTTTCATGTCTATCTATGCTGTGTGTGTTCTTTGTCTTTTAATAGCTACTATCATACTCTGCTCTAGTATTCATGCTTATCTTTCCAAGAGCTTTTATTTAGTTGGTTGCTTGAACTCTCTTTAATTACCATGCTCACCTTATTAAGAGAGTTTGCTTCCGTTGCATGGGTTAATGTGTCTATGATAAAGATGCTACTTTCATGATGGTGCTTAGTAGTTCAGGTTTTCTTATGGTTAATCTCAAATAGCTGGGGGGTTCCCAAAGTGTTATTGGAGCACCAACTTGGTTTGTTTGCCTATGATATGGTATGGTTTAGTAATATCTTCCTTCGAGAATTTATTTTGATTGACTTGGCGTATGCTCACGCATATTCAAGACTGTAAAGAAAGTCTGTCAAGCCTTGATGATCTTTTGTTTCTAAGTAGCGATATAACTACCATGCCTGATTCAATATTGCTTTGTCGCTCTGCATGATTATGACCGTCATTGCTCTCTTAGTTGGTCGCTCCCAGTCTTTTGCTAACCTCCACCTGTACTAAGTGTAGGGTAACGCAGCAGAAAACAAAAATTTCCGACCTACGCACCAGCCCAGGACCACTATGAAGACTGCATACAAGGTTTTGATCATATTCGTTACCGACTCGTAGAGCAACGGAAGTAGAGTCGATGACGATCGTTGGTGCAGATCCCCGCAGCTAGGATTTACAACCTCCCAACCGCGAGGATGTATACCCTCATCCGCTCCTCGGACAGCCCTCCGGGAGACGGTCGAACAGTCCCCCGGACGGTGTCGCGGACAGCCCTTCGGGAGGACCTTCGAAACTTGAACGGTCACTCGGACAGCCCTTCGGGAGGACCCACGAACAGCCCCTCAGGGCACCAAGATCGAATCTACGACCTCTCTACAGAGTTGCACACATACGGTGTCATCTATCCGGCAGGGCTTCGCCGTCCAGAACTAGTTCCTGCCGGAACCCAGACAGCCTTTCGGCACTACGAAACTATTTCGTGGGAGGGAGAGAGAATGCCAGATCATGCATGGCTTGTGTATGAGAGCAAGGGATGAGTGTGGAGGGCTGCCCCTCCACCTCTATTTATAGGCCAAGGCAAGGGGTGGGGTGGTGGAGGAAATACCAAAATAACCATGCTACATGTCCCACATGAAGGGTAAAATGGTAATGCAAGTGGGGCCCCCAAGGGGGACACCACAATGGCAGCCCAACACCTTGTCCCCCCATGGGGGGGGCCCCCCCAACAAGCCACCAACATGTCTCCATGAAACATGCATGCTCCCTAGACAAAAAGCCACCAAACATGCAACCCCCGATTCGTGGGATCTTGTCCCCTCGCGCTGAGACAAGATGTTTTCCGCGAAACTTTTTTCTGAAAAATTCCAGAAGGTCCCAGAACATTTCCGGTACCCTCTAAAATTATTCTGGGCATGATCCGAAACATTTTCGGTGCTGTGGTTTTTATCAGCGGAAAGCATTAACAGCGGTTACGGCAGTTTCGGAACATTTCCGGTTTTTCTCTCTGAAAATTCCCAGAAGTTCCCAGACCAATTCTGGCACCCTCTGATAATTTCCATGCGGTGCCGAAACCCTTTTTGACCTAATAATATATTCCGAAACATATTTTCGGTTTTACCGAAACTCTTTCGGTGTTCTCTCTCCGGAACTCTTCCGTTGTCTCCGAAACTTTTTCGGTGATTTTCTCTCAGACTCCCTGTCTAGTATTCAGCAGATAGATGACCCTTAAGCGTGTGACCCTATAGGTTCAGTGAAGTATAGACATGACCCAGAAACACTTCCGATCAATGATCAACATCGGAGCCGTGGACACCCATATTGACCCCCTATACCCACATGAATAAATATTCGAGTGAACCTCCAGTTGCTGTGTGCTATTCCTTTTGCTTCGCGATATGTCACAAACACCCGAGGTGAGATTTATTGCATCCCCGTGGGCAAACACTTTGTCCACTATGCAAGTTACCTCGTTACCGGTTTTGTTCTCTTTTCTCGTTTTCGTGTTCCGGCATCCCAGTGATCAAATCACCCTGTGTCTGGCCAGACGATGATGGATACCGTTACACCGAGAGGGCCCGAGTATATCTCTCCATCGTCGGAGGAGCAAATCCCAATCTTGAGCTATCTCGTTACTTGCCATACTTTCCCATGAACCCGTAAGCCGCCGTAATAGCCATCCAGTTACGGATGACGTTTAACAAACCCCAAAGTTCATGAATCAAGCATGAAGGAACTCGATACTCTCATGGTCTAAGGAATTATGCAAACATTAACTTCCTGTGTTATTAACCATTAACTTGTGACGAATGTAACTCATAGCATAACATCAATTCGGGTCGATTCAACACAAACATTGTGCCCTCAAAGTTGCTGGCATAGACATGCCCATGATCAGGAAAACAGAACCATCATGCAACACTTGAGCTAGTCTTAGAGGCCAGACTAGGAATACATTTTATCGTTTATTATTCCACACGTGCATATGAGTCTTCCTCCGAGCCTCGTTTTATTTGCAGACTCGAGAACCATAGCAGTTATAGCATGGAATATAAACTTAATTATGAACAGAGAGATAATTTATAACATTTGTTATTGCCTCTAGGGCATATCTCCTACAGACTCCCACTTGCACTAGAGTCAATATCTAGTCAATGCTAATGCACTTTACACCTATGGCACATTGGTGTAAATATGCTTCGCTTGTGGTATAGCCTGATGTCCAACGGATCTGACGACTTCAGCTCCGTGTGTATCTTTGCATATCCTCGCGTTTTCACGCCTTCACAAAATTCATATTTTGTGTGGACTTAGCTTTGTATGTATGCGAATCACAGGTCGAACCTGGATTCCTCAGACTGAGTTATGGAGCAACTACCTGCAGTAGTGTCCCATTGACAAAAGCCATCTTGGAACCATACTAAGTTCATGAATGAACTATATGATTCAACATCTTCTTTGTCGCTTCAAAAGCGGCAACATACTTCGCCTCTGTTATAGAATTCGCCACAGTAACTTGTTTGGAACATTTTCCAACAAACTGTGCCACCACATTGTGTGCAACACAAAACCCTTAATTTAAATCAAAAATCGCATGGAGCATTGATGAAGACTGTATCGATGTAATTACTTACAACGAGTACTTCATAATCTCTGCTTGCGAGAAAACATGTCATCAGTACTACTCTGGTACTAAATGACATCTTTCACTGTTGTCCTATGATCAGTCCTTTTGATCATTTTGGTATCCATACTCACAACACCTTTTGAGTATTGGACATATCTGGTTGTTTTTACATACCATGGAATACATGATTAATCCAAACACGAGGTGTGTGGAATCCCCATCATGTCTTTTACTCATCAGTGTTTTGGGACACCGAGTCTTGTAGAAACTCTTTCCATGTGACTTCGGCAAGAATCACTCCTTGGCGTTTTTAAATGCTAAACCGTTTTAGCATCTTGTCAATATGTATTCATGGCTTAGCCCCATTAGGTAAATCTATCTCCATAGATCATCATGCCTAACATTGAGGCTATTCAGCCCAAGCACTTCATCGAAAAACTATTTTCAAATGAAGTCCTAATTCGTGTCAAGAAATTTATTTCCAATTACCAATGTGTCAAGCACACAAGGTTTTTAGAAATATTATTGCGCTCCCACTTACTTTCTTGAATTACAAGCAACTTCGTTACCCATTGATGAAGTCAAAACACCTTTTGACCATTTCATCAAAACACGAAGATTCCAACTCCAATTTGCTCTCTTCTGTCCATCGCTGGAACTCTGAAGTTTGCACCCTTACTAGCATCCTCTGGATCGACAAATTACTTTGGACTGTATCACATACAAGTCCTAGGTTTCATTTCCATCAGATGGAAATCCTTTTGTCATCCATGTTTCATATCTCAAGATTGAAATATTTATTAATTGCTAGTTCAACCCGAACCGACTTTAAGCATCGCTACGGTGAGACAATCTCATCGTAGTCAACTCCTTGAACTTGTTTATTGCAACAAGTCGAGCTTTATGGATAAAACATTTTATCTGTATCAGTTTTAAGTTCCATAAATATTCGTCAGACTCTAAGTCTTCCGAAAGGTGTATCAAGGTTTTAATCTTGAATCACTTATATGGAAACTAACTCGGGTTGTATTGGCATTCAGCCAATTCCGGAGTCAGGGCCCATCAACGCTTCCTTGTGTATCGTAGGTATATTGTTGTCTAACAACAATATCTCGTCTGCGCACCTGAGAGGTTTGCACGAGCCTTGCCTACGTGGTTCAGCTGCAAGTTCGACCAAAGTCCATACATTTTATTGTAGAGACTTCCGTATCAGTCGCAGTAGGAAACTCTGGAATTACTTCCAAGGTTCCTTTCCTTTGACCTGATGACGAAGATACTGTTATCTCGTCGAGTTTGCACTATTCTCCCACTCACCTTTTTGAAAGAACCATTCTCTTTAAAAGCATACCGTTTCATGGCAAAACTATTTGCCTCGGTATTGTGAGGGAGGAATACCCAATTGCTTGGGATAACCTACAAAGTAGCACTTGTCTGATTTGGAATAGGTTTGTAACCTGTTACACAAGCCCCATATTCCAAATGTTAAGAAAAGTTACAACATGGTTGGGCGTACCATACCATGGTGTCATTTCAACAGACCCGATGGAGCTCTTTTCAGTGTAAAAGCCGCAGTCTCTAAAGCATCACTCTTTAAAAGGGATAATGGCAAATTTATTTATGTCATCTTTGATCTCACCATGTCATAAATGGTTTGATTACATCTTCACAGACTTTTCACTTTGCAGTGGTGTTCCGGGAAGTGTAAGTTATGAAACAGCTTTCACAACTCATCAGACATTCGCTAAACTTGTAACTCAAATATTCCTTTCTGCAATCGAATTGTAGAAACATAATTTTCTTGTTACAATAACTTCTACTTCATTTTTGAAAACCTTTCGAATGATTTCAAAAGATCCAGACTTACGTCTCATCAAGTAAATATCCATATATCTACTTGAGTCATTTCTGAAGATAGATAAATCCACTACTAACAACATTTATCGGACTACACACATCAAATGTATGATCACCAATAAGTTTGTTACTCGTTCCTTATGGCCTGTGAACGGTATTCAGTCACTTCACTTTTCGGAGGAAAGTTGCAAGTGTCAGATGATTCAAAATCAAACGACTTCAAAATCCATCATAATGGAATTTTCCATGCGGGTTTCTCCAATGTGACCAAATGTAGTGCCACACTTGTGTGGTATTCTTTTAGTCTTGCGACATTTAGCGTCAGTGTTATGGATGTATCATATTACCATCAATATTCATAACATACATCCCATCTTGGATGGAAGCATGGCCCTTCATGTTATTCATAATACTAAACAACAATTGTTGTTCTTATGAACAACTCCTTTGCAACAAACATTGTGCAATGGGCTAGAGTGTATGAAACTCTAAAATGAATTGTGAAAGTAAACACAGAGGTAATATATTATTATCAACATTCATAACATACATCTCATTCATAATGAAAGTATGGCCCTTATGTTGTTCATAACACCGAACATCAGAAGTTCTCTTATGAACAACCTTCTTGCAAGATACCTTATGCAATGGGCTAGAGTGTGTAAAACTCTAAATGAATTATGAAAATTAATACAGACGGTAATACACCGATGGAAGGTATAGTAACATTTACTATGTTCCCTGTGTATACCTAAACCTCATTCCTGGCTAGTCTCTTAGGCCATAGTAGTTCTTACATCGAGTTGCATCAGAATGCAATCGAGCGGGTATCTTTGTGATTAACTCACAATACCCAAGAATTAGTGATTAACAGTTTAATCATAATTCCCAAGAACTATATCTTTGACCAGCCATCTATACATAAAAAACTTGTATGACATTCATACATGAGCTGGATATTCCAGTCTTCTTTCTATTTGCCTTTATACTTCTAACAGTTTAACTTTTAGTATTTCTCCTACTTCCAGAAAAAACATCCAACTTCATCATATGAAAGGCTTTCTTCTGGATCCCTCTCTTATCAGTCAAATGCCTAGTAAACACTTTTACTAACAGTTTGCAAAACAAACATTGCTTTGGATATCACATATCCGTTAGCCTTTGTTTGTGTCTGAAAATGATTTTCAGATTCCATGAATATCATATAACTATCCAAACTTTCGAAGTTCGGGTCTCATGGAAGCAAACATATTGCACTTGACTGAAAACAGAATTCTAGCTTTTGGATCGAAGGACGAGAGTCACATGATCCATAGCATTAGTGGGAGAATACCGAAAGTATGCGATAGGACAAAGTCCTTCTCGGCACTCTTGAGGACAATCCTCACATTACGTTACCAACCGTAAAGTTTTAACCAGATATTTAACAGCTATTCAATTTTAATAGGGAAGGTGGAAATGCGAGCCATTATTCTACAACTATTATGCAAAAAACACTTAGACAGTGTTCAAAATTAATTGCACTGAGAATTAAACAAGTTAATTCTGCAGTGCGCTCCCACTCAAATCAATATCTCTCATAATTGATTGTGAGTGATTCAAGATCCACATTTCAATTCAACGCCATTGATGTTAGTCACCACTGATGACGAAAATCTCAATTGGTGGGCAAACATGCCGATCACATCTCTATGTGACTCTTGTTCATCTTTCGATGCTTGTGTTCCGAGCTCATGACTTTCATGCCTGAACGTCAAGACAACCAAGTGATCTCGCTGCGAGGTCTGACCTCACCCGCCTCACACCCGTACAATCGTTCGTACCCATGTAGATCATGGCGCACCCCGAAAGGAAAGATGCCGTGACGGTGCTACACTTGGGAGAACACTAACTACTTGATATTTTTGTGAGAGATCACCCTAATAAAAAGCGACTACGGCGCAATCAAGAAGGGTGCATCAAAGGGATAAACATCTCAGGCAATTCATAATTAGCATGATATGGTATAGCCCTTTCTGACGGAGAAGTCTTTCATTTCTTCGTCTTCGGCACTCGCGTCGGTGTTCACCTTTGCGAAGATTGCCACCACCTTGTCAATGCACCAGATAATATTGCTATCTCTATAGCTAATAAAATAATGCATTACACAAGGTTGACACGCAGGTCATTTAAAGTGCAATCATATGGCTCCAGCCATCATGCCGAATCATGACACGCAGGTCATGTTAATTGATTTACATTATATAGCCATCTCATACATAATCAAATTATTATGAGCACTGCTATACCACATCATATGCACATGCAAACCCTCCTGCAAAACCAAGTTAGACGCCTCTAATCGGTTCATGCAAAAGTTTATCTTACGTGGCTTCTAAGGTTTCGAAACAAACCGAAGCTACCAACGTCCATCATCAAGTATGATAATTCAAGTTGCTAGATTAACTTTCCAGGGTGTATGAAACACGAGATAATAAAATCTCGAGCCCCATACTAAACTTCGTCATACGCATGACCCCCGTGCAGATCATATCTTCATTGCCCTTTCGTCTGCGAAACATCCATCTTTCTTTGACTAAAGTGGAACCCAAAGAACTGTTAGCACTTCGTTGATCTGTCAATCAGCATACTGAGGAGCAGCATGAAAGGATCGCGGATTGCCAGAACTTTGTCAGATTCCACAATGCTGTCAAGATCAGGACTACGCAAATTTAAGGGAAGCAACAAGAACAACGGGTAACAGATTTCATCTGCTATCCGCACAAATAATTTTCAGTAATAGATCTTATCTACTACCTAATTATATTGTGCAACACCCATACATCTCCATGTATTCTAGATCGCAACCTGCATCTACGCATAGCACGGCTCTTGATGCCACTGTAGGGTAAGGCAACAGAAAACAAAAATTTCCGACCTACGCACCAGCCCAGGACCACTATGAAGACTGCATACAAGGTTTTGATCATATTCGTTACCGACTCGTAGAGCAGCGGAAGTAGAGTCGATGACGATCGTTGGTGCAGATCCCCGCAGCTAGGATTTACAACCTCCCAACCGCGAGGATGTATACCCTCATCCGCTCCTCGGACAGCCCTCCGGGAGACGGTCGAACAGTCCCCCGGACGGTGTCGCGGACAGCCCTTCGGGAGGACCTTCGAAACTTGAACGGTCACTCGGACAGCCCTTCGGGAGGACCCACGAACAGCCCCTCAGGGAACTAAGATCGAATCTACGACCTCTCTACAGAGTTGCACACATACGGTGTCATCTATCCGGCAGGGCTTCGCCGTCCAGAACTAGTTCCTGCCGGAACCCAGACAGCCTTTCGGCACTACGAAACTATTTCGTGGGAGGGAGAGAGAATGCCAGATCATGCATGGCTTGTGTATGAGAGCAAGGGATGAGTGTGGAGGGCTGCCCCTCCACCTCTATTTATAGGCCAAGGCAAGGGGTGGGGTGGTGGAGGAAATACCAAAATACCCATGCTACATGTCCCACATGAAGGGTAAAATGGTAATGCAAGTGGGGCCCCCAAGGGGGACACCACCATGGCAGCCCAACACCTTGTCACCCCATGGGGGGGGGGCCCAACAAGCCACCAACATGTCTCCATGAAACATGCATGCTCCCTAGACAAAAAGCCACCAAACATGCAACCCCCGATTCGTGGGATCTTGTCCCCTCGCGCTGAGACAAGATGTTTTCCGCGAAACTTTTTTCTGAAAAATTCCAGAAGGTCCCAGAACATTTCCGGTACCCTCTAAAATTATTCTGGGCATGATCTGAAACATTTTCGGTGCTGTGGTTTTTATCAGCGGAAAGCATTAACAGCGGTTACGGCAGTTTCGGAACATTTCCGGTTTTTCTCTCTGAAAATTCCCAGAAGTTCCCAGACCAATTCTGGCACCCTCTGATAATTTCCATGCGGTGCCGAAACCCTTTTTGACCTAATAATATATTCCGAAACATATTTTTGGTTTTACCGAAACTCTTTCGGTGTTCTCTCTCCGGAACTCTTCCATTGTCTCCGAAACTTTTTCGGTGATTTTCTCTCAGACTCCCTGTCTAGTATTCAGCAGATAGATGACCCTTAAGCGTGTGACCCTATAGGTTCAGTGAAGTATAGACATGACCCGGAAACACTTCCGATCAATGATCAACATCGGAGCCGTGGACACCCATATTGACCCCCTATACCCACATGAATAAATATTCGAGTGAACCTCCAGTTGCCGTGAGCTATTCCTTTTGCTTCATGATATGTCACAAACACCCGAGGTGAGATTTATTGCATCCCCGTGGGCAAACACTTTGTCCACTATGCAAGTTACCTCGTTACCGGTTTTGTTCTCTTTTCTCGTTTTCGTGTTCCGGTATCCCAGTGATCAAATCACCCTGTGTCTGGCCAGACGATGATGGATACCGTTACACCGAGAGGGCCCGAGTATATCTCTCCATCGTCGGACGAGCAAATCCCAATCTTGAGCTATCTCGTTACTTGCCATACTTTTCCATGAACCCGTAAGCCGCCGTAATAGCCATCCAGTTACGGATGACGTTTAACAAACCCCAAAGTTCATGAATCAAGCATGAAGGAACTCGATACTCTCATGGTCTAAGGAATTATGCAAACATTAACTTCCTGTGTTATTAACCATTAACTTGTGACGAATGTAACTCATAGCATAACATCAATTCGGGTCGATTCAACACAAATGTTCTGCTAACATTGTGCCCTCAAAGTTGCTGGCATAGACATGCCCATGATCAGGAAAACAGAACCATCATGCAACACTTGAGCTAGTCTTAGAGGCCAGACTAGGAATACATTTTATCGTTTATTATTCCACACGTGCATATGAGTCTTCCTCCGAGCCTCGTTTTATTTGCAGACTCGAGAACCATAGCAGTTATAGCATGGAATATAAACTTAATTATGAACAGAGAGATAATTTATAACATTTGTTATTGCCTCTAGGGCATATCTCCTACACTAAGCAAACTAACCATGCAATACATAGCTCATGGGAAAGTAGCCTAAAAACTCTTGTGGTAAAGAATATGTTGCTTATGTATCTTATTTCTTATAAGTTGCTTGCTGAGCGGTAACCATGTTTCTGGGGACGCCATCAACTGTCACACTTTTGTTGAATATCATGTGAGTTGCTATGCATGTTCGTCTTGTCTGAAGTAAGGGTGATTTACCGTGGGTTGAATGAATATGCATATTGTTAGAGAAGAACATTGGGCCGCCAACCAAAGCCATGCATCATGGTGGAAGTTTTAGCTTGGACCTTAATCCTCAATCTCTCATGAGAATATGCCTATGCATTAAAGAGGAGTCCATCATCTATTTTCTATGTTGTCCCAGTATGGATGTCCTCAAGTTGAGATCTATCAAAAACGAGAAATCAAATGCGATCTATCTCCTTGGACCTTTGTGTGACGCCCGAGGCCGACGTCCCAGAAGATTCCAGAAGATTCCCGAAGATTCCAGATGTTTCGGGTTGCCCGTGTGTTTCTTTTGAGCTTGTGTTATTTATTTATTTTGCATTGCATCATGTCATCATGCCATCATGTCATTTATTTTTGCATCTCAACCTAATAAATTGTGTGGACCTTCGGTCCATTTAAATCGAGGGAAGAATGTCTTCTCTTTATAACATATAAAAGCCTCCTAATATTTAGGGAGCTATATATTAATTATTCCATTGCTTCGGAATCACCATAACACACTTGCATTTTCCCCATGTCTATTTCACTTCGAGTCTCTACTTCTAAACCTTGTCTTAATTCTTTCCGTTGTTTCGAGGTTCCTCCAAATCCACCCCAACTATTTTATTTTAATTCCTGACATTTTTGCGGGTCCAGGGAATTTTACCTCTTGCCCTAACTCCTTTCCTAGCACCTCCCTTCTTTTCTTCTTGTTGTTGTTTTCTGTTTTTTTTTAGTAAAACAGCAGCAAGGTTAAAGGAAGAGCCAGCCGGCCCATCTCTGCTTCCCAGGCCTCTAGGCCCATTCTCTCCTGGCCCAACCGGCCTCCCTCTCCCTTTTGGCCCAGCCCACTCCTCCACTAACCCTAACCCGACCGCAGCTCTCCCTCCGTTCCTCCCTCGCGCCGCTCTTTTCGTCCCGAACCCTCGACCCAGCTCCTCTCGCAGCCTTCCATCGCTCTGCCCGAGCCCCTCATCTCGTCGCCCGTTCCCTCTCTCCCTCGATGCCTCGCTCTTCCCCTCGCCCGCAGCGGCCGGATCCCGCAGACCCTCGAGGGCCTCGACCAGCCGCCGCCACTCCCGCATCTCCCCTCGCAGCTCGCCCGACTGCAGCGTCGCCCCCCCGATCCTGCGGCTCCCTCCGCGCGTTCCCTCCTCGTTGCCTCGAGCGGCCGGATCCCGAGCCCGGCGAGCGACGCCCAGGCCCGAGGCCGCGGCCTCCCCGCATCCCGGCTCTCTCCCTCCGTTCCCGCGGCCAGGGGCCCTCGCCTCCAGAAGCCGGCGCCCCGAGCCCTCCGTCACCGTCCCGAGGCCCCAGCGCCGGCCTCCCTCCTCCGTGGACTCCATCTCCGCGCGCCCGGCCTCTCCAGTGTCCCGGCCAGCGCCGTCCCTCGTCCGCGCCTCCCTGGTCTCTGCATCTGCACGCGCCAAGGCTGCGGGCCTCCTTCCTCCAGCCAGGGCGAAGCCGCCCTTCCTTCGCCGCGTCGCCGACCAGTACGCGCCATCGTCTCCAGCGCCCGGCCAAGAGCTCCTCTGCTGGCCCCTCCACCGCCGTGTTTTGTTTGTTCTGCTGCTGCCGTGGCCTCGTGCAGCCCTTGTTTTGCTCCTGTGTTTGTTGTTGTTGTGTTGCCTGGCACTGTGAACTTGACAGATGACCAAACGACTACCGGCAACCCGACCAAGTACCTCTGACCAAGTACCTCTTCGAGACCGAAGATTCAAGTACCCCTACACGGCGAAACGACGAGTACCACTACTTCCACTACCATCGCAAACGGGAACCCCAAGTACCACGACACGTACCACGACCGCGACAAGTACCACTACCGACGCCCGGAGACACCAAGTACCACTACGGAATGAGAACGTCTACTTCCTCTCCGAACGGAACATCTACTTCCTCTACGACCCGCGTGAACGACTACTTCCTCTACTTCCACTACTACGGCTACTTCCTCGACGCTCTCGAACCGCCCCGAAACGCACGCTTCGAAGGTATACCGAGACGACCCCGTGGATGACCCGTGTGATGCTTGTTTGTGTTGTATGAGTTGTCTCCCTTGTGTGCATCGTGCCCGTTCCGACCTTTTGTCATGTTCCTCGGTTGCCTCGTCACCGACTCGTGGGAACCCGGCAACGGGATCACCCCACCTTCATCTCGTTTGACTTGCTCACGCCATCTTTCTTTTGCCCGGTCTCTCAACGAGTTACCGGCAACCGATATGTTGCCGTGGCATCATTTTCGGAATCGTTGCTGTGGCACCCCTTTCTTTCCACCACGATGACAAATACTTCATATCTCTTTTAAGTCAACCTTTCAAAACTTGCATAAACTTGATCATGTCATCCGCATCATGTTAACAACATTAATAAGTTTAATTGTTGTTTGCTTATAATTACTAAACATGCTCATGGGGATTTTCCGGATATGTTGTTGTTATTTCCGTCCTCATTTAAAATGCCTAGTTAGTTTAGTTTTATTATGCTTCACCTCTTGCCATGTTAAAAACATTTAACCTTGTCTTGTAAATAATGAGAGCCAACTAAATAATTAAATGTGGTGTTTCGTCAACATGCAACTCGTTGCATATTGATCTCCACTTAACTTGCAGTGTTGTTTGTGCACTTTGCCATGCCTTGCATTTTTAAACCGGACATGCATCATACTTGTTTGTGCATTGTATGCCATGTTTATGATATGTGTGTTTACCGTGTTGTTTGCTTCTTTCCGGTTGCTTCTCTTGTTAGCTTCGGTTTCGTTCCGGAGTTGTGAGGATCCGCTCGACTGTTGCTCCGTCTTCTTCTTGGATCCGTTCTTCTCCCTTGTGGAATTCCAGGCAAGATGACCGAACCCGGATACCATTACTATCTTTGCCATTGCTAGTAGTTCCGCTCTATAGTTTTGCCTCGATGCCCATGTCTTTCTTGTCAGCCTCCTACTTGTAACCATGAACCTGTTTAACCACCCTACCTATGCAAACCGTTGCTTGGCTAAGTACGCTTCGCTCAGCCCCTCTTATAGCATTGTTAGTTGCAGGTGAAGATTGAAGATGCTTGCTTCATGTTGAAGTTTGGTTGGGTTATATCACACTATATAAATGCTTAAAATGAAATCATCTATATACTGGCAGGGTGGAAGGCTAAGCCTTTTGCTTGGTGTTTTGTTCCACTCATGCCGTTAGGAACCGTATAAACCGGTGTTATGTTCCTTGATTATGCGTTCCTAACACGGTTGGGGTGTATGGGACCCCCTTGATAAACCGCTAAGTGCTAAGTCTTTTCCAGCAAGTCCCAACATTTGGTACTATTTGCCTCATAATAACAACTTAATTATTTAATTAAATTTGCATAGGGGGTCGCGTCCCCGAGGATTCTTAATTCTACATAGCAGGGGGGGCCAGCGCTGATGGTGTTGGTCCCAAACGGGGGTTCTGCGGGGCCGCCTTGGGGCAACCCGAGGTATCTGGTATCCACCCGTAGAATCGCCCATCCGGTCGTGTCCTGAGACTTAGATACGCGCGGCTACTATCAGGGTGTCGACACGCCGGGAGGATTTGCTGGATTAGCCTTACCTTAGTTCGGTTTAACTTGAGCACGGGATTCCGAGAATACTCGGGTCTTCCCACCTATGGAGTTGCGACTTCGCGGATCGTGGGCTTGTGATGGGCCAAGTTGGAACACCCCTGCAGGGTTTGAACTTTCGAAAGCCGTGCCCGCGGTTATGTGGCAGATGGGAGCTTGTTAATTCCGGTTGTAGATAACTTGACACAATGTTTCAATACACTACCAGCGTGTGTACCGTGACTGTCAATTTCCGAATAGGGATTCGGGAGTTGAACACGGTGGGGTTATGTTTGACCGGCTTTAGTTAGGATCACTTCGTGATCATCTTTCGACCGAGGCACTTCTCTTCTCGCTCTCTATTACGTAAGTTAGTGCTAGTTGCTGCTGCAGACTCTTGTTTGTTCCTTCACCTCTTATTTCTTTCTTCAGCCTTGTCCTCACCCAAGGCTTAAATAGTCGTGTTACCCGGGAACGGGATTGCTGAGTCCTCTGTGGCTCACAGTTACTTCACCACACCAGATGCAGGTTCAGCCGAGTTTGAAGCAGGTGATGGATCAGTGCTTCACCAGGAGCTCGATGAAGAGTTTGACCGTTTGCTTGTGACGTTTCGATGTTCAGTAGTGGTTTCTACTAGGATTCGATCCTGACCTGTGGCTTTATGTTGTTTTGGTATCTTTCTTTGGATCTTCACCCGTAGTCGGGTTGTGATGTTTTGAATGATGATTGCTTATGTAATGTATTGTGTGAAGTGGCGAGTGTAAGCCAACTATCTCCTTTTGCAATTTAATCCCTCTTTTACATGAGTTGTGCAAAGATACCAAACTTGAGATCATTCTAGGATGGGCTTATACCTTTAAGTCGTGCCTCGACACGTAGGAGGTATAGTCCCATCCTGGGCATTACAAGTTGGTATCAGAGCCGACCCTCGCGGTTACACGGATGTTTGCGGACAGTTTGCAGTCATGTTGTGCATGACGTTTGTGACCCGTCGTGGCACACGGCATGGCACATGTGCTGTCCTGGAAGCACAGACGGTTGTGCCAAGAGGGAACGTTCCTGTGGCCCGACGAGGACGTCGGTTCCTCTGAGTGAGGTTGTATGTGATGGCCTGGCTTAATAGGGATGATAGACTACTCATATTAATAAGGAATTCCTTCTTTTCCGGGAGCCCATTCGGATAGAACTCCAAAGTTAAGCGTGCTGAGCTTGGAGTAGTTTCAGGATGGGTGACCGACCGGGAAATTGCTCCCGGGTGCGCACGAGTGAGGACAAAGTGCACAGAAAAGACTAGTATTGATATGTGGGGCCAGTCTAGATCCCGCCAGGAGTAACGACCACCGGCGGGTGTGTCCGGGGCGTTACAAGTTGGTATTCAGAGCCTTCTCCGACCTAGAAGCCCCCACTGATTGATCGAATCGTTGACGGTTGAGTCTAGGCACACACTGAAAACTTTTTGAGTCCTATATATTATATCGGAGAGTAGGATTTCTTTTGCTCCTCTTCCTCTTTCATTCTTGTGAGGACTCCTGACGATTACTCTTGCCTCTTCTACTTTCAAAAAATGCACCAAATTTTTTTTAGGATCCCGCGAGTATTCTGGGATTGTTTCGATGTTCTTGTGACAAGGATATTGTTCTCGATGCCTCCTGTTACCGAGGAGTTGAGCTTCGGGGTATCATTGACACAAGCATATCGCGGCAGTACTAAATACTTAAGACGGCCGACATCGAAAATCTCTCCTATACGGCCAGTGGCAAGATAACCCCGACATCACCCAGTACTGGGGAGGTAGTTCGAGAGTATTGCCATAGCTTGTTATAGTGGATGCTTTTCGAAGGTCCGAGGTAAACAGTTTCCGAGAAAGACTGGTTATGTGTTGAAGGATGGATACACCTGGATGTAGGTTTAGAGTTGATTGCGCGGTGCTTCCCGTGTATCCCCAACACCTGATTGCATAACTGGAAACTTTCGGAAATCTATAGGTGGGTTCATCTAGTAGTTCTAGGCATTCTTCCAACGGATGCTCGATATGAAGTTTGGGGTTCTACATTGAGTGAAGTGGTTTTATGGACTTGTTCTGATCGGGAGTTGCATCTTAAAGGGTCCTTGGCTATGCTGATCCGGGGATGACAAAACCCTTTTGTAACACGTTCCATGAGCTTTCAGCACGAAGATGTCGAACGAAGCTTCTATCCTGTATTTGTTCTATCTGTTACTTGTTCCTTTTTATTTTCATTTTGCTATCCAAGTGGCTTCTCGTCAAGTGATGTACCTGCAGAATTCATTCGTTCAATCCTCTGTTCGAATGATATTGTGAAGATCATGTTGCATATCTATCCTTTGTTCTTGTTTTGATTCTGGTATTCGAGTTGCTTCGATGATAAATGTTGATTCCATACCTTTCTTAATCGGTGTTCTCGTATTTCTATGGGAGTACTAATTCTTCTTCACTATCAAGATCTTCATGTTAATTCTTTTTCAACCGGTGTCCTTTTTGTTCATCCCGAGTTGTCTTTGTTTTTCCCCACCCTCCCTCCCTTTTTTCTTTATGGAGCCAGAAATTCTCAGATGAAGTATCCATTTTATTCAAGTGATATTTCTTCATTCTTTTCCTTCGATGTTCTTATCCAGTGATTTATCGTGAAGATGCTCAAGAGCTTCAAGTTCATCATTCTTTTGTTCTCTAATTCTGCTGGTGGATGTAATTCAAGATTTTGGTGTTGATCTTATCCTTTTCCTCATTTCACAATGCTTTCTTATTCCGGTGCACCAATTAATCATTCTCCTCTTGCTATTCTTATCCGGAGTGCTGAAGATTCATAATTCCATTCTTAATCCTTTCAAATTATTTTTGAGAATTATCATCTTACTCAAGCCATTTAATTCAACCGGTGCAATATATCTCTTAAGCAATCTTTTCCAACAGTGATTTCTTTGAGTGGGCCCTAACCCACAGGTCTTTTTCCAGGATCTTACCAGACTCTTCTTTTTCCGGAGAATTCTTTTCAAAGTGTGACGTAAGTATGAATCCCATCAGTCACATGCCTTCTCCAGGACCGCTCTCAAATTCTTGTTCATCATTGGTTCAACCTTTTTAATTCTTCATTCCGGAGTGCTCAACAATTCTTATGGCATTTCTCGTCTTCATTCTCAGCATTTGGAGACCGGAGAAGTGTTTCTCTTAAATCCTGACCCGTTCTCTTGAAGATTCGTGGTTCTAGCTTCTTGTCAACCTCATTATTGTTCCGTTTGTGAGGAATTCTTTTCATACCCATCCGAAGCATTCTTGAATTCTTTCTTTGTGATCCTCCGAAGGCCATCATTTCAGAATATTTCTTCGTTCTCAGTTTTCAACTTCGTCCTCCAAATATTCTTCATTGATGTCTCTTCGTTCGTCTCACATTCTTCCGGTGCTTGTTCAAGCATTCTTTAATCAGTTCACGATCTCGTTGCTCTCGTCATTTTAATTCCCTCGAATGCTTTATTCTTCCCGGAGATTCATTCTCTTGTTTTCACTCGATTCATTTTCTTACGGTGGCTTGTCCTCTTGCATCGTTCAATTTCATTCCTTATGGTGGTTCTTTCAAGTTTACCCTTCCGTTGTTATCGTTTTAATTCACTCGTTCTTTCATAATCCTACCGGTGGTTCGTTGAATAATTATCCAAGCTTGTGCTAGATCTTTCTTTAATTCTTTCCAACGAGAATAAGTAGTATGCCAAATCCTTTGGTTGTCATCAATTTAAATTGGTGAAGGAGATGCATGACATAATTCTTATTCTTGTTCCTTCAAGGTGATTTAATTCTTTTGTCTGGAGCTTGTTCATCATATCATATTCTCGGTTCTAAGTTGTTCATCTTGTTTTCCGGAGCTCCAAGTTATTTCAATTATCTTTCAAACATCCATCTAATTCATCGCAGGCCTTGAGTCTTATTCTTTTCATCTTTCACTTCTCATGCTTTTGTTACCGGAGTTCTTCATGGTGGTTCATCATCATTTAATTCATCCTCGAAGTCTTCATCAAGATTCTTGTTGGAGCTCAAGCTTTCTTCATCATGCTTTCCTATTGCAATTCTTTCTACCTTATCTTTTCAGATGGTGTTATGTTATTCTTGACAATTCCTTCATGTTTTATGATTCACGAGTTACCAAGAATGAGATAATTAAAACCATCATTCCTTTCTCTTTAGGAGATCTTTCCAACCCTTCATTTTATTCGTTGGAGTTATCTTGGGTTGTATTTCACCCAAAAGTTTTCCCTAAGGATTGTTGCTGATTATGGTGCTTATAAATGACCCAAGTTCTTCATTTATCATTCCGGTGAGATAAGTTTTTCGTCTCCTTGTTGATCTCAATCCAATCAAATGTTTTCGTCAGTGGCTGGTTATCACCTATTAATTTTGAGATGTTTTCCATAAGCCCACATCAAGCTTATTCCTTCGTTGTTGATTTTC
Organism: Secale cereale; assembly: GCA_902687465.1. Taxonomy (NCBI): domain Eukaryota; kingdom Viridiplantae; phylum Streptophyta; class Magnoliopsida; order Poales; family Poaceae; genus Secale; species Secale cereale. The sequence continues at coordinate 704,006,323 of LR738713.1, forward strand.
CATCAACTCCGTTCAACCCTTCTTCGTAAGGATGCTCTTTCAATTCATTTTGAGAGAAGTTGTCATACTTTTTCCGTTCATTTCTTTCATTGAGCTATATTCTCTATTCTTTCATTCCGGAGGTTTTGCGATATTGCTCTCTTCGTCCCATCATCTCGTTTTATCGAGATCTTGTTCTTCCCTTGCTTGTCTTTTAACCGGAGTGTTGTATTCTTCATTCAGTTCCGTCTTTTATCAAGTTTTGCCTATCTTTTAAACCGGAGTGCTGTCTGAATCTTTTCTTACCCTTGTGCCATTCTTTTAATTGTTTCGGAGGCTATATGTTGTTGATTTCATCAAGTATCATCTCAACTTGGCAAGTTCTTGTCCAATTCCTTCCATTTTCAGACGGAGTGCTGTCCAAATTCTGTCATTCTTATTCCTTGGCTATACCATTGCGGTTTCATATTCTTTCCGTCCGTAAGCTCTTGTTTCATGTCTTTCAACCTCCAAGGTTCTCTTAATGCTCCTTGTTCCTCTTTCTAACGGAGTGTTTTCAACTTCGTTCATCTCCGTTGTATTCTTCTTTCATTTTGTTCAACCTCTCAAGGTTCTTTGGTTTCACTCGTCTGTCAAAGAAGCAACTTTGTTTTACCTCTTCTTTTCGTTTTTACCCGGTGATATCTCTAGGATCTCGGGTCGAGATCCTCTGTTAGTGTGGGAGAGTTGTGACGCCCGAGGCCGACGTCCCAGAAGATTCCAGAAGATTCCCGAAGATTCCAGATGTTTCGGGTTGCCCGTGTGTTTCTTTTGAGCTTGTGTTATTTATTTATTTTGCATTGCATCATGTCATCATGCCATCATGTCATTTATTTTTGCATCTCAACCTAATAAATTGTGTGGACCTTCGGTCCATTTAAATCGAGGGAAGAATGTCTTCTCTTTATAACATATAAAAGCCGCCTAATATTTAGGGAGCTATATATTAATTATTCCATTGCTTCGGAATCACCATAACACACTTGCATTTTCCCCATGTCTATTTCACTTCGAGTCTCTACTTCTAAACCTTGTCTTAATTCTTTCCGTTGTTTCGAGGTTCCTCCAAATCCACCCCAACTATTTTATTTTAATTCCTGACATTTTTGCGGGTCCAGGGAATTTTACCTCTTGCCCTAACTCCTTTCCTAGCACCTCCCTTCTTTTCTTCTTGTTGTTGTTTTCTGTTTTTTTTTTAGTAAAACAGCAGCAAGGTTAAAGGAAGAGCCAGCCGGCCCATCTCTGCTTCCCAGGCCTCTAGGCCCATTCTCTCCTGGCCCAACCGGCCTCCCTCTCCCTTTTGGCCCAGCCCACTCCTCCACTAACCCTAACCCGACCGCAGCTCTCCCTCCGTTCCTCCCTCGCGCCGCTCTTTTCGTCCCGAACCCTCGACCCAGCTCCTCTCGCAGCCTTCCATCGCTCTGCCCGAGCCCCTCATCTCGTCGCCCGTTCCCTCTCTCCCTCGATGCCTCGCTCTTCCCCTCGCCAGCAGCGGCCGGATCCCGCAGACCCTCGAGGGCCTCGACCAGCCGCCGCCACTCCCGCATCTCCCCTCGCAGCTCGCCCGACTGCAGCGTCGCCCCCCCGATCCTGCGGCTCCCTCCACGCGTTCCCTCCTCGTTGCCTCGAGCGGCCGGATCCCGAGCCCGGCGAGCGACGCCCAGGCCCGAGGCCGCGGCCTCCCCGCATCCCGGCTCTCTCCCTCCGTTCCCGCGGCCAGGGGCCCTCGCCTCCAGAAGCCGGCGCCCCGAGCCCTCCGTCACCGTCCCGAGGCCCCAGCGCCGGCCTCCCTCCTCCGTGGACTCCATCTCCGCGCGCCCGGCCTCTCCAGTGTCCCGGCCAGCGCCGTCCCTCGTCCGCGCCTCCCTGGTCTCTGCATCTGCACGCGCCAAGGCTGCGGGCCTCCTTCCTCCAGCCAGGGCAAAGCCGCCCTTCCTTCGCCGCGTCGCCGACCAGTACGCGCCATCGTCTCCAGCGCCCGGCCAAGAGCTCCTCTGCTGGCCCCTCCACCGCCGTGTTTTGTTTGTTCTGCTGCTACCGTGGCCTCGTGCAGCCCTTGTTTTGCTCCTGTGTTTGTTGTTGTTGTGTTGCCTGGCACTGTGAACTTGACAGATGACCAAACGACTACCGGCAACCCGACCAAGTACCTCTGACCAAGTACCTCTTCGAGACCGAAGATTCAAGTACCCCTACACGGCGAAACGACGAGTACCACTACTTCCACTACCATCGCAAACGGGAACCCCAAGTACCACGACACGTACCACGACCGCGACAAGTACCACTACCGACGCCCGGAGACACCAAGTACCACTACGGAATGAGAACGTCTACTTCCTCTCCGAACGGAACATCTACTTCCTCTACGACCCGCGTGAACGACTACTTCCTCTACTTCCACTACTACGGCTACTTCCTCGACGCTCTCGAACCGCCCCGAAACACACGCTTCGAAGGTATACCGAGACGACCCCGTGGATGACCCGTGTGATGCTTGTTTGTGTTGTATGAGTTGTCTCCCTTGTGTGCATCGTGCCCGTTCCGACCTTTTGTCATGTTCCTCGGTTGCCTCGTCACCGACTCGTGGGAACCCGGCAACGGGATCACCCCACCTTCATCTCGTTTGACTTGCACACGCCATCTTTCTTTTGCCCGGTCTCTCAACGAGTTACCGGCAACCGATATGTTGCCGTGGCATCATTTTCGAAATCGTTGCCGTGGCACTCCTTTCTTTCCACCACGATGACAAATACTTCATATCTCTTTTAAGTCAACCTTTCAAAACTTGCATAAACTTGATCATGTCATCCGCATCATGTTAACAACATTAATAAGTTTAATTGTTGTTTGCTTATAATTACTAAACATGCTCATGGGGATTTTCCGGATATGTTGTTGTTATTTCCGGCCTCATTTAAAATGCCTAGTTAGTTTAGTTTTATTATGCTTCACCTCTTGCCATGTTAAAAACATTTAACCTTGTCTTGTAAATAATGAGAGCCAACTAAATAATTAAATGTGGTGTTTCGTCAACATGCAACTCGTTGCATATTGATCTCCACTTAACTTGCAGTGTTGTTTGTGCACTTTGCCATGCCTTGCATTTTTAAACCGGACATGCATCATACTTGTTTGTGCATTGTATGCCATGTTTATGATATGTGTGTTTACCGTGTTGTTTGCTTCTTTCCGGTTGCTTCTCTTGTTAGCTTCGGTTTCGTTCCGGAGTTGTGAGGATCCGCTCGACTGTTGCTCCGTCTTCTTCTTGGATCCGTTCTTCTCCCTTGTGGAATTCCAGGCAAGATGACCGAACCCGGATACCATTACTATCTTTGCCATTGCTAGTAGTTCCGCTCTATAGTTTTGCCTCGATGCCCATGTCTTTCTTGTCAGCCTCCTACTTGTAACCATGAACCTGTTTAACCACCCTACCTATGCAAACCGTTGCTTGGCTAAGTACGCTTCGCTCAGCCCCTCTTATAGCATTGTTAGTTGCAGGTGAAGATTGAAGATGCTTGCTTCATGTTGAAGTTTGGTTGGGTTATATCACACTATATAAATGCTTAAAATGAAATCATCTATATACTGGCAGGGTGGAAGGCTAAGCCTTTTGCTTGGTGTTTTGTTCCACTCATGCCGTTAGGAACCGTATAAACCGGTGTTATGTTCCTTGATTATGCGTTCCTAACACGGTTGGGGTGTATGGGACCCCCTTGATAAACCGCTAAGTGCTAAGTCTTTTCCAGCAAGTCCCAACATTTGGTACTATTTGCCTCATAATAACAACTTAATTATTTAATTAAATTTGCATAGGGGGTCGCGTCCCCGAGGATTCTTAATTCTACATAGCAGGGGGGGCCAGCGCTGATGGTGTTGGTCCCAAACGGGGGTTCTGCGGGGCCGCCTTGGGGCAACCCGAGGTATCTGGTATCCACCCGTAGAATCGCCCATCCGGTCGTGTCCTGAGACTTAGATACGCGCGGCTACTATCAGGGTGTCGACACGCCGGGAGGATTTGCTGGATTAGCCTTACCTTAGTTCGGTTTAACTTGAGCACGGGATTCCGAGAATACTCGGGTCTTCCCACCTATGGAGTTGCGACTTCGCGGATCGTGGGCTTGTGATGGGCCAAGTTGGAACACCCCTGCAGGGTTTGAACTTTCGAAAGCCGTGCCCGCGGTTATGTGGCAGATGGGAGCTTGTTAATTCCGGTTGTAGATAACTTGACACAATGTTTCAATACACTACCAGCGTGTGTACCGTGACTGTCAATTTCCGAATAGGGATTCGGGAGTTGAACACGGTGGGGTTATGTTTGACCGGCTTTAGTTAGGATCACTTCGTGATCATCTTTCGACCGAGGCACTTCTCTTCTCGCTCTCTATTACGTAAGTTAGTGCTAGTTGCTGCTGCAGACTCTTGTTTGTTCCTTCACCTCTTATTTCTTTCTTCAGCCTTGTCCTCACCCAAGGCTTAAATAGTCGTGTTACCCGGGAACGGGATTGCTGAGTCCTCTGTGGCTCACAGTTACTTCACCACACCAGATGCAGGTTCAGCCGAGTTTGAAGCAGGTGATGGATCAGTGCTTCACCAGGAGCTCGATGAAGAGTTTGACCGTTTGCTTGTGACGTTTCGATGTTCAGTAGTGGTTTCTACTAGGATTCGATCCTGACCTGTGGCTTTATGTTGTTTTGGTATCTTTCTTTGGATCTTCACCCGTAGTCGGGTTGTGATGTTTTGAATGATGATTGCTTATGTAATGTATTGTGTGAAGTGGCGAGTGTAAGCCAACTATCTCCTTTTGCAATTTAATCCCTCTTTTACATGAGTTGTGCAAAGATACCAAACTTGAGATCATTCTAGGATGGGCTTATACCTTTAAGTCGTGCCTCGACACGTAGGAGGTATAGTCCCATCCTGGGCATTACACTTTGTACAGGTGGCATAGAGGTACCCCTTTGTGACACTTGGTTAAAACATATGTAATGCAATGATAACCCATGGGGATCCGAGCTAATTAGGACAAGGAGCGAGCACTATTAGTATTCGATGCATGAGGCTTGCAACTTATAGGATGTTTTATGCATGACACATATGAAGTACTACTACCGTTGACACAATTGCTTCCATGATTTCAAAATAAAAAGCTCTAGCACATAACCATTCTTTTACTTTTATGTTAAAGCACCAACTACTGAGAGCATGATTGTCATTCTGAGTGTAATGTGCATTGTCCCAAAGTAGCATTGTCTTTTGCATGATTGTGATATCGTTTATTCTGAAATGATTGTATCTAGTCATCACTTAAACCTTGAAGGTGCCCCTGCATTTATGTTTTGCATCACTAAAGGGGGCAAGCTAGATATCACTTTATCATATTTGCACATCATGTTCATTGCAAATCTTTTTGATGTTTCAGTTTCATGTTGTAAAACTTTCAGTCATTTGTGATTTTCTCTTGAGGCAACTTAATTACTTTAGAATCATTGTCTCAGTAAGCTTTTGTCATATGACTATGAGAAATTCCTATATGGTTAATAGCATGTCACCACAGAAATTATTCTTGTTATCATTTACCTACTCGAGGACGAGCAGGAATTAAGCTTGGGGATGTTGATACGTCCAAAACGTATCTATAATTTCTGCTTGCTCCATGCCACTTTTGGGTGATATTGCTATGATATTCATAGACTTCCATACACTTTTGATCATATTTGGACTAACTTACTAATCCAGTGCACCCCAGTGCTAGTTTCTGTTTTCGGCTGTTTTTGTATTTCAGGTTTTCACGTTTCGAGAACTGCCCAGAAAAATCCAAAAAAATTATATAAAAAATCAGCGATCCGGAAACAACACTGCGTCCGAAGGGCAGCCTGGGGGGGCCACCAGGGCTCCAGGCGCCCTGGAGGTGCGCCCCCCCCCCCCGGGCCACGCCGGGGGGGCGCCTGGGCCCCCCGAAGCCCGTCCGGTGCCCCCCTTTGGCATATATTTAGAGGGACCTCCGAAACCCTCAGAACAGGAACTCTTTTCGCGATCCCATCTCTGTTCCGCCGCCGCCGCCACTTCCAAGATCGGGGGCACCAGGAGAACTCTTCCCGGCACCCTGCCGGAGGGGAGGTTCACCACCGGGAGCTTCTCCACCACCATGGACGCCTCCCGGATGACTCGTGAGTAGTCTCCCTTGGACCATGAGTCCATGACCAGTAGCTATGTGATGTTCTCCTCCCATTCTTGTGCTTCACTAATTAGTCCTCGTGAGCTGCACTACATGATCGAGGCACCTATGTAATCCTTATGCTGTTGCTATGTTGAGTTTGCTGGGATCCGATGGATTATGAGATTATGTTCAGATTGATCTTGAGTAATATATTTGATTCACCTCTTTTATATTTTAGTTCATAAGTAATTCTTGCATGTTCTCCGTTGTTACTTATTGCTTTGGCCGAGTAGTTGGTAGTGACTCCAAGAGGGAACGTTATGCTTGATTGTGGGTTCATGCCCCTCGATGACTAGCTTGAGTGACAGAAACATGAGTCTAGGGGATGTGCTGTTGCCACAAGGGGGAAAACAACGGTGCTTGTGCCCGCGGGTGCAAGGATTGTTTACTTTACGCAAAGTTCTTTTAATGCAGTTGTCTGTTGCATTGAGTTTACACTATGGGTGGGACTCGCAACTTAATACCAGCGAGATGTTCTGGATAGATATCTCAATGTGGATGATTAGTAGTAGATATTGATGGATTTCGGTCTACTTACTTTGGCGTACCGCCCATGCTTTGAACCTCAACCTTCTTGCAATGTAGTCAGCATTGGTTTGCGTTCGTGGTCCTGTCAATTGCCCAGCTGTAATTTGTTTACCTCACATAGCTGTTTTATCGTCTTTTGGGAGAGAGACATCACTAGTGAACATCATGAGACTCCGGTCCATATTACCATCATTGATCACATCCGCTATATACTTTTCGTTATTTACCTACTATTGCAAAAACTACCTATCACTGCTTTTAACCCTTTGTGAACTACAAGGCCGGAGGGATTGACAACCTCTCTGTACTCGTTGGGAGCAAAGTTATTTGTATCTGTGTGCAGGTCCACGTTGATTGCTACTAATCTGGCGCCGTAGCAATTGACACCTACTTGTTGAACCTAGGAGTCTCTGGGGAATCGATCCTTGGCATCTTTGCTAGGGGAAAACACTTCTACTTACTGCATCTTACACCTTCCACTTGGGGTAACCAACGAGGGGTTCGAGGCCCATCAGGCACCTGGTGTTGGCCGATAACGTTGTTTTCTCCAATGCCTAACAGGTGGCTATTCACAGCGCCATCACCTTCTCGAGTGGATGACAACCATCTTCAAGTTCAAAAGTCCGGAGGATGAAAGTAATGAAAGTTTGGAACAAGACGAATGGCCACACATTCAAAAGGCTCAGGAATTCGCACGAAAATAGCGGCGACCCTTCTGGAATGAGGAAATCGCATGAAACGCCATCACCACCACATGAAAACATACTAACTCAAGTGTGCAAACATCCCGTCGAAGGCTGAATTCACTTCGGCAACAACTACGCCAGGAGTGACACTCGGCGAAATGCACTCAGCCTACATCCTATCGGCATACAGATGTAGGTCGATGCCTTTTGTCGGGGCCTCTGCAAACATATAAGCCGAGGTGAAATCGGCATCTCAAGACAAAAAAGAGCCCCATGGAGTGGAGCTCGAGCTATATTTTGTATCTTCGATAAATTAGCAAGTAGCAAAAATATAATGAGAGTACATACTTGACTTGAATCACGATTGAGGGCGCAGCCAAGAAGTGGTGATGTAGTAGGGGTGCTCCAGGCTCAACAATCAGGTGGTGCGGCATGTGGTGATCATCATTCGGACCACTACAGCATGTGGTGCAACCACTTTGTAAGAAAAGTGTTGTGGTCACATTATATTTGAGAATGTGGTGCATCAAATTTTTATTTAAGCATGTGGTTTCTTTTAGCGGCTAGCGCACAGAAAGTGTGCACCCCGCACGAAATCCCAGTGCCTGCCCAAACTAATGATGAGCTGCAACGTGTGCCCACGATTACGGGACATGGAAGACACCCATAAAAGTGAAAGGCTTCAAATTTGCAAACAGAACACACCCATAAGAAGGCGAGCATAAGTGAAATACTTCCCTAACCAAACAGACACTAATTGCACCCTATATTAGTTTTGAATATCATTTAACACTGCAATTCTGTAGTCAATGTAAGATCTTGAAACGATATACATATCTCTCCTAGATATTTCCTTGCTGTATAGTATTACTTGTACATATTTCCGATGAAGCAGCTACACGAAGAGCAAGGACTCTCATTTTAGTAAGGAACACGGTTCATGTTGTCCAATATTGGCCAGGAAACAAGGTTCATATTGCCTGGTCAACAAGATCATGTTCATATACTAATTACTTATGCCAGACTGCCACTCCTAATTAATTTCCATAATTAATTGCTACTTATTCCCTCAACCTTTGGCTATATATGTTCGTATACAGCAAAGGAGAATCATATAACCACAGCCCAAACTGCAAAAAATATAAGAGAAAGAATAGTCAACTCGTCAAGCCCCAATCTGAGAGAAGGACCGGACGACGATCACCTGGACGAAAGCCCTCCAGTGGTTATTCATCTCGAAATGGGAGTGCAAGGAGGAAGAACCAACGAGCAAGTACTTGTCCAATAAACTCAAGAAAAAACCAAAATAAATGCATTGGAAGGAGGTCGATGTTCCCATCTGGTTGAAGGAACTCAAATTATACAAGAACGGGGAGTGAAGGTCCTCATCAATAAAAGAGAAAACAGCAAGCCGGACAAGGTAAGTTGTTCTCCGATCCAAATCTGGGCAGCACTAGCGATCTAATTTATATGTCCATTATATTTTGATCTTAGAGACTTAGAAGTACATAGCTATAAGGTGTGTGTACATATACATCCCCTGCAAGGTACGAGTGTGGTCATGGAATTCACATAGGTAGCCAAGTGACATCCGTTTCCATGGAGCCGTTTCCTAGGTAGTTATTTACCTTAGGATGGCTACCCTTAGCTAGTGTTGGTTAAGTTGTCATATGTGCTATATTGATGGTCAGTTATTATATGACTACAAATGATGATTGAATTTTTATATGATCATGATGACCATGTTCTAGAATAATGACTAGTTATTATATATATATGACAATAAATAATGAGTAGATGTATGACTAAGATGATGATGAAGAGTTATTATTATGTGACTACAAATGATGAACTATTATATCATTGGGTGGAATAAACACGGATTTGATTAAAGTGGATGGATTCAAGTGTGCAAGTTGAATTAGTGGGATGATATGATGTTGGGACGGCACACTCGTGTTGAATCACATTCATCAAAAAAATGTTGGTTTGTCGCACCCAACGCTATAGATAACAGATACGTATTAATGGAAATAATAGTAGCATTATTTTACAGCTCATAACCCCCATTTATATATGCCTCAAAAAGGAGTGCCGTGCGTGTAACCCGTTTAGTTTTCACTGCAGGAGCGCATGGGAACAGTCAGGAGCCTCGCCATCCTCTCGCTGCAGGGAAACAGTGAGGTGCCTCCCAGTCTTGGAGCGGAAGGCAGTGCATACGTCTGCAGCGTGAAGAATGCCGGTACGTCATCGTTTCTCCCTTCTTTTTGTTTTTATATGTACTTTTGATTTTCCACGAGAGACCAACGCCAGCACCAGCTCAGAGTCGTCGTCGTGGCCGAGCAGCTAGCTAGCTCATCCCTGGCGCGTGCGGACCTCGTTGTTCTTCAAGTGGTCAGCTGGATCCATGGCCATGCTAACGACTGCTCCGATGGTCAGGGACGGGCGGCCGGTATCGTTCTTGGTGTGACATGCATGCATTAATCCTTGTTGTTTCTTGGAAGCCGGCCTGTGATTTGGGTATTTACATTGGAGTTAGATGTAGACATTGTGGCATCAGTTCACCATTACTGACGGATCGCCTAATTTCGTAAGCAGAAAAAGGGCCGGCTGGTTCCAGTTCACCGTCTGATCCCACTCGTAGCTAGCAATGGCATGCATGCAACCTTGTATATATAAGCACGTTAGGCTTGTGCTCGCACTATACGTTTGTGGCCCAATACATGATGTATGGGCCCCTAATTAGCTCGGCCTTGATTGGACCGTCGCACTCAATGTCGTGCCCTAGGGCCAGCACAGGCACCCTCTGATCATTTGACAAAGTACTTTAGAGGATGAAACTGCTGGAACTTTGCAACTCGACGAATTCCCACGCATTCAAAAGGCTCGGGAATTCACACTAAAACAACGGTGGCTCTTCAGGAATCAGGAAGTCGTATCAAGTACCACCACCACTACAGAAAAAACATATTAAGCCGTGTGTGCAAACTAGCCGATGAAGACTGAATTCACCTTGGCAATAGCTAAGCAGGGTCGGCCACTCAGGGGAATGCACTCGGTCTACGACCTATTGGCATACAGACGAAATTGGAGTGCCTTTCGCCGGGGCCTCCGCAAGCATATAAGATGAGGTGAAATCAGCAACCTACGGCAAAAAAATAGCTCCGTGGAGGTCGAGCTCTATTTTGCATCTTCGGTAAATTAGCAAGTAGCAACAATACAATAAGACTAGATAGTTGACTTGCATCCCTATTGAGAGTGCAACAAAGAAGTGGTGACGCAGAAGTAGTTGCCGAGGCCTCTACAACATGTGGTGATCATCCTGCTAGCCTCTACAGCGTGAGGTGCAGCCACTTTGTCAAAAAAGTGGTGTAGTCACACTTTATTTAAGAATGTGGTGCATCCAACTCTCAGCAGCGGATCTCAATTAGTACTTCTCCAACTCTAAGGATGTCTGATAGACATGGCTCATCTCCTAAGCCCACATTAGATGGATTCATGGAGGAGGATATTCCATTCAAGAAGAGGAACTCTGATGTGGTCGAAGTAATCGATGATAGCGATGATGATAGTATTGTCCCGATCCGACCGACCCAGATCTTTGGGACTATCCTCAAGAAGAAAGTAGCCACGAGAGGAATCGCGGAAGTGGTATTCATCCTGGTCGTGGACGCAGAAGTGGACGCCAATCAAGCTCTGTAGGTAAGTCGGGGCAGTATTTTGTCCTCACAAGGCACCTGGTGTTGGCCGATAACGCTCTCTTCTCCAATGCCTAACAGGCGGCTATTCACAGCGCCATCACCTTCAAGTTCAAAGTAGTGCGGAGGATGAAAGTAATGAAAGTTTGGAACAAGACGAATTGCCACACATTCAAAAGGCTTAGGAATTCACACGAAAATAGCGGCGGCCCTTCTGGGATGAGCAAGTCGCATGAAACGCCATCACCACCAGTTCACCACAGGAAAACATACTAACCCAAGTGTGCAAACATCCCGGCGAAGGCTGAATTCACCTCGGCAACAACTACGCCCGTTGTGACACTCGGCGAAATGTACTCTACCTACATCCTATCGGCATAGAGATGTAGGTCGATTGCCTTTTGTCGGGGCCTCTGCAAACATATATGCAGAGGTGAAATTAGCATCACATGACAAAAAAGAGCCCCATGGAGCGGAACTCAAGCTGTATTTTGTATCTTCGGTAAATTAGCAAGTAGCGAAAATATAATGAGAGTACATACTTGACTTGAATCCCAATTGAGAGCGCAGCCAAGAAGTGGTGATGCAGTAGGGGTGCTCCAGGCTCAACAATCAAGTGGTGCGGCATGTGGTGATCATCCTTCCGACCTTTACAGCATGTGGTGCAACCACTTTGTAAGAAAAGTGTTGTGGTCACATTATATTTGAGAATGTGGTGCATCCACTTTTTATTTAAGCATGTGGTTTCTTCTGGCGGCCACCGCACAGAAAGTATGCACCTCGCACGAAATCCCTCTGCCTGCCCAAACTAATGGTGAGCTGCACCGTGTGACCCTGGTTACGGGACATGGAAGACTCCCATAAAGGCGAAAGGCTTCAAATTTGCAAACAAAACACACCCATAAGAAGGCGAGCATAAGTGAAATACTTCCCCAACCAAACAGACACTAATTGCACCCTATATTAGTTTTGAATATCATTTATCACTGCAATTCTGTAGTCAATGTAAGATCTTGCAACGATATAGATATCTCTTCAAGATATTTCCTTGATGTATAGTACTAATTGTATATACTTCCGATGAAGCAGCTGCATGAAGAGCGAGGACTATCATTTTGGTAAGGAACACGGTTCATGTTGTCCTATTTTTGGCTAGGGAACAAGGTTCATATTGCCTGATCGACAAGATCATGTTCATATACTAATTACTTATGCCAGGCTGCCACTCCAAATTAATTGCCATAATTAATTGCTACTTATTCCCTCAACCTTTGTCTATATATGTTCATATACAGCAAAGTAGAATCATATAACCACAGCCCAAACTACAAAAATATAAAAGAAAGAATAGTCAACTGGTCAAGCCCCAATCTGAGAGAACCAGCGGACAAAGATCCCCTTGACGAAAGCCCTCCAGTGGTGATTCCTCTCGAAATGGGAGTGCAAGGAGGAAGAACCAACGAGTAAGTACTTGTCCAATAACCTCAAGAAAAAGCCAAAAGAAATGCATTGGAAGGAGGTCGATGTTCCCATCTGGTTGAAGGAACTCAAATTATACAAGACGGGGAGTGAAGGTCCTCGTCAATAAAAGAGAAAACAGCAAGACAGACTGGGTAAGTTGTTCTCCGATCCAAATCTGGGCAGCACTAGCGATCTAATTTATATGTCCATTATATTTTGATGTTAGAGACTTAGAAGTACATAGCTATAAGGTGTGTGTACATATACATCACCTGCAAGGTACGAGTGTGGTCATGGAATTCACGCGAAAATAAAAATTTCCGACCTACGCACCAGCCCAGGACCACTATGAAGACTGCATACAAGGTTTGATCTGTTTCGTTACCGACTCGCAGCGCAGCGGAAGTAGAGTCGATGACGATCGTCGGTGCAGATCCCCGTAGCTAGGATTTACAACCTCCCAACCGCGAGGATGTATACCCTCATCCGCTCCTCGGACAGCCCTCCGGGAGACGGTCGAACAGTCCCCCGGACGGTGTCGCGGACAGCCCTCCGGGAGGACCTTCGAAACTCGAACGGTCACCCGGACAGCCCTTCGGGAGGACCCACAGAACTCGGACCGTCACTTGGACAGCCCTTCGGGAGGCACTCACGAACAGCCCCTCAGGGCACTAAGATCGAAACTACGACCTCTCTACAGAGTTGCACACATACGGTGTCATCTATCCGGCAGGGCTTCGCCGTCCAGAACTAGTTCCCACCGGAACCCAGACAGCCTTTCGGCTCTACGAAACTATTTCGTGGGAGGGAGAGAGAAGCCAGATAATTGCATGGCATGTATGTGAGAGCAAGGGATGATTGAGATGGCAGCCCCAACTCCTCCTTTTATAGGAAATCCCAAGGGGTAGGGTGGTTTTACAATAAAACCCAAAAGTACATGAATGAAGTCCTTCCACCAAGGGTATAAGGGTGAAACCATGGAACAAGAGGGGCTCCAAGGAGGAGCCACCATCTTGGCCGGCCACACCCCTTGGGGGGCCCCCATGAGGGCCTCCCAATCCATCCATGTCATCCCTAGATCTTTTAAGCAAAAGCCTAAAAGAATGGCTTTCCAAAAAGCAACCATAAAGCTGATTTTCACTATTCACGACGACATTTTTCAGCGTCTGATCGAACTGAAAAAACTCATGTGGGCTTAGAACATTTCCAGTACCCACCATAATTATTTTCAACGCGTTCTGGAAAAATTCCAGTTTAGTGATTTTCATCTGCGAAAAGCATCTGAAGCGGTTCCGGCAGCTCCGGGACATTCCCGGTTTTCATCTCCGAAAATTCCAGAAAGTTTCCAGAATGATTCTGGCATCCTCCAAGAATTATCGGGCATGTGCCAAAACCAATTTGACTTTATGGTATCCTCTGAAACAACTTTTCAGTTTCACCGGAACTCATCCGGTGACCTCTCTCTGCGGAACTTTTCCGCTGTCCGAAACTTTTTCGGTGTCCGAAACTTTTTCGGTGATTTTCTCTCAGACTCCCTGTCTAGTATTCAGCAGATAGATGACCCTTAAGCGTGTGACCCTATAGGTTCGGTGAAGTATAGACATGACCCGGAACCCCTTCCGATCAATGATCAACATCGGAGCCGTGGACACCCATATTGACCCCTATACCCACACGAATGAATATTCGAGTGAACCTCCAGTTTTCGTGAGCTATTCCTTTTGCTTCGTGATATGTCACAAACACCCGAGGTGAGATTTATTGCATCCCCGTGGGCAAACACTTTGTCCACTATGCAAGTTACCTCGTTACCAGTTTTGTTCTCTTTTCTCGTTTTCGTGTTTCGGCATCCCAGTGATCAAATCACCCTGTGTCTGGCCAGACGATGATGGATACCGTAACACCGAGAGGGCCCGAGTATATCTCTCCATCGACGGAGGAGCAAATCCCAATCTTGAGCTATCAAGTTACTTAACACACTTTTCCATGAACCCGTAAGCCGCCGTAATAGCCACCCATTTACGGATGACGTTTAACAAACCCCAAAGTTCATGAAGCAAGCATGAAGAAACTCGATACTCTCATGGTCTAAGGAATTATGCAAACATTAACTTCCTGTGTTATTAACCATTAACTTGTGACGAAAGTATCTCATAGTATAACATCAATCGGGTCGATTCAACACCAATGTTTCTCTAACATTGTGCCCTCAAAGTTGCTGGCATAGACATGCCCATGATCAGGAAAACAGAACCATCATGCAACACTTGAGCTAGTCTTAGAGGCATGACTAGGAATACTTTTTACCGTTTATTATTCCACACGTGCACATGGGTTTTCCCCAGAGCCTTTATGGATATACGGGCTCGGGAACCATAGCAGTTATAGCATGGAACATAAACCTAATTATGAACAGTGAGATAAATAATAGAATTTATTATTGCCTCTAGGGCATATCTCCTACAGACTCCCACTTGCACTAGAGTCAATAATCTAGTCAATGCTAATGCACTTTACACCTATGGCACATTGGTGTAAATATGCTTCGCTTGTGGTATAGCCTGATGTCCAACGGATCTGACGACTTCAGCTCCGTGTGTATCTTTGCATATCGTCCGCGTTTTCACGCCTTCACAAAATTCATATTTTGTGTGGATTTCGCTTTGTATGTATGCGAATCACAGGTCGAACCCGGATTCCTCAGACTGAGTTATGGAGCAACTACCTGCAGTAGTGTCCCATTGACAAAAGCCATCTTGGAACCATACTAAGTTCATGAATGAACTATATGATTCAACATCTTCTTTGTCGCTTCAAAAGCGGCAACATACTTCGCCTTTGTTATAGAATTCGCCACAGTAACTTGTTTGGAACATTTTCCAACTAACTGTGCCACCACATTGTGTGTTACACAAAACCCTTAATTTAAATCAAAAATCGCACAGAGAAAAGATGAAGACTGTATCGATGTAACATTTTACAACGAACTCTTCATGATCTCCGCTTGCGAGAAAACATGTCATCAGTACTTACTCTAGTACTCAAAGACATCTTTCACTGTTGTCCTAAGATCAGTACTTTGATCACTTTGGTATCCATACTCGCAACACCTTGGGAGTATCGGACATATCTGGTTGTTTTACATACCATGGAATACATGATTAATCCAAACACGAAGGTGTGTGGAATCTCCATCATGTATTTTGCTCATCGGTGTTTTTGGGACACCGAGTCTTGCAAAAACTCTTTCCATGTGACTTCGGCAAGAATCACTCCTTGGCGTTTTATATGCTAAAAGGTTTTAGCATCTTGTCAATATGTATTCATAGCTTAGCCCCATTAGGTAAATCTATCTCCATAGATCATCATGCCTAATATCAAGGCTATTTAGCCTAAGCACTTCATCGAAAAACTATTTTCAAAATGAAGTCTTAATTCGTGTCAAGAAATTTATTTCCAATTACCAATGTGTCGAGCACACAAGGTTTTTAGAAATATTATTGCGCTCCCACTTACTTTCTTGAATTACAAGCATCTTCGTTACCCATTGATGAAGTCAAAACCCCTTTTGACCATTTCATCAAAACACGAAGATTCCAACTCCATCTTGCTCTCTTCTGTCCATTGCTGGAACTCTGAAGTTTGCACACTTACTAGCATCCTCTGGATCGACAAATTACTTTGGACTGTATCACATACAAGTCCTAGGTTTCATTTCCATCAGATGGAAATCCTTTTGTCATCCATGTTTCATATCTCAAGATTGAAATATTTATTAATTGCTAGTTCAACCCGAACCGACTTTAAGCATCGCTACGGTGAGACAATCTCATCGTAGTCAACTCCTTGAACTTGTTTATTGCAACAAGTCGAGCTTTATGGATAAAACATTTTATCCGTATCAGTTTTAAGTTCCATAAATATTCGTCAGACTCTAAGTCTTCCGAAAGGTGTATCAAGGTTTTAATCTTGAATCACTTATATGGAAACTAACTCGGGTTGTATTGGCATTCAGCCAATTCCGGAGTCAGGGCCCATCAACGCTTCCTTGTGTATCATAGGTATACTGTTGTCCAACAACAATATCTCGTCTGCGCACCTGAGAGGTTTGCACGAGCCTTGCCTACGTGGTTCAGCTGCAAGTTCGACCGAAGTCCATACATTTTTTTGTAGAGACTTCCGTATCAGTCGCAGTAGGAAACTCTGGAATTACTTCCAAGGTTCCTTTCCTTTGACCTGATGACGAAGATACTGTTATCTCGTCGAGTTTGCACTATTCTCCCACTCACCTTTTTGAAAGAACCATTCTCTTTAAAAGCATACCGTTTCATGGCAAAACTATTTGCCTCGGTATAGTGAGGGAGGAATACCCAATTCCTTGGGATAACCTACAAAGTAGCACTTGTCTGATTTGGAATAGGTTTGTAACCTTTTACACAAGCCCCATATTCCAAATGTTAAGAAAAGATATAACATGGTTGGGCGTACCATACCATGGTGTCATTTCAACAGACCCGATGGAGCTCTTTTCAGTGTAAAAGCCGCAGTCTCTAAAGCATCACTCTTTAAAAGGGATAATGGCAAATTTATTTATGTCATCTTTGATCTCACCATGTCATAAATGGTTTGATTACATCTTCACAGACTTTTCACTTTGCAGTGGTGTTCCGGGAAGTGTAAGTTATGAAACAGCTTTCACAACTCATCAGACATTCGCTAAACTTGTAACTCAAATATTCCTTTCTGCAATCGAATTGTAGAAACATAATTTTCTTGTTACAATAACTTCTACTTCATTTTTGAAAACCTTTTGAATGATTTCAAAAGATCCAGACTTACGTCTCATCAAGTAAATATCCATATATCTACTTGAGTCATTTCTGAAGATAGATAAATCCACTACTAACAACATTTATCGGACTACACACATCAAATGTATGATCACCAATAAGTTTGTTACTCATTCCTTATGGCCTGTGAACGGTATTTCAGTCACTTCACTTTTCGGAGGAAGGTTGCAAGTGTCAGATGATTCAAAATCAAACGACTTCAAAATCCATCATAATGGAATTTTCCATGCGGGTTTCTCCAATGTGACCAAATGCAGTGCCACACATATGTGGTATTCTTTTAGTCTTGCGACATTTAGCGTCAGTGTTATGGATGTATCATATTACCATCAATATTCATAACATACATCCCATCTTGGATGGAAGCATGGCCCTTCATGTTATTCATAATACTGAACAACAATTGTTGTTTTCATGAACAACTCTTTTGCAACAAACACTGTGCAATGGGCTAGAGTGTATGAAACTCTAAAATGAATTATGAAAATAAATCTAGAGGTAATGTATTATTATCAATATTCATAACATACATCTCATTCATAATGAAAGTATGGCCCTTATGTTATTCATAACACCGAACATTAGAAGTTCTGTTATGAACAACCTTCTTGCAAGATCCCTTATGCAATGGGCTAGAGTTTGTAAAACTCTAAATGAATTATGAAAATAAATATAGACGGTAATACACCGATGGAAGGTATAGTAACATTTACTATGTTCCCTGTGTATACCTAAACCTCATTCCTGGCTAGTCTTTCAGGCCATTGTAGTTCTTACATCGAGTTGCAACAGAATGCAATCGAGCGGGTATCTTTGTGATTAACTCACAATACCCAAGAATCAGTGATCAACAATTTAATCATAATTCCCAAGGACTATATCTTTGACCAGCCTTCTATACATCAAAAACTTGTATGACATTCATACATCAGCTGGATATTCCAGTCTTCTTTCTTATTTCCATTATACTTCTAACAGTTTAACTTTTAGTATTTCTCCTACTCTCAGAAGAAGCACCCAACTTAAGAGTGGCGTTAGCCCCGGACTTCCTAGGCGTGAAAGTCTTACTAACACCCTTCGGACACTTCCTTTCTCTTTAAGTTGTTGTTTTATTCACCTTTCATCATATGACAGGCGTTCTACTGGATCCCTCTCTTATCAGTCTAATGCATAGTAAACTCCTTTACTAATAGTTTGCAAACAAACACTGCTTTGGATATCTCATATCTGTTAGCCTTTGTTTGTGTCTGAAAATGATTTTCAGGTTCCATGAATATCACATAACTATCCAAACTTTCGAAGTTCGGGTCTCATGGAAGCAAACATATTGCACTTGACTGAAAACGGAATTCTAGCTTTTGGATCGAAGGACGAGAGTCACATGATCCATAGCATTTGCGGGAGAATACCGAAAGTATGCGATAGGACAAAGTCCTTCTCGGCACTCTTGAGGACAATCCTCACATTACGTTACCAACCGTAAAGATTTAACCAGATATTTAACAGCTATTCAATTTTAATAGGGAAGGTGGAAACGCGAGCCATTATTCTACAACTATTATGCAAACCACACTTAGACAGTGTTCAAAATTAATTGCACTGAGAATTAATCAAGTTAATTCAACAGTGCGCTCCCACTCAAATCAATATCTCTCAAAATTGATCATGAGTGATTCAAGATCCAAATTGAAATCCAACGCCAAGGATGTGTCCATCTCAAGTGACGAGAATTTCAATCGGTAGGCCAACTTGCCAATCACATCTCTATGTGATTCTTGTTCATCTTTCGATGGGCGTGTTCCGAGCTCAGGACGCTCCTCCAGAACGTCAAGACAACCAAGTGATCTCGCTGCGAGGTCTCAACTCACCCGCCTCACACATCCCTAATCGTTCGCACCCATGTGTCCATGTGATGCCCCGAGAAGTTAGGTGCCGTGACGGTGCTACACTTGGGAGAACACTAACTACTTGATATTTTTGTGAGAGATCACCCTAATAAAAAGCGACTACCGCGCAATCAAGAAGGGTGCATCAAAGGGATAAACATCTCAGGCAATTCATAATTAGCATGATATGGTATAGCCCTTTCTGACGGAGAAGTCTTTCATTTCTTCGTCTTCGGCATTCGCGTCGGTGTTCACCTTCGCGAAGATTGCCACCACCTTGTCGATGCACCAGATAATATTGCTATCTCTATAGCTAATAAAATAAGTGCATTACAACAAGGTTGACACGCAGGTCATTTAAAGTGCAATCATATGGCTCCAGCCATCATGCCGAATCATGACACGCAGGTCATGTTAATCAGTTTACATTATATAGTCATCTCATACATAATCAAATTATTATGAGCATTGCTATACCACATCATATGCACATGCAAACCCTCCTGCAAAACCAAGTTAGACGTCTCTAATCGGTTCATGCAAAAGTTTATCTTACGTGGCTTCTAAGGTTTCGAAAACAAACCGAAGCTACCAACGTTCATCATCAAGTATGATTATCCAAGTCGCTAGATTTACTTTCCAGGGTGTATGAAACATGAGATAATAAAATCTCGAGCCCCATACTAAACTTCGTCATACGCATGACCCCCGTGCAGATCATATCTGCATTGCCCTTTCGTCTGCGAAACATCCATCTTTCATTGACTAAAGTGGAACCCAAAGAACTGTTAGCACTTCGTTGATCTGTCAATCAGCATACTCAGGAGCAGCATGAAAGGATCGCGGATTGCCAGAACTTTGTTAGATTCCACAATGCTGTCAAGATCAGGACTACGCAAATTTAAGGGAAGCAACAAGAACACCGGGTAACAGATTTCATCTGCTACCCGCACAAATAATTTTCAGTAATAGATCTTATCTACTACCTAATTATATTGTGCAACACCCATACATCTCCATGTATTCTAGATCGCAACCTGCATCTACGCATAGCACGGCTCTGATACCACTGTAGGGTAACGCAGCAGAAAATAAAAATTTCCGACCTACGCACCAGCCCAGGACCACTATGAAGACTACATACAAGGTTTGATCTGTTTCGTTACCGACTCGCAGCGCAGCGGAAGTAGAGTCGATGACGATCGTCGGTGCAGATCCCCGCAGCTAGGATTTACAACCTCCCAACCGCGAGGATGTATACCCTCATCCGCTCCTCGGACAGCCCTCCGGGAGACGGTCGAACAGTCCCCCGGACGGTGTCGCGGACAGCCCTCCGGGAGGACCTTCGAAACTCGAACGGTCACCCGGACAGCCCTTCGGGAGGACCCACAGAACTCGGACCGTCACTTGGACAGCCCTTCGGGAGGCACTCACGAACAGCCCCTCAGGGCACTAAGATCGAAACTACGACCTCTCTACAGAGTTGCACACATACGGTGTCATCTATCCGGCAGGGCTTCGCCGTCCAGAACTAGTTCCCACCGGAACCCAGACAGCCTTTCGGCTCTACGAAACTATTTCGTGGGAGGGAGAGAGAAGCCAGATAATTGCATGGCATGTATGTGAGAGCAAGGGATGATTGAGATGGCAGCCCCAACTCCTCCTTTTATAGGAAATCCCAAGGGGTAGGGTGGTTTTACAATAAAACCCAAAAGTACATGAATGAAGTCCTTCCACCAAGGGTATAAGGGTGAAACCATGGAACAAGAGGGGCTCCAAGGAGGAGCCACCATCTTGGCCGGCCACACCCCTTGGGGGGCCCCCATGAGGGCCTCCCAATCCATCCATGTCATCCCTAGATCTTTTAAGCAAAAGCCTAAAAGAATGGCTTTCCAAAAAGCAACCATAAAGCTGATTTTCACTATTCACGACGACATTTTTCAGCGTCTGATCGAACTGAAAAAACTCATGTGGGCTTAGAACATTTCCAGTACCCACCATAATTATTTTCAACGCGTTCTGGAAAAATTCCAGTTTAGTGATTTTCATCTGCGAAAAGCATCTGAAGCGGTTCCGGCAGCTCCGGGACATTCCCGGTTTTCATCTCCGAAAATTCCAGAAAGTTTCCAGAATGATTCTGGCATCCTCCAAGAATTATCGGGCATGTGCCAAAACCAATTTGACTTTATGGTATCCTCTGAAACAACTTTTCAGTTTCACCGGAACTCATCCGGTGACCTCTCTCTGCGGAACTTTTCCGCTGTCCGAAACTTTTTCGGTGTCCGAAACTTTTTCGGTGATTTTCTCTCAGACTCCCTGTCTAGTATTCAGCAGATAGATGACCCTTAAGCGTGTGACCCTATAGGTTCGGTGAAGTATAGACATGACCCGGAACCCCTTCCGATCAATGATCAACATCGGAGCCGTGGACACCCATATTGACCCCTATACCCACACGAATGAATATTCGAGTGAACCTCCAGTTTTCGTGAGCTATTCCTTTTGCTTCGTGATATGTCACAAACACCCGAGGTGAGATTTATTGCATCCCCGTGGGCAAACACTTTGTCCACTATGCAAGTTACCTCGTTACCAGTTTTGTTCTCTTTTCTCGTTTTCGTGTTTCGGCATCCCAGTGATCAAATCACCCTGTGTCTGGCCAGACGATGATGGATACCGTAACACCGAGAGGGCCCGAGTATATCTCTCCATCGACGGAGGAGCAAATCCCAATCTTGAGCTATCAAGTTACTTAACACACTTTTCCATGAACCCGTAAGCCGCCGTAATAGCCACCCATTTACGGATGACGTTTAACAAACCCCAAAGTTCATGAAGCAAGCATGAAGAAACTCGATACTCTCATGGTCTAAGGAATTATGCAAACATTAACTTCCTGTGTTATTAACCATTAACTTGTGACGAAAGTATCTCATAGTATAACATCAATCGGGTCGATTCAACACCAATGTTTCTCTAACATTGTGCCCTCAAAGTTGCTGGCATAGACATGCCCATGATCAGGAAAACAGAACCATCATGCAACACTTGAGCTAGTCTTAGAGGCATGACTAGGAATACTTTTTACCGTTTATTATTCCACACGTGCACATGGGTTTTCCCCAGAGCCTTTATGGATATACGGGCTCGGGAACCATAGCAGTTATAGCATGGAACATAAAACTAATTATGAACAGTGAGATAAATAATAGAATTTATTATTGCCTCTAGGGCATATCTCCTACAGAGCTGCACCGTGTGACCCTGGTTACGGGACATGGAAGACTCCCATAAAGGCGAAAGGCTTCAAATTTGCAAACAAAACACACCCATAAGAAGGCGAGCATAAGTGAAATACTTCCCCAACCAAACAGACACTAATTGCACCCTATATTAGTTTTGAATATCATTTATCACTGCAATTCTGTAGTCAATGTAAGATCTTGCAACGATATAGATATCTCTTCAAGATATTTCCTTGATGTATAGTACTAATTGTATATACTTCCGATGAAGCAGCTGCATGAAGAGCGAGGACTATCATTTTGGTAAGGAACACGGTTCATGTTGTCCTATTTTTGGCTAGGGAACAAGGTTCATATTGCCTGATCGACAAGATCATGTTCATATACTAATTACTTATGCCAGGCTGCCACTCCAAATTAATTGCCATAATTAATTGCTACTTATTCCCTCAACCTTTGTCTATATATGTTCATATACAGCAAAGTAGAATCATATAACCACAGCCCAAACTACAAAAATATAAAAGAAAGAATAGTCAACTGGTCAAGCCCCAATCTGAGAGAACCAGCGGACAAAGATCCCCTTGACGAAAGCCCTCCAGTGGTGATTCCTCTCGAAATGGGAGTGCAAGGAGGAAGAACCAACGAGTAAGTACTTGTCCAATAACCTCAAGAAAAAGCCAAAAGAAATGCATTGGAAGGAGGTCGATGTTCCCATCTGGTTGAAGGAACTCAAATTATACAAGACGGGGAGTGAAGGTCCTCGTCAATAAAAGAGAAAACAGCAAGACAGACTGGGTAAGTTGTTCTCCGATCCAAATCTGGGCAGCACTAGCGATCTAATTTATATGTCCATTATATTTTGATGTTAGAGACTTAGAAGTACATAGCTATAAGGTGTGTGTACATATACATCACCTGCAAGGTACGAGTGTGGTCATGGAATTCACGCGAAAATAGCGGCGGCCCTTCTGGGATGAGCAAGTCGCATGAAACGCCATCACCACCAGTCCACCACAGGAAAACATACTAACCCAAGTGTGCAAACATCCCGGCGAAGGCTGAATTCACCTCGGCAACAACTACGCCCGTTGTGACACTCGGCGAAATGTACTCTACCTACATCCTATCGGCATAGAGATGTAGGTCGATTGCCTTTTGTCGGGGCCTCTGCAAACATATATGCAGAGGTGAAATTAGCATCACATGACAAAAAAGAGCCCCATGGAGCGGAACTCAAGCTGTATTTTGTATCTTCGGTAAATTAGCAAGTAGCGAAAATATAATGAGAGTACATACTTGACTTGAATCCCAATTGAGAGCGCAGCCAAGAAGTGGTGATGCAGTAGGGGTGCTCCAGGCTCAACAATCAAGTGGTGCGGCATGTGGTGATCATCCTTCCGACCTTTACAGCATGTGGTGCAACCACTTTGTAAGAAAAGTGTTGTGGTCACATTATATTTGAGAATGTGGTGCATCCACTTTTTATTTAAGCATGTGGTTTCTTCTGGCGACCACCGCACAGAAAGTATGCACCTCGCACGAAATCCCTCTGCCTGCCCAAACTAATGGTGAGCTGCACCGTGTGACCCTGGTTATGGGACATGGAAGACTCCCATAAAGGCGAAAGGCTTCAAATTTGCAAACAAAACACACCCATAAGAAGGCGAGCATAAGTGAAATACTTCCCCAACCAAACAGACACTAATTGCACCCTATATTAGTTTTGAATATCATTTATCACTGCAATTCTGTAGTCAATGTAAGATCTTGCAACGATATAGATATCTCTTCAAGATATTTCCTTGATGTATAGTACTAATTGTATATACTTCCGATGAAGCAGCTGCATGAAGAGCGAGGACTATCATTTTGGTAAGGAACACGGTTCATGTTGTCCTATTTTTGGCTAGGGAACAAGGTTCATATTGCCTGATCGACAAGATCATGTTCATATACTAATTACTTATGCCAGGCTGCCACTCCAAATTAATTGCCATAATTAATTGCTACTTATTCCCTCAACCTTTGTCTATATATGTTCATATACAGCAAAGTAGAATCATATAACCACAGCCCAAACTACAAAAATATAAAAGAAAGAATAGTCAACTGGTCAAGCCCCAATCTGAGAGAACCAGCGGACGAAGATCCCCTTGACGAAAGCCCTCCAGTGGTGATTCCTCTCGAAATGGGAGTGCAAGGAGGAAGAACCAACGAGTAAGTACTTGTCCAATAACCTCAAGAAAAAGCCAAAAGAAGTGCATTGGAAGGAGGTCGATGTTCCCATCTGGTTGAAGGAACTCAAATTATACAAGACGGGGAGTGAAGGTCCTCGTCAATAAAAGAGAAAACAGCAAGACAGACTGGGTAAGTTGTTCTCCGATCCAAATCTGGGCAGCACTAGCGATGTAATTTATATGTCCATTATATTTTGATGTTAGAGACTTAGAAGTACATAGCTATAAGGTGTGTGTACATATACATCACCTGCAAGGTACGAGTGTGGTCATGGAATTCACATAGGTTGCCAAGTGACATCCGTTTCCATGGATCCGTTTCCTAGGTAGTTATTTACCTTAGGATGACTACCCTTAGCTAGTGTTGGTTAAGTTGTCATCTGTGCTATATTGATGGTCAGTTATTATATGACTACGGATGATGATTGAATTGTTATATGATCATGATGACCATGTTCTAGAATAATGACTAGTTATTATATATATATATATATATATATATATATATATATATATATATATATATATATATATATATATATAACAATTAATGATGAGTGGATGTATGACTAAGATGATGATGAAGAGTTATTATTATGTGACTACAAATGATGAACTATTATATCATTGGGTGGAATAAACACGGATTTGATTAAAGTAGATGGATTCAAGTGTGCAAGTTGAATTAGTGGGATGATATGATGTTGGGACGGCACACACGTGTTGAATCTCATTCGTCAAAAAAATGTTGGTCCGTCGCACCCAACGATAATAGATACGTATTAATGGAAATAATTGTAGCATTATTTTACAGCTCATAACCCCGTTTATATATGCCTCAAAAAGGAGTGCCGTGCGTGTAACCCGTCTAGTTTTCGCTGCAGGCGCACAGAGAACAGTCAGGAGCCTCGCCATCCTCTCGCCACAGGGAAACATTGAGGTGCCTCCCAGACTTGGAGCGGAAGGGAGTGCGTGCGTCTGCAGCGTGAAGAATAACGGTACGTCGTCGTTTCTCCTTTCTTTTTGTTTTTGTATGTATTTTTGATTTTCCACGAGTGACCAACGCCAGCACCAGCTCAGAGTCGTCGTCATGGCCGAGCAGCTAGCTAGCTTGTCCCTGGCGCGTGCGGACCTCGTTGTTCTTCAAGTGGTCAGCTGGATCCACGGCCACGCTAACGACTGCTCCGGTGGTCAGGCACGACTGGCCGGTATCGTTCCTGGTGCGACATGCATGCGTGAAACCTAGTTGTTTCTTCGAGGCTGGCGTGTGATTTGGGTATTTACACTGGAGTTAGATGTAGACGTTCTTGTATCAGTTCACAATTACCGACGGATCACCTGATTTGGTAAGCAGAAAAAGGGCCGGCTGGTTGCAGTTCACCGTCTGATATATATGCATGCTACGCTTGTGCTCCCACAATAGGACTACGTTTGTGGCCCAATACATGATATATAGGCCCCTAATTAGCTGGGCCTTGATTGGGCGGTCGCACTCAATGTCGTGCCCTAGGGCCGGCACAGGCATCCTCTGATCATTTGACAAAGTACTTCAGAGGATGAAACTGATGGAACTTTGCAACTCGACGAATTCCCACGCATTCAAAAGGCTCGGGAATTCACACGAAAACAACGGTGGCTCTTCGGGAATTAGGAAGTCGTATCAAGTACCACCACCACTACAGAACAAACATATTAAGCCGAGTTTGCAAACTAGCCGACGAAGACTGAATTCACCTTGGCAATAGCTAGGCTGGGTCGGCCACTCAGGGGAATGCACTCGTTCTGTGACCTATCGGTATACGGACGAAAGTCGAGTGCCTTTCGCCGGGGCCTCCGCAAACATATAAGATGAGGTGAAATCAGCAACCCATGGCAAAAAAAAGAGCTCCATGGAGGTCGAGCTCTATTTTGCATCTTCGGTAAATTGGCAAGTAGCAACAATACAATAAGACTAGATAGTTGACTTGCATCCGATTGAGAGTGCAACAAAGAAGTGGTGATGCAGTAGTAGTTGCCGAGGCCTTTACAACATGTGGTGATCATCCTCCTGGCCTCTACAGCGTGTGGTGCAGCCACTTTGTCAAAAAAGTGGTATCGTCACATTTTATTTAAGAATGTGGTGCGTCCAACTACCTGCAGCGGATCTCAATTAGTACCTCTCCAACTCCAAGGATGTCTGATAGACATGGATCACATCCTAAGCCTACATTAGATGGATTCATGGGGGAGGATATTCCATTCAAGAGGAGGAACTCTGATGTGGCTGAAGTAATCGATGTTAGCGATGATGATAGTATTGTCCCGGTCCAACCGACTCTGATCTTTGGGACTATCCTCAAGAAGAAAGTAGCAACGGGAGGCATCGCGGCCGTGGTCCTCGTTCTGGTCATGGATGTAGAAGGGGACGCCAACCAAGCTCTGTAGGTAACTCGGTGCAGTATTTCGTCCTCACAAGGCGTGTTGGCCAATAACGCTCTCTTCTCCAATGCCAAACACGCGGCAATTCACAGCGCCATCACCTTCTTGACTGGCTGACAGCCATCTTCAAGTTCAAAGTAGTTCGGAGGATGAAAGTAATGAAAGTTTGGAACAAGACGAATTGCCACACATTCAAAAGGCTCAGGAATTCGCACAAAAATAGCGGCGGCCCTTCTGGGATGAGCAAGTCGCATGAAATGCCCCAATCTGAGAGAACCAGCAGACGAAGATCCCCTTGACGAAAGCCCTCCAGTGGTGATTCATCTCGAAATGGGAGTGCAAGGAGGAAGAACCAACGAGCAAGTACTTGTCCAATATCCTCAAGAAAAATCCAAGAGAAATGCATTGGACGGAGGTCGATGTTCCCATCTGGTTGAAGGAACTCAAATTATACAAGAACGTGGAGTGAAGGTCCTCGTCAATAAAAGAGAAAACAGCAAAACGGATTGGGTAAGTTGTTCTCCGATCCAAATCTGGGCAACACTAGTGATCTAATTTATATGTCCATTATATTTTGATCTTAGAGACTTGGAAGTACATAGCTATAAGTTGTGTGTACATATACATCCCCTGCAAGGTACGAGTGTGGTCATGGAATTCACATAGGTAGCCAAGTGACATCCGTTTGCATGGATCCATTTCCTAGGTAGTTATTTACCTTAGGATGACTACCCTTAGCTAGTGTTGGTTAAGTTGTCATATGTGCTATATTGATGGTTAGTTATTATGTGACTACGAATGATGATTGAATTTTTATATGATCATGATGACCATTTTCTAGAATATTGACAAGTTATTATATATATATGACAATGAATGGTAAGTGGATGTGTGACTAAGATGATGATGATGAGTTATTATTATGTGACTACAAATGATGAACTATTATACCATTGGGTGGAGTAAACACGGATTTGATTAAACTGGATGGATTCAAGTGTGCGAATTAGTGGGATGATATGATGTTGGGACAGCACACACGTGCTGAATCTCGTTCATAAAAAAAATGTTGGTCTGTCGCACCCAATGCTATATATAATAGATACTTACTAATGGAACTAATACTAGCATTATTTTACAGCTCATAACCCCCGTTTATATATGCCTCAAAAAGGTGTGACGTGCGTGTAAACCATCTAGTTTTCACTGCAGGCGCGCAGGGAAACAGTCAGAAGCCTCGCCATCCTCTCGCCACAGGGAAACAGTGAGGTGCCTCCCAGTCTTGGAGCGGAAGGCAGTGCGTACGTCTGCAGCGTGAAGAATGCCGGTACGTCGTCGTTTCTCCCTTCTTTTTGTTTTTGTATGCATTTTTTATTTTCCACGAGAGACCAATGCCGGCACCAGCTCAGAGTCGTCGTCATGGCTGGGTAGCTAGCCAGCTCGTCCCTGGTCCGTGCGGACCTCCTTGTTCTTCAAGTGGTCAGCTGGATCCCCGGCCACGCTAACGACTGCTCTGGTGGTTAGGCATGGCCGGCCGGTATCGTTCTTGGTGCGACATGCATGCATGAATCCTTGTTGTTTCTTGGAGGCCGGCGTGTGATTTGGGGCTTTACATCAGAGTTAGATGTAGACGTTGCTGTATCAGTTCGCCATTACCGACGGATCGCCTGATTTGCTAAGCAGAAAAATGGCCGGCTGGTTGCAGTCCACCGTCCGATCCCAATCGTAGCTGGCAATGGCATGCATCCAACCTTGTATATATATGCTCGTTACGTTTGTGCTCCAACTATCGGCCTACGTTTGTTGTCCAATACGTGATGTATGGGCCCCTAATTAGCTCGACCTTGATTGGGCCGTCGCACTCAATGACATGCCCTAGGGGCGGCACATGCGCCCTCTGATCATTTGACAAAGTACTTCAGAGGACGAAACTGATGGAACTTTGCAAATCGACGAATGTCCACGCATTCAAAAGGCTCGGGAATTCACACGAAAACAACGGTGGCTCTTCTGGAATCAGGAAGTCATATCAAGTACGACCAGCACTACAGAGAAAACATATTAAGCTGAGTGTGCTAACTAGCTGACGAAGACTGAATTCACCTTGGCAATATCTAGGCCGGGTCGGCCACTCAGGGGAATGCACTCGGTCTACGACCTATCCACATATGGACGAAAGTCGAGTGCCTTTCACCGGGGCCTCCGCAAACATATAAGATGAGGTGAAATCAGTAACCCACGGCAAAAAAAAAAGCTCCATGGAGGTCGAGCTCTGTTTTGCATCTTCGGTAAATTAGCAAGTAGCAACAATACAATAAGACTAGATAGTTGACTTGCATCCCGATTGAGAGTGCAACAAAGAAGTGGTGATGCAATAGTAGTTGCCGAGGCCTGTACAACATGTGGTGATCATCCTCCTGGCCTCTACAACGTGTGGTGCAGCCACTTTGTCAAAAAAGTGGTGTAGTCACACTTTATTTAAGAATGTGGTGCATCCAAATCCCAGCAGCGGATCTCAATTAGTACTTCTCCAACTCCAAGGATGTCTGATAGACATGTCACATCTCCTAATCCCACATTAGATGGATTCATGGAGGAGGATACTCCATTCAAGAAGAGGAACTGTGATGTGGTCGAAGTAATACATGTTAGCGATGATTATAGTATTGTCCCGATCCGACCGACACAGATCTTTGGGACTATCCTCTTTGGTCCTCGTCCTGGTCGTGGACGCAGAAGTGGACGCCAACCAAGCTCTGTAGGTAAGTCGGTGTAATATTTCGTCCTCACAAGGCACCTGGTGTTGGCCGATAAAGTTGTTTTCTCCAA
Source organism: Secale cereale (assembly GCA_902687465.1). Lineage (NCBI taxonomy): Eukaryota > Viridiplantae > Streptophyta > Magnoliopsida > Poales > Poaceae > Secale > Secale cereale. The sequence goes on from LR738713.1 coordinate 704,036,399, forward strand.
TGCCTAACAGGTGGCTATTCACAGCGCCATCACCTTCTCGAGTGGATGACAGCCATCTTCAAGTTCAAAAGTCCGGAGGATGAAAGTAATGAAAGTTTGAAACAAGACGAATGGCCACACATTCAAAAGGCTCAGGAATTCGCACGAAAATAGCGGCGGCCCTTCTGGGATGAGGAAGTCGCATGAAACACCATCACCACCACATGAAAACATACTAATCCAAGTGTGCGAACATCCCGGCGAAGGCTGAATTCACCTCGGCAACAACTACGCCAGGAGTGACACTCGGCGAAATGCACTCAGCCTACATCCTATCGGCATACAGATGTAGGTCGATGCCTTTTGTCGGGGCCTCTGCAAACATATAAGCCGAGGTGAAATCAGCATCTCAAGACAAAAAAGAGCCCCATGGAGTGGAGCTCGAGCTATATTTTGTATCTTCGATAAATTAGCAAGTAGCAAAAATATAATGAGAGTACATACTTGACTTGAATCACGATTGAGGGCACAGCCAAGAAGTGGTGATGTAGTAGGGGTGCTCCAGGCTCAACAATCAAGTGGTGCGGCATGTGGTGATCATCATTCCGACCTCTACAGCATGTGGTGCAACCACTTTGTAAGAAAAGTGTTGCGGTCACATTATATTTGAGAATGTGGTGCATCCACTTTTTATTTAAGCATGTGGTTTCTTTTAGCGGCCAGCGCACAGAAAGTGTGCACCTCGCACGAAATCCCAGTGCCTGCCCAAACTAATGATGAGCAGCAACGTGTGCCCACGATTACGGGACATGGAAGACACCCATAAAAGTGAAAGGCTTCAAATTTGCAAACAGAACACACCCATAAGAAGGCGAGCATAAGTGAAATACTTCCCCAACCAAACAGACACTAATTGTACCCTATATTAGTTTTGAATATCATTTAACACTGCAATTCTGTAGTCAATGTAAGATCTTGAAACGATATACATATCTCTCCTAGATATTTCCTTGCTGTATAGTATTAATTGTACATATTTCCGATGAAGCAGCTGCACGAAGAGCAAGGACTCTCATTTTAGTAAGGAACACGGTTCATGTTGTCCAATATTGCCAGGAAACAAGGTTCATATTGCCTGGTCAACAAGATCATGTTCATATACTAATTACTTATGCCAGACTGCCAATCCTAATTAATTTCCATAATTAATTGCTACTTATTACCTCAACCTTTGGCTATATATGTTCGTATACAGCAAAGGAGAATCATATAACCATGGCCCAAACTACAAAAAATATAAGAGAAAGAATAGTCAACTCGTCAAGCCCCAATCTGAGAGAAGGAGCGGACGACGATCACCTGGACGAAAGCCCTCCAGTGGTTATTCATCTCGAAATGGGAGTGCAAGGAGGAAGAACCAACGAGCAAGTACTTGTCCAATAAACTCAAGAAAAAACCATGAGAAATGCATTGGAAGGAGGTCCATGTTCCCATCTGGTTGAAGGAACTCAAATTATACAAGAACGGGGAGTGAAGGTCCTCCTCAATAAAAGAGAAAACAGCAAGACGGACAAGGTAAGTTTTTCTCCGATCCAAATCTGGGCAGCACTAGCGATCTAATTTATATGTCCATTATATTTTGATCTTAGAGACTTAGAAGTACATAGCTATAAGGTGTGTGTACATATACATCCCCTGCAAGGTACGAGTGTGGTCATGGAATTCACATAGGTAGCCAAGTGACATCCGTTTCCATGGAGCCGTTTCCTAGGTAGTTATTTACCTTAGGATGGCTACCCTTAGCTAGTGTTGGTTAAGTTGTCATATGTGCTATATTGATGGTCAGTTATTATATGACAACGAATGATGATTGAATTTTTATATGATCATGATGACCATGTTCTAGAATAATGACTAGTTATTATATATATATGACAATAAATAATGAGTAGATGTATGACTAAGATGATGATGAAGAGTTATTATTATGTGACTACAAATGATGAACTATTATATCATTGGGTGGAATAAACACGGATTTGATTAAAGTGGATGGATTCAAGTGTGCAAGTTGAATTAGTGGGATGATATGATGTTGGGACGGCACACTCGTGTTGAATCACATTCATCCAAAAAATGTTGGTTTGTCGCACCCAACGCTATAGATAATAGATACGTATTAATGGAAATAATAGTAGCATTATTCTACAGCTCATAACCCCCATTTATATATGCCTCAAAAAGGAGTGCCGTGCGTGTAACCCGTTTAGTTTTCGCTGCAGGCGTGGAGGGGAACAGTTAGGAGCCTCGCCATCCTCTCGCTGTCGGGAAACAGTGAGGTGCCTCCCAGTCTTGGAGCGGAAGACAGTGCATACGTCTGCAGCGTGAAGAATGCCGGTATGTCGTCGTTTCTTCCTTCTTTTTGTTTTTATATGTATTTTTGATTTTCCACAAGAGACCAACGCCAGCACCAGCTCAGAGTCGTCGTCGTGGCCGAGCAGCAAGCTAGCTCATCCCTGAAGCGTGCGGACCTCGTTGTTCTTCAAGTGGTCAGCTGGATCCGTGGCCATGCTAACGACTGCTCCGGTGGTCAGGGACGCACTACTAGGAAAAGGCCTATTAATGGCGCACCTAATTTGGCCATTAATGGCGCATTAGTGGTGCGCCATTACTAGCACGCCATTAGTATTTGATACTAATGGCGCATCTCTGGTGCGCCATTAGTATCTGGTATACTAATGGCGCACCTCGGATGCGCCATTAGTGTGCACCTTAGTGCGCCATTAGTATGCCTCCCAGGGGCCAGGTGCTATGGCATACTAATGGCGCACTAAGTATGATGCACCATTAGTAGTATCCGCACAGTAATGGCGCACTGCCTGTTAATGCGCCATTACTATGCTTTGGCATACTAATGGCGCACTTTTCTCTGATGCGCCATTAGTATGAATATTAGGTTTTGTTTAATATTATTTTTCTGTTTTTTTTTTTACAGATTACAAAATGTATAATTGCACAGAATATAGACAGCACACATCAACAACACATTCATCGAATACAATAGAAGATTAATCTCTGAATACAATTCATCATATTAGTCTCCGAATACAATTCATCGATCATATTAGTCTCCGAATTGAAAAGACCGAACAAAGATAGAACAATATATTACAAGTCTCGAGATCGCGAGTAGCGAGTTTGTCTTCGCATTACAAGTCGATATCGATCATCTAAACTACCATCACATAGAAGAGAGCTGCGGTCGTCACGATGAGCATCATCACGATGAAACTCGTTTTCATCCGGTTCCTCCAACGCTCCCTCCCCTCTCCCGCTAGATAGCGGGCGTATCTAGATTCGGCCTCGGCCCTAGTGGTGTACCCTTTGTAACTGTTACCGCTGAATCGGTGAACCTGTTTCCGACACTCCTCCCAGTCGTCGTAGACTTCGGGAACCTTACCCTTGTACACGACATACGACGGCATCGCTATATATATGCACTAGCCAAATGAAACGTTAGTATCAATTCACAGACAATTCATAAGCAATATATAAGTATGCAACAGAACGATCGAAAGAGAAAAGCAAGACATTAATAGCATCGATTACATCTAAGTTGAACGACTCTCGAAACCAAAGAGACATACTACAAGTTCATTAAAGTTTAATTACAACAAGAGCCAATCGATGTTTCAGAACTAGACACAGCATCACTGCTTTCGACTCGACTCAATGCACCGGAGCGTGGATGAAGCCGCCGTCTATCGTGGGAGTCATGAAATCACGGGCGTTGTCAGCCTGCATTTGTAGCATTGTGTCTATGTCACTGTTCGACGGTTGATTCCTGAGGTAGAACAGCCCCGAGGTACGAAGGACATCTTGATGGATGATTTCCGCAAACTCCGACTGGATGCGAAAGAAATCTTGTCTGATGTCCGCGTCCTGGATTGCCGACACGCGCGCGGCCCAATCTTTGAGCTTACTCGGTAGCAGAAGTTGATGATGGTCCCGTACGATCGCCCGCATGTGATGGATGGCGTAGTAGGCACCCTTCTGACCGCCAGGCGGCTGCTTGACGCAGCAGAACGTCGTGTTGTGGGAGAACACGTGCTTGCCATACTTACGAGTTGTCCTGGTGAAGGTGCCTCCAGATTTGGCGTAGCCGGCGAGAACATCATCAAGAACCTTCTTGACATTTGTGTAGTCTACAGCCGACTTACGGTCCGGGTCGAAATACGTGGCCATGGAATATTTGGGGCTTAGTAGGATGAGTGTGCACTGTGTGTCACTGCAGAAAACACGGAATGTTAAAAGAAGAACGATCGAAATCTAATAATTCATATGTTACGGGGCGGTTGAGGCGGAGGACTTACTCGGGAAAGTAAGGCACGAGGAAGTTATCCTTATCTCGGTTTGCCAGAATGACGCCTCCGAGGTAAGAACTCGCGACTTGCCGGTCCCCAACGCTGCCCAAGATCTTGGCACGCATGTAGAAGGGGTCGACTATCACGATGTCCGGGGTCTTGTCGCGAATGATCCGCATCTCCATACTCAGCGAAAATAGCCGAACGAAGGTGTAGTGCAGCGGATGAAGGTTCAACATAGCGTGGATGTCATCAAACCGCAGCACGATCGTACCCCCGATGGAGTTATCCACAAAGCCCTTGCCCTCCGGCACCTTGGCCGCGAAAACCGGGTACGCCACATCCTTCTGTGTGAGACGCCGCTTCTCCAAAGAAAGAACACTGTCATGCAGACTCCGCATGGCACCGGTTGCAGCATCGAGCATATTTGTCGGTAGCATCGGCCTACCCGCCACATGCACCCTCCTCATTACATCCTTAGGTGAAGGTGGCCCGTCCTGAGCACGGATCGTACTCGGTGCCGGCTGGCTCGCACCCTTGTTAGTTTTTCTTTTGCGTGCCTTCTTCTTGATCTCCATAATTGGGACCGAGTTCTGCTCAGAGACCGCCTTCTTTAGTGTGTTGGGGCTGATCATATTTCGCACCTCGCCTATCCGAGGCTCGGTGAAATCGGCAGCTGGAGGCGTCTCCTGAGAGCTGAACGGCAGACGACGCCTGTTGCAACTTGGCTTCTCCGCGGTACCGGCTTGATCGCGCACGTCTTTTGTTGGGTTGGGTTCTTGAGAAGGAGCCCCCATGAAGTCGTCACCGTACCCATGATCGGCAAAGTAATGATCGACGTTGGCAAATGTATCGTCGTCGTCGTCCTGATCCTGTGCCATATGCATGTTTGGATCCAGTGGCATAGGGATGTCCGGCACCGTTGCGGCGGACTTGCCATGGGGACGACTTGGCGCCGGCACGACTGGCGGTGTTGTCTTTGGTGTGGTTTCCCCCGCCCCCAAACGAATCTGGCTCTTCGGCCAAAGCAGGGGCCAACTCAGGCAGGCGCTGAGGGTCATGACGTCATCATCGTCGGCCCCGACGGGTCGAATCGGAGGTAACACGTCGTCGCAGCCTGGCAGCACCCGAACCAGTTGAACCCTAAACAAGTTGGGTGGCATCTGGGTACCGTGGAACAAGGGCTGGCCCGGTTGACGATTTTGCCCTTGGCGACATCGACCAACTCATTGTTCACGAAGTGCAGTAGAGTGCACGGAACGTCGGCGGCGCCCTGCGAAAATATGTAGGGCGTCAAGGATGCCCAGTCAAAGGCAAGGAGATGAAGTCCTCGGCCGAGAGAGGCTTAATTAGTTACCGTGATGATGGCGTCGAGCTCGGCTAATGTCGAGGCACCGCCAACGGCGGGCGTGCAGTTGACGGAGGGGCCGCTTGCTGCAGAGGTGCCGGCCGGTGTACACACGGGTGCATTAAGCTCCCGTGCCGGCGTCGGAGACACCAATGCCGCCTCCGCCGAAGACACCAATGGCCCCGCCATCTCGTTCTGCGAGTTGCTGGCCGTGAAGCTGGGAATCGGGGGCGGCCCCTGTTGGCCGCCAGCAATCCACGCACTCAACCCCTCGATCAAGCTAGGCACAATGGCGGTGATCGTCGCTCCGAGCTGTTGTTGCACTTGCTCTTGGACAATCTCCGGAATCCGCGCCACCTGTGCCTTGAGTTCTTGAACCTCGCGCGCCTGGCTTTCCGAGCTGGTCTTTTTCTCCTTTCGCCCACCAGCGTTATAGTATGACGACCATTTTGTCGACAAGCCTTTGCCGGCCACACGACCAGCTGACGTCGGCTTCTCGAGCTTATCCTTGTTCTTCATTACATTCAACGCCCTATTTAGAGTCGTGTCCCAAGGGCCGCTCTTAGTCGACCCCGCGCTACAGCTTTCAGTCGCCTGCGGAAGGAATGTGAATCATTTAGAAATTTGGCTTCATTAATTAGAATGCAACCATATGGAGCTAATTACGCGGGGGTGTATTCCTTACCAGAACAAGCTCAAGCGCCCTGGTCTTCGGATCCGTGGTCAGCTCCTTTGTTTTCGGGTCCTTCTTGTACCGGGCCCTGATAAAGTTCCTGGTCTGCTTGTCATCGTATTTATCGAAGAGGGGCGGTAGGCCTTGCTCGGCACGGTCCGCCTCCTCCTTGTCCCATATAGGCTCCGCCACTCTGTAACCGCCGGGACCGAGTGTGTGTTCCCCTAAGTTGAGCTCCCGCATTTCTTTCCCCCACTGACTTGATTCGGAGTGTGAGGCGCTCGAGCAAGTGATCTTGAATTCGTTGTAGTCATCTTCGGTGATCGAAGGATGTTTCTCCTTGATCGTCTCATAACTCTCACCTTTCTTGATCATTATCTTCACATTGGTTTTCCAAGTAGACAGGGCCTTGCTCATCTTCGTGAGGGCAGCATTGTTCACTTTATTCCCTTTGAGGCTTGTGTTATCAAATTGAGCGGGGAACTTGTATCGTTCGTGCAGCTTCGTGAAGAGGAGGTTGCGGTAATTCGCGTTGTCAGGATGCCTCAGGTTCTCGCTGTTGATCGAGACGGTGCTCCGGAGAATGCACCCGAGCTGAATCGAGTACCCCTTGACTATTCGTTCGGGCGCCGTTGGATTCCCGTTGGGGTCCACTTCAGTAACTTCCTCCTTGAGGGTGCGGAGCACGGTCGGGCGCCGGTCCTTCCGTTGCCTCTTCGGTTGGCTGCCATCTGTGCGTGCGCCGCCATCATCAGTGGTGGCATTCTCGGCGGCACCATCAGTGGTGGCATCAGTGGGGTCATCCTCCGCGGTACCATCAGTGGTCTCAGGATCGGTGTGGAAGGCGGCGTCCTCATACAAATGAGGTTGTTCCTCCATCTCCTGGGACAGCTCCCAGAATGCCTTCCCGCCCGAACCGCCGGCCTCATCGTTGTTGGCCATGTTTCTCTCTAAATAGGAACAAAGTTTGGTCAAAAAGTTGGTTATTGTCAAGGAACAAGATCATGGTCTCATCATTTAGGGTTTGTCGACACCGGGGCATCCTAAAAGCTAAGCTTTTATAATTGAGGGTTTTTCGACGCCGAGGCACCCTAAAAGCCTAAGCTTTCATCATTTCGGTTTTTATCGACACCGAGGCACCCTAAAAGCCAAGGTTTTATAATTAATGGTTTGTTGACACCGAGGCATCCTAAAAGCTAAGCTGGGCCTAATCACTTGGCTCTATTGCCGCCTATGGTTTAATGCAGCTAGAATAAAGGGGCACTTGATCCTACTTAATTAACTACTAAGATACCCCGGCCCATGGATTAGTCACAAGTACCCCATATGTCCTATTTTTTAGCAAAGTCATGCTAAAATTCACGGAAAATTTCAGCATGACCTTTGCTGAAAATAGGACATATGGAGTACCCGAATTTGCCGGAACGGAAGTTAATCGACATTCCAGCAAACTCAAGGGCCTCTCGGGGTACCTGCAAAACTATCACGACACGATGGTCGGAGACAAAACCCAGCAGTGCAAAGTGAGGAAATCTGCCATGTCTAAACATGGATATTTCCAGTAGCTGATTGGACCAATTAAGCTATAAGATGTTACAGTACAAACAAATTAAAGCAACAGCAATAAGACAAGCACATGTATAGCTTGCAAAAGCATATATTTCCAGTTTGCTTTCGCAGTTACATCATGAAACAATCCGATATCATTGGACAGAATATCATTAAGACAAAGGAGATGCTCTCACTCCATTCTAAATATCCATCATCCTCCCACTCCATTCTAAATAATGTTACTTCTAACTGGTTTTATTATTTTCTTCTTCTTTATTATTTTCAAAATTCAGATAACATGGCACTTTTATTTACTAGTGTTGTCTCTGCTGGTTTTATTATTTTCTTCTTCTTTCATGCGTTCTACAAATTGAAATGTGTATCTAGTCTAGATAATAAGAAGTAGAAAACATGTAGCATGTAGTGGTACTTCTGCTTGTAGACTTGTAGTGATATGTTGTATCTTACCTCAGGTTGTCATGGTAGGAAATGCTTAAGTATTGCATCAAAGATTTAGTCAGTAATATGCGGTGGTCACTACTTGATCAAGTAGCAATCTAAATAAACAGAGGCTGGCGGAAGACCTTTAGTTGCCAATGCAAAATTACGGATGTAAGTTTGAACATGTTTATTATTCATTTTGTTAATTTGCTTAATTTTTTTCTTCTGATACAGGGACTACAATACAATACCTCCTACATGGCTAGATCATATTTCCTAAAACTTTTGACTTTATTGTCTCACTTATCTAACAAAATAGGTGGCGATTAATCTAGTTAAAAATAGAACTGGCAGAAAAGTATCTTAAATAGATGGAGTCAAACTAGGGAATTAAGGAACCCTCTGTCACATAGCTAGATTTGATACACATTTTTCCTAAGAAATAATAAAACCAGCAGAGACAGCACTAGTAAACTAGGGATGCACAAGTTTGGGCGCGCCAAGACGATCAAGGACTCGGCCACCAAGATCCGTCGTAGACAGCAGTAGTACAAAGAAAATTCCTACGACTCACTGCTCGTACAAAAAAAAAATAGGCAGCAGATCGTATGCTAAAACTAGGATGGCCTTGCGATGACAATTGCAGCTTCTGCAACCAAGTGCTAGCTGCCTGTTGATATATAGATACTGTTGAATTAACCACTATGTAAGAGGCCTGTCCACCACGGACTAGTGGTAGGCTAGCTAACTCCTATACTAGGGTATCACCTGGAAAGAAATCGAGCATTGCTAGTAAACGAGGCAAGAAATCGAGCACTAGTAAACGAGGCAAGAAAATTCCTTAAAGTAGCATCATGGATGAACTAACCGAGAAGAGGCAGAGGGAGATGGCGAGCTTGGGGAGGTGGGGATAGACGGCGGCTCCAAGTCTCCGGCGGCGGCTCCGATGACGTGGGGCGGCTCCAAGGCTCCAAGTCTCCGGCGGCGGGGGCGCGTGGGGCTGCGTCGAGCGCTAGGGCTAGGGCTCGGGGGCGCGGGGGGCAGCGGCGTCGTCGAGCGCTAGGGCTAGGGCTCGGGGGCGCGTGGGTCGGCGTCGGCGCGGGCGTCGGCTCGCGCTAGGGCTCGGGCCGGGGCGCGGGGGGCGGCGACGTCGGGGGCACGGGGGCGGCGGCGGAGGAGAGGGGAAGGGGATCGAGGGCGAGGCGAGGGAGAGAGAGGGGGGAGGTGTAGTGGG
>LR738713.1:704050719-704061957 GCA_902687465.1 Secale cereale
ATCATGTCCTGCATCTTCTACATGATGACTGTGTACAGCATCACCGTCGTGATCATCTCCTGGGGATTCTTCGTCTTCTCGCCCGCCCGAGCCACGGTGGTTGTCTTGCTGCCCTTCCTCATTTCTTGCCCGGCCCCCATGGACGACTTCGTAGTCATCTTCATCACCTTGCCACCGATAGCCATCCATGAAACCACGCAAGAGCAGGTGGTCCCGCACCTGCCTGGAATCCGGGTCCGCAATAAGGCTCTTCAGCTTGCATCTTCGACACGGACATCTTATCTCCGTCTCGTTCTTTTGAAGCATCTCGGCCTTCGCGGACCTCAAAAACCTATTCACGATGCCTTCGGTCATCGTGCGCACCATGGTCGCCCTGCGGGGTAGAGCAAAACGATATTTTAGAACCAAGAAAAAATTTGCCATGACTTTCCCTAAAAATAGGACAAAAATGAATGCTTAATGCCAAAATTCTCACCGAAACGGAAATGAATCAACATTCCGGGAAAATATTGGTAACTATCGCATTTCAAATACCGGTACACCTCCAAACACAAACATATATGCAACACAACAAACCTATGCAACACCACAAACATACATAGATCTAGCTATAGGCCATAAAAGTGCATGTGCACATTGTTTGTATGGAGAACAACATAAATATAGCTTCCCCCCATACTTACCTACCAAAACAAGGTAATTTAACCACTTAATTTGAATGAATATATGGTGGAAATGAGGTGGAAAAGAGGAGGGACCCGAGAGGAGAGGAAGTAGAGAGAATGAAGAAGTGGGGGGGGGGAAAGTGAGTGTGGTAGAGAGGCTGTCCAAAATATCTAGTTGCTGCCCGCATACTAATGACGCACCAGCTACTAATGCGCCATTAGTAATCAAGGTTACTAATGGCGCATTTAAAGTTGCTGCGCCATTAAAAGTTTTGCAAAAAAAAAAACATACTAATGGCGCACTTCCGAACAGTGCGCCATTACTAGTTCAAACTAGTAATGGCGCACTTTGGGAAAGTGCGCCATTAGTAGTTTTGTAAAAAACAGAATAAAAAATATCATAAAAAAAAGAGCATTAATGGCGCACTTTACTGCAGGTGCGCCATTACTATTTACAACTAGTAATGGCGCACTATTAATGGATGCGCCATTAGTATGTTTGGACAGGCGCGCTAGTTAAAAAAAAAATTCTTGATACACTGGCGCACTCCGGGCAAGGTGCGCCATTAGTACTTCGAACTCTAATGGCGTATCTGTTGCTGGTGCGCCATTACTATATACTAATGGCGCACTTGCTATCTGGTGCGCCATTAGTATCAATTTCATCTATAGCCCTTTTCCTAGTAGTGACGGGCGGCCGGTATCGTTCTTGGTGTGACATGCATGCATTAATCCTTGTTGTTTCTTGGAAGCCGGCGTGTGATTTGGGTATTTACATTGGAGTTAGATGTAGACACTGTGGTATCAGTTCACCATTACCGACGGATCGCCTAATTTCGTAAGCAGAAAAAGGGCCGGCTGGTTGCAGTTCACCGTCTGATCCCACTCGTAGCTGGCAATGGCATGCATGCAACCTTGTATATATAAGCACGTTAGGCTTGTGCTCCCACTATACGTTTGTGGCCCAATACATGATGTATGGGCCCCTAATTAGCTCGGCCTTGATTGGGCCGTCGCACTCAATGTCATGCCCTAGGGCCAGCACAGGCACCCTCTGATCATTTGACAAAGTACTTTAGAGGATGAAACTGCTGGAACTTTGCAACTCGACGAATTCCCACGCATTCAAAAGGCTCGGGAATTCACACTAAAACAACGGTGGCTCTTCAGGAATCAGGAAGTCGTATCAAGTACCACCACCACTACAGAAAATACATATTAAGCCGAGTGTGCAAACTGGCCGATGAAGACTGAATTCACCTTGGCAATAGCTAAGCAGGGTCGGCCACTCAGGGGAATGCACTCGGTCTACGACCTATTGGCATACAGACGAAATTCGAGTGCCTTTCGCCGGGGCCTGCGCAAGCATATAAGATGAGGTGAAATCAGCAACCTACGGCAAAAAAAAAAAGCTCCATGGAGGTCGAGCTCTATTTTGCATCTTCGGTAAATTAGCAAGTAGCAACAATACAATAAGACTAGATAGTTGACTTGCATCCCTATTGAGAGTGCAACAAAGAAGTGGTGACGCAGAAGTAGTTGCCGAGGCCTCTACAACATGTGGTGATCATCCTGCTAGCCTCTACAGCGTGTGGTGCAGCCACTTTGTCAAAAAAGTGGTGTAGTCACACTTTATTTAAGAATGTGGTGCATCCAACTCTCAGCAGCGGATCTCAATTAGTACTTCTCCAACTCCAAGGATGTCTGATAGACATGGCTCATCTCCTAAGCCCACATTAGATGGATTCATGGAGGAGGATATTCCATTCAAGAAGAGGAACTCTGATGTGGTCGAAGTAATCGATGTTAGCGATGATGATAGTATTGTCCCGATCCGACCGACCCAGATCTTTGGGACTATCCTCAAGAAGAAAGTAGCCACGGGAGGAATCGCGGAAGTGGTCCTCATCCTGGTTGTGGACGCAGTAGTGGACGCCAATCAAGCTCTATAGGTAAGTCGGGGCAGTATTTTGACCTCACGAGGCACCTGGTGTTGGCCGATAACGCTCTCTTATCCAATGCCTAACAGGCGGCTATTCACAGCGCCATCACCTTCAAGTTCAAAGTAGTGCGGAGGATGAAAGTAATGAAAGTTTGGAACAAGACGAATTGCCACACATTCAAAAGGCTTAGGAATTCGCACGAAAATAGCGGCGGCCCTTCTGGGATGAGCAATTCGCATGAAACGCCATCACCACCAGTCCACCATAGGAAAACATACTAACCCAAGTGTGCAAACATCCCGGCGAAGGCTGAATTCACCTCGGCAACAACTACGCCCGTTGTGACACTCGGCGAAATGTACTCTACCTACATCCTATCGGCATAGAGATGTAGGTCGATTGCCTTTTGTCGGGGCCTCCGCAAACATATATGCAGAGGTGAAATTAGCATCACATGACAAAAAAGAGCCCCATGGAGCGGAGCTCGAGCTGTATTTTGTATCTTCGGTAAATTAGCAAGTAGCGAAAATATAATGAGAGTACATACTTGACTTGAATCCCGATTGAGAGCGCAGCCAACAAGTGGTGATGCAGTAGGGGTGCTCCAGGCTCAACAATCAAGTGGTGCGGCATGTGGTGATCATCCTTCCGACCTCTACAGCATGTGGTGCAACCACTTTGTAAGAAAAGTGTTGTGGTCACATTATATTTGAGAATGTGGTGCATCCACTTTTTATTTAAGCATGTGGTTTCTTCTGGCGGCCACCGCACAGAAAGTATGCACCTAGCACGAAATCCCTGTGCCTGCCCAAACTAATGGTGAGCTGCAGCGTGTGCCCCTGGTTACGGGATATGGAAGACACCCATAAAGGCGAAAGGCTTCAAATTTGCAAACAAAACACACCCATAAGAAGGCGAGCATAAGTGAAATACTTTCCCAACCAAACAGACACTAATTGCACCCTATATTAGTTTTGAATATCATTTATCACTGCAATTCTGTAGTCAATGTAAGATCTTGCAACGATATAGATATCTCTCCAAGATATTTCCTTGATGTATAGTACTAATTGTATATACTTCCGATGAAGCAGCTGCATGAAGAGCGAGGACTATCATTTTGGTACGGAACACGGTTCATGTTGTCCTATTTTTGGCCAGGAAACAAGGTTCATCTTGCCTGGTCGACAAGATCATGTTCATATACTAATTACTTATGCCAGGCTGCCACTCCTAATTAATTGCCATAATTAATTGCTACTTATTCCCTCAACCTTTGGCTATATATATATATGTTCATATACAGCAAAGTAGAATCAATTAACCACAGCCCAAACTACAAAAATATAAAAGAAAGAATAGTCAACTCGTCAAGCCCCAATCTGAGAGAACCAGCAGACGAAGATCCCATTGACGAAAGCCCTCCAGTGGTGATTCCTCTCGAAATGGGAGTGCAAGGAGGAAGAACCAACGAGTAAGTAGTTGTCCAATAACCTCAAGAAAAAGCCAAAAGAAATGCATTGGAAGGAGGTCGATGTTCCCATCTGGTTGAAGGAACTCAAATTATACAAGACGGGGAGTGAAGGTCCTCGTCAATAAAAGAGAAAACAGCAAGACAGACTGGGTAAGTTGTTCTCCGATCCAAATCTGGGCAGCACTAGCGATCTAATTTATATGTCCATTATATTTTGATGTTAGAGACTTAGAAGTACATAGCTATAAGGTGTGTGTACATATACATCACCTGCAAGGTACGAGTGTGGTCATGGAATTCACATAGGTAGCCAAGTGACATCCGTTTCCATGGATCCGTTTCCTAGGTAGTTATTTACCTTAGGATGACTACCCTTAGCTAGTGTTGGTTAAGTTGTCATCTGTGCTATATTGATGGTCAGTTATTATATGACTACGGATGATGATTGAATTGTTATATGATCATGATGACCATGTTCTAGAATAATGACTAGTTATTATTATTATTATTATTATTATTATTATTATTATTATTATTATTATGATATATATATATATATATGACAATAAATAATGAGTACGTGTATGACTAAGATGATGATGAAGAGTTATTATTACGTGACTACAAATGATGAACTATTATATCATTGGGTGGAATAAACACGGATTTGATTAAAGTGGATGGATTCAAGTGTGCAAGTTGAATTAGTGGGATGATATGAAGTTGGGACGACACACACGTGTTGAATCTCATTCATCAAAAAAATGTTGGTCCATCGCACCCAACTATAATAGATACGCATTAATGGAAATAATTGTAGCATTATTTTACAGCTCATAACCCCGTTTATATATGCCTCAAAAAGGAGTGACGTGCGTGTAACCCGTCTAGTTTTCGTTGCAGGCGCACAGGGAACAGTCAGGAGCCTCGCCATCCTCTCGCCGCAGGGAAACATTGAGGTGCCTCCCACACTTGGAGCGGAAGGGAGTGCGTGCGTCTGCAGCGTGAAGAATAACGGTACGTCGTCGTTTCTCCTTTCTTTTTGTTTTTGTATGTATTTTTGATTTTCCACGAGAGACCAACGCCAGCACCAGCTCAGAGTCGTCGTCATGGCCGAGCAGCTAGCTAGCTTGTCCCTGGCGCGTGCGGACCTCGTTGTTCTTCAAGTGGTCAGCTGGATCCACGGCCACGCTAACGACTGCTCCGGTGGTCAGGCACGACTGGCCGGTATCGTTCCTGGTGCGACATGCATGCGTGAAACCTAGTTGTTTCTTTGAGGCTGGCGTGTGATTTGGGTATTTACACCGGAGTTAGATGTAGATGTTATTGTATCAGTTCGCAATTACCGACGGATCACCTGATTTGGTAAGCAGAAAAAGGGCCGGCTGGTTGCAGTTCACCGTCTGATCGCACTCGTAGCTGGCAATGGCATGCATGCAACCTTGTATATATATGCATGTTATGCTTGTGCTCCCACTATAGGACTACGTTTGTGGCCCAATACATGATATATATAGGCCCCTGATTAGCTGGGCCTTGATTGGGCGGTCGCACTCAATGTCGTGCCCTAGGGCCGGCACAGACATCCTCTGATCATTTGACAAAGTACTTCAGAGGATGAAACTGATGGAACTTTGCAACTCGACGAATTCCCACGCATTCAAAATGCTCGGGAATTCACACGAAAACAACGGTGGCTCTTCAGGAATTAGGAAGTCGTATCAAGTACCACCACCACTACAGAACAAACATATTAAGCCGAGTTTGCAAACTAGCCGACGAAGACTGAATTCACCTTGGCAATAGCTAGGCTGGGTCGGCCACTCAGGGGAATGCACTCGGTCTGTGACCTATCGGTATACGGACGAAAGTCGAGTGCCTTTCGCCGGGGCCTCCGCAAACATATAAGATGAGGTGAAATCAGCAACCCATGGCAAAAAAAGAGCTCCATGGAGGTCGAGCTCTGTTTTGCATCTTCGGTAAATTGGCAAGTAGCAACAATACAATAAGACTAGATAGTTGACTTGCATCCGATTGAGAGTGCAACAAAGAAGTGGTGATGCAGTAGTAGTTGCCAAGGCCTTTACAACATGTGGTGATCATCCTCCTGGCCTCTACAACGTGTGGTGCAGCCACTTTGTCAAAAAAGTGGTATCGTCACACTTTATTTAAGAATGTGGTGCGTCCAACTGCCTGCAGCGGATCTCAATTAGTACCTCTCCAACTTCAAGGATGTCTGATAGACATGGATCACCTCCTAAGCCTACATTAGATGGATTCATGGAGGAGGATATTCCATTCAAGAAGAGGAACTCTGATGTGGCTGAAGTAATCGATGTTAGCGATGATGATAGTATTGTCCCGGTCCAACCGACTCAGATCTTTGGGACTATCCTCAAGAAGAAAGTAGCAACGGGAGGCATCACGGTCGTGGTCCTCGTTCTGGTCATGGATGTAGAAGGGGACGCCAACCAAGCTCTGTAGGTAACTCGGTGCAGTATTTCGTCCTCACAAGGCACCGGGTGTTGGCCAATAACGCTCTCTTCTCCAATGCCTAACAGGCGGCTATTCACAGCGCCATCACCTTCTTGAGTGGCTGACAGCCATCTTCAAGTTCAAAGTAGTTCGGAGGATGAAAGTAATGAAAGTTTGGAAAAAGACGAATTGCCACACATTCAAAAGGCTCAGGAATTCGCACGAAAATAGCGGCGGCCCTTCTGGGATGAGCAATCGCATGAAATGCCATCACCACCACAGGAAAACATACTAACCCAAGTGTGCAAACATCCCGGCGAAGGCTGAATTCACCTCGGCAACAACTACGCCCGGTGTGACACTCGGCAAAATGCACTCAACCTACATCCTATCGGCATACAGATGTAGGTCGATTGCCTTTTGTCGTGGCCTCTACAAACATATAAGCAGATGTGAAATCAGCATCTCAAGACAAAAAAGAGCCCCATGGAGTGGAGCTCGAGCTGTATTTTGTATCTTCGGTAAATTAACAAGTAGCAAAAATATAATGAGAGTACATACTTGACTTGAATCCCGATTGAGAGCGCAGCCAAGAAGTGGTGATGCAGTAGGGGTGCTCCAGGCTCAACAATCAAGTGGTGCGGCATGTGGTGAACATCCTTCCGACCTCTACAGCATGTGGTGCAACCACTTTGTAAGAAAAGTGTTGTGGTCACATTATATTTGAGAATGTGGTGCATCCACTTTTTATTTAAGCATGTGGTTTCTTTTAGCGGCTAGCGCACAGAAAGTGTGCACCCCGCACGAAATCCCAGTGCCTGCCCAAACTAATGATGAGCTGCAACGTGTGCCCACGATTACAGGACATGGAAGACACCCATAAAAGTGAAAGGCTTCAAATTTGCAAACAGAACACACCCATAAGAAGGCGAGCATAAGTGAAATACTTCCCCAACCAAACAGACACTAATTGCACCCTATATTAGTTTTGAATATCATTTAACACTGCAATTCTGTAGTCAATGTAAGATCTTGAAACGATATACATATCTCTCCTAGATATTTCCTTGCTGTATAGTATTACTTGTACATATTTCCGATGAAGCAGCTACACGAAGAGCAAGGACTCTCATTTTAGTAAGGAACACGGTTCATGTTGTCCAATATTGGCTAGGAAACAAGGTTCATATTGCCTGGTCAACAAGATCATGTTCATATACTAATTACTTATGCCAGACTGCCACTCCTAATTAATTTCCATAATTAATTGCTACTTATTCCCTCAACCTTTGGCTATATATGTTCGTATACAGCAAAGGAGAATCATATAACCACAACCCAAACTGCAAAAAATATAAGAGAAAGAATAGTCAACTCGTCAAGCCCCAATCTCAGAGAAGGACCGGACGACGATCACCTGGACGAAAGCCCTCCAGTGGTTATTCATCTCGAAATGGGAGTGCAAGGAGGAAGAACCAACGAGCAAGTACTTGTCCAATAAACTCAAGAAAAAACCAAAATAAATGCATTGGAAGGAGGTCGATGTTCCCATCTGGTTGAAGGAACTCAAATTATACAAGAACGGGGAGTGAAGGTCCTCATCAATAAAAGAGAAAACAGCAAGACGAACAAGGTAAGTTGTTCTCCGATCCAAATCTGGGCAGCACTAGCGATCTAATTTATATGTCCATTATATTTTGATCTTAGAGACTTAGAAGTACATAGCTATAAGGTGTGTGTACATATACATCCCCTGCAAGGTACGAGTGTGGTCATGGAATTCACATAGGTAGCCAAGTGACATCCGTTTCCATGGAGCCGTTTCCTAGGTAGTTATTTACCTTAGGATGGCTACCCTTAGCTAGTGTTGGTTAAGTTGTCATATGTGCTATATTGATGGTCAGTTATTATATGACTACAAATGATGATTGAATTTTTATATGATCATGATGACCATGTTCTAGAATAATGACTAGTTATTATATATATATGACAATAAATAATGAGTAGATGTATGACTAAGATGATGATGAAGAGTTATTATTATGTGACTACAAATGATGAACTATTATATCATTGGGTGGAATAAACACGGATTTGATTAAAGTGGATGGATTCAAGTGTGCAAGTTGAATTAGTGGGATGATATGATGTTGGGACGGCACACTCGTGTTGAATCACATTCATCCAAAAAATGTTGGTTTGTCGCACCCAACGCTATAGATAACATATACGTATTAATGGAAATAATAGTATCATTATTTTACAGCTCATAACCCCCATTTATATATGCCTCAAAAAGGAGTGCCGTGCGTGTAACCCGTTTAGTTTTCATTGCAGGAGCGCAGGGGAACAGTCAGGAGCCTCGCCATCCTCTCGCTGCAGGGAAACAGTGAGGTGCCTCCCAGTCTTGGAGCGGAAGGCAGTGCATACGTCTGCAGCGTGAAGAATGCCGGTACGTCATCGTTTCTCCCTTCTTTTTGTTTTTATATGTACTTTTGATTTTCCACGAGAGACCAACGCCAGCACCAGCTCAGAGTCGTCGTCGTGGTCGAGCAGCTAGCTAGCTCATCCCTGGCGCGTGCGGACCTCGTTGTTCTTCAAGTGGTCAGCTGGATCCATGGCCATGCTAACGACTGCTCCGATGGTCAGGGACGGGCGGCCGGTATCGTTCTTGGTGTGACATGCATGCATTAATCCTTGTTGTTTCTTGGAAGCCGGCCTGTGATTTGGGTATTTACATTGGAGTTAGATATAGACATTGTGGTATCAGTTCACCATTACTGACGGATCGCCTAATTTCGTAAGCAGAAAAAGGGCCGGCTGGTTCCAGTTCACCGTCTGATCCCACTCGTAGCTAGCAATGGCATGCATGCAACCTTGTATATATATAAGCACGTTAGGCTTGTGCTCCCACTATACGTTTGTGGCCCAATACATGATGTATGGGCCCCTAATTAGCTCGGCCTTGATTGGGCCGTCGCACTCAATGTCGTGCCCTAGGGCCAGCACAGGCACCCTCTGATCATTTGACAAAGTACTTCAGAGGATGAAACTGCTGGAACTTTGCAACTCGGCGAATTCCCACGCATTCAAAAGGCTCGGGAATTCACACTAAAACAACGGTGGCTCTTCAGGAATCAGGAAGTCGTATCAAGTACCACCACCACTACAGAAAAAACATATTAAGCCGAGTGTGCAAACTAGCCGATGAAGACTGAATTCACCTTGGCAATAGCTAAGCAGGGTCGGCCACTCAGGGGAATGCACTCGGTCTACGACCTATTGGCATACAGACGAAATTCGAGTGCCTTTCGCCGGGGCCTGCGCAAGCATATAAGATGAGGTGAAATCAGCAACCTACGGCAAAAAAAAAAAGCTCCATGGAGGTCGAGCTCTATTTTGCATCTTCGGTAAATTAGCAAGTAGCAACAATACAATAAGACTAGATAGTTGACTTGCATCCCTATTGAGAGTGCAACAAAGAAGTGGTGACGCAGAAGTAGTTGCCGAGGCCTCTACAACATGTGGTGATCATCCTGCTAGCCTCTACAGCGTGTGGTGCAGCCACTTTGTCAAAAAAGTGGTGTAGTCACACTTTATTTAAGAATGTGGTGCATCCAACTCTCAGCAGCGGATCTCAATTAGTACTTCTCCAACTCCAAGGATGTCTGATAGACATGGCTCATCTCCTAAGCCCACATTAGATGGATTCTTGGAGGAGGATATTCCATTCAAGAAGAGGAACTCTGATGTGGTCGAAGTAATCGATGTTAGCGATGATGATAGTATTGTCCCGATCCGACCGACCCAGATCTTTGGGACTATCCTCAAGAAGAAAGTAGCCACGGGAGGAATCGCGGAAGTGGTCCTCATCCTGGTCGTGGACGCAGTAGTGGACGCCAATCAAGCTCTATAGGTAAGTCGGGGCAGTATTTTGACCTCACGAGGCACCTGGTGTTGGCCGATAACGCTCTCTTATCCAATGCCTAACAGGCGGCTATTCACAGCGCCATCACCTTCAAGTTCAAAGTAGTGCGGAGGATGAAAGTAATGAAAGTTTGGAACAAGACGAATTGCCACACATTCAAAAGGCTTAGGAATTCGCACGAAAATAGCGGCGGCCCTTCTGGGATGAGCAATTCGCATGAAACGCCATCACCACCAGTCCACCATAGGAAAACATACTAACCCAAGTGTGCAAACATCCCGGCGAAGGCTGAATTCACCTCGGCAACAACTACGCCCGTTGTGACACTCGGCGAAATGTACTCTACCTACATCCTATCGGCATAGAGATGTAGGTCGATTGCCTTTTGTCGGGGCCTCCGCAAACATATATGCAGAGGTGAAATTAGCATCACATGACAAAAAAGAGCCCCATGGAGCGGAGCTCGAGCTGTATTTTGTATCTTCGGTAAATTAGCAAGTAGCGAAAATATAATGAGAGTACATACTTGACTTGAATCCCGATTGAGAGCGCAGCCAACAAGTGGTGATGCAGTAGGGGTGCTCCAGGCTCAACAATCAAGTGGTGCGGCATGTGGTGATCATCCTTCCGACCTCTACAGCATGTGGTGCAACCACTTTGTAAGAAAAGTGTTGTGGTCACATTATATTTGAGAATGTGGTGCATCCACTTTTTATTTAAGCATGTGGTTTCTTCTGGCGGCCACCGCAC
>LR738713.1:704063035-704100532 GCA_902687465.1 Secale cereale
ATATATATATATATATATATATATATATATATATATATATATATATATATATATATATATATATATATATATATATATATATATATATATATATATATAACAATTAATGATGAGTAGATGTATGACTAAGATGATGATGAAGAGTTATTATTATGTGACTACAAATGATGAACTATTATATCATTGGGTGGAATAAACACGGATTTGATTAAAGTAGATGGATTCAAGTGTGCAAGTTGAATTAGTGGGATGATATGATGTTGGGACGGCACACACGTGTTGAATCTCATTCGTCAAAAAAATGTTGGTCCGTCGCACCCAACGATAATAGATACGTATTAATGGAAATAATTGTAGCATTATTTTACAGCTCATAACCCCGTTTATATATGCCTCAAAAAGGAGTGCCGTGCGTGTAACCCGTCTAGTTTTCGCTGCAGGCGCACAGGGAACAGTCAGGAGCCTCGCCATCCTCTCGCCACAGGGAAACATTGAGGTGCCTCCCAGACTTGGAGCGGAAGGGAGTGCGTGCGTCTGCAGCGTGAAGAATAACGGTACGTCGTCGTTTCTCCTTTCTTTTTGTTTTTGTATGTATTTTTGATTTTCCACGAGAGACCAACTCCAGCACCAGCTCAGAGTCGTCGTCATGGCCGAGCAGCTACCTAGCTTGTCCCTGGCGCGTGCGGACCTCGTTGTTCTTCAAGTGGTCAGCTGGATCCACGGCCACGCTAACGACTGCTCCGGTGGTCAGGCACGACTGGCCGGTATCGTTCCTGGTGCGACATGCATGCGTGAAACCTAGTTGTTTCTTCGAGGCTGGCGTGTGATTTGGGTATTTACACTGGAGTTAGATGTAGACGTTGTTGTATCAGTTCGCAATTACCGACGGATCACCTGATTTGGTAAGCAGAAAAAGGGCCGGCTGGTTGCAGTTCACCGTCTGATCGCACTCGTAGCTGGCAATGGCATGCATGCAACCTTGTATATATATGCATGTTACGCTTGTGCTCCCACAATAGGACTACGTTTGTGGCCCAATACATGATATATAGGCCCCTAATTAGCTGGGCCTTGATTGGGCGGTCGCACTCAATGTCGTGCCCTAGGGCCGGCACGGGCATCCTCTGATCATTTGACGAAGTACTTCAGAGGATGAAACTGATGGAACTTTGCAACTCGACGAATTCCCACGCATTCAAAAGGCTCGGGAATTCACACGAAAACAACGGTGGCTCTTCGGGAATTAGGAAGTCGTATCAAGTACCACCACCACTACAGAACAAACATATTAAGCCGAGTTTGCAAACTAGCCGACGAAGACTGAATTCACCTTGGCAATAGCTAGGCTGGGTCGGCCACTCAGGGGAATGCACTCGGTCTGTGACCTATCGGTATACGGACGAAAGTCGAGTGCCTTTCGCCGGGGCCTCCGCAAACATATAAGATGAGGTGAAATCAGCAACCCATGGCAAAAAAAAAAGCTCCATGGAGGTCGAGCTCTATTTTGCATCTTCGGTAAATTGGCAAGTAGCAACAATACAATAAGACTAGATAGTTGACTTGCATCCGATTGAGAGTGCAACAAAGAAGTGGTGATGCAGTAGTAGTTGCCGAGGCCTTTACAACATGTGGTGATCATCCTCCTGGCCTCTACAGCGTGTGGTGCAGCCACTTTGTCAAAAAAGTGGCATCGTCACATTTTATTTAAGAATGTGGTGCGTCCAACTACCTGCAGCGGATCTCAATTAGTACCTCTCCAACTCCAAGGATGTCTGATAGACATGGATCACATCCTAAGCCTACATTAGATGGATTCATGGGGGAGGATATTCCATTCAAGAGGAGGAACTCTGATGTGGCTGAAGTAATCGATGTTAGCGATGATGATAGTATTGTCCCGGTCCAACCGACTCTGATCTTTGGGACTATCCTCAAGAAGAAAGTAGCAACGGGAGGCATCGCGGCCGTGGTCCTCGTTCTGGTCATGGATGTAGAAGGGGACGCCAACCAAGCTCTGTAGGTAACTCGGTGCAGTATTTCGTCCTCACAAGGCGTGTTGGCCAATAACGCTCTCTTCTCCAATGCCAAACACGCGGCAATTCACAGCGCCATCACCTTCTTGACTGGCTGACAGCCATCTTCAAGTTCAAAGTAGTTCGGAGGATGAAAGTAATGAAAGTTTGGAACAAGACGAATTGCCACACATTCAAAAGGCTCAGGAATTCCCACGAAAATAGCGGCGGCCCTTCTGGGATGAGCAAGTCGCATGAAATGCCCCAATCTGAGAGAACCAGCAGACGAAGATCCCCTTGACGAAAGCCCTCCAGTGGTGATTCATCTCGAAATGGGAGTGCAAGGAGGAAGAACCAACGAGCAAGTACTTGTCCAATATCCTCAAGAAAAATCCAAGAGAAATGCATTGGACGGAGGTCGATGTTCCCATCTGGTTGAAGGAACTCAAATTATACAAGAACGGGGAGTGAAGGTCCTCGTCAATAAAAGAGAAAACAGCAAGACGGATTGGGTAAGTTGTTCTCCGATCCAAATCTGGGCAACACTAGTGATCTAATTTATATGTCCATTATATTTTGATCTTAGAGACTTGGAAGTACATAGCTATAAGTTGTGTCACTAGTAGAAAACAGGGCATTGGTCCAGCCCATTAGCCCCGGTTCAATCTAGAACCGGGACCAATGGGGGTACTGGACCCGGTTCGTTTGCCCAGGGGGCCGGCCGGGCCACGTGGGCCATTGGTCCCGGTTCGTCTGGACCTATTGGTCCCGGTTGGAGCTAAAAACCGGGACCAATGGCTCTTGCTCCTGGCCCACCACTATTGGTGCCGGTTTGTTTTATGAACCGGGACCAAAGGCACCCCTTTAGCCCCGGTTTGTAGAACCAACCGGGACCAGTGAGTTGCCTATATAAACCCCCTCACTCAAGAGCAGAGCTCACTGCTCTGTTTTTTTTTCTGGCCGAGGGGGAGAGGGGTTAGTGGTGCTCTAGCTCACCTCCTATGCACACAACGTGTTCGGTGGAATGCCCGAGCCACACTAGTTAAGCTTTTCTCCTCTCGAAGCTCTATTTTCTCCGAGATTTGTCTAGGTTTAGCGGTCCGTCACGTCCCGTCCCCGTCTTCGCCGCCGTCGATCGCCCCCGCCGATCTCGTCACCGGCACCACCGTGGTGAGCCTCTTGTTATGTCCATGCTTTTCTTACTTTTATTATTGCTTTAGATAGATATTTGTCTAATTTTCTTACGTTTATTATTGCTTGTTTTTATATAGTGCGATGGTTTTGATATCCGCCCACGTGGGCCCTCGTCCGGTCTACGATTCGGATGTGGTATATTATCTTTAATTTATAACTATTTGTTTTAGTGCTTATGATAGTTATGCCGACCAACCTGACATGCATAGATGTTTTATTATGTCTAGGAGGTAGTTGAACCGGAAATTCCAACCGACCCTCTTGTGGAGAGGTTAAATTTAGTTGAAGAGGAAAACATTTCGTTAAAGAAAAAATTGGAAAAAATGGAGGAGGAGAAGATGGAATTGGAGTTGCATGTTGCGGAAGTTATCGATGATCACAAGATCAAGATGGAACCTATTGTGGAGAGGTTAAATTTAGTTGAAGAAGAAAACAAATTCTTGAAGGAAAAAATAAAAAAAATTGTGGACGAGAAGATGATATTGGAGTTGCATGTTGCGGATGTCGTCGATGATCACAAGATCAAGATGGATGCAATGCGGTTGAAGATTAAAAAGATTAGAAAATATGCCATTAATACCGAGGCTTGGTATCATTATGCCGTTGGATCAATTGTTACCTTGGTTGCGATTATGATAGCATTTGTTTTCGCGTTGAAATGTTTTACATAGTTTCGATGTGTATGGAGAGCTATATATGTTGTTAGATGAGAACTATATATATGTATGTACTTTGGTTTTAATGTGATGATGAACTTTTATCCATTTGGTCACTTAATTATCTATTTATGATGTTCTGTAATGGTTTTTGACACACTTAATTATATATAAATGCACGCAGATGAACCGCCAATGGATGTACGGTGACAGACACACCTCCGAGTACATTAAGGGCGTGCGTGAGTTTCTAAATGTGGCAGAGGCAAACAAGCAGAATGGTTTTATGTGTTGTCCATGCACTCAATGTGTGTCGGGGGAAACTGTCCACCACGAACACCTATGGGACCGGAGCCCCTTGTCTGTGCGGTACGAGGGCGGAGGGAGCACGAAGAGCAGATCGAGGCAGACGCGCGGGCAGTTTTTACCCAGGTTCGGGCCGCACGGATGCGTAAAACCCTACTCCTGCTTGGTTGTGTATTAAGTTGGAGAGCTCGGGAGCTTGAAGAAGCAGCTACACCGAGCGTGAGAGTGATCTAGGTTCCGAACCCCCTCCACGTTGTGCATGGGCCTCCTTTTATAGTGCAAGGGGTCACCGACAGGTGTCAACGTAGGAGAAAGGGGTAAAAATGTAAAAGAGGTGGTAGTTGTAACAGTGCGGGAACAGTGGAGCTACAGTGCAGAACAGTGGTCTATACCTACTTTAACAGTGGGGGACAAGGGCATTTAATGCCCGTCGCCGTCGACCCCAAAAGCTCCCGCCGTTGCGTCTCCGTCTGCCACGGCGATGGATCCTCTGCCGTGGAGTGCCACCGTGTCCCCCAGGCTGCACAGCCATCCGCCACGCGTCCCTGGAGTGGCCCCAGGGCGACGCGTGGGCCGATGAGCTGGAGCGCGGGCACACAGCGCACCTCCCCCGGCAAGCACCTTGCCGGGGATCTCGACCTTGCCGGGCCCGGAAGCTTGCCGCTCCCCGAGCCCTTGCCGGGTCTTCTAAGATGAAATCTTCTATTCGTCCTGACAAGCTCCTCTTGCCAGGGCCTCGTGCTAGTTAAGCAATCTCGAGCCTGGGACGGCCTTCCCGGCAAGCTCCTCTTGCCGGGGTCTTGGTCTTCTGTCTTGTATACTTTGTTTTTGAATGGCTAGATAAGGGTCAGGAAGGTCTCCGACAAGCGCGTGGTGAACCCTGCCGCGGGGAGCTGCCGCTGCCCGTGCACAAGTTGGGGTACTAGGGTACCCCTACCTTAGTACACCGACAGCGTTGGAAAGCTATTGGGGAATTGAGGTGATAGGACTTCTAGTTTTTACGATCTGGAGGATTTTACATACGTGCGCACACAGGATCACGTGCGCGGATAATTTTGAGACCAAAAAGGGTCGTCTTGGCCCTCAAAAATGGCCTGCAGGATTGGAAAAAATGAAAGTTATCGCAATTACAGCTCAAATTTTGATGAGCCGGCATATCACTTTGGTGTTCAGGTCCTTGGCGCCCCACCCATGTATGGATACAATAGGGTGTTAGGCCAACTCTCGCGAAGAAACGGTGATCAAAGAAAATACAAAAATCAACCTAGAGTCCGAATTGATCGAGACTCTCAAAGCAAGTGAGAACAAGCACCGATTTCGTCGTTTTCATAGGCGTTGGAAACCTATTGGGGAATTGAGGTGATAGGACTTCTAGTTTTTACGATCTGGAGGATTTTACATACGTGCGCACACAGGATCACGTGCGCGGAAAATTTTGAGACCAAAAAGGGTCGTCTTGGCCCTCAAAAAGGGCCTGCAGGATTGGAAAAAATGAAAGTTATCGCAATTACAGCTCAAATTTTGATGAGCCGGCATATCACTTTGGTGTTCAGGTCCTTGGCGCCCCACCCATGTATGGATACAATAGGGTGTTAGGCCAACTCTTGCGAAGAAACGGTGATCAAAGAAAATACAAAAATCAACCTAGAGTCCGAATTGATCGAGACTCTCAAAGCAAGTGAGAACAAGCACCGATTTCGTCGTTTTCATAGGCGTTGGAAAGCTATTGGGGAATTGAGGTGATAGGACTTCTAGTTTTTACGATCTGGAGGATTTTACATACGTGCACACATAGGATCACGTGCGCGGAAAATTTTGAGCCCAAAAAGGGTCGTCTTGGCCCTCAAAAATGGCCTGCAGGATTGGAAAAAATGAAAGTTATCGCAATTACAGCTCAAATTTTGATGAGCCGGCATATCACTTTGGTGTTCAGGTCCTGGGCGCCCCACCAATCACTAGTAGAAAACAGGGCATTGGTCCAGCCCATTAGCCCCGGTTCAATCTAGAACCGGGACCAATAGGGGTACTGGACCCGGTTCGTTAGCCCAGGGGGCCGGCCGGGCCACGTGGGCCATTGGTCCCGGTTCGTCTGGACCTATTGGTCCCGGTTGGAGCTAAAAACCGGGACCAATGGCTCTTGCTCCTGGCCCACCACTATTATTCCCGGTTTGTTTTATGAACCGGGACCAAAGGCACCCCTTTAGCCCCGGTTTGTAGCACCAACCGGGACCAGTGAGTTGCCTATATATACCCCCTCACTCAAGAGCAGAGCTCACTGCTCTGTTTTTTTTCTGGCCGAGGGGGAGAGGGGTTAGTGGTGCTCTAGCTCACCTCCTATGCACACAACATGTTCGGTGGAATGCCCGAGCCACACTAGTTAAGCTTTTCTCCTCTCGAAGCTCTATTTTCTTCGAGATTTGTCTAGGTTTGGCGGTCCGTCACGTCCCGTCCCCGTCTTCGCCGCCGTCGATCGCCCCCGCCGATCTCGTCACCGGCACCACCGTGGTGAGCCTCTTGTTATGTCCATGCTTTTCTTACTTTTATTATTGCTTTAGATAGATATTTGTCTAATTTTCTTACGTTTATTATTGCTTGTTATTATATAGTGCGATGGTTTTGATATCCGCCCACGTGGGCCCTCGTCCGGTCTACGATTCTGATGTGGTATATTATCTTTAATTTATAACTATTTGTTTTAGTGCTTATGATAGTTATGCCGACCAACCTGACATGCATAGATGTTTTATTATGTCTAGGAGGTAGTTGAACCGGAAATTCCAACCGACCCTCTTGTGGAGAGGTTAAATTTAGTTGAAGAGGAAAACATTTCGTTAAAGAAAAAATTGGAAAAAAATGGAGGAGGAGAAGATGGAATTGGAGTTGCATGTTGCGGAAGTTATCGATGATCACAAGATCAAGATGGACCCTATTGTCGAGAGGTTAAATTTAGTTGAAGAAGAAAACAAATTCTTGAAGGAAAAAATAAAAAAAATTGTGGACGAGAAGATGATATTGGAGTTGCATGTTGCGGATGTCGTCGATGATCACAAGATCAAGATGGATGCAATGCGGTTGAAGATTAAAAAGATTAGAAAATATGCCATTAATACCGAGGCTTGGTATCATTATGCCGTTGGATCAATTGTTACCTTGGTTGCGATTATGATAGCATTTGTTTTCGCGTTGAAATGTTTTACATAGTTTCGATGTGTATGGAGAGCTATATGTTGTTAGATGAGAACTATATATGTATGTACTTTGGTTTTAATGTGATGATGAACTTTTATCCATTTGGTCACTTAATTAGCTATTTATGATGTTCTGTAATGGTTTTTGACACACTTAATTATATATAAATGCACGCAGATGAACCGCCAATGGATGTACGGTGACAGACACACCTCCGAGTACATTAAGGGCGTGCGTGAGTTTCTAAATGCGGCAGAGGCAAACAAGCAGAATGGTTTTATGTGTTGTCCATGCACTAAATGTGTGAATACGATGTCTTACTCTAACCGAAAAATCCTTCACTCCCACCTGCTTTACAAGGGTTTCATGCCACACTATAATGTTTGGACGAGGCACGGAGAAATAGGGGTTATGATGGAAGACGGCGAAGAAGAAGAGAACGATGACAACTATGTGCCCCCTGAATACGGTGATGCTGCAATGGGGGGAGTTGGTGAAGATCAAGAGGAACCAGACGATGTGCCCAATGATGCTGCAACGGGTGAAGCTGCTGAAGATCAAGAGGAACCAAATGATGATCTTCGCCGGGTCATTGTCGATGCAAGGACACAATGCGAAAGTCAAAAGGAGAAGCTGAAGTTCGATCGCATGTTAGAGGATCACAAAAAAGGGTTGTACCCCAATTGCGAAGATGGCAACACAAAGCTCGGTACCGTACTGGAATTGCTGCAGTGGAAGGCAGAGAATGCTGTGGCTGACAAAGGATTTGAGAAGCTACTGAAAATATTGAAGAAGAAGCTTCCGAAGGATAACGAATTGCCCGACAGTACATACGCAGCAAAGAAGGTCGTATGCCCTCTAGGATTGGAGGTGCAGAAGATACATGCATGCCCTAATGACTGCATCCTCTACCGCGGTGCATACAACGATCTGAACGCATGTCCGGTATGCGGTGCGTTGCGGTATAAGATCAGACGAGATGACCCTGGTGATGTTGATGGCGAGCCCGCCAGGAAGAGGGTTCCTGCGAAGGTGATGTGGTATGCTCCTATAATTCCATGACTTCATCATTTGCCAGAAGTAACCGGGGCATGTTGGTACGAAGTTATGCAAAGATGTTTTGGAACGGAGTTCCTGATAGGTTAATCCGTCTTTTGTTACGGATTATCTTATCTGGGACTCCGTTCCAAAACAACTTTGGAGAGCTTCGTACCATCATTCTACTGTTACTTTTGCCTAATGATGAAGTATTGGTTTTGTTGAATTCTTTGACACTAGCTAGACAAAATGTGACATGAGGGGGTCTAGGGTTTGTGGATCGTCGAGCAGTCGAGGGTTGAAGCTAGTTCTACGTTTGCCATTAATATATCCATCTGTCATGTTTGAATAATAATTGGCATGTTGTAAATATTTGTAGAAACAATGGACGACAACACCCGAGACCTAGCACAAGAAGCGATGTTGATGGACATAATCGCACACGGACAAAATGCCGTCAGGTCGTATCTCAACGACACCGATGAGCAGGTCGAACAAGAGCTGTGGCTGGAAGATCTAGGCTATGATATTGATGAATTCGGTGACCCAATGCACATGGAAGAAGTAGACCGTGAGGACGGCTCCGGTGACCCAATGCCGGTGCAAGAAGGAGACCGTGATGCTGGCTCCGGTGACCGAACCGAGTCCGGCCAGGAGGTATATATGTTAGTTAAGCATGTGCTGACTAGTTAATTGATTCATTCATTAACTCTCGTCTTTGTTCCTTTTCTAGCCCTCCGGATCGAGCAAATCTTCGGTAAAGAGACGAGGAGCGAAGAAAAAGTTGAGGCCGGATGAAAAGTTTGAGATCTCAGAAATCTCGCGCTCCGGCGAGCCGATTGCACCCATCCGCACAAAGAACGCATTTGTTAATCAGTGCGGGGTTCTGGTTAGGGACAAGATCCCGATCAGCATCCATCAATGGTTAAAGCCGGCTGCAAAATACGCTCAGGTGACTTATGTCACTGATATGCAGAAAGAAGATCTTTGGAATGAGCTGAAGACAAACTTCGTCCTACCGCGAGAGGTTGATCCGGCGAAGCCAGTTATAGAGGACTTAATCAAGTCTGCTGCACTTCAGAAGATGGCAGACCAATTCAGGGCATGGAAGAAAAAACTGAATACGTTTGTCAGAGAGAAAACGACTCCAGAATTCGTGGGCATATATGAGAAGATCAAAGATGACTGGCCCGCATTTGTGGCCCATAAGAAGTCGGAAAAAAGTCAGAAGATGTCGGAGACAAACCGGATAAATGCTGCAAAGAAGATGCATCACCATCGCACGGGGTCGGGCGGCTACCTCGTAGCCCGGCCTAAGTGGGCCAGGGCTGAGAATGATCTGCTTCAGAAAGGGATCGAACCAGAGACAATGCACTGGCCAGAACGTTGCCGGACTTGGTTCTTCGGGGCTGGCGGATCCTTGGACCCTGTAACAGGGTGGTGCATTTGGACGGACAAGCAATTGGAAACACCACTCAGGAAGATGCGGCAGTATATCAAAGCAGCGCATGCAGGGACGTTCATCCCCGACAGAGAGAACGACGAGCTGACAATGGCCCTCGGGAATCCTGAGCACCCTGGACGGACACGAGGCACGCCAGGCTCCCTTCCGTGGCGTGCTGGGTTTCCGAACGCAGGAGGCTACAAATGCCACGACAGGAGGAAGAAAATGGAGATGACCGAAATCCAGGCGCTGCGGGCCAGAATACAAGCGATAGAGGAACGGGAAGCAGATCGGGAAAGAATTGCCGAAGCTTCCCCCGAAGCTACCCCGCCATCTCAGCGGAGAAGCAGCGTGGCTTCCACCGAGCTGCCTCAGCCAGAGCTTGCCTTGACGGCTACTGCCAGGAATCCTGTGGATGCTATCACGGAGGCACAAAATTGCCACCTTATGGCACAGTGGATGAATCTGAAGGTCAAGGCGGCTGCTGGCTCTGTTTATCCTTCTGGACCAGACGACACTTTTCACTGCCGGCCGATTCCAGAAGGATATGCTAGGGTGATGGTCGACGAAATAACGGAGGGATTTGAGGAGCTCCAGCTTGACCACCCTACCGGTGAAGGGGAGACTCGGCTGGGTTCTTCACTGAAGACTCCATGCCTATGGCGGAAGGACCTAATCAACATTCTGAACTGGACGCCTCCGCCTCCTCCTCCTCCTGCGACGAGTCAGGGCACTCCGCCTCCTCCACCGCCTCCTCCTCCGGCGAGTGACCATCAGGGCACTCCGGCTCCTTCTCCGGCGAGTGACCATCAGGGCACTCCGGCTCCTTCTCCGGCGCGTGGCGGCACACCGCCTCCTTCGCCGCCGACGCGTGGCGGCACTCCGCCTCCTTCGCCGCCGGCGCGCCCGAGCAGACAGCCAGCTCCTCCTTCGCCTAATCAGCAAGGGCGGAAGAGACCTGCCGCCGCTCCGGCTGCTCCTGCTCCGGCGCCTAAGCAAGTAAAAAAGACAGCCGCTTCGTCTGGTCCGGCGACGTCTACCAGTACAGCCAGAGGCGGGAGGCGATGCAGATTCGGTCCTTCTCTCACGCCTCTAGAGAAGTTGCCGTACGAGAGGTCCGACGAGGAAAACACGAAGATCGCTGAAGGCGAAGTGAAGGACTTTTTTGAAGGGTTGAAAGCACAGAGACATCCACCTCCAGAGGAGAAGATAGATGCGGTGAAAGCAAAGCGCACACTTGCTGCCCTGAAGCAACCAGCGAAAAGTAAGCCGAAGGGCAACTATGACCGCATTATTCAAAAGACATTTCAAGATGCCAAGCGGTCCGGAAGTACAAAAAGTGATCAGAGGTTATCAGAAGGGCGAGCTGGGAAACAAATTGCCTAGCTCGGCGAACAAGCGAACCAATCGTGCCCCCCGCTCAAGGTGTCTAGCGACATGGTCGCTAATGATCCGAGGATGGTGCCCGGTTATACCAATCTTGCAGATTACGCGTCCGACGATGTACACTATGATTTCATGGACGTGCAGATAGAAAGATACGAGTACAAAAAGCCTCTCGTAAAAAATGAAAGATCTCTATCAACGAATATGCGAAGATTGCATGATTGGTACATGAAAATCTGCAGAGAGTCTGGGGGGAGGAATAACTTGTATTTGAGAGTTAAACCTGAGCATGACCTCGTTGGAATTGACCTGTTGCCTGTTCCATTTGAGGAGTTCTATCAATTTTTCAATCAATTGGCCCTCGATAAAACAACGATCACCTGCTACTGTCTGTAAGTAGTACTACTTCTGTCATTAAGTCTCTCTATATAGCTGATCTTCATTGCATGTATTTATAATTATCCTCACTATATTATGGAGATTGAAGATCGTCGAATTGAAGAAAAGACAAGTAGGTGATATTGGGTTTATTAACACATACCTCATAGATGCAACCGAGGTTAAATTGCGTCCCGGCGATACCGAGACCAACTTGCTACGATCGTTGGTGGTAAATGAAAACAAAGATATAATACTCTTTCCTTACAACTTCAAGTGAGTGTTAATGTCTTGTGCATATTTGGTTTCCCTTATATATATCAGTCAAGTTTATAGTGATGTAATGATCTCATGCATTCGTGCGCAGCTTCCACTATATTCTCTTAGAGATTAAGCTTGAGAAGGGAATAGTAACTGTCTTCGACTCTAAACGTAAAGATCCCGAGGAGTATGCGGACATGACTCAAATGCTAGCCAGGTAAGTTAAATCGATCAATATTATCCACCATGCATATATATCAGCAACTTCATTTCTGATATCAACTAATTGTTTCCTTTGTCTGGCAGGGCTTGGAAAAAATTCACCAAAAAAGCTCCGGGACTGCCGAAGAAGCTACAATTTAGATACCCGAAAGTAAGTACTATATAGTAGCATGTTCCACACGCGCATCTCCTATATCTTGATTCAAGCGCTAGTTTCATCAATACCAATTTGGCATTCTTGCTTATCAGTTTGATTGACCTCTATTTCTTTTAAAGTGGTTGTGGCAGGAACCCGGGAATGATTATTGTGGATACTACATTTGCGAGTCCATCCGCCACACGACCTGTGAGCGGGGCTACACTGATGAACAATTTGAAGTGCATAAGCAATCAATAATATTCACAAATTTATAGCATCATTTCATGTATTGACCCCCTACTTCAAATTAGATGTTTCGGATGCGGGATGAACTCCTAACACCAGATCGTCTGCGAGCAATTCAAGAGGAATTGGCGGCATTCTTCCTTGAACACGTGATCGCTGAAGACGGAGAATACTATGTGGACCATGCATCCATGTGTTAGGAGATTATTTTTGTAAGAGATAATTATTGTATATATGTGCCCGGTAGTGTCGGATAGATATACGAGAACTTGTTGTTCGACCAATCTCTCGGAGAAGGAGAGGTGGTCGATATTACTTCTCTCTGTATGCATATATATATGTTGATTATACGATCTTCTGTTTCCTTCGTTTGCTTAGTAGCTAGCAGCTAGCTAGCTAGCTAGCGTGACTCTAGTCCTCTCTATATACGTATGTGTAGTATGTAGCGTCGACCAAGCACGGACATAAGAGAGAACACTTCTCTCTATTAATTAGCTAGCTAACACAATATATGAAACACCTAAATTAACCCCCCAAAACCTAAAACCCCCCCTCCCCTTTCAAAAAAAAAAACAAAAACCACAGCCACAGAAATGCTGACGCGTGGAAGCCTTTTGGTCCCGGTTGGTACCACCAACCGGGACTAAAGCCCCTCCTGCCTGGACTCAGTGCACAGGCCACGTGGACACCCTTTTGCCCCGGTTCTGGATTGAACCGGGACTAAAGGGTCAGAGCATTAGTACCGACCCTGTTGCCCCGGTTCCAGAACCGGGGCTAAAGGCCCAAATGAACCGGGTCTGATCCCCCTTTATCTACTAGTGTTCGTCTGTTTCGGAATAATTTCGGAGGCCGAAAACGGCTTGCAGAATTGAGTTTCGGATGATTTAGTGGTTGGCGTGCACTCTTCTAGCGTCTACCACCCTACCGTGAGCTCACCCACGGACAGATACTGCGACAATGACGTGCAGAACAATGTTACATGACTCTATTTCTGCACCAACAAGCCCTACATGCTAGTCTGGATGGAAGGAGAAGCCTCTTCGGTGCACCGAACACCCAAAAACTTGCCGTTTTGCATGGTTTATCACCCATACCGCTACCACCCACATTTTTGTCCATGCACATGTGTTGTTCTTGGACAAAACTGTGCATACCAGCTCTTCTACATTACGTTCATACTGTTCGAAAATAATAGGCCATTTCGAGTGGCGCAAAATGGCTCGTGGGCGCGAGCAAGTTACCCTGGAAGCCTGATTCACGATATCCCTCGTTGCTGAAATCCATTTGAGGTGTATCCGTAGAACGACCGTACCCTGGCCATACGAACTCTGTTTGGGCTCCATGACCTGCCAAAACGACCGCAGCGAAAATTCGTATCCTTCTGTCACAAACTTCGTCTGTTTCGGAATAATTTCGGAGGCCGAAAACGGCTTGCAGAATTGAGTTTCGGATGATTTAGTGGTTGGCGTGCACTCTTCTAGCGTCTACCACCCTACCGTGAGCTCACCCACGGACAGATACTGCGACAATGACGTGCAGAACAATGTTACATGACTCTATTTCTGCACCAACAAGCCATACATGCTAGTCTGGATGGAAGGAGAAGCCTCTTCGGTGCACCGAACACCCAAGAACTTGCCGTTTTGCATGGTTTATCACCCATACCGCTACCACCCACATTTTTGTCCATGCACATGTGTTGTTCTTGGACAAAACTGTGCATACTAGCTCTTCTACATTACATTCGTACTGTTCGAAAATAATAGGCCATTTCTAGTGGCGCAAAATGGCTCGTGGGCGCGAGCAAGTTACCCTGGAAGCCGGATTCACGATATCCCTCGTTGCTGAAATCCATTTGAGGTGTATCCGTAGAACGACCGTACCCTGGCCATACGAACTCCGTTTGGGCTCCATGACCTGCCAAAATCACCGCAGAGAAAATTCGTATCCTTCTGTCACAAACTTCCACTAGTAGAAAACAGGGCATTGGTCCAGCCCATTAGCCCCGGTTCAATCTAGAACCGGGACCAATGGGGGTACTGGACCCGGTTCGTTAGCCCAGGGGGCCGGCCGGGCCACGTGGGCCATTGGTCCCGGTTCGTCTGGACCTATTGGTCCCGGTTGGAGCTAAAAACCGGGACCAATGGCTCTTGCTCCTGGCCCACCACTATTAGTCCCGGTTTGTTTTATGAACCGGGACCAAAGGCTCCCCTTTAGCCCCGGTTTGTAGCACCAACCGGGACCAGTGAGTTGCCTATATAAACCCCCTCACTCAAGAGCAGAGCTCACTGCTCTGTTTTTTTTCTGGCCGAGGGGGACAGGGGTTAGTGGTGCTCTAGCTCACCTCCTATGCACACAACATGTTCGGTGGAATGCCCGAGCCACACTAGTTAAGCTTTTCTCCTCTCGAAGCTCTATTTTCTCCGAGATTTGTCTAGGTTTAGCGGTTCGTCACGTCCCGTCCCCGTCTTCGCCGCCGTCGATCGCCCCCGCCGATCTCGTCACCGGCACCACCGTGGTGAGCCTCTTGTTATGTCCATGCTTTTCTTACTTTTATTATTGCTTTAGATAGATATTTGTCTAATTTTCTTACGTTTATTATTGCTTGTTATTATATAGTGCGATGGTTTTGATATCCGCCCACGTGGGCCCTCGTCCGGTCTACGATTCGGATGTGGTATATTATCTTTAATTTATAACTATTTGTTTTAGTGCTTATGATAGTTATGCCGACCAACCTGACATGCATAGATGTTTTATTATGTCTAGGAGGTAGTTGAACTGGAAATTCCAACCGACCCTCTTGTGGAGAGGTTAAATTTAGTTGAAGAGGAAAACATTTCGTTAAAGAAAAAATTGGAAAAAATGGAGGAGGAGAAGATGGAATTGGAGTTGCATGTTGCGGAAGTTATCGATGATCACAAGATCAAGATGGAACCTATTGTCGAGAGGTTAAATTTAGTTGAAGAAGAAAAAACTGTTTAGATGACACTGAAAGTATATACCTGGACAAGTGCAGGAAGAATGTGTACCTGGGCCATCGTCGATTTCTTCCGACCAACCATCAATGTCGAAAGAAAGGCAAGCATTTCAAAGGCGAGGCAGATCACCGGAAGAAGCCCGCCATGCGTACCGGTGATCACGTACTTGCTATGGTCAATGATTTACACGTAATCTTCGGAAAGGGCCCCGGCGCACTAGCTGTTCCGAATGACGATGAGGGACACGCACCCATGTGGAAGAAGAAATCTATATTTTGGGACCTACCCTACTGGAAAGACCTAGAGGTCCGCTCTTCAATCGACGTGATGCACGTGACGAAGAACCTTTGCGTGAACCTGCTAGGCTTCTTGGGCGTGTATGGAAAGACAAAAGATACAGCTGAGGCACGGGAGGACCTGCAACGTTTGCACGAAAAAGACGGCATCCCTCCGAAGCAGTATGAAGGTCCTGCCAGCTATGCTCTTACGAAAGAAGAGAAAGAAATCTTCTTTGAATGCCTTCTCAGTATGAAGGTCCCGACTGGCTTCTCGTCGAATATAAAGGGAATAATAATTATGGCAGAGAAAAAGTTCCAGAACCTAAAGTCTCATGACTGCCATGTGATTATGACGCAACTGCTTCCGGTTGCATTGAGGGGGCTTCTACCGGAAAACGTCCGATTAGCCATTGTGAAACTATGTGCATTCCTCAATGCAATCTCTCAGAAGGTGATCGATCCAGAAATCGTACCAA
This sequence comes from Secale cereale, assembly GCA_902687465.1. Lineage (NCBI taxonomy): Eukaryota > Viridiplantae > Streptophyta > Magnoliopsida > Poales > Poaceae > Secale > Secale cereale. The sequence goes on from LR738713.1 coordinate 704,079,242, forward strand.
GGCTAAGGAGTGATGTGACGCAATGTCTTGTCAGTTTCGAGCTTGTGTTCCCACCATCCTTCTTCAATATCATGACACACGTCCTAGTTCATCTAGTCGACGAGATTGTCATTCTGGGGCCCGTATTTCTACACAATATGTTCCCCTTTGAGAGGTTCATGGGAGTCCTAAAGAAATATGTCCGTAACCGCGCCAGACCAGAAGGAAGCATCTCCATGGGCCATCAAACAGAGGATGTCATCGGGTTTTGTGTTGACTTCATTCCTGGCCTGAATAAGATAGGTCTCCCTAAATCGCGGTACGAGGGCAGACTGACTGGAAAAGGCACGCTTGGAAGGGACTCAATAATATGCAGGGACGGTTATTCTTGGTCTCAAGCACACTACACAGTTCTACAGAACTCTACATTGGTGACCCCGTATGTCGATGAACACAAGAACAGTCTGCGCTCCAAACACCCGGAGCAGTGCGACGACTGGATTACACGTGAACACATCAGGACTTTCAGCAGTTGGTTGGAAACACGTCTCAGAGGTGACAACACTGTTTGTGATGAGTTGTACTTGTTGTCCAGGGGACCATCTTCGACTGTATTGATTTACAAAGGATACGAGATAAATGGAAATACATTTTACACGATTGTCCAAGATCAAAAGAGCACCAACCAAAACAGCGGTGTCCGCTTTGATGCAACAACCGAGAGGGGAAAGGAGACATATTATGGTTACATAGTGGACATATGGGAACTTGACTACGGACATGATTTTAAGGTCCCTTTGTTTAAGTGTAAATGGGTCAATCTGTCAGGAGGCGGGGTACAGGTAGACCCACAGTACGGAATGACAACAGTGGATCTGAAAAATCTTGGATACAATGACGAACCGTTCGTCCTAGCCAATGATGTGGCACAGGTTATCTATGTGAAGGACATGTCTACCAGACCGAGAAAAAGAAAAGATAAGGAAGCGAATACATCATACGATGAGCCAAAGCGCCACATAGTTCTTTCAGGAAAAAGGGACATCCTGGGAGTGGAGGGCAAGACAGACATGTCTGAAGATTATGAAAAGTTTCATGAAATTCCTCCCTTCAAAGTCAAGGCTGACCCAAGCATCCTGATAAACGATGAAGATTATCCATGGTTACGGCGCAATAAGCAAATGACACAAGCGAAGAAAAAGTGAAGAGTTATTTCCGCAGCTATTATGATGATACCATGCCAACTTTGTAACAAACGAGTATGATACCATTGTCCGTTTGTACTATTCAAATTTCAATACTACTTGCACTAACAAAACAAAACAAAACAAAACAAACTTGAAAAATAAATAGCAACAATAAGTATTTTGTTGTAAGTATAAACAAAATAAAATAAATAAAGCAACAAAGAAAATAAATAAAGAAAGTAAAATAAATAAAGCAACTCTAAATACAGCAAAAAACAACTTAGAAATAAACAAAGAAAATAAAATAAATAAAGCAACTCTAAATACAGCAAAAAACAACTTAGAAATAAATAGCAACAATAAGTATTTTGTTGTAATTAAGTATAAACAAAATAAAATAAATAAAGCAACAAAGAAAATAAATAAAGGAAGTAAAATAAATAAAGCAACTCTAAATACAGCAAAAAACAACTTAGAAATAAACAAAGAAAATAAAATAAATAAAGCAACTCTAAATACAGCAAAAAACAACTTAGAAATAAATAAAGCAAAAAAGGAAAAAAATATGCCACCTGCTGGGCCCACACGGCCTGAATACGACTAGAAACCCAACCATGGGCCAGGATTCAGGCCCGTAGAAAGCCCAGCAAGTCCACAGGCAAAGCAGTGTCAGTTTAGGCCCTTAGGCCTGCAGTTTAGAGGAGTTCGAGAGGAGAGAGGCAGCGGGGCTTATAAACTGGTGCTGCTCTCCCTCAACTAGCGAGGTGGGACTAAACTTCCCACCGCACCGCGGCAAGGCCTTTAGTCCCGGTTGCTGCCACCAACCGGGACTAAAGGGTGGCATTAGTCCCGGTTGCTGCCACCAACCGGGACTAAAGGCGCCTCCTTCCCGCCCTTTGGGCTGCTCAAAAGGGACCTTTAGTCCCGGTTGGTGGCAGCAACCGGGACTAAAGGGGGCTATTAGTCCCGGTTTGTGCCAAGAACCGGGACTAATACTCCTCCTATATAAGCTACACTTGCGAAAATTTCGTTCAGTTTCTCCTTCTTCCCAGCCCCGACGCCGCCCTCGATCTGCTCCGTCCCCGTCGCCGTCGCCGTCGCCCCCGTCGCCCCGTCGCCGTCGCCCCCGACGCCGCCTCGTCGCTCCGCCCCGCGCCGTCGCCCCGCCCCGCGCCGTCGCCGCGCCCCCCGGCCGGCCCGTCGCCCCGCGCCGCCGCGCGCCCCGCCCCGCCGCCGTCGCGCCGCCGCGCCCCGACGCCGCCTCGTCGCCGCCCCGCCCCGCCGCCGTCGCGCCGCCCAGCCCTGCCGATGTGAGGGCCGGCTCCCTTTTTTTTATATGTTTAATATATATTGCTGTATATATATATATAGTTGCTGTGTATATATATGTATATATGTGTATATTTTTTTTCTTAGGAATTTTCTTAGGAAATTGCAGTATATATAGTTGCTGTATATAGTTGCTGTATTTATATGTATGTGTATATCTTTTTTTTTCTTAGGAATTTGCTAAATATATATGTTAAATATATATTTATGTGTATATAAATATATTTTTTCTTAGGAAGTTGCTGTATATATGTGATGTGTGTATATGTGATGTATATATATGTGTATGTGGCTATATAGTTTTTTGTTTATATATGCTAAATATATATAGAAAGTTTTATATATGCAAAAGTTACAAATTTAGAAAAAGAAGGATAGGAAAGAAGAAAATAAGAAAGAGGAAAGAAAGAAGAAGAGGAGAGGAAGAAGAGGAGAAATAAATAAGAAGAAGAAAAAAAAGAAAAAAAGAGGAGAAGAAGAAAGGAAATAGAGGAGAAAATTCTTCTCCTCTATTCCTTTCTTCTTCTCCTTTTTTTTTCTTTTTTTTTCTTCGATCTTCTCCTCTAGCGGTTCCTTTTTTCTTCTTCTTCCTCTTTTTTTTATCGGATATGTCTATGTCGATATACACCCTCCCCGATAACTTCGACATTAGGGGGGGGGGGGCGGTGTCGAGGGTCGTCGAGGGACCGAGAGGCCGAAGGTCGAGGGGTCGAGGGTCGTCGAGGGACCGAGAGGCCGAAGGGCGAGGGGTCGAGAGGTTGCCTAGCAGTCGGGGGTCTAGGGTTGTGGATCGCCGAGCAGTCGGGGGTCGAGAGAGAGGTTGCCTAGCTAGTGTCAAAGTATTGAAAAATTCCATGACTTCATCATTTGCCAGAAGTAACCGGGGCATGTTGGTACGAAGTTATGCAAAGATGTTTTGGAACGGAGTTCCTGATAGGATAATCCGTCTTTTGTTACGGATTATCTTATCTGGGACTTCGTTCCAAAACAACTTTGGAGAGCTTCGTACCATCATGCTACTGTTACTTTCGCCTAATGATGAAGTATTGGTTTTGTTGAATCCTTTGACACTAGCTAGACAAAATGTGACATGAGGGGGTCTAGGGTTTGTGGATCGCCGAGCAGTCGAGGGTTGAAGCTAGTTCTACGTTTGCCATTAATATATCCATCTGTCATGTTTGAATAATAATTGGCATGTTGTAAATATTTGTAGAAACAATGGACGACAACACCCGAGACCTAGCACAAGAAGCGATGTTGATGGACATAATCGCAGACGGACAAAATGCCGTCAGGTCGTATCTCAACGACACCGATGAGCAGGTCGAACAAGAGCTGCGGCTGGAAGGATCTAGGCTATGATATTGATGAATTCGGTGACCCAATGCACATGGAAGAAGTAGACCGTGAGGACGGCTCCGGTGACCCAATGCCGGTGCAAGAAGGAGACCGTGATGCTGGCTCCGGTGACCGAACCGAGTCCGGCCAGGAGGTATATATGTTAGTTAAGCATGTGCTGACTAGTTAATTGATTCATTCATTAACTCTCGTCTTTGTTCCTTTTCTAGCCCTCCGGATCGAGCAAATCTTCGGTAAAGAGACGAGGAGCGAAGAAAAAGTTGAGGCCGGATGAAAAGTTTGAGATCTCAGAAATCTCGCGCTCCGGCGAGCCGATTGCACCCATCCGCACAAAGAACGCATTTGTTAATCAGTGCGGGGTTCTGGTTAGGGACAAGATCCCGATCAGCATCCATCAATGGTTAAAGCCGGCTGCAAACGACGCTCAGGTGACTTATGTCACTGATATGCAGAAAGAAGATCTTTGGACTGAGCTGAAGTCAAACTTCGTCCTACCACGAGAGGTTGATCCGGCGAAGCCAGTTAAAGAGGACTTAATCAAGTCTTATGCACTTTCGAAGATGGCAGACCAATTCAGGGCATGGAAGAAAAAACTGAATACGTTTGTCAGAGAGAAAACGACTCCAGAATTCATGGGCATATATGAGAAGATCAAAGATGACTGGCCCGCATTTGTGGCCCATAAGAAGTCGGAAAAGAGTCAGAAGATGTCGGAGACAAACCGGATAAATGCTGCAAAGAAGATGCATCACCATCGCACGGGGTCGGGCGGCTACCTCGTAGCCCGGCCTAAGTGGGCCAAGGCTGAGAATGATCTGCTTCAGAAAGGGATCGAACCAGAGACAATGCACTGGCCAGAACGTTGCCGGACTTGGTTCTTCGGGGCTGGCGGAACCTTGGACCCTGTAACAGGGTGGTGCATTTGGACGGACAAGCAATTGGAAACACCACTCAGGAAGATGCGGCAGTATATCAAAGCAGCGCATGCAGGGACGTTCATCCCCGACAGAGAGAACGACGAGCTGACAATGGCCCTCGGGAATCCTGAGCACCCTGGACGGACACGAGGCACGCCAGGCTCCCTTCCGTGGCGTGCTGGGTTTCCGGACGCAGGAGGCTACAAATGCCACGACAGGAGGAAGAAAATGGAGATGACCGAAATCCACGCGCTGCGGGCCAGAATACAAGCGATAGAGGAACGAGAAGCAGATCGGGAGAAAAGAATTGCCGAAGCTTCCACCGAAGCTACCCCGCCATCTCAGCGGAGAAGCAGCGTGGCTTCCACCGAGCTGTTTCAGCCAGAGCTTGCCTTGACGGCTACTGCCAGGAATCCTGTGGATGCTATCACGCAGGCACAAAATTGCCACCTTATGGCACAGTGGATGAATCTGAAGGTCAAGGCGGCTGCTGGCTCTGTTTATCCTTCTGGACCAGACGACACTTTTCACTGCCGGCCGATTCCAGAAGGATATGCTAGGGTGATGGTCGACGAAATAACGGAGGGATTTGAGGAGCTCCAGCTTGACCACCCTACCGGTGAAGGGGAGACTCGGCTGGGTTCTTCACTGAAGACTCCATGCCTATGGCGGAAGGACCTAATCAACATTCTGAACTGGACGCCTCCGCCTCCTCCTCCTCCTCCGACGAGTCAGGGCACTCCGCCTCCTCCACCGCCTCCTCCTCCGGCGAGTGACCATCAGGGCACTCCGGCTCCTTCTCCGGCGAGTGACCATCAGGGCACTCCGGCTCCTTCTCCGGCGCGTGGCGGCACACCGCCTCCTTCGCCGCCGGCGCGTGGCGGCACTCCGCCTCCTTCGCCGCCGGCGCGCCCGAGCAGACAGCCAGCTCCTCCTTCGCCGCCGGCGCGCCCGAGCAGACAGCCAGCTCCTCCTTCGCCTAATCAGCAAGGGCGGAAGAGACCTACCGCCGCTCCGGCTGCTCCTGCTCCGGCGCCTAAGCAAGTAAAAAAGACAGCCGCTTCGTCTGGTCCGGCGACGTCTACCAGTACAGCCAGAGGCGGGAGGCGATGCAGATTCGGTCCTTCTCTCACGCCTCTAGAGAAGTTACCGTACGAGAGGTCCGACGAGGAAAACACGAAGATCGCTGAAGGCGAAGTGAAGGACTTTTTTGAAGGGTTGAAAGCACAGAGACATCCACCTCCGGAGGAGAAGATAGATGCGGTGAAAGCAAAACGCACTCTTGCTGCCCTGACGCAACCAGCGAAAATTAAGCCGAAGGGCAACTATGACCGCATTATTCAAAAGACATTTCAAGATGCCAAGCGGTCCAGAAGTACAAAAAGTGATCAGAGGTTAGCAGAAGGGCGAGCTGGGAAACAAATTGCCCAGCTCGGCGAACAAGCGAACCAATCGTGCCCCCCGCTCAAGGTGTCTAGCGACATGGTCGCTAATGATCCGAGGATGGTGCCCGGTTATACCAATCTTGCAGATTACGCGTCCGACGATGTACACTATGATTTCATGGACGTGCAGATAGAAAGATACGAGTACAAAAAGCCTCTCGTCAAAAATGAAAGATCTCTATCAACGAATATGCGAAGATTGCATGATTGGTACATGAAAATCTGCAGAGAGTCTGGGGGGAGGAATAACTTGTATTTGAGAGTTAAACCGGAGCATGACCTCGTTGGAATTGAGCTGTTGCATGTTCCATTTGAGGAGTTCTATCAATTTTTCAATCAATTGGCCCTCGATAAAACAACGATCACCTGCTACTGTCTGTAAGTAGTACTACTTCTGTCATTAAGTCTCTCTATATAGCTGATCTTCATTGCATGTATTTATAATTATCCTCACTATATTATGCAGATTGAAGATCGTCGAATTGAAGAAAAGACAAGTAGGTGATATTGGGTTTATTAACACATACCTCATAGATGCAACCGAGGTTAAATTGCGTCCCGGCGATACCGAGACCAACTTGCTACGATCGTTGGTGGTAAATGAAAACAAAGATATAATACTCTTTCCTTACAACTTCAAGTGAGTGTTAATGTCTTGTGCATATTTGGTTTCCCTTATATATCAGTCAATTTTATAGTGATGTAATTGATGATCTCATGCATTCGTGCGCAGCTTCCACTATATTCTCTTAGAGATTAAGCTTGAGAAGGGAATAGTAACTGTCTTCGACTCTAAACGTAAAGATCCCGAGGAGTATGCGGACATGACTCAAATGCTAGTCAGGTAAGTTAAATCGATCAATATTATCCACCATGCATATATATCAGCAACTTCATTTCTGATATCAACTAATTGTTTCCTTTGTCTGGCAGGGCTTGGAAAAAATTCACAAAAAAAGCTCCGGGACTGCCGAAGAAGCTACAATTTAGATACCCGAAAGTAAGTACTATATAGTAGCATGTTCCGCGCGCGCATCTCCTATATCTTGATTCAAGCGCTAGTTTCATCAATACCAATTTGGCATTCTTGCTTATCAGTTTGATTGACCTCTATTTCTTGTAAAGTGGTTGTGGCAGGAACCCGGGAATGATTATTATGGATACTACATTTGCGAGTCCATCCGCCACACGACCTGTGAGCGGGGCTACACTGATGAACAATTTGAAGTGCGTAAGCAATCAATAATATTCACAAATTTATAGCATCATTTCATGTATTGACCCCCTACTTCAAATTAGATGTTTCGGATGCGGGATGAACTCCTAACACCAGATCGATTGCGAGCAATTCAAGAGGAATTGGCGGCATTCTTCCTTGAACACGTGATCGCTGAAGACGGAGAATACTATGTGGACCATGCATCCATGTGTTAGGAGATTATTTTTGTAAGAGATAATTGTTGTATATATGTGCCCGGTAGTGTCGGATAGATATACGAGAACTTGTTGTTCGACCAATCTCTCGGAGAAGGAGAGGTGGTCGATATTACTTCTCTCTGTATGCATATATATATATATATATATATATATATATATATATATATATGTTGATTATACGATTTTCTGTTTCCTTCGTTTGCTTAGTAGCTAGCAGCTAGCTAGCTAGCTAGCGTGACTCTAGTCCTCTCTATATACGTATGTGTAGTATGTAGCGTCGACCAAGCACGGACATAAGAGAGAACACTTCTCTCTATTAATTAGCTAGCTAACACAATATATGAAACACCTAAATTAACCCCCCAAAACCTAAAACCCCCCCTCCCCTTTCAAAAAAAAAACAAAAACCACAGCCACAGAAATGCTGACGCGTGGAAGCCTTTTGGTCCCGGTTGGTACCACCAACCGGGACTAAAGCCCCTCCTGCCTGGACTCGGTGCACAGGCCACGTGGACACCCTTTTGCCCCGGTTCTGGATTGAACCGGGACTAAAGGGTCAGAGCATTAGTACCGACCCTCTTGCCCCGGTTCCAGAACCGGGGCTAAAAGGCCAAATGAACCGGGGCTAAATACCCTTTATCTACTAGTGTGTGTACATATACATCCCCTGCAAGGTACGAGTGTGGTCATGGAATTCACATAGGTAGCCAAGTGACATCCGTTTCCATGGATCCATTTCCTAGGTAGTTATTTACCTTAGGATGGCTACCCTTAGCTAGTGTTGGTTAAGTTGTCATATGTGCTATATTGATGGTCAGTTATTATATGACTACGAATGATGATTGAATTTTTATATGATCATGATGACCATGTTCTTGAATAATGACTAGTTATTATATATATATGACAATAAATAATGAGTAGATGTATGACTAAGATGATGATGATGAGTTATTATTATGTGACTACAAATGATGAACTATTATACCATTGGGTGGAATAAACACGGATTTGATTAAACTGGATGGATTCAAGTGTGCGAATTAGTGGGATGATATGATGTTGGGACAGCACACACGTGCTGAATCTCGTTCATCAAAAAAATGTTGGTCTGTCGCACCCAATGCTATATATAATAGATACTTACTAATGGAACTAATACTAGCATTATTTTACAGCTCATAGCCCCCGTTTATATATGCCTCAAAAAGGTGTGACGTGCGTGTAAACCATCTAGTTTTCACTGCAGGCGCGCAGGGAAACAGTCAGAAGCCTCGCCATCCTCTCGCCACAGGGAAACAGTGAGGTGCCTCCCAGTCTTGGAGCGGAAGGCAGTGCGTACGTCTGCAGCGTGAAGAATGCCGGTACGTCGTCGTTTCTCCCTTCTTTTTGTTTTTGTATGCATTTTTTATTTTCCACGAGAGACCAATGCCGGCACCAGCTCAGAGTCGTCGTCATGGCTGGGTAGCTAGCCAGCTCGTCCCTGGTCCGTGCGGACCTCGTTGTTCTTCAAGTGGTCACCTGGATCCCCGGCCACGCTAACGACTGCTCTGGTGGTTAGGCACGGCCGGCCGGTATCGTTCTTGGTGCGACATGCATGCATGAATCCTTGTTGTTTCTTGGAGGCCGGCGTGTGATTTGGGGCTTTACATCAGAGTTAGATGTAGACATTGCTGTATCAGTTCGCCATTACCGACGGATCGCCTGATTTGCTAAGCAGAAAAATGGCCGGCTGGTTGCAGTCCACCGTCCGATCCCAATCGTAGCTGGCAATGGCATGCATCCAACCTTGTATATATATGCACGTTACGTTTGTGCTCCAACTATCGGCCTACGTTTGTTGTCCAATACGTGATGTATGGGCCCCTAATTAGCTCGACCTTGATTGGGCCGTCGCACTCAATGACATGCCCTAGGGGCGACACATGCGCCCTCTGATCATTTGACAAAGTACTTCAGAGGACGAAACTGATGGAACTTTGCAAATCGACGAATGTCCACGCATTCAAAAGGCTCGGGAATTCACACGAAAGCAACGGTGGCTCTTCTGGAATCAGGAAGTCGTATCAAGTACGACCAGCACTACAGAGAAAACATATTAAGCTGAGTGTGCTAACTAGCTGACGAAGACTAAATTCACCTTGGCAATAGCTAGGCCGGGTCGGCCACTCACGGGAATGCACTCGGTCTACGACCTATCCACATATGGACGAAAGTCGAGTGCCTTTCACCGGGGCCTCCGCAAACATATAAGATGAGGTGAAATCAGTAACCCACGGCAAAAAAAAAAGCTCCATGGAGGTCGAGCTCTGTTTTGCATCTTCGGTAAATTAGCAAGTAGCAACAATACAATAAGACTAGATAGTTGACTTGCATCCCGATTGAGAGTGCAACAAAGAAGTGGTGATGCAATAGTAGTTGCCGAGGCCTGTACAACATGTGGTGATCATCCTCCTGGCCTCTACAACGTGTGGTGCAGCCACTTTGTCAAAAAAGTGGTGTAGTCACACTTTATTTAAGAATGTGGTGCATCCAACTCCCAGCAGCGGATCTCAATTAGTACTTCTCCAACTCCAAGGATGTCTGATAGACATGTCACATCTCCTAATCCCACATTAGATGGATTCATGGAGGAGGATACTCCATTCAAGAAGAGGAACTGTGATGTGGTCGAAGTAATCCATGTTAGCGAGGATGATAGTATTGTCCCGGTCCGACCGACACAGATCTTTGGGACTATCCTCTTTGGTCCTCGTCCTGGTCGTGGACGCAGAAGTGGACGCCAACCAAGCTCTGTAGGTAAGTCAGTGTAATATTTCGTCCTCACAAGGCACCTGGTGTTGGCCGATAAAGTTGTTTTCTCCAATGCCTAACAGGTGGCTATTCACAGCGCCATCACCTTCTCGAGTGGATGACAGCCATCTTCAAGTTCAAAAGTCCGGAGGATGAAAGTAATGAAAGTTTGAAACAAGACGAATGGCCACACATTCAAAAGGCTCAGGAATTCGCACGAAAATAGCGGCGGCCCTTCTGGGATGAGGAAGTCGCATGAAACACCATCACCACCACATGAAAACATACTAATCCAAGTGTGCAAACATCCCGGCGAAGGCTGAATTCACCTCGGCAACAACTACGCCAGGAGTGACACTCGGCGAAATGCACTCAGCCTACATCCTATCGGCATACAGATGTAGGTCGATGCCTTTTGTCGGGGCCTCTGCAAACATATAAGCCGAGGTGAAATCAGCATCTCAAGACAAAAAAGAGCCCCATGGAGTGGAGCTCGAGCTATATTTTGTATCTTCGATAAATTAGCAAGTAGCAAAAATATAATGAGAGTACATACTTGACTTGAATCACGATTGAGGGCACAGCCAAGAAGTGGTGATGTAGTAGGGGTGCTCCAGGCTCAACAATCAAGTGGTGCGGCATGTGGTGATCATCATTCCGACCTCTACAGCATGTGGTGCAACCACTTTGTAAGAAAAGTGTTGTGGTCACATTATATTTGAGAATGTGGTGCATCCACTTTTTATTTAAGCATGTGGTTTCTTTTAGCGGCCAGCGCACAGAAAGTGTGCACCTCGCACGAAATCCCAGTGCCTGCCCAAACTAATGATGAGCAGCAACGTGTGCCCACGATTACGGGACATGGAAGACACCCATAAAAGTGAAAGGCTTCAAATTTGCAAACAGAACACACCCATAAGAAGGCGAGCATAAGTGAAATACTTCCCCAACCAAACAGACACTAATTGTACCCTATATTAGTTTTGAATATCATTTAACACTGCAATTCTGTAGTCAATGTAAGATCTTGAAACGATATACATATCTCTCCTAGATATTTCCTTGCTGTATAGTATTAATTGTACATATTTCCGATGAAGCAGCTGCACGAAGAGCAAGGACTCTCATTTTAGTAAGGAACACGGTTCAAGTTGTCCAATATTGCCAGGAAACAAGGTTCATATTGCCTGGTCAACAAGATCATGTTCATATACTAATTACTTATGCCAGACTGCCACTCCTAATTAATTTCCATAATTAATTGCTACTTATTCCCTCAACCTTTGGCTATATATGTTCGTATACAGCAAAGGAGAATCATATAACCACAGCCCAAACTACAAAAAATATAAGAGAAAGAATAGTCAACTCGTCAAGCCCCAATCTGAGAGAAGGAGCGGACGACGATCACCTGGACGAAAGCCCTCCAGTGGTTATTCATCTCGAAATGGGAGTGCAAGGAGGAAGAACCAACGAGCAAGTACTTGTCCAATAAACTCAAGAAAAAACCATGAGAAATGCATTGGAAGGAGGTCCATGTTCCCATCTGGTTGAAGGAACTCAAATTATACAAGAACGGGGAGTGAAGGTCCTCGTCAATAAAAGAGAAAACAGCAAGACGGACAAGGTAAGTTTTTCTCCGATCCAAATCTGGGCAGCACTAGCGATCTAATTTATATGTCCATTATATTTTGATCTTAGAGACTTAGAAGTACATAGCTATAAGGTGTGTGTACATATACATCCCCTGCAAGGTACGAGTGTGGTCATGGAATTCACATAGGTAGCCAAGTGACATCCGTTTCCATGGAGCCGTTTCCTAGGTAGTTATTTACCTTAGGATGGCTACCCTTAGCTAGTGTTGGTTAAGTTGTCATATGTGCTATATTGATGGTCAGTTATTATATGACTACGAATGATGATTGAATTTTTATATGATCATGATGACCATGTTCTTGAATAATGACTAGTTATTATATATATATGACAATAAATAATGAGTAGATGTATGACTAAGATGATGATGAAGAGTTATTATTATGTGACTACAAATGATGAACTATTATATCATTGGGTGGAATAAACACGGATTTGATTAAAGTGGATGGATTCAAGTGTGCAAGTTGAATTAGTGGGATGATATGATGTTGGGACGGCACACTCGTGTTGAATCACATTCATCCAAAAAATGTTGGTTTGTCGCACCCAACGCTATAGATAACAGATACGTATTAATGGAAATAATAGTAGCATTATTTTACAGCTCATAACCCCCATTTATATATGCCTCAAAAAGGAGTGCCGTGCGTGTAACCCGTTTAGTTTTCGCTGCAGGCGTGGAGGGCAACAGTCAGGAGCCTCGCCATCCTCTCGCTGTCGGGAAACAGTGAGGTGCCTCCCAGTCTTGGAGCGGAAGACAGTGCATACGTCTGCAGCGTGAAGAATGCCGGTACGTCGTCGTTTCTTCCTTCTTTTTGTTTTTATATGTATTTTTGATTTTCCACAAGAGACCAACGCCAGCACCAGCTCAGAGTCGTCGTCGTGGCCGAGCAGCAAGCTAGCTCATCCCTGAAGCGTGCGGACCTCGTTGTTCTTCAAGTGGTCAGCTGGATCCGTGGCCATGCTAACGACTGCTCCGGTGGTCAGGGACGGGCGGCCGGTATCGTTCTTGGTGTGACATGCATGCATTAATCCTTGTTGTTTCTTGGAAGCCGGCGTGTGATTTGGGTATTTACATTGGAGTTAGATGTAGACACTGTGGTATCAGTTCACCATTACCGACGGATCGCCTAATTTCGTAAGCAGAAAAAGGGCCGGCTGGTTGCAGTTCACCGTCTGATCCCACTCGTAGCTGGCAATGGCATGCATGCAACCTTGTATATATAAGCACGTTAGGCTTGTGCTCCCACTATACGTTTGTGGCCCAATACATGATGTATGGGCCCCTAATTAGCTCGGCCTTGATTGGGCCGTCGCACTCAATGTCGTGCCCTAGGGCCAGCACAGGCACCCTCTGATCATTTGACAAAGTACTTTAGAGGATGAAACTGCTGGAACTTTGCAACTCGACGAATTCCCACGCATTCAAAAGGCTCGGGAATTCACACTAAAACAACGGTGGCTCTTCAGGAATCAGGAAGTCGTATCAAGTACCACCACCACTACAGAAAAAACATATTAAGCCGAGTGTGCAAACTGGCCGATGAAGACTGAATTCACCTTGGCAATAGCTAAGCAGGGTCGGCCACTCAGGGGAATGCACTCGGTCTACGACCTATTGGCATACAGACGAAATTCGAGTGCCTTTCGCCGGGGCCTGCGCAAGCATATAAGATGAGGTGAAATCAGCAACCTACGGCAAAAAAAAAAAGCTCCATGGAGGTCGAGCTCTATTTTGCATCTTCGGTAAATTAGCAAGTAGCAACAATACAATAAGACTAGATAGTTGACTTGCATACCTATTGAGAGTGCAACAAAGAAGTGGTGACGCAGAAGTAGTTGCCGAGGCCTCTACAACATGTGGTGATCATCCTGCTAGCCTCTACAGCGTGTGGTGCAGCCACTTTGTCAAAAAAGTGGTGTAGTCACACTTTATTTAAGAATGTGGTGCATCCAACTCTCAGCAGCGGATCTCAATTAGTACTTCTCCAACTCCAAGGATGTCTGATAGACATGGCTCATCTCCTAAGCCCACATTAGATGGATTCATGGAGGAGGATATTCCATTCAAGAAGAGGAACTCTGATGTGGTTGAAGTAATCGATGTTAGCGATGATGATAGTATTGTCCCGATCCGACCGACCCAGATCTTTGGGACTATCCTCAAGAAGAAAGTAGCCACGGGAGGAATCGCGGAAGTGGTCCTCATCCTAGTCGTGGACGCAGAAGTGGACGCCAATCAAGCTCTATAGGTAAGTCGGGGCAGTATTTTGACCTCACGAGGCACCTGGTGTTGGCCGATAACGCTCTCTTATCCAATGCCTAACAGGCGGCTATTCACAGCGCCATCACCTTCAAGTTCAAAGTAGTGCGGAGGATGAAAGTAATGAAAGTTTGGAACAAGACGAATTGCCACACATTCAAAAGGCTTAGGAATTCGCACGAAAATAGCGGCGGCCCTTCTGGGATGAGCAATTCGCATGAAACGCCATCACCACCAGTCCACCATAGGAAAACATACTAACCCAAGTGTGCAAACATCCCGGCGAAGGCTGAATTCACCTCGGCAACAACTACGCCTGTTGTGACACTCGGCAAAATGTACTCTACCTACATCCTATCGGCATAGAGATGTAGGTCGATTGCCTTTTGTCGGGGCCTCCGCAAACATATATGCAGAGGTGAAATTAGCATCACATGACAAAAAAGAGCCCCATGGAGCGGAGCTCGAGCTGTATTTTGTATCTTCGGTAAATTAGCAAGTAGCGAAAATATAATGAGAGTACATACTTGACTTGAATCCCGATTGAGAGCGCAGCCAACAAGTGGTGATGCAGTAGGGGTGCTCCAGGCTCAACAATCAAGTGGTGCGGCATGTGGTGATCATCCTTCCGACCTCTACAGCATGTGGTGCAACCACTTTGTAAGAAAAGTGTTGTGGTCACATTATATTTGAGAATGTGGTGCATCCACTTTTTATTTAAGCATGTGGTTTCTTCTGGCGGCCACCGCACAGAAAGTATGCACCTAGCACGAAATCCCTGTGCCTGCCCAAACTAATGGTGAGCTGCAGCGTGTGCCCCTGGTTACGGGATATGGAAGACACCCATAAAGGCGAAAGGCTTCAAATTTGCAAACAAAACACACCCATAAGAAGGCGAGCATAAGTGAAATACTTTCCCAACCAAACAGACACTAATTGCACCCTATATTAGTTTTGAATATCATTTATCACTGCAATTCTGTAGTCAATGTAAGATCTTGCAACGATATAGATATCTCTCCAAGATATTTCCTTGATGTATAGTACTAATTGTATATACTTCCGATGAAGCAGCTGCATGAAGAGCGAGGACTATCATTTTGGTACGGAACACGGTTCATGTTGTCCTATTTTTGGCCAGGAAACAAGGTTCATCTTGCCTGGTCGACAAGATCATGTTCATATACTAATTACTTATGCCAGGCTGCCACTCCTAATTAATTGCCATAATTAATTGCTACTTATTCCCTCAACCTTTGGCTATATATATATATGTTCATATACAGCAAAGTAGAATCAATTAACCACAGCCCAAACTACAAAAATATAAAAGAAAGAATAGTCAACTCGTCAAGCCCCAATCTGAGAGAACCAGCGGACGAAGATCCCCTTGACGAAAGCCCTCCAGTGGTGATTCCTCTCGAAATTGGAGTGCAAGGAGGAAGAACCAACGAGTAAGTAGTTGTCCAATACCCTCAAGAAAAAGCCAAAAGAAATGCATTGGAAGGAGGTCGATGTTCCCATCTGGTTGAAGGAACTCAAATTATACAAGACGGGGAGTGAAGGTCCTCGTCAATAAAAGAGAAAACAGCAAGACAGACTGGGTAAGTTGTTCTCCGATCCAAATCTGGGCAGCACTAGCGATCAAATTTATATGTCCATTATATTTTGATGTTAGAGACTTAGAAGTACATAGCTATAAGGTATGTGTACATATACATCACCTGCAAGGTACGAGTGTGGTCATGGAATTCACATAGGTAGCCAAGTGACATCCGTTTCCATGGATCCGTTTCCTAGGTAGTTATTTACCTTAGGATGACTACCCTTAGCTAGTGTTGGTTAAGTTGTCATCTGTGCTATATTGATGGTCAGTTATTATATGACTACGGATGATGATTGAATTGTTATATGATCATGATGACCATGTTCTAGAATAATGACTAGTTATTATATATATATATATATATATATATATATATATATATATATATATATATATATATATATATATATATAACAATTAATGATGAGTAGATGTATGGCTAAGATGATGATGAAGAGTTATTATTATGTGACTACAAATGATGAACTATTATATCATTGGGTGGAATAAACACGGATTTGATTAAAGTAGATGGATTCAAGTGTGCAAGTTGAATTAGTGGGATGATATGAAGTTGGGACGACACACACGTGTTGAATCTCATTCATCAAAAAAATGTTGGTCCATCGCACCCAACTATAATAGATACGCATTAATGGAAATAATTGTAGCATTATTTTACAGCTCATAACCCCGTTTATATATGCCTCAAAAAGGAGTGCCGTGCGTGTAACCCGTCTAGTTTTCGCTGCAGGCGCACAGGGAACAGTCAGGAGCCTCGCCATCCTCTCGCCGCAGGGAAACATTGAGGTGCCTCCCACGCTTGGAGCGGAAGGGAGTGCGTGCGTCTGCAGCGTGAAGAATAATGGTACGTCGTCGTTTCTCCTTTCTTTTTTTTTTGTATGTATTTTTGATTTTCCACGAGAGACCAACGCCAGCACCAGCTCAGAGTCGTCGTCATGGCCGAGCAGCTAGCTAGCTTGTCCCTGGCGCGTGCGGACCTCGTTGTTCTTCAAGTGGTCAGCTGGATCCACGGCCACGCTAACGACTGCTCCGGTGGTCAGGCACGACTGGCCGGTATCGTTCCTGGTGCGACATGCATGCGTGAAACCTAGTTGTTTCTTCGAGGCTGGCGTGTGATTTGGGTATTTACACCGGAGTTAGATGTAGATGTTGTTGTATCAGTTCGCAATTACCGACGGATCACCTGATTTGGTAAGCAGAAAAAGGGCCGGCTGGTTGCAGTTCACCGTCTGATCGCACTCGTAGCTGGCAATGGCATGCATGCAACCTTGTATATATATGCATGTTACGCTTGTGCTCCCACTATAGGACTACGTTTGTGGCCCAATACATGATATATATAGGCCCCTAATTAGCTGGGCCTTGATTGGGCGGTCGCACTCAATGTCGTGCCCTAGGGCCGGCACAGACATCCTCTGATCATTTGACAAAGTACTTCAGAGGATGAAACTGATGGAACTTTGCAACTCGACGAATTCCCACGCATTCAAAATGCTCGGGAATTCACACGAAAACAACGGTGGCTCTTCGGGAATTAGGAAGTCGTATCAAGTACCACCACCACTACAGAACAAACATATTAAGCCGAGTTTGCAAACTAGCCGACGAAGACTGAATTCACCTTGGCAATAGCTAGGCTGGGTCGGCCACTCAGGGGAATGCACTCGGTCTGTGACCTATCGGTATACGGACGAAAGTCGAGTGCCTTTCGCCGGGGCCTCCGCAAACATATAAGATGAGGTGAAATCAGCAACCCATGGCAAAAAAAAGATCTCCATGGAGGTCGAGCTATGTTTTGCATCTTCGATAAATTGGCAAGTAGCAACAATACAATAAGACTAGATAGTTGACTTGCATCCGATTGAGAGTGCAACAAAGAAGTGGTGATGCAGTAGTAGTTGCCAAGGCCTTTACAACATGTGGTGATCATCCTCCTGGCCTCTACAACGTGTGGTGCAGCCACTTTGTCAAAAAAGTGGTATCGTCACACTTTATTTAAGAATGTGGTGCGTCCAACTGCCTGCAGCGGATCTCAATTAGTACCTCTCCAACTCCAAGGATGTCTGATAGACATGGATCACCTCCTAAGCCTACATTAGATGGATTCATGGAGGAGGATATTCCATTCAAGAAGAGGAACTCTGATGTGGCTGAAGTAATCGATGTTAGCGATGATGATAGTATTGTCCCGGTCCAACCGACTCAGATCTTTGGGACTATCCTCAAGAAGAAAGTAGCAACGGGAGGCATCACGGTCGTGGTCCTCGTTATGGTCATGGATGTAGAAGGGGACGCCAACCAAGCTCTGTAGGTAACTCGGTGCAGTATTTCGTCCTCACAAGGCACCGGGTGTTGGCCAATAACGCTCTCTTCTCCAATGCCTAACAGGCGGCTATTCACAGAACCATCACCTTCTTGAGTGGCTGACAGCCATCTTCAAGTTCAAAGTAGTTCGGAGGATGAAAGTAATGAAAGTTTGGAAAAAGACGAATTGCCACACATTCAAAAGGCTCAGGAATTCGCACGAAAATAACGGCGGCCCTTCTGGGATGAGCAATCGCATGAAATGCCATCACCACCACAGGAAAACATACTAACCCAAGTGTGCAAACATCCCGGCGAAGGCTGAATTCACCTCGGCAACAACTACGCCCGGTGTGACACTCGGCAAAATGCACTCAACCTACATCCTATCGGCATACATATGTAGGTCGATTGCCTTTTGTCGGGGCCTCTACAAACATATAAGCAGATGTGAAATCAGCATCTCAAGACAAAAAAGAGCCCCATGGAGTGGAGCTCGAGCTGTATTTTGTATCTTCGGTAAATTAACAAGTAGCAAAAATATAATGAGAGTACATACTTGACTTGAATCCCGATGGAGAGCGCAGCCAAGAAGTGGTGATGCAGTAGGGGTGCTCCAGGCTCAACAATCAAGTGGTGCGGCATGTGGTGAACATCCTTCCGACCTCTACAGCATGTGGTGCAACCTCTATGTAAGAAAAGTGTTGTGGTCACATTATATTTGAGAATGTGGTGCATCCACTTTTTATTTAAGAAAGTGGTTTCTTCTGGCGGCCACCGCACAGAAAGTGTGCACCTTGCATGAAATGCCAGTGCCTGCCCAAACTAATGGTGAGCTGCAGCGTGTGCCCACGGTTACGGGACATGGAAGACACCCATAAAGGCGAAAGGCTTCAAATTTGCAAACAGAACACACCCATAGGAAGGCGAGCAGAAGTGAAATACATCGCCAACCAAACAGACACTAATTGCACCCTATATTAGTTTTGGATAGCATTTACCACTCCAATTCTATAGTAAATGTAAGATCTTGAAACGATATACATATCTCTCCTAGATATTTCCTTGTTGTATTGTATTAATTGTATATATTTCCGATGAAGCAGCTGCATGAAGAGCAAGGACTCTCCTTTTAGTAAGGAACACGGTTCATGTTGTCCTATTTTTGGCCAGGAAGCAAGGTTCATATTGCCTGGTCAACAAGATAATGTTCATATACTAATTACTTATGCCAGGCTGCCACTCCTAATTAATTGCTACTTATTCCCTCAACCTTTGACTATATATGTCATATAACCATAGCCTAAACTACAAAAATATTAGAGAAAGAATAGTTAACTCATCAAGCCCCAATTTGAGAGAACCAGCGGACGAAGATCCCCTTGATGAAAGCCCTCCTGTGGTGATTCATCTCGGAATGGGAGTGTAAGGAGGAAGAACCAACGAGCAAGTACTTGTCCAATAACCTCAAGAAAAAGCCAAGAGAAATGCATTGGAAGGAGGTCGACGTTCCCATCTGGTTGAAGGAACTCAAATCATACAAAAACGGGGAGTGAAAGGTCCTCGTCAATAAAAGTGAAAACGGCAAGACGGACTGGGTAAGCTGTTCACCGATCCAAATCTAGGCAGCACTAGCGATCTAATTTATCTGTCCATTATATTTTGATCTTAGAGACTTAGAAGTACATAGCTATAAGGTGTGTGTACATATACATCCCCTGCAAGGTACGAGTGTGGTCATGGAATTCACATAGGTAGCCAGGTGACATCCTTTTCCTTGGATCCGTTTCCTAGGTAGTTATTTACCTTAGGATGACTACCCTTAGCTAGTGTTGGTTAACTTGTCATTTGTGCTATATTGATGGTCAGTTATTATATGACTACAGATGATGATTAAATTGTTATATGATTATGATGATAGTGCTAGAATAATGACTAGTTATTATATATATGACTATGAATGATGAGTTGATGTATGACTACAGATGATGATGAGGTGTCATTATTATGTGACTACAAATGATGAATTATTATATCATTGTGCGGAATAAACACGGATTAGATTAAAGTGGATGGATTCAAGTGTGCAAGTTGAATTAGTGGGATGATATGATGTTGGGAAAACACACACGTGTTGAATCTCATTCATCAAAAAAATGTTGGTCTGTTGCACCCAATGCGATATATAATATATATGTATTAATGGAAATAATACTAGCATTATTTTACGTCTCAAAACCCCCGTTTATATATGCCTCAAAAAGGAGTGTCACGCGTGTAACCCGTCTAGTTTTCGCTGCAGACGCGCAGGGAAAGAGTCAGGAGCCTCGCCATCCTCTCGCCGCAGGGAAACAGTGAGGTGCCTCCCAGTCTTGGAGCGGAAGGCAGTGCGTACGTCTGCAGCATGAAGAATGCCGGTACGTCGTCTTTTCTCCCTTCTTTTTGTTTTTGTATGTATTTTTTATTTTCCACGAGAGACCAACGCCGGCACCAGCTCAGAGCCGTCGTCGTGGCCGAGCAGCTAGCTAGCTCATCCCTGGCGCGTGCGGACCTCATTGTTCTTCAAGTGGTCAGCTGGATCCACGGCCACGCCAACGACTGCTCCGGTGGTCAGGCACGGCCGACCGGTATCGTTCTTGGTGCGACATGCATGCATGAATCCTTGTTGTTTCTTGCTGGCCGGCGTGTGGTTTGGGGATTTACAACGGAGTTAGATGTAGACGTTGTTGTATCAGTTCGCCATTAACGACGGATCGCCTGATTTGGTAAGCAAACAAAGGGCCGGCTGGTTGCAGTTCACCGTCTGATCACACTCGTAGCTGGCAATGGCATGCATGCATCCTTGTATATATATGCAATAGCTAGGCCGGGTCGGCTACTCAGGGGAATGCACTCGGTCTACGACCTATCAGCATACGGACGAAAGTCGAGTGCCTTCCGCCGGAGCCTCCGCAAACATATAAGATGAGGTGAAATCAGCAGCGCACGG
>LR738713.1:704100748-704187477 GCA_902687465.1 Secale cereale
AAAAAAAAACAAAAAAAGAGGTCCATGGAGGTCGAGCTCTGTTTTGCATCTTCGGTAAATTAGCAAGTAACAACAATATAATAAGACTAGATAGTTGACTTGCATCCCAATTGAGAGTGCAACAAAGAATTGGTGATGCAGTAGTAGTTGATGTATGACTACAGATGATTATGAAGAGTTATTATTATGTGATTACAAATGATGAATTATTATATCACTGTGCGGAATAAACACGGATTAGATTAAAATGGATGGATTCAAGTGTGCAAGTTGAATTATTGGGATGATATGACGTTGGGAGGACACACACGTGTTGAATCTAATTCATAAAAAAAATGTTGATCCGTCGCATCCAATGCTATATATAATAGATACATATTAATGGAAATAATACTAGCATTATTTTACAGCTCATAATCCCTGTTTATATATGCCTCAAAAAGGAGCGCCGTGCGTATAACCCGTCTAGTTTTCGCTGCAGGCGCGCTGGGAAACAATCAGGAGCCTCGCCATCACATCGCCGCACGGAAACAATGAGGTGCCTCCCAGTCTTCGAGCGGAAGGCAGTGCATACGTCTGCGGAGTGAAGAATGGCGGTACGTCGTTATTTCTCCCTTCCTTTTGCTTTTGTATGTATTTTTTATTCTCCCTAATTAGCTCGGCCTTGACTAGGCCGCCGCACCCAAGGCCCTGCTCCAGGGCCGGCACGGGTGCCGTTTGATCACTTGATCACGATTTGCCGTGGGCTACGCTGCAAGCGTTCATGCGGGATGCCTGCCTGTCTGTTTGTATGCGATCGCTCGGAGGCTGTGGCGGCGGCGGCACGGGGTTCTCCAGAGTAGCTACTGCGCACGCTGCTACGGCTGAGCGCCAACGAGAAGGCCGCCCGGCCATGCAAAGCGAACGCGGTGCTAGGTGACCGCAGCTGGCCGAAGTGCTATGTATATATGGCCGCTGAGCTTTACTCCTTTGCTCGGGCTGGGGGTGCCAAGCAAAAAACATCGGGTTCAGCGATCTCAAACCAGCAACATGGCGTTTAACAACTAGTGATGTCTACTCAGCGGCATCAACCTATATGGCTTCCTTCTTCGTTGTGGAATTCACATATGATGCCAATGCTTGTGGTCATGGGGCACCGTCTACGCTCACAATCAATGTGTCGAAACCATTAATCGTCTGTTGATCCTGCACAATGTGTGGAGAGGTCTGCACGTCTTCTTCCCAACGGAATCTCATATCGACGGCTACTAATCTCAGGCATGAGGATGATATTGCTGGAGAGTAATACCCGGGTATTTGACAACAAGGTATGCTCGATAGATCAAAGTGTAGCACTAACTTTAGTCACTTATTATCTTACTACTTTTATTATTTCAATTACAAAAACCTATATCTACTACCCATACTACACTTGTATCACCATCTCTTTGCCGAACTAGTGCACCTATATAATTATCCATTGTATTGATTGTGTTGAGGACACAATAGATTTCTTCTATTTTATTACAGGGTCCACGGATTGATAAATCTTAGGTTATCCACTTGAGGAAATTTTCTACTGTCCTACAATACTCTGCGCTTGGAGACCTAACAAAATCTAAAAACACTAGTAGAAAAAGGGTCAAACGTGAAGCACATTAGTGCCGGTTTGAATTTGAGCCGCCACTAATGTGTACATTAGTGCCTGTTCCAACGGCTAGCCGGTCCGCACTCATTAGTACCGGTTCGTGGCGAACCTTTAGCACCGGTTCATGCCACGAACCGGTACTAATGAGAGTGGTGGCAGGATGTTGTCAGTCTGTGGCCCCTCCAGCACCTTTAGTACCGGTTCTTGGCACGAACCGGTGCTAAAGGTGGTCGTACATAAACCGTTCATCCACCCGAGCTCGCTCTGATCTTCCCCTTTCCCCTCTCCTCTCTTTTCTTTCCCTCTTCCTCTCTTGTTCATCACACATTTTGTCCAAAATGTGTCAAGATTTGAAGGCCCCCATCCATTCAAATGATCACAAAGGTTAGCAACATTGTCCTTTCATCTCTCATTGCTAGATTAGCTCTTGCAATGCTTTCTATAGTGATTAATTTGTGAGTTTAGTAATTTGGGGGGAAATATATGTGCTAGTATTTGATTTAAATGCAATTTGAGGTCCAAAATAACACTTACTTTGCATATGTAGGAGAGGTTAAATTTAGTTGAAAGAGAAAACGAGTACTTGAAAGAAAAATTGAAAAGAATTGAGGACGAGAAGATGGAATTGGAGTTGCAAGTTGCCGATGTCGTCGATGATCACAAGATCAAGTTGGAGAAAATGCGCTTGAAGATTAGAAAGATTAGAAAATATGCCATCGATAGTGAGGCTTGGTATCATTATGCTGTTGGATCAATTGTTACCTTAGTTGCGATCTTGATCGCATTTGTTGTTGCATTTAAATGCTTTAGCTAGAGAATTATTTGTTTGTTGCATTTAAGTGTTGTATGAACTTTATGTATGAACTTGTATTAAGTTGGTGTTTTTGGTGTTGTGTATTGAAGATGAGCCGACAATGGATGTACGATGACCGATGCTCTCCCGAGTTCATTAATGGCGTGCAAACTTTTCTGCTTGCGGCTGAGGCAAACAAGCAGGCGGATGGTTTTATGCATTGTCCATGTGATGTCTGTAAGAATGGTCTAAATTACTCTATGTCAAGAACCATTCACGTCACCTGTTTAAGTCCAGTTTCGTGCCCCACTATAATGTTTGGACCAAGCACAGAGAAAGAGGGGTTATGATGGAAGACAATGAAGAAGAAGAGGACGACGACAGCTATCCTGGCCATGGGTTCCCTGAATACGATGATACAACAATGGGGGAAGAAGCTGAGCCGGTAATACGGGAAGAAGATGAGCCGGCAATGCGGGAAGAAGCTGAAGAAGAGGCATCAGATGAGCCCGTTGATGATCTAGGTCGGGCCATTGCCGATGCAAAGAGAAACTGCGCAAGTGATTTGGAGAAGAAGAAGTTGCAGCGCATGTTAGAGGATCACAAAAAATTGGTGTACCCGAATTGCGTAGGTGACAAGAAAAAGCTGGGCACCACACTGGAATTGCTGCAATGGAAGGCAGAGAATGGTGTATCTGACAAGGGATTTGTAAAGTTGCTGGTAATGATAAAGGATATGCTTCCAAAGGACAACGAATTGCCCGAGAGTATGTACGAAGCAAAGAAGGCTGTCTGCCCTCTAGGGTTAGAGGTGCAGAAGATACAAGCATGCCCTAATGATTGCATCCTCTACCGCGGTGAGTCCGAGGATTTGAACGCTTGCCCGGTATGCGATGCATTGCGCTATAAGATCAGCCGCGATGACCCTGG
Organism: Secale cereale; assembly: GCA_902687465.1. Taxonomy (NCBI): domain Eukaryota; kingdom Viridiplantae; phylum Streptophyta; class Magnoliopsida; order Poales; family Poaceae; genus Secale; species Secale cereale. Next base: position 704,104,099 of record LR738713.1, read on the forward strand.
TGATGTCGAGGGCGAGCGTCCCAGGAAGAAGATTCCTGCCAAGGTGATGTGGTATGCTCCTATAATACCACGGTTGAAACGTTTGTTCCAAAACAAAGAGCATGCCAAGGCGATGCGACGGCACAGAGAAGACCGTAAGAAAGACAGAAAGTTGAGAGTACCCGCTGACGGGTCGCAATGGAGAAATATCGAAAGAGAGTACGGGAAGGAGTTTGCAGATGACGCAAGGAGCGTATGGTTTGGTCTAAGCGCAGATGGCATTAATTCTTTTGGGGAGCAGAGCAGCAACCATAGCACCTGGCCTGTGACTCTATGAAGTGGCGGAGCCAGGATTGGAGCAAGCCCCGGGCCAAAAAGAAAAATTCGCCATGAGGAAAAGACTTAACGTCCATAAGGGTTTTAGCTACAACCAAAGAATTCCCCGCAAAAAAAAAACTACCATCAAAGATACCGCATACAAAACATGGCAAATCGCACATAAATTTTAAAATTTAAACTCAATGCTTAACGATACAAGGAAAAGAAAAAAATGTGATAAAAACTGCAAAGAATAGTATGTAATAAAAAAAGTACCAAATCAATTGTTTGCTTCATCAATGTCTCACAAAACCTCGTCAATGGTGGAAAAAGATCCAACACCTTCAGGACATCAAAAGCAAAATTTCATAAGAGAAGGCATAAAAATCAAGTGAAACAATTATTATTGATACAAATCTAAAAACTTACCACTTCATCGGTAAAAGCCCTTTGCGAGACCTGTATGATTGAAAGCTTGATTCGCTCCATCTGAAGTGATAGTTGTAGACACCCTATTGCGGACACCGGTGAAAAAATCTCTTCTTCCTTTTCTACAATATATATGAAATGAGATTGGCGATTACATCAGTTTGAGTTCAACAATACCCTACATATATGACTATATACATACACTGATACACACATTGACACATACATTATTTCAATTAAATTTCAGTTCACAATAACATTGTAGAACATGGTACATGACTACAAGTGGAAAGCATCAGGGGAAACCTGGAAGTCATGAAAAAAATACCAAGATGCAGCAATCAAGCAGCCAACAGAGAACGGTTCCCCACGCGGACGAACGATGCATAGGATGGCCGATGGCGGTGTCCGGGAGCCCGGGAGAAGGAGGAGGAAAGTGTGATGGGGCGGAGGCGGCCAGTGCACGATGCCACAGCGACGGGACGGCGGCGCCGCAAGCGCTAGAGTGTGAACTCTGGAGATTGATCGTGCGTGACGCAAGTTAGGTCGGCGGCGGCCGCGAGCACTGAACGTTTCCTCTGCGTATACAGCTACGTACGGTACTAGTTAGATCGTGGCCTGCCTGGTGCGTCCGTTTCAGCCTTTCACGTGAGACAGCCCATCAGGCTTTGGGCCATCTTCTTTTCCACGCCCCGGGTCTGCAGAAAAACATATATGTATAATAGCCTGTTCGAATTTCCATGCTCCGGGCCTGGGCCCTAGGTGCCCGGGGCCCAGCTCCGCCCCTGACTCTATGTTTGTATAACCTTCCTCCTTGGTTGTGCATGAAATGGAAGTTCATTATGATGCCAGTGCTCATCCAAGGCCCTAAGAAACCCGGCAACGACATTGATGTGTACCTAAGGCCATTAGTTGAAGAACTCTTACAACTGTGGAGTGGAACAGGTGTACGTGCGTGGGATGAGCACATGGGGGAAGAATTTGACCTAAAGGCGTTGCTGTTCGTGACCATCAATGATTGGCCTGCTCTCAGTAACCTTTCAGGACAGACAAACAAGGGATATCGCGCATGCACGCACTGTTTGGACGATACCGACAGTATATATTTGGCTAATTGTAAGAAGAATGTGTACCTAGGACATCGTCGATTTCTTCCGAGAAGGCATCCCATAAGAAAGAAAGGCAAGCATTTCAAAGGTGAGGCGGATCACCGGACGAAGCCTCGTCACCCTACTGGTGCTGATGTACATGATATGGTCAATGATTTGAAGGTGGTCTTTGGAAAGGGTCCTGGTGGACAACCTGTTCCGAATGACGCTGACGGACACGCACCGATGTGGAAGAAGAAATCTATATTTTGGGACCTGCCCTATTGGAAAGACGTAGAGATCCGCTCCGCAATCGACGTGATGCACGTGACGAAGAATCTTTGTGTGACCCTGCTTGGCTTCTTGGGCGTGTATGGGAAGACAAAAGATACACTAGAGGCACGGGAGGACCAGCAACGTATGCACGGAAAAGACGGCATACATCAGGGTCATGCAAGCTATGCTCTTACCAAAGAAGAGAAGGAAATATTCTTTGAATGCCTACTCAGTATTAAGGTACCGTCTGGCTTCTCGTCGAATATAAAGGGAATAATAAACATGGCAGAGAAAAAGTTCCAGAACCTAAAGTCTCATGATCGCCACGTGATTTTGACGCAACTGCTTCCGGTTGCATTGAGGGGGCTTCTACTGGAAAACGTTCGATTAGCCATTGTGAAGCTATGTGCATTTCTCAATGCAATCTCTCAGAAGGTAATCGATCCAAAAATCATACCAAGGTTAGAGAATGATTTGGTGCAATGTCTTGTCAGTTTCGAGTTGGTGTTTCCACCATCCTTCTTCAACATCATGACGCACGTCCTAGTTCACCTATGCGAAGAAATTAACGTTTTCGGTCCTGTATTTCTACACAATATGTTCCCCTTTGAGAGGTTCATGGGAGTCTTAAAGAAATATGTTTATAACCGTGCTAGGCCAGAAGGAAGCATCTCCAAGGGCCATCACAATGAGGAGGTCATTGAGTTTTGTATTGACTTTATTCCTGACCTTAAACCGATTGGTGTTCCTGAATCGCGGCATAAGGACAGACTGGATGGAAAAGACACACTAGGAGGGGAACAAATAATATGTATGGACGGACATTCTCTCACTGAAGCACACTACACAGTTCTAAAGAATTCCGCCTTGGTGGCTCCGTATATGGATGAACACAAGAATTTGCTACGCTACAAACACCCGGAGCGGTCTGATGACTGGATTACATGTGAACAAACCAGGAGTTTCGCCAGCTGGTTGCAGACACGTACCATGCATGACACCTCTATTGAAGATGACCTGTACTTGCTGTCCCAGTTACCATCTTTGAATACAATGACTTTCAAAGGGTACGAGATAAATGGTAATACATTTTACACGATCGCCCAAGATAAGAAGAGCACCAACCAAAACAGTGGTGTCCGCTTTGATGCAGAAACCAAGACGGGAAAGGAAACATATTATGGTTATATAAAGGACATATGGGAACTTGACTATCGACGTGGTTTGAAGGTCCCTTTGTTTCGGTGCAACTGGGTCAATATGACACGAGGCGGGGTAACGGAAGACCCACAGTATGGAATGACAACAGTGAATCTCAACAATCTTGCGTATGCAGACGAACCATTCGTCCTAGCCAATGATGTGGCACAGGTTTTCTATGTGAAGGACATGTCTACAAAGCCAAGAAAAAGAAAAGATAAGGAATCAAATGCATCGTACGATGAGCCAAAGCGGCACATAGTTCTTTCTGGGAAGAGAAACATCGTGGGAGTGAATGACAAGACAGACAAGTCAGAAGATTATGAAAACTTTGATGAAATTGCTTCATTCACAGTTAATATTGACCCGAGCATCCCGTTAAATGATGAAGATTTTCCATGGTTACGGCGCAAAGGGACACACGCGAAGAAAAAGTTTCACACCCAAAGATCTGGGATGTGATCGGCTTCACTACCATCACTTTCTTCTGTGTTTCACACCCAGAAGGGAATGTCTGTAATAGTTAGGGTAGTTATGTGTTTTGGTATTTGAAACGCGAAGAAATTTTAGGTGCAAACAAATTCTTTCATGCCTTTACTGATTTTTAAAGTTAAGTTATTCACAAACTAGTGATTCACAATAATTTCAAATAATTCAAAATTTAAACTATTCAAATTTGAAAACTACGGGCACTAACAGAAAGTTTATAATTTTTTGTACCTAAAGCAAAAATATTCACAAAGAAACTCTAAATACACAAAAAAACAACTCAAAAATAAATAAAGCAAAAAAATAAAAAATAAAGCCCGCCTACTAGGCCAGAGCGGCCTGCATACGACTAGAAACCCAACCTGTTCTTGGGCCAGGATGCAGGCCCGCAAAGGCCCAGTAGGCCCACAGGGCAGCACAGAACATGTAGGCCCAGTAGGCCTACTTTGGAGAGGAGCTCGAGAGAGCTACTTCACGGGGGGTTATAAACCAGTGCGGACGCCCCTCGGCTAGCGAGGTGGGACTAAACTTGCCGCACCGCACCTGCGGCAGCGCACCCCCTTTAGTACCGGGTCGTGACACCAACCGATACTAAAGGGGTGTCTTTAGTACCGGTTGGAGCCACCAACCGGTACTAAAGGGGGTGCGCTTCCTGCCGCTTGGCCTGGCCAAAACAGGCCTTTAGTACCGGTTGGTGGCTCCAACTGGTACTAAAGGTCTATCCTATATAAAAAAACACTTCAAAAATTTCAGTTTCTCATCTGCTTCTTCTCCTCTGCACCCGTCGCCGCCCCGTTGTCGCCCCGTCCCCGTCGTCGCCCCGTCCCCGTCGCCGCCCCGTCCCCGTCGTCGCCACGCCCGTCGTCGTCGCCTCGCCGCCCCGTCCTCTTCGTCGTCGCCGCGCCCGTCGCCGTCCTCGTCGCCGCGCCCGTCGCCGTCCCCCGTCGCCTCTCGCCTCGCCGGTCAGCACACACACACACACACACATACATTTTTTTATTTTTTAGTTATAGAAATAGTTATAAAAATGTTAGAATTTTTTATTTTTTTAGTTATAGAAATAGTTAGTTATATAGCATTGTTAGAAATGTTAGAATTGTTAGAAATTTTTCTGTTTTTTAGTTATAGAAATAGTTATAAAAAAGTTAGAATTGTTAGAAATTTTTTCTGTTTTTTAGTTATAAAAAAGTTAGAAATTTTTCTTTAAGATGAATTAGCTAGATATTAATTAGGTATATATATGAGATTTGAACTAGTTGAATTAATATAACTAATTTATTTTTAGTATGAAAATTAATAGAACAATTTTATTTTTAGTATGAAAATTTAGGTATATGAGATTATTTGAACTTGTTGAATTAATATAACTAGTTTATTTTTAGTAAATGCGGAGTTGAACTAGTTGAATTAGTAGAACTAGTTTGTTTTTAGGTATATGAGATTTGATGATCTAATTAAAATATTACTATATATAGCTACTTTATATATTTTAGTAAGAAAATTAATAGAACTAGTTTATTTTTAGTAAATTCTTAGTTGAATTAGTTGAATTAATAGAACTAGTTTATTTTTAGTAAGAAAATTTAGATATCTGAGATTTGATGATCTAATTAATAGGAAATGTCGTCTGACGACGAAAATGATTTCATTACGTGCGAATACTGTGAAGACCAGCGCGGCCTGTGCGACAGAAATTTCCTTGTTGATGATAGGCGTTTCGGCATCAAGCTGGATGAGACCTTCGAAGTGGATACAGTAAGTCACAACGACAAGTCTTTTTTCGTAATTAAGCATGACTTATATATGCTTCATTTGCTTCAACTTATAATTTTAAATTTTCACTATTCTATTAGCGCATCCCCTGCCATGCAAGAATTTTTGTCTTGGATAAGATAGGTTTCAGTGCTATGGAAACTATGGAGGTAAAGAGAGTTTACCTGAAGACCGAGCATGGTTATACTTTCAACGTCAAATTATACAATGCAGACACGTACACCTATTTTGAATGCAAAACTTGGCAAGCACTATCAAGGCTTATGCATTTGAGCCTGATATGGTTATCACCTTTGATATTCGTCCGGAAGATGATATTGAAGGTAATAGAGACATCTGGGTCGATGTGCAGACGCCTCCAGTTCTACCATAACGTGAGTTTCTCAACCATGTTTATGTCTTTGATATTGTTTATTCAAAAATAGTTGAGAACTAATTTCTATTGACAGCGTATTTCCATTCAAGCAAAAAACATGTCTGTCGCTTGGTAGACAGGACCTACTTCTATTCCGGAGCTGAACTAAACTGCGAGGAGATAAGTCATTATGTTTCATGGCTTGAGAATCTTCATACTGTCAAGACAAATTATCTTCCTGCACTTAGAAATGTTAGTACTCAAAACGTGCGACCAATAATGATCGTATTGAACTACGGTCACATCTATTTACGAGTGATGGTAAGATTTTTACTATTTGTCATCAGTGCATCTTTTGCATACATTATTTTTTTCTTAAATTTCATTGCTAAGTAAATTAATTACTATACGATGTTCTTCAACAGGGACCCCCGATGACAGTTGTGCCTCAGTGGATCGAGACTAAAAGTCACATGTCAATGGTTAGCTTACGGCCAAGATATCCTACTTTACACAAGAGTGCATTCAGGATTTCTAAAAGCGATGAATACTTAATAGTGAAAGATTGGAGCAAAATTGTTAACGATCCCAGAGAAGTACTAGGGGGCAGCAATGAGAAGCGTAGTCCACGATTAGGAGACAGGTTCATCTGCATGCTCCAGTATGATGAATTAGGAGAGCTATACATGTTCTATGCTATTTTACCTGAGAGAGAGCAGCAGGAGTGATTTAGCTAGTTCATGCTCTTAGTACTTGTCCTCTCATGTCCGTGTTCTTCGTCCTGAACTTAATCTCAAAGGATGATTTGCTTTTGTGGTGTTATGAACGATTGTAATATCATGACCATGTTGAACTCGATGATATCCTTGCTTCTGGTACAAGTGAATGATTTTTCTTTAAGCTAGTGTTGGTGGTGATTAGATAGCGGTAATGACTATGATGATTAAACAGTGGTAATTCTATTTATATATATATATATATATATATATGCATAGAGTGTACAATGTGTAGTATCGTAAAATACCAGCAAACGAAAAAGAATTAAATGGAAAACACAAAATTAAATGAAAAAGAAATCATAAAACCAAAAACCCCCCAAACCTTGTAGTACCGGTTGGTTTTACCAACCGGTACTAAAGGGCTCCCGGCCCCCGGAGATGGCTCGTGCCACGTGGTTGCCCTTTAGCACCGGTTCGTGCTGAACCAGTACTAAAGGGGGGGCGGCTTTAGTGCCCACACTTTAGTGCCGGTTATGGAACCGGCACTAAAGGGCCTAACGAACCAGTGCTATTGCCCGGTTCTGCACTAGTGAAAATAAGTTAGCACAGTAGACATCAGGCAACTCATTAAACAAATACCAGTTTGCCACAAAGAGATATATTGTTGTAAAGTCACACTAATTATACTAATTTAAAAAAGGCTTTGGGTCTATTTTTTCTTGCATTATAAATTATAAATTTATAGTTGTAGGGTTATGTGTGAATGATCTTAGCCACAGAGACTGAATTCACCTCGGCAATAGCCACGCCGGGTTGGCCATTCAGGGGAATGCACTCGGTCTACATCCTATTGGCATACGGACGAACGTCGACTGCCTTTCGTCGGGGCCTCCGTAAACATATAAAATGAGGTGAAATCAGCAACCCACGGCAAAAAATGAGCTCCATGGAGGTCGAGCTCTGTTTTGTATCTTTGGTAAATTAGCAAGTAGCAACAATACAATAAGACTAGATAGTTGACTTGCATCCCGATTGAGAATGCAACCAAGAAGTGGTGATGCAGTAGTAGTTGCCGAGGCCTCTACAACATGTGGTCATCATCCCCCTGGCCTTTACGGCGTGTGGTGCAGCCACTTTGTCAAAAAAGTGGTGTAATCACACTTTATTTAAGAATGGGGTGCATCCAACTCCAAGCAGCAGATCTAATTAGTTCTTCTCCAACTCCAAGGATGTCTGATTGACATGGTTCATCTCCTGAGCCCACATTAAATGGATTCATGGAGGAGGATATTCCATTCAAGAAGAGGAACTCTGATGTGGCCGAAGTAAGCGATGTTAGCGATGATGATAGTATTGTCCCGGTCCGACCGACCCAGATCCTGGGGAATACCCTCAAGAAGAAAGTAGCCGCGGGAGGCATCGCGGCCGTGGTCCTCGTCCTGGTCCTGGACGCGGAAGCGGACGCCAACCAAGCTCTGTAGGTATGTCGGTGTAGTATTACGACCTCACAAGGCACCTGGTCTTGGCCGATAGCACTCTATTCTCCAATTCCTAACAGGCAGCTATTCATAGCGCCATCACCTTCTCGAGTGGCTGACTGCTATCTTCAAGTTCAAACTAGTTTGGAGGATGAAAGTAATGAAAGTATGGAACAAGACGAATGGACACATATTCAAAAGGCTTAGGAATTCACACGAAAATAGAGGCGGCCCTTCTCGGATGAGGAAGTTGCATGAAATGCCATCACCACAAGAAGAAAACATATTAAGCCAAGTGTGCAAACATCCTGACGAAGGCTGAATTCATCGCGGCAAGCACTACGCCCGGTGTGACACTCAGCGAAATGCACTCAACCTACATCCTATCGACATACAGATGTAGGTCGATTGCCTTTTGTCAGGGCCTCTACAAACATATAAGCAGAGGTGAAATCAGCATCTCAATACAAAAAAAGAGCTCCATGGAGCGGAGCTCGAGCTGTATTTTGTATCTTTGGTAAATTAGCAAGTAGCAAAAATATAATGGGGGTACAAACTTGACTTGAATCCCAATTGAGAGCGCAGCCAAGAAGTGGTGATGCAGTAGGGGTGCTCTAGACTCAACAATCAAGTGGTGCGGCATGTGGTGATCATCCTTCTGACCTCTACAGCATGTGGTGCAACCACTTCCTAGGAAAAGTGTTGTAGTCACATTATATTTGAGAATGTGGTGCATCCACTTTTTCGTTAAGCACGTGGTTTCTTCCGGTGGCCACGACACAGAAAGTGTGCACCTCGCACGAAATTCGAGTGCCTGCCCAAACTACTAATGAGATGCAGCGTGTGGTCACGGTTACATACGGGACATAGAAGACACCCATAAAGGCGAAAGGCTTCAAATTTGCAAACATAAGACACCCATAAGATTGCGAGCAGAAGTGAAATACTTCCCCAACCAAACATACACTAATTGCACCCTATATTAGTTTTGAATATCATTTATCACTGCAATTCTATAGTCAATGTAAGATCTTGAAACGATATACATATGTCTCCTAGATATTTCCTTGTTTTATAGTATTAATTGTATATACTTCCAATCAAGTAGCTACATGAAGAGCAAGCACTACTTCAGGATGGTGCTAACACGACACTACGATCAGAGACCCTGCGACGAAACTGTGTGCGATGCCATAATCGCAAACGGTGGTGTAAAAGAACTGTCAAAAGAGGTGCAAAAGGTTTGTGATGACAAATGAATCAAATACGGTTCAGATTTTTGTTGCTAGTGCGATGAAGGGCATAAATTCAGTTCAATTAACTGTTTGTGATGAGGAGAACAAAAGAAACGGGCAGCCAGATGAAGGTGTGTGCGATATACAGCATACGGTTTACTAGGATGAACTATGTGTGATTAGGCAACACAATGGAAACGGTTCAATTGAACAAGATGTATGTGATACGCGGCAAGCATGTTTGTAATCAGAAATGTGTGCAAAGACCAATAATAACACAGACGATTGCTGCTAATAATCCGTGTGAATTGCACTGTCTACAGTAGAATAACATGTGTACATATATAACTAAAATAAACATCCAATTACATAAGAGACTATACAGATTATCCGCACACACCTCAATAAACAATTGCATGCATTCTAAAGTAGAAGGAACGATCGTCTAGTCATCTACTTATTGTGATGCTCCCGCCACTGCTATGTGGCTCGATCCCTCGTCTGGGTGAGGAAGAAGACAGTTCCTCATGTCAACGATCCGCATGTACATCTCGTAGCTTGTGTATGCGTCAGTGGTCGCGTACTTGACATGTTGTTCATTCAGTCTCTCATGTCACACACTGTGCCAGGCGTTCTTGTCCTTATTTGCTCTCTTCCTTCATCTTCACGTAGTAGGGATCGATGATGGCAGAGGCGAGGTCAACCAGGGAGTTCAGTTTGTTTTTGTCGCTGCCCCAGACCTTGTAGTGGTGCTGGATGTTGACAGGATTCGGGCATTTCAAGTCCGAAACCTTGAGCGCTTTTAGATCGTTGGTGGCGTCCACGGTAGCGAAACTGTAGTCGGAGTTGTTGAAAAACCAGGAGAAACGCTCGCAAGGCCTTGTGGCAAGGTGGTAGTGGTAGACGTGGACGTCATGTCGGTTCAGCTGTCGAGTTGAACTGTTTGTATAAATTAAGAACGACTGCTATAATCTATGAATGAAATATATGCTTAATTACTGAATTTTAGTTGCAAAAATTAGATATTGCTAGTGATTTTTGGCTTCATATTTTGACAAATCGCACAGTTACGTGGATTGACAAATCTTACCAAATTGTTTGTACGTGGTTGCACACGGGTCATCCAAACAACCGTTTGCGTTGAAGGGATGCACAAATCCTGCGCTGTTCTCGCTTTGCATACGAGTGTTCTTCTAGAACGTTTGCGATCAAGAGCTGCAGAAATCCTGCTCGGCACATTTTCTCTTGGCTTCCTGGGGAAGCTGTCGGTTTGCATACGGGTATTCTAACTAAAACGTTTGCGATGAGTGTTTTATATTTAAAAACCGAATTAAACTGCGGCTTGGGCGCCATTAATGGAGAGGATGCCAGCATGGCGGGCGGCCATGGAAGTCAAAGGGCTCACTTCCTAATGAGCTTGCGCAGCGTACAACTCGCACGCTTCCCGGTGAGCCTACGCATTCAAGGACAACTTGCACGCCTCTCGGTCGGCCTACGCAACGGACGATGCTCGCACGCCTCCCGTTCAGTCAAGGTCAAGCAGCTCTCCGCACGGCACCTCCTACAACCATTAAAAACAAGAAACGTGGCGTCACGTGAACGGTTAACAGAACGCACACGGTTTGAATTATACAAACGTTTGATATATAAAAGTGGCAGTTGTTTTTTTCAAAATGCTTTTGTTGGCTGTCATTATTTGAGTGCGCCTTCTCTCAAAATGGACACGAAAAATAACACAACATGTCGGGTGCCATTCCATGATATAATGCCAAGTTTCATGAATTTCATACGACTTTTGGATTTACTAGAATTGAAAAATAAAGTACTCAATGTTTTGCCGGCAATCAACAGGGCCTTGTTGTTTGAAATTCATTCACATTTCTTGCATGTGACCTAAGCATGCACCTAAGGACACAAATTTGAATTTCAACCAATTTATATGCACCGGAGCATGTGCATGTAGTTCAAATTTGAATTTTGCACATAAATGCATTGAAAACTCAGTTAATGCATAAAAATGTACAAACAAACCCCGAAAAATCATAAAGATTGCACAACACTCCTGTTGTTCTATGTTGACGTGAGAAAAAAATTGAAAGCAATAAGTGGCAATGGATATCGTTTCGTCCCCAAAGGTGGGACGTTCCCTAGCGAAACCATAATGCTTGTTGTGAAAAGCTCAGGTTTGTGAGAAGCATATATCCAAACCTGCCTCAAATGGGACAATTTTATTACCACGGCATGTTGATGCCGCTCCATGATAGCATGCCAAGTTCCATGAATTTCAGACGAGTTTTCGATTTACTAGAATTTAAAAACTAGGCATCTCAATGTTTTGCCACAATCAACGGTGCCTTGGTGTTTGAAATTCATTTCCATTTCTAGCATGGGACCTAAGCATGCACCCAAGGACACAGATTTGATTTTTCAACAAATTTATATGCACTGGACCATGTGCATGTAGTTCAAATTTGAATCATGCACATAAATGCATTGAAAACTCAGTTAATGTATAAAAATGTCCAAACGAACCCTGAAAAGTCACAAAGATTGACACAACACTCCTGTTGTTCTATGTGGACACGAGAAAAAATTTGAAAGCAATAAGAGGCAATGAATATTGTTTTGTCCCCAAAGGTGGGACGTTCCCTATCGAAACCAGCAGGATTGTTGTAAGAAGCTCTGGTTTGTAAGCATATACCCAAACTAGCCCCAAATGGGACAATTTTTGGCGGGGTGTTTGACGTTCATTCCTATTTCTTGCATGGGACCTAAGCAGGCAACCAAGGACATGAATTTGAATTTTCAACTAATTTATATGCATTAGAGCCTGTGCCCGTAGTTCAAGTCTGAATTATTCAGATGAATGCATAGAAAACTCTATTAATATATACCAATGTCCAAGCGAACCATGAAAAATTCCAAAAATTGACACAACACTCCTGTTGTTCTATGTTGACACTCAATTCAAATACCGTTCATTACCACTGTGACCCCATTATGCAATTCAAATCAAGATGAAGAATCAAGTAGATTGCACACAGTTTATTATCACCAACCATATGAGATGTAGCACAAAATATCCTAGAGCACCGTCGGTGTATAGTAAGCCTATAGCTTACGCGAGAAGGTGCGTCGGCTATAGTCCACAGCCGGCATCTCAAGCACCAGCACGCTCCCCAAATATCATTTCACTGTTCAATCGTCGCCGGTGAAAGATGGGCACGTGGACCCGCGTCGTGAGGGCAACTTCGGTGGCTGATGTCTTCTCGCCCCTCGTTGGTTACCCCAAGTGGAAGGTTGAGATGTAGCATAGCGGCAAATTTCTCTTGGAAAAGATACCAAGGATCGAATCCCGTGAGACTCCGAGGGTCGAAAAGTAGGTGTCAACGGCGCCAGAAACTTAGCGGTTGACAGGACCTGCACACAGATACAGATAACTTCGCTCCCAACGAGTACAGATAGGTTGTCAATCCCTCCGGCCTTGTTGTTTACAAAGGATCAAACACAAGAGATAATATTGATAGCTATGACTGCAACTAGGAAATAAGAACAGGAAGTAAATAGAAGGTGTGATCAGCGGTGGTAATATGGACCGGGGTCCCATGATGTTCACTAGTGATGTCTCTCTCCCAAAAGACGATAAAACAGCAAATCGAGGTAAACAATTTACAACTGGGCAATTGACAGGATTATGTGCGCAAACCAATGCTAACTATGCTGCAAGGAAAGGTAGAGGCTCAAAAGCATGGGCGGTACGCCAAGGCAAGTAGACCGAAATCCATGTGCATCTACTACTAATCATCCACCTTGAGATATCTATCCAGAACATCTCGCTAGTATTAAGTTGCGAATCCCACCCAAAGTGTAAACTCAAAGCAACACATAACTGCATTAAAAGAACTTTGCGTAAAGTAAACAATCCTTGCACCCGCAAGTACAAGCACCGTTGTTTTCCCCCTTGTGGCAACAGCACATCCCCTAGACTCATGTTTCTGTCACTCAAGCTAGTCATCAGGGGGCATGAACCCACAATCAAGCATAACGCTCCCTCTTGGAGTTACTACCTACTACTTGGCCAAAGCAATAAACAGCAACAGAGAACATGCAAGAATTACTCAAGAACATAAATATAAAAGAAGTGAATCAAATATATTACTCAAACACAATCTGAACATAGTCTCATAATCCATCAGATCCCAGCAAACTCAGCATAGCAACAGCAGAAATATTACATATGTACCTCGATCATGTAGGGCAGCTCACGAGGTATAAACCATGAAGAACAAAGAGGGGAGGAGACCATCACATAGCTACTGATCATGGGCCCATGGTCCAAGGTGGACTACTCACGACTCATCCGGGAAGCGTCCATGGTGGTGGAGAAGCTCCCGGTGGTGGTTCTCCCCTCTGGCAGGGTGCCGGGAAGAGTTCTCCTGATGCTCCCGATCTTGGAAGTGCTGCGGCGGCGGAACAGAGGCGAGATCGCGAAAAAGGGTTCCGTCCTCGAGGGTTTCGGGACGAGAGGAATATATATGCGAAGGGGGGCAACCAGAGGCGGAGCAGGGGCCCCAAGCGCCCCCCTGGCGCGGCCAGGGGTGGGGCCGCGCCAGGTGGCCGCCTGGGCCACCCCTGGCTCCCCTCTGGCCCCGCTTTGGTTCTTCGCGAAGCTTCCTGTACGCTGATTTTTCCTGTATTTTTCCCGGAATTTTTGGAGCACTTTTAATATGGGGGAAACCTGAAATAGAAAAACAGCAGAAAACAGGAACTGGCACTGTGGTGCACTGAGTTAATAGGTTAGTCCAAATATGATCAAAAGTGTATGGAAGTGCATCAATATCATAGCAATATCACACAAAAGAAGCATGGAGCAAGCAGAAATTATAGATACGTTTTGGACGTATCAACATCCCCAAGCTTAATTCCTGCTCATCCTCGAGTAGGTAAATGATAACAAGCATAATTTCTGTGGTGACATGCTACCAACCATATAAGAACTTTTTAAGTAAAGCAATCAAGGCATGTAATTCAATTCAAGTCATAACAAGCAAGAGTCTATATTAGCATTGTAACAAGCAACATAAGAACATAAAGGTGCAAGAGCTCTCGCTGTCCGTGACTCGAATGTCTCCAAATGGTGTTTGCGTGCAAGAAAGGGGATAGGGATATACGAGAGAGTAAAACATAGTTTTTGTATTGTTGAGAACTTAATCTACTAAAGTTTCACACTTGGTCTTCTTTGGAATCTTATCTTGACTCATCCCCAGACCACCAGTCAGGTACAAGTCAAAATGATCCACTCCCTTTCGATATTTTGAGCACTCATGCAATGGATGAGCGTAAGCAAGAAAGTTGACACTTAGGATGGCAAAGAGAGAAAAATGATGAAGGGGGAAGACAAAAAAGGTGTGAAAGGCTCACATCAATGAGGACAATCATTGGCGAGAGAAAGCCAAATGATAGATATGATGTGAGGAGTAGGGATTGCCATGCAACGGATGCACATATGAGCTAAGGTAAGCTATCCAATGGAACTAGTGGGGGTGCATCCAACTTGCTCGCTCAAGAAGACCTAGAGCTCTTTTGAGGAGGCTCATCATTGGAATATACAAGCCAAGTTCTATAGTGTGAAGGTCCCCACATAGCTATATGCATGAATGATAATCTCTATGGAGTACAAGGTATAAGATGGAGTACGAGTGTGGATCTCTCAAAAGGAATAGTAGTGTGCCCCCTTCTCTCTTTTTATTTCTTTTTTCTATTTTTTTTAATTTTTTGTGGCCTCAATGGCTCTTTCTATTTAACTCACATTTGTCCTCTTTGGGATCTTTTGATTTTGTCCTCTTTGGGATCTTTTGATTTTGTCCTCTTTGGGATCTTTTCCTCACTTTAGGGGCAACACTCTATGTATTACAAGAAGTATAGAAGATCTTTCACACTTTACAAAAGTACTCAACATAAAGAAAATGAAACTATCATGATGTATGCAAATGTATGCCTCTGCCAGTGTAGCAGGATATGCAATGATACTAGCGCGTCATGTAGCAATGGTTAGGGCAAGGCCCAACTAGCATGCGGCTCATCGATCAAGCAAAAAGCATGTATGACATGAAGATTAAGTCATGAGAAGATGGATGTTGCATGGCAATGTATCTCGGAAAGGCTATGGAAATGCCTTGATAGGTAGGTATGGTGGCTGTTTTGAGGAAGGATATAATGAGGCTTATGATGACAGAGCGTATCGTGCCAAGGATTTGGATGCACCGGCGAAGTATGCGCCAACTCTCGAGGTGAGAAAGGGCAATGCACGGTACCGAAGAGGCTTGAAAAATATGGCTAGATGGAAGTGTCAACTTTCGAATACTCACATTAGTCCGAAGAACTCATGCACTTATTATCGGTAACTCTCAATCTAATTAGGAGGTTCACAAAGAGACAAGTACCCCGAGGAGGAGTGTATGGGGGTTTGGTTATCCTTGCGCATCCTCGACTAATGGTACGTGAGTGTACTCTAATATTCGATCCCTCCAAAGATTAGTGATCCATCTAGTAGCTAAAGTTCTCAACTATTTTGTAGGTTTTCGAAAATAAACACGGATTGCCCAAAATATGACATCTATCACTAATAGGCTAAAGCTCTTGACACCAAAAGTTCAGACATTACTCATGGCAATACCTCAAAACTATTGCAAGTTGCTACTAAAATTAAATAGCAACCTCAGTTACCTACTTTAAATTAAGACACACAACTCAGTGCAACAGGCAAACTCTCTTAACAAGATAAACATGAAAACTCAAGAGAGTTCAGCAACCAACTAAACAAAAGCTCTTTAAAAAGAAAAGCATGAAAACTAAGAGCTAAA
Source organism: Secale cereale (assembly GCA_902687465.1). Taxonomy (NCBI): domain Eukaryota; kingdom Viridiplantae; phylum Streptophyta; class Magnoliopsida; order Poales; family Poaceae; genus Secale; species Secale cereale. The sequence goes on from LR738713.1 coordinate 704,120,301, forward strand.
CATGACAGCAGCTATGGAAAGACAAAGAACACACACAACAAAGATAAGCACGAAAATCCTATGTTGTGTTCTAAGTTGAAGTGGAGCGTGTTTCTCTCCCACACAAAGAAAGCTGGGTTCTAACTTGTTATGAACGGCAAGCAAAACTAAAGAAAACTAAAAAGGAAACTAAGAGCAAGACGCTCCAAGCATAGCACATAACGCATGAAGTGATAAAAATATAGCGGAACGAAAGACGAACTGATAATTGTTGATGGAGAAGGGGATGCATGGGGGCATCCCCAAGCTTGAGCGTTTGACCCTCCTGAATCTTCTTTTATCATCTTCCCTCGCACACCTGAAAACTCTCTTCATACATAACTCATCATAATCTGATTAGCGAGGTTAGTACCCACAATAAAATAATTTTTCCCTACTGGAAATAAAGATAATCTTGAAGAGCTACTGTTTCTCAAGAATGCCAAGAGGTTTTTGCAAAGAAAAAGCAAGCTCAAGGTTTGCAAAACGAAGAAAAGGCAAAATAGGACATAATCTGTGAAAAACAGACCAGCAGGTAGTAAATGATTTTTTCGGGGCACTTCTACAACTCAAATCAAAAAACTCAGAACAGACGCTCGAAAGCCAATTGTATAGAGCACGCTGTCAAACAAATTCAGATCAAAAAGATGATCTGGTGATTTTATTCGAATTTTTCTATCCAAGGACAGAATCTGTTTTCTGGACAGCACATCACAACTTTTGAACTTTCTTGAAATCGGAGGCTAAACTTGGCACAAAGTTGAAAAGAAAAGATACAATGATGATGCTACTGTAGTAGCAAACATCAAGACACAACAAAAGCAAAAATAATACCTAATTCGTTGTGGGCTGCCTCCCAAAAGCGCTTTCTTTTATGCCTTTAAGCTAGGCATGATGCAAAAAGATCAAGTTGTATCAATTGAACCATCATCAAGATCATCAAAAAGCTCTTCAATAGTACAACTAGTCTTAAGAGGACTTTCAAATAAGGGCCTAATAAAGATACTTCTAGGGAGAAAACCAAAAGGTGGATCTGTGGAAGGTTGAGATGTAGCGTAGCGGCAACTTTCCCTTGGCAAAGATACCAAGGATCGAATCCCGTGAGACTCCGAGGGTCGACAAGTAGGTGTCAACGGCGCCAGAAACTTAGCGGTTGATAGGACCTGCACACAGATACAGATAACTTCGCTCCCAACGAGTACAGAGAGGTTGTCAATCCCTTCGGCCTTGTTGTTTACAAAGGATCAAACACAAGAGATAATATTGATAGCTATGACTGCAACTAGGAAATAAAAATAGGAAGTAAATAGAAGGTGTGATCAGCGGTGGTAATATGGACCGGGGTCCCATGATGTTCACTAGTGATGTCTCTCTCCCAAAAGACGATAAAACAGCAAAGCGAGGTAAACAAATTACAGCTGGGCAATTGACAGGATTATGTGCGCAAACCAATGCTAACTATGCTGCAAGGAAAGGTAGAGGCTCAAAAGCATGGGCGGTACGCCAAGGCAAGTAGACCGAAATCCATCTGCATCTACTACTAATCATCCACCTTGAGATATCTATCCAGAACATCTCGCTGGTATTAAGTTGCGAATCCCACCCAAAGTGTAAACTCAAAGCAGCAGATAACTGCATTAAAAGAACTTTGCGTAAAGTAAACAATCCTTGCACCCGCAAGTACAAGCACCGTTGTTTTCCCCCTTGTGGCAACAGCACATCCCCTAGACTCATGTTTCTGTCACTCAACCTAGTCATTAGGGGGCATGAACCCACAATCAAGCATAACGCTCCCTCTTGGAGTTACTACCTACTACTTGGCCAAAGCAATAAACAGCAACCAGAACATGCAAGAATTACTCAAGAACATAAATATAAAAGAGGTGAATCAAATATATTACTCAAACACAATCTGAACATAGTCTCATAATCCATCAGATCCCAGCAAACTCAGCATAGCAACAGCAGAAATATTACATATGTGCCTCGATCATGTAGGGCAGCTCACGAGGTCTAAACCATGAAAAACAAAGAGGGGAGGAGAACATCACATAGCTACTGATCATGGACCCATGGTCCAAGGTGGACTACTCACGACTCATCCGGGAAGCGTCCATGGTGGTGGAGAAGCTCTCGGTGGTGGTTCTCCCCTCCGGCAGGGTGCCGGGAAGAGTTCTCCTGATGCTCCTGATCTTGGAAGCGCTGCGGCAGCGGAACAGAGGCGAGCTCGTGAAAAAGGGTTCCGTCCTCGAGGGTTTCGGGACGAGAGGAATATATATGTGAAGGGGGGCAACCAGAGGCGGAGCAGGGGCCCCAGGCGCCCCGCTGGCGCGGCCAGGGGTGGGGCCGCGCCAAGTGGCCACCTGGGCCACCCCTGGCTCCCGTGTGGCCCCGCTTTGGTTCTTCGCGAAGCTTCCTGTACGCTGATTTTTCCTGTATTTTTCCCAGAATTTTTGGAGCACTTTTAATATGGGTGAAACCTGAAATAGAAAAACAGCAGAAAACAGGAACTGGCACTGTGGTGCACTGAGTTAATAGGTTAGTCCAAATATGATCAAAAGTGTATGGAAGTGCATCAATATCATAGCAATATGACATAAAAGAAGCATGGAGCAAGCAGAAATTATAGATACGTTTTGGACGTATCAGTGGCCCACTCCGGCGAGAGCGCGGCCGCAGCCGCTATGCGCGTGCTGACAAGGTGCATGAGCACGGCCGCAATCTGCGACCGGGCGGCAAAGTCATCCCAAACGGCCACTGTTGCTTCTCAGGTGGCGGCAGCAACATCTGCCTCGAGGATAGCAACTAGCGAGAGCAGCACAGCAGCCGTCCGTTCCGCGGCGGCGGCCTTAGCCCTGATGGAGGGCGCCCACGATCATGTCGAGGCCGCCCATGCCCAGCTCCTGGCGGTCACCGCACAAATCGAATGAAGCTTCTCCGACCACAGTCGACAACCCACGGCCGAAGAGCTGGCAATCGCCTAGAGCGTTCGAGCAGCCGTCCGTTGCTCCGCCGCATACCTGGCGACGACGAAGCCCGTCCAAGCCCAGATCGCGTTCGCCCATGCCCAGCTCGTGACGGCCTTTTCCAAAGAGATGGCGGACGCAGAAGGCGAGATGCTTGTTGAGTATGGTACGATGGATGCCATGGAGCCCCTTCCCCAGGAGACCGTCGGGCGCGAGCTGGACATGGAGGCGGCGGCGGAGATCGACGAGCACCAGCCATAGTAGTACTCTTTGTTTTGTTTAATTAAGAGAGCCGGTCTTTAATTTGTTAGAGTAATGTTTAGGCCAGCTAGCTCTATTTAATTGTTGAACTTGCTCAATTAAGAAGTGTGGGGGTGTTGTAGTCTCCTTTGTGTACCCAAATTATGCAATGACGTGGATGACCACTGTAACCATGAAAATTCAAACCAAAACTTTTGACGTTCAAACTCATCACACACGGGTGAATCTATCTGAATCATTTGTGATGTTCACATATCGTACATAGTTCTGAATAAGGGTCCGTGTCTGATGACACTTTGCGCGCCAGTTTTTTGGCTGAAGCGATTCCAAATTTTCGGCTTCCGCGGAAATATCTACCTCCCCGCCCCCTCCCCCTTACCAAAAGCCACATCTCCCCTCTTTCCGCCTTCCTTTCCAAGTTGAAACCTTCACTCCTTGCTTGCAGCGCCGCCTCCTCGTCGGTGACCCTCCTTCACGCTAGTCGGCCTCGGCTAGGTAATCCACACCCGACCCCCATCCTCCTCCTCCTTCCACATCCCACATGCCCCCACCGCCGGCGCGAGCGCGACACCTTCCACCCAAATCACCGACCCCTCCACCAAATAAGCACCGCCCTAAGCCATGGTGCACGTAGTATAGCCAGGATCTCAAGGAGCATTTGGCAGTGGAGAAGCAAATCGTGGCCGCCCGCGCGGCTGAGGTCGCGATGGCTGCCATTCGTGCCGACCCCCAGATCTTAGAGGAGCACCTTGCCATTTGTCAGCTACGCCGGTTAAGCATGCTCGGTTTACCCGTTACGTGTGCTGCTCCTGCCTTTCCTTCACAAATTCTAGTGAACTATGCTATCTAATTTTACCATGCAATCTGTTGCTCTAGTGTATATATTCTATAGGTCATGAAGTGTGGTGCTCACTTATTTACCGTTTTGTTAATTAGTTGTCGTCTTCAGTTAACTATTTGGTTCAATTCTACAAATGTGATGTTCAATTCTTGATGCTGCAATTTTGTATTGTCTTCCATGTGAGAAGTAAATCAAATTTATCTTTACAAAATACATGAGAAACAAATTGAATTTCTATATTTCTAAGTTGTTAAGCATGCTTGGTTTGGATATACATTGTGCAATGTGGTGCTCAGTTAACGTTTGGTTGATTTGTGTTGTGCTGTTTAGTTAACTGTTTGGTTCAATTCTGCAATGCGATGTTCAATAGTTGTGGGTGCATTCTGTTATTGTATACCATGTGAGGAATAAATTGAATTTGATTGTAGTAAATACATGACAAACAAATACTGTTGCTACATTTGGCTGTAGTTAACTGTTTGGTTAACTGTCTGATATTCTATTAGGAGTATGTTATATTGTGCAATGTGGTGCTTAGTTAATGTTTGGTTCATTTGGTGTGGTGTTTAGTTAACTGCTTGGTTCAATTCTGCAATGCGATGTCCAATTGTCGTCGGTAGAATTTTGTATTGTTGTGCATGTGAGGAATAAATTAAACTAGCAGTTGGGGCGCCACCCGGTGGCGCCGCCTGAGTCGAAGTTGGGGCGATGCCAGGTGGGAGGTGCCCCTTCCACTTTCCTTCTTATACTATGTAGTGTTATTGCTTCACAGGTATATTAAGAAGTAAGGAGCAAGGTTAAACCAGGGATTTCAGCGCCTCTTCCACTTTCCTTCTTATACTATGTAGTGTTATTACATCATAGGCATATTAAGCAGCAGGGAGCAGGAACAGGAACAAAGTTGAAAGTTCATTACAGACTTGATGGAACGAGCGGCACATGCATCTTGGTTCTAACATCACATCGACAAAGAGTACTAAAATCATCTCCTCAAAAAGAAAAAAAAAACAGTGTTCGTGATGGAGTGTCTGATCTTCACCTCGAACTCAGTGCATCGTCATCGAGAGACAGTGGATCGAGAGGACGGGGAGAAAGAGAGGCATACATGACCACAATAGATCCCACACTGGTGCTCTTCCTGGATCAAACCAACGTTACTCCCATGGCCCTGCTGCAAGGAGGCTACAAAATCAACAAGTTTAGTGCTTATGTGGAACCTACAATAGAGACCAGATTAGTATGATCATGGGCATCCAAATGCAAGAGAGCAGAACATATATTGGTTCATTATGACCCACTTGCTGGAAAGCCAAGTGATATGACTTCATTACCTGTGCTGAGCGTAGTGAGAGATCTACCTAATAAACTATAAAACTTCAGTTCTGTAAACATATGTTGGAAAGTCAAATAAAGTCCCAAATAAAGTAAACTAAAGTCCCAAGTCAAATAAACTTCAGTTATGTAAGCATGGATGATTAGGGCTGCTATTAAGTCAACAAGCAGCACATAAGTACAGTGGATCACACAGCATTTGCTAGATTTGCATGGACAAGTAAAAGTGCAGATAACAAGGCGGGCATGGAAGTTCAAAAAGGCAAGAAATATGTTTAGTTAAAAGAAGTATAAAAAATACTTTTCCTTTTTCTTTTCTTTTCCCCTTGCACACATATGTAGTTCTGACTGTGAGCAAGCATGATGAGTATCTCCAACAGAAAAATATATATTAGGCTTCAGACTTGAGCAGTATGTACCTTGTAGTTCTTCTAATAACTTCACCATTAGCTAAATCCTCAAGGATCCAATCACGCCGAGTACCGACCTTTCAATCAGATTGCCACCTTGTTTCGATCTCAACATCACCCCTATACATAGCAGAATTACCCCAATCAGGATTAAATCCTGCTTCAAGGAGAACGGTGGGAACAAAGATTATCTTTATCTTTCAAATTTACCAAGCGGGGTACATGCAGATCTCATAGCTTCAACCGATTCAGATGCATTCATAGCTTCAGATTGGATGTTGTGAGTAGCCATGGACACATTCATAATTAAAACTCATGCTAAACTGAGAATTTGCATATCCTACATTACATCTCACAGAAACTTGCTTATATTAACAGCCATATGGTACAAAGGGTTGTTCGCTATTCCACAATTTTCACATATAGTAAAGTTAAACAAAAATTCAATAGCTACATGATAAACACAAAAAATGCAAGAAAAAGGCCAGGAGAGGTAAACCGGAAAATTAAATGACTACATGCAAGTATATGCAGAAAAGTGACTGCATGAAAGAAAAGTTATGCATGAGTACAACATGACAAAGAGTAATAAAGACCATTATAAGGCTATAAGCAAACAAACACATATATAATAACATAAAACAATTCAAATATTATTTAAACCAAAATTACAAGTTCATTACAAAGTCTCTGACTTCATAATGAATATCACATGATCATAACAGATTTCATAAGAAACTCGATGTTACTGAATATAACATCTACTTCTCATCATGTGTTTGCTCTTAAAATTAACCCATATACATTATACTCTCGTTCAGTATTTTCACGGATTGTCACAAGGTTCACATCATCATATTGTCTTGTAGCCAGGATGGATGTTGCAAGGTCTTATACTGGTGTAGGCTCACACCACACATCTAGCACACACGCACACCTCCAGCAGCACGAACACCACACGCACAACAACTAATATGGGCATGTTCTAACAAGATGTTTTTCAGGAGGAAGATCTCAAAATACTTCTCGACTCCTTTCGAAGAGCTCAATGTCATAATAAAGCAAACAAAGGCTCAAGAAAAGCTCCCAGCCACATGACGAGAAGCAACAACATAGTTCCTTCGACAAATCAAAGCGATGGAGTCCTAATTCATATATTTTTTACAAAAAGTATAGTACAGAGCAATCAACTGAGCAATTTAGATCGACTCTGCATTAGTTGTGTTTTGTTATGCCGATAAGTATGTATGGTGTTCAAATAAAAACATTTGTCTTGGACAACAACGAACTGACATGGATCAGATGTGTAACTAATATATTACCAAAAAGATAATAAACTTGTGTTGGCATACAATTTAGTAAAATAGTTCCAATACAAATATGAAAATTAAGAAGCATAAATAGCCAGGTTCCCCGGCCAATCAAGACGCTCTAGCAACTCATCAGCAATGCCGTCAACATGAACAACACAAAGAACACCTACACTGTTGTCAAGGCTTTACGATGCATAATAACAGGGCATTCACAGTTTCATACCTGCCTGGAAATGAAATCTTTGTTTCCTTCAAGAAATTTAATCAAATTCTCCTTCTTAGTTGCCTTCATGAACAATCCGAAGCCATCGCCAAACACATCCTGCAGTTCATTCCAAATCAAATCTGATTAGTTAACATAAAAGAGAAGAGCCCAAGAAAAGAAAGAAAAGAGAATAACCTACAAACTGAAACGTGGGTGGAGACAGAGGCGATATGAAGTAGATAGCTCCTATCCTTACTATTTCTGTTGTCGAAGGCCTACGGGGTCATAAACGACTCCAAGACCTTGTTCGGTCGATGGCTCGATGCTCCCCGATGCAGTCTTCCTCAACCCACCTTTGGTGCCACTGATCCATCGATGCCTTATCCCAGCCGCCAAGCCGAGCCGTAGGAGCCATTGTACTCCACACTGCAATGGCAATTTTAAAGATGTACAATGGATATAGGGACTGCTGCAACCCACATGTATTACATTTTAGATGGAGTTTTAATATCTTTTTTTTTCACATTTTGTATGAGTGCTGGACGTATCCAACTCCATTCTGTACAAATTAATATCTTTGCCTACACCCTTTATTGAGAAAGCAGATTCTATAGTTGCTTAGAAACATCATATGCATCATTAATTTATTTTCAGATTCTATGCTTGTAGCACGTATACCAACTCCTTTGTTTATCCTGTATGCTTCTCGATCCTAACAATGGCAAGTTATATTTCTTTTTAGAAACAGTATTTTGAAGAAAAAATGGGACGTAAGTGCAAGATAACATAAAAACTTTGCTTCACAGAGAAAGGTTTCAACAATAAATTCTTGGACAAAAGAGTAGAAGGATCATAAAGATTCATACTTGTATAACATCAGGGTTTTCACTTGTGCATGCTTTGAACAGAGAAGGAAGATATGCGTCATAATACCTGAGAAGTGAGAACCAGATAACATAAAAATTATGCTTCATGGAGAACCTATAAGCTGCAAGTATACCTAGATGGAAAAACTACAAACATGATCAACAGCAGAACACTGACAATTCATTGTTTTCCATAATTATTCCCTAAAATTGAAGATTTTCTATGCATACCCTCAATCTTCATGAGTTTTGGACAAAATATAAACATAAGTGGATTGAAAGCCCACCAAAAAAACATAAGAACACCTGAACAACAAGCTAGTAGAAATTAGAAATGCAAGAAAACCTGGTACTGGCAGCAACATAGCAGTATATGAAAAGAAAAAATCACCTTAATATCAGTATAGCTTGACCCAAAGTCTCATTTATTCCATACTGCTATTTTGACTATGACAACCAAGATAGGAGAGTAGACTGCCACATCTTGATGAATAATAATAACTCAAATTTAAATGCAAAATATGAAGAAGCCTACAAAATTGAACAAACACCTGCGCATATAACAAAAACAAATGGTGGTCACCGGTTTTGTTGGAAGAAAAGAAGATAGACTTGCATAAGACATTGGCTGATAATGATGCCGATTTTATCGATTTGTGGAAAGAAAAAGGACGTCGAGAAACAAATCTAAAATAATTTCACTACCATTGAGAAGAAAATGGAAATCAGATATGGCAGGAGTAAAAGTGGATTATTTTTTTGCGGTGAGTATAAGTTGAAGTGTATAAGATGAAGGTTCATGCAGCTAATTTCCATGTAATGGCACCACCTGAAATGAGGACCAAGAACCAAGAGGGATCCCAGTTATAGTTCAGTTCAGAAGTATGTTGTTCCTGCTTTGCATCAAATAAAGGTGCTGAGAAATCTCAACCAGAAAAGTATTTTTGGTGCCCCCCCCCCCATGTGCTTAATCCCCATATTAGTTTCTGCTTCTCCTCTCACATTTACTTTGCTTCAATAAATTATCTATTCTATCTAATTTCTGGTTGCTAGATAGATCAACTTCTATAGTTCATACACTTCTCCATAAAAAATCCCCAACTATTGCTGTTATTAGTGTGTGGTGAAAGATGAGGGCCAATCAGCACACATTTTGTATTATCAGATATACTTTGCACTAACCTGTAAGATATCCCGAACTACTATACCTACAATCTTTCCAAACGAAAAGAAGGCAGACTACCAATCAAGACAGAAAGGCACCTATATTAATGAGAAAAGAAAAGAGGGTTATACCTGCAGAACCGTAGCTATTGTAGGAAGGTGGAAAAGAGCACAAATTGGATACGGGCATGTATGGGACTTCAAGGAACAGAGACATCAACAATCTTGGGATAAAATCTGACACAAAATCAATGAGAACATGAAACCTAGCACTAAAGGAGAACAATCTAAGGAGGGGAATGGATCACCTGGCCATCGTCGGAGTGGCTGCACGGAGGAGCACAAGCGTCACCGTCGGCCTGTCGCCCTGGGCCTCCTCGCCGCCGAAGGACACTGCAACAACAGCGACCGTTTCGTCGCGTGCGCGTAGCAAGGGCTGGAGGTGCGGGATCGAGAACTGGTGGCGGCCACCGTGTCTACCTAGGCCTCCTCGCCGCCGATGGCCGCTCCGGCAATGGCAGCCGTTTCGCCCCGTGCAGGGCTGGACGCACGAGATGGGGGCCGGCGGCGGCGCAAGGGGAGGAAGAGGAGACGCACGGGGGAGCGAGGGATTGGGTGGGCTAGCAGCTGATACGTCCAAAACGTATCAATAATTTCTGCTTGCTCCATGCCCTTTTTGTGTGATATTGCTATGATATTTATGCACTTCCATACACTTTTTGATCATATTTGGACTAACCTACTAATGGTTGCAAAAGTGCACAATGTTCTTGTTTTACACTTTATTGTGTAGGAATTACTTGGAAATTGACAAAAACGCAAAAGGAGTCGTATTGGAGTAGGACTCCGACTTTCCTGAAATCTGTCTGAGAATGTTTTTTAAAGATGGTCACGTTCCGGCCCGAGGACGACGTCAAACGGAAAAATTCTAGTTGCGAAAGTTATGGGGAATTTCGAGGCGATGCTTCTGGATATAAAATTCGTCCAAATCGGAGTGCGGATGGCCGAGTTTAGCCCGTTTTACTGAGGCCAAAATCTGATGACGGGAATCCGAGAGTCTATATAAAGAGAGAAAACCTAGGTCACCAAGGGCCACGAATTTTCCTCCTCCCGAGCCACCGTCTTGAGGGGAGGACCAGCACCATTGCAGCACCATCCACAAGGAAGAAGGGGGGCTAAGGAGCCGCTGCCCCCTAGGGCCGCCGTCGCCCGGAGGGCCGCCGCCGCCCCCTAGGGCCGCTGCCGCCGCCGCGCCACCAAGGGCCGCCGCCGCCGCCTCCGTGGCTGCCGCCGGCCGTCTCCTCCTCGCGGGGCTGCACCTCTCCATCAACACCAGCATCAACCTCCTCCTCACCATGTCCATGTGTGCGTAGTCTTCTCCGGGGCCGATGGCTCGTACGTGTAGCTATGTGGTTATCTCTCTCTCCCATGATGTGATCTTCGTTGTGATCATAGGCTATGTTAATCTAGGGTGATCCCATGATATTTCCCCTTCCTCTATGTATTGGATTGATGTACTCACCTGTCTTTATCTAGTATAATCCCCGAGACCAAGGTGACAGCGGTCTATTGGACTTGGATTAGAAAAATATTTTCATGAGTGATTTCCTCTCTTGTGTGTTGATTGAAGATTGAGAGTCTCTTGGTGCTTGTCTTTGACTATCCTTTGGATATGTTGTGGTGATTGTGGGACTCTTTTTGGATGGCCGCGGTGACATTGGGAAATCCTTAGATTGAGAACTACGAACTTTGAGGTGTGCTTTTGTAGCCCTACATAATTCTCGTCCTCTCTTGACCACGAGGGAATGACCTCCGGGTGCGTCTCCATTGCATGTTTTATGGGAAATATCATGTGATTCGATTATGTTAATGTTGTTGGGAGTTGCCACTAGTGAAAGTATGATCCCTAGGCCTTGTTTCCACCATTGCAATACCATTTGTGCTCATGTTTACCACTTGTTTGCTTGCTGCACTTTTTATTACAGATTTATATTACTTTGTTTTGCCATCCATATCACTTGTCATTTAACATCTCTTCGCCGAACTAGTGCACCTATACATCTAAAAAGTGTATTAGGTGTGTTGGGGACACAAGAGACTTCTTGTATCTTAATTGCAGGGTTGCTTGAGAGAGACCATCTTCAACCTCTACTTCCCTGAGTTCGATAAACCTTAGGTCATCCACTTGAGGGAAATTGCTGCTGTCCTACAAACCTCTGCGCTTCGAGGCCGAACATAGTCTACAAGAGTAAAAGCGTGTGTAGACATCAAGCTATTTCTGGCGCCGTTGCCGGGGAGGTGAGCGCTTGAAGGTATATCTTTAGATCTTGCAATTAAATCTTTTTGTTTCTTGTTTTTATTTCACTAGTTATGCTTATGGACAATCTTGCTATTGGATCGTTGCTTGTGGGAAGACGCCCCACACCTGTGGTGGTTGCTCCTCCCCCCTACTGAAATTGTGCCCTATAAAATACGAGCTGGTATTATCAATTATATTTTGGCTAATCGTTATGCACGAGACAGACATCCCGGTGAACACTTGCTATATCTGTCACAACTATGTTCATTATTTAAGCTTGCAGGTGTATCAAGGGAGTTTGTCATGAGGAAATTGTTCGCCGTATCACTTATAGATAAAGCTTCAGATTGGTATAAGCTTCTCGATAACTCGCACTTGCTTGATTGGCAAGAGCTTATGTCTCTCTTTTATACTAAGTTCTATCCCCTTCATGAAATTCATCGAGAAGGGAACATATGCTTATAGATATTTCAATAATATTAAGTTCCCTCTCTTTATGTTGAAGGTTTTGAAGCTGCACTTGTTTTGTCTTCCTATGCTTATTGCTTTGTGCTTCAATGAATTATTCTATTGCAAAATTCCTATGCATAGGAAGCATGTTAGGCTTAAATGTATTTGGTATTTGCTTCTTGATGCTCTCTTTTGTTCTTCAACTCTTATTCCTACGAGAGCATCATTAAAGTCTTAAGCCTATCTTTATGGCTATAAAGAAAGAGCTCTAGGGAGACAACCCTTGTTATCTTTGCTTTCAGTTTTTAGTGGTCTTGATGCTTGTTACTACTGTAGCACCATCATTGTATCTTTACTTTTCAGCTTTGTGCCAAGTTTAGCCTCCGATTGCAAGAAAGTTCAAAAGTTGTGACGTGCTGTCTAGGAAACAGATTTTGTCCTTGGATAGAAAATTTCGTATAAAATCACCAGATCATCTTTTTGGTCTGAATTTTTTCGACAGCGTGCTCTATATAATTGTCTTTCGTGTGTCTGTACTGAGTTTTTTGATTAGAGTTGCAGAAGTGCCCCGAACAAATCATTTACTACCTGCTGTTCTGTTTTTCACAGATTCTGTCCTGTTTTGCCTTTCCTTCATTTTACAAACCTAGAGCTTGCTTTTTCTTTGCAAAAACCTTTTGGCAATCTTGAGAAACAGTAGAACTTCAAGAATATCTTTATTTCCAGCAAGGAACAATTATTTTATTATGGGTACTAACCTCGCTAATCAGATTATGATGAGTTATGTATGAAGGGAGTTTTCAAGTGTGCGAGGGAAGATGATAAAAAGATTCAGGAGTGTCAAACGCTCAAGCTTGGGGATGCCCCCATGCACCCCCAAGAAATATTCAATGAGACTCAAGCGTCTAAGCTTGGGGATGCCCCCGTGCATCCCCTTCTCCATCAACATTATCAGTTCGTCCTTCGTTCCACTATATTTTAATCACTTCATGTGTTATGTGCTATGCTTGGAGCGTCTTGTTTTAGTTTTCCTTTTAGTTTTCTTTAGCTTTTCATAACGAGTTGGAACTCAGCTTTCTTTATGTGGGAGAGAAACACGCTCCACTTCTACCTAGAACATAACATAGAGTTTGCATGTCTATCTTTGTTGTGTGTGTTCTTTGTCTTTTAATAGCTACTATCATGCTTAGCTCTTAACTTTCATGCTTATCTTTTTAAAGAGCTTTTGTTTAGTTGGTTGCTTGAACTCTCTTTAGTTATCATGTTTATCTTATTAAGAGAGTTTGCTTCCGTTGCATTGGTTGATATGTCTATGATAAAGATGCTACGTGCATAATGGCGCTTAGTAGTTCATGTTTTCTTATGGTTAGTCTCAAATAGCTGGGGGGTTCCCAATGTGTTATTGGAGTACCAACATGATTTGTTTGCCTATGATGTGGTATGGTTTAGTAATATCTTCCTTCAAAGAATTTATTTTGATTGACTTGGCGTATGCTCACGCATATTTAAGACTGTAAAGAAAGTCTGTCAAGCCTTGATGATCTTTTTTCTCTGAGTAGCGATATAACTTCCATGCCTGATTCAATGTTGCTTTGTCGCTCTGCATGATTATGACCGTCATTGCTCTCTTAGTTGGTCGCTCCCAGTCTTTTGCTAACCTTCGCCTGTACTAAGCGGACTGACTGCTTGTGCATCCACATCCTTTAATCCAGTTATGCCATATGAGTCCACCATACCTTCCTACATGGTATTTACCTGCCATTCTTAACGGAGACTTGCATGTGCCATCTCGAAATTATTCAAAAAAAAAGCATTCTTATTTTGTGCCTCTGTTGTAAGTCCATGAGGAAGTAGTAGTTAATTCATAATCTTTTTAAGTTGGACAAGCTTCACCCCGGGATTGCATGTATAATGTGCAAACCCATAATACGAGAAGGAACTGGCATTGAGTGCGCCCGGCTCAAAAATATAATATAACAAACAAACCCTCCTTCACGCTTTGTTCATGAGAAATCAGAAAACTTTGGCAGTGATAAACAAAGGAGATTAAGAGGATGTGATCGTCCTCATTCGGGAGCCGTTCCTCGAAACTTGTCCATCTCAAGAAGTGATTGAGTTGTCTGCTAGCATTCGTTGACGAAACATGCATGATCTAAAAAAATTATTACCTCTATTTTAAAACCAAGAGCTCTGGTACATGTTTTGTCTTTGTTTCCGATTACGGGTTTTCAACCTTGCCAACAAAAGCCACGGTTCGAGAGTCTCCACCTTCTTTTAAAAGCACCAACTACTGAGAGCATGATTGTCATTCTGAGTGTAATGTGCATTGTCCCAAAGTAGCATTGTCTTTTGCATGATTGTGATATCGTTTATTTTGAAATCATTGTATCTAGTCATCACTTAAACTTTGGAGGTGCCCCTGCATTTATGTTTTGCTTCACTAAAGGGGGCAAGCTAGATATCACTTTATCATATTTGCACATCATGTTCATTACGAATCTATTTGATGTTTCAATATCATATTTTAAAACTTTCAGTTCTTTGTGATTTTCTCATTAGGCAACTTAATTACTACAGATTCATTGTCTCAGTAAACTTTTGTCATATGACTATGAAAAATCCTTATATGGTTAATAGCATGTCACCACAGAAATTATTCTTGATATCATTTACCTACTCGAGGACGAGCAGAAATTAAGCTTGGGGATGTTGATACGTCCAAAACGTATATATAATTTCTGCTTGCTCCATGCCCTTTTTGTGTGATATTGATATGATATTTATGCACTTCCATACACTTGATCATATTTGGACTAACCTACTAATGGTTGCAAAAGTGCACAATGTTCTTGTTTTACACTTTATTGTGTAGGAATTACTTGGAAATTGACAAAAACGCAAAAGGAGTCGTATTGGAGTAGGACTCTGACTTTCCTGAAATCTGTCTGAGAATGTTTTTAAAAAATGGTCACGCTCCGGCCCGAGGACGACGTCAAACGGAAAAATTCTAGTTGCGAAAGTTGTGGGGAATTTCGAGGCGATGCTTATGGATATAAAATTCGTGCAAATCGGAGTCCGGATGGCCGAGTTTAGCCCGATTTACTGAGGCCCAAAATCTGATGACGGGAATCCGAGAGTCTATATAAAGAGAGAAAACCTAGGTCACCAAGGGCCACGAATTTTCCTCCTCCCGAGCCGCCGTCTTGGAGGGGAGGACCAGCACCATTGCAGCACCATCCACAAGGAAGAAGGGGGGCTAAGGAGCCGCTGCCCCCTAGGGCCGCCGTCGCCCGGAGGGCCGCCGCCGCCCCCTAGGGCCGCCGCCGCCGCCGCGCCACCAAGGGCCGCCGCCGCAGCCTCTGTGGCTGCCGCCGGCCGTCTCCTCCTCGCGGGGCTGCACCTCTCCATCAACACCATCATCAACCTCCTCCTCACCATGTCCATGTGTGAGTAGTCTTCTCCGGGGCCGATGGCTCGTACGTGTAGCTATGTGGTTATCTCTCTCTCCCATGATGTGATCTTCGTTGTGATCATAGGCTATGTTAATCTAGGGTGATCCCATGATATTTCCCCTTCCTCTATGTATTGGATTGATGTACTCACTTGTCTTTATCTAGTATAATCCCCGAGACCAAGGTGACAGCGGTCTATTGGACATGGATTAGAAAAATATTTTCATGAGTGATTTCCTCTCTTGTGTGTTGATTGAAGATTGAGAGTCTCTTGGTGCTTGTCTTTGACTATCCTTTAGATATGTTGTGGTGATTGTGGGACTCTCTTTGGATGGCCGCGGTGACATTGGGAAATCCTTAGATTGAGAACTACGAACTTTGAGGTGTGCTTTTGTAGCCCTACATAATTCTCGTCCTCTCTTGACCACGAGGGAATGACCTCCGGGTGCGTCTCCATTGCATGTTTTATGGGAAATCTCATGTGATTCGATTATGTTAATGTTGTTGGGAGTTGCCACTAGTGAAAGTATGATCCCTAGGCCTTGTTTCCACAATTGCAATACCATTTGTGCTCATGTTTACCACTTGTTTGCTTGCTGCACTTTTTATTACAGATTTATATTACTTTGTTTTGCCATCCATATCACTTGTCATTTAACATCTCTTCGCCGAACTAGTGCACCTATACATCTAACAAGTGTATTAGGTGTGTTGGGGACACAAGAGACTTCTTGTATCTTAATTGCAGGGTTGCTTGAGAGAGACCATCTTCAACCTCTACTTCCCTGAGTTCGATAAACCTTAGGTCATCCACTTGAGGGAAATTGCTGCTGTCCTACAAACCTCTGCGCTTGGAGGCCCAACATAGTCTACAAGAGTAGAAGCGTGTGTAGACATCAGCAGCCTTTATACCTCCACCACTGGAAAAAACCGATGGATGAGATTGTAGAGATGAATAGATCGGACGGCCAGCAATCAATGATGACGTGGCTACCGCGAGGTTCTGCCCCTTAAGCGTACGTTAATTTGATCGATTTGGCTGCACTTAATACATGAGAAACATATAAAAGTGATATATTTCGTAGTTCTTAATTATGTTTGGTTTGGATAAATGGGTTTTCCGTGTGACTTGAATTAATCTGACGAATCTGCAATGCGCTTATTTTTCAATAACATATTTTACTGATACCATGTGAACCCATTACTTAACCTGATGACTAACTACCTTATATGTGTTGCAGGGAAACAATGAGAAGCACTGAGGTTTACAAACGAGGTTAGCACGTGCATGGTCCATTCTCTAATAGCACATTATTGTACAATTATAGGAACCATTCTAATATTTTGGTTTTTAAAATTTTGATCATCCTTCCGACCTCTACAGCATGTGGTGAATCCACTTTGTAAGAAAAGTGTTGTGGTCACATTATATTTGAGAATGTGGTGCATCCACTTTTTATTTAAGCATGTGGTTTCTTCTGGCGGCCACCGCACAAAAAGTATGCACCTCGCACGAAATCCATGTGCCTGCCCAAACTAATGGTGAGCTGCAGCATGTGCCCATGGTTACGGGACATGGAAGACACCCATAAAGGCGAAAGGCTTCAAATTTGCAAACAAAACACACCCAAAAGAAGGCGAGCATAAGTGAAATACTTCCCCAACCAAACAGAGAGTAATTGCACCCTATATTAGTTTTGAATATCATTTATCACTGCAATTCTGTAGTCAATGTATGATCTTGCAACAATATACATATCTCTCCTAGATATTTCTTTGATGTATAGTATTAATTGTATATACTTCCGATGAAGCAAATGCATGAAGAGCGAGGACTATCATTTTGGTAAACAACACTATTCATGTTGTCCTATTTTTGGCCAGGAAACAAGGTTCATATTGCCTGGTCGACAAGATCATGTTCATATACTAATTACTTATACCAGGCTGCCAGGCCTAATTAATTGCCATAATTAATTGCTACTTATTCCCTCAACCTTTGGCTATATATGTTCATATACAGCAAAGTAGAATCATATAACCACAGCCCAAACTACAAAAATATAAAATAAAGAATAGTCAACTCGTCAAGCCCCAATCGGAGAGAACCAGCGGACGAAGATCCCCTTGACGAAAGCCCTCCAGTGGTGATTCATCTCGAAATGGGAATGCAAGGAGGAAGAACCAACGAGTAAGTACTTGTCCAATAACCTCAAGAAAAAGCCAAGAGAAATTCATTGGAAGGAGGTCGATGTTCCCATCTGGTTGAAGGAACTCAAATTATACAAGAACGGGGAGTGAAGGTCCTCGTCAATAAAAGAGAAAACAGCAGGACGGACTGGGTAAGTTGTTCTCCGATCCAAATCTAGGCAGCATTAGCGATCTAATTTATATGTCCATTATATTTTGATGTTAGAGACTTAGAAGTACATACCTATAAGGTGTGTGTACATATACATCACCTGCAAGGTACGAGTGTGGTCATGGAATTCACATATGTAGCCAAGTGACATCCGTTTCCATGGATCCGTTTCCTAGGTAGTTATTTACCTTAGGATGACTACCCTTAGCTAGTATTGGTTAAGTTGTCATCTGTGCTATATTGATGGTCAGTTATTATATGACTACGGATGATGATTGAATTGTAATATATTCATGATGACCATGTTCTAGCATAATGACTAAGATAATGATTATTATTATTATTATTATTATTATTATTATTATTATTATTATTATTATTATTATTATTATTATATATATGACAATTAATGATGAGTGGATGTATGACTAAGATAATGATGAAGACTTATTATTATGCGACTACAAATGATGAACTATTATATCATTGCGTGGAATAAACACTGATTTGATTAAAGTGGATGGATTCAAGTGTGCAAGTTGAATTAGTGGGATGATATGATGTTGGGACGGCACACACGTGTTGAATCTCATTCATCAAAAAAATGTTGGTCTGTCGCACCCAATGCTATAGATAATAGATACATATTAATGGAAATAATTGTAGCATTATTTTACAGCTCATTACCCCCGTTTATATATGCCTCAAAAAGGAGTGCCGCGCGTTTACGCTGCAGGCGCGCAGGGAAACAGTCTGGAGCCTCGCCATCCTCTTGCCGCAGGGAAACATTGAGGTGCCTCCCAGTCTTGGAGCGGAAGGCAGTGCGTACGTCTGCAGCGTGAAGAATGACGGTACGTCGTTGTTTCTCCCTTCTTTTTGTTTTTGAATGTATTTTTGATTTTCCACGAGAGACCAACGCCAGCACCAGCTCAGAGTCGTCGTCATGGCCGAGCAGCTAGCTAGCTTGTCCCTGGCACGTGCGGACCTCGTTGTTCTTCAAGTGGTCAGCTGGATCCACGGCCACGCTAACGACTGCTCCGGTGGTCAGGCACGACCGGCCGGTATAGTTCTTGGTGCGACATGTGGTGCAACCACTATGTAAGAAAAGTGTTGTGGTCACATTATATTTGAGAATGTGGTGCATCCACTTTTTATTTAAGCATGTGTTTTCTTCTGGCGGCCACCGCACAGAAAGTGTGCACCTTCCATGAAATGGTGCCTGCCCAATCTAATGGTGAGCTGCAGCGTGTGCCCACGGTTACGGGACATGGAAGACACCCATAAAGGCGAAAGGCTTCAAATTTGCAAACAGAACACACCCATAAGAAGGCGAGCATAAGTGAAATACTTCCCCAACCAAACAGACACTTTTAACACTGCAATTCTGTAGTCAATGTAAGATCTCGAAACGATATACATATCTCTCCTAGATATTTCCTTGTTGTATTGTATTAATTGTATATATTTCCGATGAAGCAGCTGCATGAAGAGCAAGGACTCTCCTTTTAGTAAGGAACACGCTTCATGTTGTCCTATTTTTGGCTAGGAAGCAAGGTTCATATTGCCCGGTAAACAAGATCATGTTCATATACTAATTACTTATGCTAGGCTGCCACTCCTAATTAATTGCCATAATTAATTGCTACTTATTCCCTCATCCTTTGACTATATATGTTCGTATACAGCAAAGGAGAATCATATAACCATAGCCCAAACTACAAAAATATTGGAGAAAGAATAGTCAACTCGTCAAGCCCCAATCTGAGAGAACCAGCGGACGAAGATCCCCTTGACGAATGCCCTCCTGTGGTGATTCATCTCGAAATGGGAGTGTAAGGAGGAAGAACCAACGAGCAAGTACTTGTCCAATAACCTCAAGAAAAAGCCAAGAGAAATGCATTGGAAGGAGGTCGATGTTCCCATCTGGTTGAAGGAACTCAAATCATACAAAAACGGGGAGTGAAAGGTCCTCGTCAATAAAAGAGAAAACGGCAAGACGAACTGGGTAAGTTGTTCACCGATCCAAATCTAGGCAGCACTAGCGATCTAATTTATCTCTCCATATTATATTTTGATCTTAGAGACTTAGAAGTACATAGCTATAAGGTGTGTGTGCATATACATCCCCTTCAAGGTACGAGTGTGGTCATGGAATTCACATAGGTAGCCAGGTGACATCCTTTTCCATGGATCCGTTTCCAAGGTAGTTATTTACCTTAGCATGACTACCCTTAGCTAGTATTGGTTAAGTTGTCATCTGTGCTATATTGATGGTCAGTTATTATATGACTACGGATGATGATTGAATTGTTATATATTCATGATGACCATGTTCTTGAATAATGACTAGTTATTATTATTATTATTATTATTATTATTATTATTATTATTATTATTATTATTATTATATGACAATTAATGATGAGTGGATGTATGACTAAGATAATGATGAAGACTTATTATTATGTGACTACAAATGATGAACTATTATATCATTGGGTGGAATAAACACTGATTTGATTAAAGTGGATGGATTCAAGTGTGCAAGTTGAATTAGTGGGATGATATGATGTTGGGACGGCACACACGTGTTGAATCTCATTCATCAAAAAAATGTTGGTCTGTCGCACCCAATGCTATAGATAATAGATACGTATTAATGGAAATAATGGTAGCATTATTTTACAGCTCATAACCCCCGTTTATATATACCTCAAAAAGGAGTGCCGTGCGTTTACGCTGCAGGCGCGCAGGGAAACAGTCTGGAGCCTCGCCATCCTCTCGCCGCAGGGAAACATTGAGGTGCCTCCCAGTCTTGGAGCGGAAGGCAGTGCGTACGTCTGCAGCGTGAAGAATGACGGTACGTCGTCGTTTCTCCCTTCTTTTTGTTTTTGAATGTATTTTTGATTTTCCACGAGAGACCAACGCCAGCACCAGCTCAGAGTCGTCATCATGGCCGAGCAGCTAGCTAGCTTGTCCCTGGCGCGTGCGGACCTCGTTGTTCTTCAAGTGGTCAGCTGGATCCACGGCCACGCTAACGACTGCTCCGGTGGTCAGGCACGACCGGCCAGTACCGTTGTTGGTGTGACATGTGGGGCAACCACTATGTAAGAAAAGCGTTGTGGTCACATTATATTTGAGAATGTGGTGCATCCACTTTTTATTTAAGCATGTGGTTTATTCTGGCGGCCACCGCACAGAAAGTGTGCACCTTCCATGAAATTCCAGTGCCTGCCCAAACTAATGGTGAGCTGCAGCGTGTGCCCACGGTTACGGGACATGGAAGACACCCATAAAGGCGAAAGGCTTCAAATTTGCAAACAGGACACACCCATAAGAAGGCGAGCATAAGTGAAATACTTCCCCAACCAAACAGACACTTTTAACACTGCAATTCTGTAGTCAATGTAAGATCTCGAAACGATATACATATCTCTCCTAGATATTTCCTTGTTGTATTGTATTAATTGTATATATTTCCGATGAAGCAGCTGCATGAAGAGCAAGGACTCTCCTTTTAGTAAGGAACACGGTTCATGTTGTCCTATTTTTGGCCAGGAAGCAAGGTTCATATTGCCCGGTAAACAAGATCATGTTCATATACTAATTACTTATGCCAGGCTGCCACTCCTAATTAATTGCCATAATTAATTGCTACTTATTCCCTCATCCTTTGACTATATATGTTCGTATACAGCAAAGGAGAATCATATAACCATAGCCCAAACTACAAAAATATTGGAGAAAGAATAGTCAACTCGTCAAGCCCCAATCTGAGAGAACCAGCGGACGAAGATCCCCTTGACGAAAGCCCTCCTGTGGTGATTCATCTCGAAATGGGAGTGTAAGGCGGAAGAACCAACGAGCAAGTACTTGTCCAATAACCTCAAGAAAAAGCCAAGAGAAATGCATTGGAAGGAGGTCGATGTTCCCATCTGGTTGAAGGAACTCAAATCATACAAAAACGGGAGTGAAAGGTCCTCGTCAATAAAAGAGAAAACGACAAGACGAACTGGGTAAGTTGTTCACCGATCCAAATCTAGGCAGCACTAGCGATCTAACTTATCTGTCCATTATATTTTGATCTTAGAGACTTAGAAGTACATAGCTATAAGGTGTGTGTACATATACATCCCCTGCAAGGTACGAGTGTGGTCATGGAATTCACATAGGTAGCCAGGTGATATCCTTTTCCATGGATCCGTTTCCTAGGTAGTTATTTACCTTAGGATGACTACCCTTAGCTAGTATTGGTTAAGTTGTCATCTGTGCTATATTGATGGTCAGTTATTATATGACTACGGATGATGATTGAATTGTTATATATTCATGATGACCATGTTCTAGAATAATGACTAGTTATTATTATTATTATTATTATTATTATTATTATTATTATTATTATTATTATTATTATTATTATTATTATTATTATTATTATTATTATTATTACAATTAATGATGAGTGGATGTATGACTAAGATAATGATGAAGACTTATTATTATGTGACTACAAATGATGAACTATTATATCATTGGGTGGAATAAACACTGATTTGATTAAAGTGGATGGATTCAAGTGTGCAAGTTGAATTAGTGGGATGATATGATGTTGGGACGGCACACACGTGTTGAATCTCATTCATCAAAAAAATGTTGGTCTTTCGCACCCAATGCTATAGATAATAGATACGTATTAATGGAAATAATGGTAGCATTATTTTACAGTTCATAACCCCATTTATATATGCCTCAAAAAGGAGTGCCATGCGTTTACGCTGCAGGCGCGCAGGGAAACAGTCTGGAGCCTCGCCATCCTCTCGCCGCAGGGAAACATTGAGGTGCCTCCCAGTCTTGGAGCGGAAGGCAATGCGTACGTCTGCAGCGTGAAGAATGACGGTACGTCGTCGTTTCTCCCTTCTTTTTGTTTTTGAATGTATTTTTGATTTTCCACGAGAGACCAACGCCAGCACCAGCTCAGAGTCGTCGTCATGGCCGAGCAGCTAGCTAGCTTGTCCCTGGCGCGTGCGGACCTCGTTGTTCTTCAAGTGGTCAGCTGGATCCACGGCCACGCTAACGACTGCTCCGGTGGTCAGGCACGACCGGCCGGTATCGTTCTTGGTGCGACATGTGGTGCAACCACTATGTAAGAAAAGTGTTGTGGTCACATTATATTTGAGAATGTGGTGCCTCCACTTTTTATTTAAGCATGTGGTTTCTTCTGGCGGCCACCGCACAGAAAGTGTGCACCTTCCATGAAATGCCAGTGCCTGCCCAAACTAATGGTGAGCTGCAGCGTGTGCCCACGGTTACGGGACATGGAAGACACCCATAAAGGCGAAAGGCTTCAAATTTGCAAACAGAACACACCCATAAGAAGGCGAGCATAAGTGAAATACTTCCCCAACCAAACAGACACTTTTAACACTGCAATTCTGTAGTCAATGTAAGATCTCGAAACGATATACATATCTCTCTAGATATTTCCTTGTTGTATTGTATTAATTGTATATATTTCCGATGAAGCAGCTGCATGAAGAGCAAGGACTCTCCTTTTAGTAAGGAACACGGTTCATGTTGTCCTATTTTTGGCCAGGAAGCAAGGTTCATATTGCCCGGTAAACAAGATCATGTTCATATAATAATTACTTATGCCAGGCTGCCACTCCTAATTAATTGCCATAATTAATTGCTACTTATTCCCTCATCCTTTGACTATATATGTTCGTATACAGCAAAGGAGAATCATATAACCATAGCCCGAACTACAAAAATATTGGAGAAAGAATAGTCAACTCGTCAAGCCCCAATCTGAGAGAACCAGCGGACGAAGATCCCCTTGACGAAAGCCCTCCTGTGGTGATTCATCTCGAAATGGGAGTGTAAGGCGGAAGAACCAACGAGCAAGTACTTGTCCAATAACCTCAAGAAAAAGCCAAGAGAAATGCATTGGAAGGAGGTCGATGTTCCCATCTGGTTGAAGGAACTCAAATCATACAAAAACGGGAGTGAAAGGTCCTCGTCAATAAAAGAGAAAACGACAAGACGAACAGGGTAAGTTGTTCACCGATCCAAATCTAGGCAGCACTAGCGATCTAACTTATCTGTCCATTATATTTTGATCTTAGAGACTTAGAAGTACATAGCTATAAGGTGTGTGTACATATACATCCCCTACAAGGTACGAGTGTGGTCATGGAATTCACATAGGTAGCCAGGTGACATCCTTTTCCATGGATCCGTTTCCTAGGAAGTTATTTACCTTAGGATGACTACCCTTAGCTAGTATTGGTTAAGTTGTCATCTGTGCTATATTGATGGTCAGTTATTATATGACTACGGATGATGATTGAATTGTTATATATTCATGATGACCATGTTCTAGAATAATGACTAGTTATTATTATTATTATTATTATTATTATTATTATTATTATTATTATTATTATTATTATTATTATTATTATTATTGTTATTATTATTATTATTATTATTATATATGACAATTAATGATGAGTGGATGTATGACTAAGATAATGATGAAGACTTATTATTATGTGACTACAAATGATGAACTATTATATCATTGGGTGGAATAAACACTGATTTGATTAAAGTGGATGGATTCAAGTGTGCAAGTTGAATTAGTGGGATGATATGATGTTGGGACGGCACACACGTGTTGAATCTCATTCATCAAAAAAAATTTGGTCTGTCGCACCCAATGCTATAGATAATAGATGCGTATTAATGGAAATAATGGTAGCATTATTTTACAGTTCATAACCCCGTTTATATATGCCTCAAAAAGGAGTGCCGTGCGTTTACGCTGCAGGCGCGCAGGGAAACAGTCTGGAACCTCGCCATTCTCTCGCCGCAGGGAAACATTGAGGTGCCTCCCAGTCTTGGAGCGGAAGGCAGTGCGTACGTCTGCAGCGTGAAGAATGACGGTATGTCGTCGTTTCTCCCTTCTTTTTGGTTTTGAGTGTATTTTTGATTTTCCACGAGAGACCAACGCCAGCACCAGCTCAGAGTCGTCGTCATGGCCGAGCAGCTAGCTAGCTTGTTCCTGGCGCGTGCGGACCTCGTTGTTCTTCAAGTGGTCAGCTGGATCCACGGCCATGCTAACGACTGCTCCGGTGGTCAGGCACGACCGGCCGGTATCGTTCTTGGTGCGACATGTGGTGCAACCACTATGTAAGAAAAGTGTTGTGGTCACATTATATTTGAGAATGTGGTGCATCCACTTTTTATTTAAGCATGTGGTTTCTTCTGGCGGCCACCGCACAGAAAGTGTGCACCTTCCATGAAATGCCAGTGCCTGCCCAAACTAATGGTGAGCTGCAGCGTGTGCCCACGGTTACGGGACATGGAAGACACCCATGAAGCAGCTGCACGAAGAGCAAGGACTCTCCTTTTAGTAAGGAACACGGTTCATGTTGTCCTATTTTTGGCCAGGAAGCAAGGTTCATATTGCCCGGTAAAGTTGACCATGTTCATATACTAATTACTTATGCCAGGCTGCCACTCCTAATTAATTGCCATAATTAATTACTACTTATTCCCTCATCCTTTGACTATATATGTTCGTATACAGCAAAGGAGAATCATATAACCATAGCCCAAACTACAAAAATATTGGAGAAAGAATAGTCAACTCGTCAAGCCCCAATCTAAGAGAACCAGCGGACGAAGATCCCCTTGACGAATGCCCTCCTGTGGTGATTCCTCTCGAAATGGGAGTGTAAGGCGGAAGAACCAACGAGCAAGTACTTGTCCAATAACCTCAAGAAAAAGCCAAGAGAAATGCATTGGAAGGAGGTCGATGTTCCCATCTAGTTGAAGGAACTCAAATCATACAAAAACGGGAGTGAAAGGTCCTCGTCAATAAAAGAGAAAACGACAAGACGAACTGGGTAAGTTGTTCACCGATCCAAATCTAGGCAGCACTAGCGATCTAACTTATCTGTCCATTATATTTTGATCTTAGAGACTTAGAAGTACATAGCTATAAGGTGTGTGTACATATACATCCCCTGCAAGGTACGAGTGTGGTCATGGAATTCACATAGGTAGCCAGGTGACATCATTTTCCATGGATCGTTTCCTAGGTAGTTATTTACCTTAGGATGACTACCCTTAGCTAGTATTGGTTAAGTTTTCATCTGTGCTAAATTGATGGTCAGTTATTATATGACTACGGATGATGATTGAATTGTTATATATTCATGATGACCATGTTCTAGAATAATGACTAATTTTTATATATATGACTATCAATGATGAGTTGATGTATGACTACAGATGATGATGAGGAGTTATTATTATGTGACTACAAATGATGAATTATTATATCATTGTGCGGAATAAACACGGATTAGATTAAAGTGGATGGATTCAAATGTGCAAGTGAATTAGTGGGATGATATGATGTTGGGATAACACACACGTGTTGAATCTCATTCATCAAAAAAATGTTGGTCAGTCGCACCCAATGCTATATATAATAGATAAGTATTAATGGAAATAATACTAGCATTATTTTACATCTCAAAACCCCCGTTTATATATGCTTCGAAAAGGAGTGCCGTGCGTGTAACCCGTCTAGTTTTCGCTGTAGGCGCGCAGGGAAACAGTCAGGAGCCACGCCATCCTCTCGCCGCAGGGAAACAGTGAGGTGCCTCCCAGTCTTGGAGCGGAAGGCAGTGCGTACGTTTGCAGCATGAAGAATGCCCGTACGTCATCTTTTCTCCCTTCTTTTTGTTTTTGTATGTATTTTTGATTTTCCACGAGAGACCAACGCCGGCACTAGCTCAGAGTCGTCGTCGTGGCTCTTCAAGTGGTCAGCTGGATCCATGGCCACGCTAACGACTGCTCCGGTGGTCAGGCACGGCCGGCCGGTATCGTTCTTGGTGCGACATGCATGCATGAATCCTTGTTGTTTCTTGCTGGCCGGCGTGTGATTTGGGGATTTACACCGGAGTTAGATGTAGACGTTGTTGTATCAGTTCACAATTACCAACGGATCGCCTGATTTGGTAAGCAGAAAAAGGGCCGGCTGGTTGCAGTTCACTGTCTGATCGCACTCGTATGTGGCAATGGCATGCATGCAACCTTGTATATATATGCACGTTACGCTTGTGCTCCCACTATAGGACTACGTTTGTGGCCCAATACATGATGTATGGGCCCCTAATTAGCGGGGCCTTGATTGGGGCGTCGCACTCAATGTCGTGCCCCAGGGCCGGCACAGGCGCCCTTTGATCATTTGACAAAGTACTTCAGAGGATGAAACTGATGGAACTTTGCAACTCGACGAATTCCCGCGCATTCCAAAGGCTTGGGAATTCACACAGAAACAACGGTGACTCTTAGGAATCAGGAAGTCATATCAAGTACCACCACCACTACAGAAAATATATATTAAGCCGAGTGTGCAAACTAGCCGACGAAGACTGAATTCGCATTGGCAATAGCTAGGCCGGGTCGGCCACTCAGGGGAATGCGCTCGGTCTACGACCTATCGGCATACGGACGAAAGTCGAGTGCCTTTCGCCGGGGCCTCCGCAAACATATAAGATGAGGTCGAGCTCTGTTTTGCTCCATGGAGGTCGAGCTCTGTTTTGCATCTTCGGTAAATTAGCAAGTAACAACAATATAATAAGACTAGATAGTTAACTTGCATCACAATTGAGAGTGCAACAAAGAATTGGTGATGCAGTAGTAGTTGATGTATGACTACATATGATTATGAAGAGTGATTATTATGTGATTACAAATAATGAATTATTATATCATTGTTCGGAATAAACACGGATAGATTAAAGTGGATGGATTCAAGTGTGCAAGTTGAATTAGTGGGATGATATGACGTTGGGATGACACACACGTGTTGAATCTCATTCATAAAAAAAATATTGATCCGTCGCACCCAATGCTATATATAATAGATACATATTAATGGAAATAATACTAGCATTATTTTACAGCTCATAACCCCTGTTTATATATGCCTCAAAAAGAAGTGCCGTGCGTGTAACCCGTCTAGTTTTCGCTGCAGGCGCGCCGGGAAACAATCAGGAGCCTCGCCATCACATCGCCGCAGGGAAACAATGAGGTGCCTCCCAGTCTTGGAGCGGAAGGCAGTGCATACGTCTGCGGCGTGAAGAATGGCGGTACGTCGTTGTTTCTCCCTTCTTTTTGCTTTTGTATGTATTTTTTATTCTCCCTAATTAGCTCAGCCTTGACTAGGCAGCCGCACCCAAGGCCCAGCCCCAGGGCCGGCACAGGTGCCGTTTGATCACTTGATCGCGATTTGGCGTGGGCTACGCTGCAAGCATTCATGCGGGATGCCTGCCTGTCTGTTTGTATGCGGTCGCTCGGAGGCTGTTGGCGGCGGCGGCACGGGGTTCTCCAGAGTAGCTACAGCGCACGCTGCTACGGCTGAGACTACCCAAAATTTGTTTGAGAATCACAAGGTATTGGTGGCATCTACTGTGAAGTTTTGCAGATTATCAACTAGTACTCTGAGGTCTACATCATGTCATCCTAGCATATGACTACATTCAAAGTGATTTTCTTAAATATAAAATAGCATAAGGTAATAGTGATATGAGCATCTACTGACAAAAGTCAGATTGTGCACCCTATTACCGCGAGATCTACACCGCACTCAGTGACTATCTTCAAAGTGTTATCTATATAATTTGCAGTATACACATAAGACCCGATAGCATCAGCTATATTTATAAAGTTTGCTCCTCAGAAGCATTTGTTGTTGTTCACTAAAATGGTTTACTCTCACGGTAAATATTATTCATCTGCAATCACGATATGCTGAAACGGTAATCTTGTACTAATTCAAGCCTCACTTTGCTTGAATATATCATAGAAAATTACACAATTTTTTGCATACCCTCATGATTACCTTCTATTACATTGGTAAAATACATGGCAATGAAGCCTATGTCACTATTTATGAGTATAGCTTCGTCCATCTATCAAGATGGATCCTATAATTTATGACACCAACTGAGTGTCTCAACACTTTTGCAAGGTCCACATCAAATTGTTGTTATTCTTTCATAGCGACTAACCAATGATAAACATGAAAAGTCTACGTGTTTTGGCAGTGACTCTAAAGTCACATATTTTCTCAAGAATGAAGTCCAATACATTAGCAATGGTTTCATCACATGTGCTGTATTGAAGGATACAACCAGGTTCACCAAGGACCACCTTGGCAATGCTTGTTCTCAAACAAATCATTTCATCCATATATATCTTTTACTCCAAGAAGTAAATTAAGTAGTGCATGAGCATTAGATGTAACACATGGTTGGCATTTTCAAATGCACGTTACATTAGGTGGAAGTAATTATTTTAAGATGGGTCATGGGCATCAGTGATTGTATCCATATGTGGCCTTATTGCCACTCTAACCCAACATTCGAAAAATGGCATTGCTATTCTCTTAATAGCGAAGTATGTACATATTGCATTTTATATGTCACCAACTTCACTTAGTTCTCAAACTAAGCACATATTGGATGAATATTTATTCACCTCGAATATTTTCCTTAAGAGAAACATGTTGCTATGAGCACATCACGAATGATCAACCCCATTCGTTTTTCAAGACCTCAAGTCTATCGCAACTCACAATTCTGTCACTTAATCAACTTCAAGTTGAGATCTCGTGATCAAATATTTTCACATGCCATTAATACACTTTACATCCTCTTATGATGGTACTACAATTTTCCATGATGAAGAAACATATAATTTCTTAAAATCATCGGATACACCCGACAGGTGATATACTATTATTTGAAATATTTGTTGGTACTGAGAATACTATGCAAGTCAGTGGTCACAAAAATGAGCCACGAGGAATTCAAAGTAAAGTGTAGGCTAAAGGACAAAATTACCTCTTAATAGGGAATATATCATTTTCAAACGATCACAATGACAACTCTCAAGTTTGTCAAATGGGTGGATATACAAATATCGTACCTATAATTACCAAACCCTAAACATATGGTCAAATCACACCACAAAATTGGGATAAATTTGAAAATTTACAAACTTACAAACAGAAAATATGCTGGTAAATGATTGCTCTCAAATCTTCATCAAAAGAAGAACTAAAAAATCTAGTGCAATAAAAAGATGGTTCATTCCTTTGCATCGATGATATGTTTGCATAATAAATTTCCATCAATGCTGGAGACCTCATGTAATCTCCTGATTATCCCAAAATATCATTAGTCTATACTTGTATGACTACATGTATTAGGATGTTCAATACCCTATCCCTCGGATATAATACTCCATAAATTTGGTAGTATGAATCAATTCATGCTCAGTATTTGTTGCGTACACAATAATTTTCTAACTATTAATAAATTAAATATTTTTCTTGATAGACTTATCAATCCTGGTTTGGGGGTGATTAGAAAATTATTAACAATTATGTTGGTCACAACTCAACAAATTACAAATTCCCCATATAATCAGATTATATATGCACCGCGTGTGCCACGGGGGAAAATAGTTTTAAGGCACTCTCACCTTAAAATTCTAAGCAGACCACTTATTCTTCCTTCAACACATTAAAATATATATGTGGATTGCTGAACCATTATCTGCGGTAACTTAGATACTTCATGGTACTTATATACACATTCATAAAAAAAAGTGTGTCTCTTATTACATACAACCATGATCTTACCCAATAAATGGCTTCACTTATCAAAGTACGGGCAAATTCTCCTGAACAAAGGATAAACCCATTCGAATGGACAATGTCGTTGAACTCTTTTGACGAGCATCTTTTATTGTATTCAGTACTCTATGTACATACCAAGAATTGTTTAACTAAATTTCTTATCAAAGATAATCAATGGAATTACATGACCACTAAAGAATTATAAATTTACCAGCCTCTTGCTGGACTCATTCGGCTTTACACACCTCAAGTATGATCTAAATTATACCAACTGCATATCATACTACTTTCCCCTTGTAGTAACTACGTGGAAATCAACAAAGTATTTCCCATCTGCTATAATTCGGTTACATACTGATATCACCACTCCAGCATACATCAATGGGCTCTCAAAGAAAATTAGGGATCTGTGTGAGGAATAACAATTTATCCATCAATCAAAATTATTCATAGCCCGTATGCTGATTGCATCAGCAATAAGGATATTTTCTGGCATTAGGGGGAGATAAGTACCACAAAGAATGCCGAGAAATAAATTAGAAATGTTATTGCCATTCAATCCTTATATCCACATACTCAAAGAATCTGAACTAGAAGTTTAGAGAATCATATATTTGCAACACATTGCAAATCAGCCATATACATTTACTAATGACAAGGTGTCACAAATTCTATATTTCTGCAGTAAAGTGTCGAAAAGAGTGGAGGTACCTGATAAACCACTCTTCTCCCCAAATGAGAGCAAGAAGGGGAGAAAGTCTGACCACACGAGATATAACTTCTCACATGCTTCCGCGGAAATAGAGGAAATTACATCATCGACCAGTAAATGTAATTCAACATCAAGTTGAGAGACACCTCATAGGATGCTCATCATCCGAAACCCGGCACAACTGTGCACAAAAGTTTTGATGCCGTGACATCGAAACACCTTGACTTTCTTGTTGTAGGAAATCACAAGGAGTTAAAAGGAATAGAAACATTTCCACAAATTTCATCAGTTCCACCAGAATCATATAACATAAAAGACTACGTGTGTCGACATATATTTCTTCTCAAATTGCTAAACCTTTTGGGCCCTGAACCAAAATCCATGGTAGAGTGCCTCTTCCACTCATATTGGTTCACATAGAAGGAAGCAAGTAATGAAGAATAGCACGCGCTCTGCAAATGAATGGTATTTACCGCAGTAATACCTACTATTCATAAGTATCTTCCACACATGGAATACTAAAAATTTCTCATTCATAGACAAAGTCAATGAGGTGGTGAGAAAGCGAGGCTTGTAGCAAAAGGGTTCACGCAGAGACCCGACACCGATTATGATGTAACATACCCTCTTGGTATGAGTGGAATTATGTTTCGATACTAAATATCATTGGCGATAAAAATAATAATGTTATCCATGCAGTTGATGGATGATGTGGCTATATACTCATATGAGTCACTCATTTCGGAAATCTATATCGAAGTCCCTGAAGGGCTTATACTTCTAAATTCAAAAGCAAATTGCAACAAGTTTTGTGTAAAACTTCATAAGTCACTCTATGAGTTGAAATATTCGGAAATCATATGGTACTACTGACTAAATAAGTTCCTTCTTCAAAAGAATTACTCAAAGAATGATGATTGCTTATGTGTTAATAAGGCAATCACAGATTTGATTTCCTTATATCACTTAGTATATCAGTGACTTCATCATCAATGTCTATACAAGACCTAAACATACACAAAATCATCTCAAGGCGGAAAATTTGGATTAAACCAAATGTAGCTTAAGTTTACAACTTGAGCATTCTCTCAAGAATACATATCAGTCTACATATATCCAAAACATATATGAGAAGTTCAATGTGAATATATCACACCAATAAAACATATATGGTCAATATGAGGAATATTAATTTATATCTCAAGTTCACAATAAATCTTGGACAATTCCATCAGGAAAATCAAGATTTGACCATGATGTGATATATGATATTGGCTCCTTACTTGATCCCAACAAAGCCATATCAATGACTGAATTTGATGGAATAGCCTTCTTATGGAAGTCATCTAAATAGTATTTAATAGCTACTTCCACTTATCATTCTACATAATTGCTTTACATAAAGGCATTAAAAATATGTTTGGCTTAGCAGAATGATTAACCACACTTAAAACCATGTGGTTGAGATTCATCGGAATTACACAACTTGATTTATCAAGATGCTTCCACTTGTGTTACTCAATACCTATAGGTTATATGAAGAGCAATATTATAAAGCCCATTGCTCGAAAATTACTTATCCTCACGAATTTATAGAAAAGTGAGGAACCATATGCAAACAACATACTTTGCATGGAGTTTGTATTACACATTCTCCAGGTTTGCAAAGTTCAGGGGGAGTAATCTAACAAATCTATAACCCATTAACAATCCTAAGATTGCATATATTGTACCCTTTTACCCTTCATGAGTTTATCCCTAATGGTTTCTCATAAAGATTTTTAACGAGACAATATAAACACAAATGCACGTATATCTCATATCATTTCTCCTTATATTTTTTCCACTGGGTTTTAAAGGAGTTTTTCAATGGCATATCACATCGCACTCTTTTCCCCTATGAGTTTTTTCTCAAAGTTCTCATAATGGTTTTTAACGAGGCATGTCTTCTCAAAGATCATATGTCATACTTTCTATTTGCCCTACTAGGGTTTTTAAAGGAAGTATTCAAGACATATTAATTGCTCTCTAAACTCATCGATGAGTTTTCTCCTTCTTCAAAGGTTTTTCTCATATAGGTTATCAAGAGACAATAATCATTATATGTTTAATCATTTTCTCCTTATTATTTTTCCCACTAGGTTTAAAGGAGTTTTTGCAACATATCTAGACTATTCTCCTCATATTTCTCCCACAGGGTTTTTGGAGGAGACTTTAAAGACTACACAAGGATTTCTCAAGATGAATGGCAAATATACAAGAAAACTTCAATGATGGATTATTCAAGAAGCACTGATGTACAAGGGGGGTGTTAGGCTTAGTTTGGCACATGTCGGTTTGCTAATTACCACGTGCTAATTAGTGAATCATCGTTAGGTTAACAACCGTCATTAGTGAACAGTTGTGTCCATCACTGAACAGTCACCTTTTCTGTACGGACGCGACCTTTCTCTTCTTTCTCTTGTAATGTAACCGGCGCCCCTTGATGGCGTCGTTTCATCTTGTATATATATCTGAAACATCAATGAAATTCTGGACAGTTGATCCATTCATCAATCCATTCTCAGTTTTACTTTAGCACTATTAACCATGCTCTAAGTTAGTACAAATCCGAGACACTTATTTTGAGACGGAGGGAGTCACCATCAGCCATATACGTGCTTCATGCAAAAAGCAGTAAAGTAAGCCACCAATTTGCCCAACCCAACTCCAAGGCACATGCAAGATGATAATCAAACCACCAGCTCGTATGCATGTATGGCATAGGTTAATTAAATCTCCTTGAAGCAATTACCATAACCAGCATCTAGAGCCAATGGATGCCGTCAAAATGCCACGTGTACATGACCAAAGAAACTCATGGAGCTGCCACTGGACAGTACTCTTCATGGTCTCTTGTCATGGGAATCCTCGTCATTTCACCTCGTCGGGCAAAGGTGTGGTCATCATGCCTTGACTCACAAAGAGCTATGCCGTCTTCTTTCCCGATCGATCTCTTGATTTTCTTGTCGTGAAGTTTGATCTTCTGTCTGTCACTGAGCATATCTCTCCAGATTTTAAACTGACAGACAGTAGTTTCTAGGAGCCGTAAAGTTTGGTCTTCTGTCTGCCACTGAGCATATCTCTCAGCGTGTTTAGGTAATACCATATTTTTAAACTGAATAGTTCACTACTATCTGCATAAAATATTCAAAGTTATTATCATACTTTTTTCTACTTCCTCCATCCCAAAACAAATGACTCAAATTTATACTAAATTTAGTACAAAATTGTACTAAGGTTAATACTCTTATTTTGGTACAAAGGGAGTATTAAACTACATCATATAAATGTAAACAATTCTTTTTGAGGTAAATTGGGGATTATATAATTTTTTCTTCGTAAAATTGCCAACACATATACATATTTCTCGTTATATCACATAGATAATTGTGTGTGCGTGCGTGCACGCGCGCGTGCAGGGTTGACAGGCATATAGGGATTACTTCTATCACCTTGCGTTAGTATATTGGTATGGAGATTTCACTATATAATCATGGTTTTATAATTATTTCTCCTAAATATGAAAGAAAAATAGAGACATGTGTGTATTTATCATACCTTCCATATCAATGCATCAGAAATTTCTACTCCTATATATACCCATTCATAGGAACTACCCAAATCTAAAGCGGACACACGTAGTAATATCAAACCTTTTTTTTTTTGAACCGGGCATTACCCCTTTCCATTGCAAATGAACGGAAATACAAAGTTCTGAGGATGCCAGAGAAAAGGGAAAGAGGTGCAGCGAGTTCGAGCACTGCCAGGAAACCCACTGCGTTCGCCCGACATTGTGATGAACGACATGGGGCGAAAACCTGACAGCACCATAGTTCAACACACCAAACACTACAGTCTATTACAACCAAAAGCCAACACAGGGCAAAAATGCAGTAAGCTAGAACTTGGCCCAACAGAAGCATCCGAAGTTTGAACTTGTATGATCATTCTCCCTCGCCGTCTCGCACATCTTCATCAGTCGCACCGTGCTTGACCTGACCATCTCCGCCCCGCTTCGCAGCTCCTTCGCCCCTTCGTCTTGTTGCAGACCTGCCCAGTATAGCAAAGAGGAACACACGGAGAAAACAATCTCAAATGGTGTGTTTTAATTTGTTTCTTCTTGAAAGTGGCTCAATTTCGAGCAAGCCAGATAGCCGAGCAAATGGCAGAAAGGCCCATAGTATAATATTTTCCTCCAGCAAGGAGAAAAGTGTGGCACCAGGAAAACTACTGCAAGTAACTATTTGGGCACACATCAGTCCCCAACGCCATCCCAATGCATCTCCTGTTGAATATATTAGCAATTCATCATATGGTTTAATCCGAAATATCATAAAATTAATCATGACAGAAGCAACTAAAGCGAGCATGCAAATATCTAGTACAATGGGGAAACAGATCCAATCTACGGCAAGTACTAGACATAGAAATTGTAGCGAGATCTGATACAGATGAGAGAGAGATGCATACGTTGCAGCAGCTGTAGTAGCGGCTGTGTTGTCCCCGGTCTAGGCCATGTCGTCGTCGAGGAAGAGGTTGCCGATGTCGGGGAAGAAGTCGTCGTTGGGGAAGTGATCGCTGTCAGCAGTCGAGCGAGAGCTCTCCCCAAAAACCTGATCGCCCCTCTCCCGTACAGGATCGCAAGAGGCGGGGTTCCGGAGGCCTGCTGTCCCTTCTTCTGGTGCACGCCGGAAGGAGGGATGGAGAAGGCTTCAGTGGCGGCGCAATATTTTGGAACGGTGAGAAACCATACGAAAACAACCTACTCCCAAGGCTGGCTTGGTACGGGTTTATATAGTGTATGTTGGGAGTCAAAGCAGCCGCCATAAACGCGTCCGTTTATGATTTAGAAACTGCCGTACTTAACACGTCCGTTTATGAAATAGAAACAGTAACAATAAACGCGTTTGTTAATGAGTCAGAAACGGTCGTAATAACCGCGTCTGTTAATGAAATAGAAACAGCCCCAATAAATGCGACCGTTACTAATTAATCAATGACTCATTAATTTTCCCAATTAACAAAATAATAATGTGTCAATGAGAATTTTTGAATTTATTTGGACTAGTAAATACTAGTAAATTCCAACAATCCCCCACAAAATCTCATAGACACATCTCCTCATTTTTAAGTTCCAAAGCATTGTTTATATACCGGTACTTAGTGGAGACTGTTAAGTTGAACTTCCACCTAGAATGTTATGTTACACTAATTCACAACTTGGATAGTGGACTATGCCTTGAACTACAAGTTTGCTGTGATACCAGTTTCACACAACGTCTAGACCGATACTAGGCTGCCGCAAGGCTTCCCCGCGGTTGGAGCTTATGCGTCATACTCCGAAGGCCTTTCATGAGTTTATTAAAGAACACTCAATTCTCACAGATTGCGACGTTCAACAATCAAGCTCATATAGGTGAGTTCCTCAAGAGATGCTCTGTAGGACACATCTCCGCTTATATAAGTAAACCACTTGGAACACATTAAGACAAATGTCAACCTACCATACAGATTAGGAGAATATTGCATCTTCACGGAGTGGGATAAAATATAAGAATACTCTCCTCTCAGCTGACCAACAGCTTGTCTCTTACTTCTAATTCACGGGATCTCCGATCACATAGAGTAGGTTACCACTATGGACAACTCATACCGTGGGTCTCAAACCCATCTCCCTCGATGCATTATCTATCACATTACGTGATAAACCCTTTGTGAAGGGATCTGCCAAGTTCATAGTCGTTTGGATATAATCCACTGTAATAACTCCGGAGTTTTTCAGTTTCCTGACAGATTTCAATCTCCTCTTCACATGCCTTGATGACTTCATATTATCCTTAGAACTGTTCACTTTGATGATCACAGTTTGATTATCACAGTTCATTAGGATCGCGGGTATTGGTTTTTCAACCACAGGCAAGTCCATCAAAAGCTCACGAAGCCACTCTGCTTCAACAGTGGCTGTATCTAATGCTGCGAGTTCTGCTTCCATAGTTGACCTCGTTAAGATGGTCTGCTTGCAAGACTTCCAAGAAACAGCGCCACCACCAAGTGTAAATAAATAACCACTAGTGGCCTTAATCTCATCAGCATCAGATATCCAATTAGAATCACTATAGTCTTCCAGAACCCTCGGGTTTCCGGTATAGTGAATTCCATAGCTCGCTGTGCCTTTTAAATAGCGCATAACTCTCTCAAGCGCACGCCAATGATCATCTCCCATATTGGAAACAAACCGGCTCAATTTGCTCACATCAAAAGAGATGTCAGGCCTCGTGGCACTCGCCAAATACATAAGCGAGACTATAATCTAAGAATATCTCAGTTGATCTCTAGCAATCCGTCGATTCTTTCGAAGCAACACACTAGGATCATATGGAGTTGGAGAAGGCTTACAGTCGCTATACCCGAAGCGACTCAAGACCTTTTCCACATAGTGAGATTGAAGCAGTGTAATCCCACCATTATCATCTCTCAGCAGCTTGATGTTCAAGAAAACATCAGCCACTCCTAGATCCTTCATCTCAAAACAACGAGATAAGAAATCCTTAACTTCCTTAATTAAATCAAGATTGGTTCCAAATATCAGTATGTCGTCGACATATAGACAAAGAATAACTCCCTCGCCCCCACCATGGCGATAGTACACACATTTGTCAGCTTCGTTTACAACAAAGCCTTCAGAAGTCAAAGTCCTTTCAAACTTCTCGTGCCATTGCTTAG
This sequence comes from Secale cereale, assembly GCA_902687465.1. Lineage (NCBI taxonomy): Eukaryota > Viridiplantae > Streptophyta > Magnoliopsida > Poales > Poaceae > Secale > Secale cereale. Next base: position 704,158,447 of record LR738713.1, read on the forward strand.
GAGCTTGCTTGAGGCCATATAATGACTTCAATAACTTACACACTTTTCCTTCCTGACCGGGCACTACGAAACCGTCTGGCTGCTCCGTATAAATTTCCTCATCCAACTCTCCATTAAGGAAAGCTGTCTTAACGTCCATTTGATGAACGAGAAGACCATGCGAGGCAGCCAAAGACAGTAGCACTCGGATAGTGGTCAATCTAGCCACAGGTGAGTAAGTATCAAAGAAGTCTTCACCCTCTTTCTGAGTATAACCCTTGACCACAAGCCTTGCCTTGTACTTTTCAATTGTACCATCAGGCCTAAGCTTTTTCTTGAACACCCACTTACACCCTACAGGTTTACACCCATAGGGACGATCGGTGATCTCCCAGGTTCCGTTAGCCAGGATGGAATCCATCTCGCAACGGACAGCCTCTTTCCAGTAGTCAGCATCAAGAGATGCATAGGCTTCTGAAATAGTCCTAGGTGTGTCATCCACGAGGTACACAATGAAATCATTACCAAAGGACTTTGCAATCCTCTGTCTCTTGCTCCTAACAGGAACTTTATTGTCATCCTCCAAGGGATTCTCAACGTGTTCTATTGGAATGGTGGGTTCAGGAATCTCAGTTATTTCCTGACTCGATAAAATAGGTATTTCCTGATTTGATGAGCTAGCCATATCCTTCATAGGAAATATGTTCTCAAAGAAAGTCGCATCATTCGACTCCATAATCGTACCGACATGCATGTCGGATACCTCAGATTTTACTACCAAAAATCTATAACCGATGCTATTAAAAGCATAGCCCAGAAGAACACAATCTACGGTTTTAGGTCCAAGCTTGCGCTTCTTGGGAATTGGTATATTGACTTTCGCCAAACAACCCCAAGTACGTAAGTAAGAGAGTTTCAATCTTTTCCTTTCCCATTCCTCAAATGGAGTAATGGTTTTATTCTTTGTGGGAACTCGATTTAGGACATGACATGCAGTCATTAGCGCCTCCCCCCACCATGCCTTGGAGAGACCCGAAGTGTCTAACATGGCGTTAACCAAATCAGACAGAGTTCGGTTCTTTCTTTCAGCCACCCCATTTGACTGAGGTGAATAGGGAGGCGTCCTCTCATGGATAATACCATGTTCCGCACAAAACGAATTGAATTCATTTGAAAAATACTCTCCACCACGATCAGACCTAAGCCGTTTAATTTTACGATCAAGTTGGTTCTCTGCTTCGGCCTTATAGTTTTTGAAGTAAGTTAAAGCCTCATCTTTTGTTTTCAGAAGATACACATAACAATATCTAGTGGAGTCATTAATGAGTGTCATAAAGTATTTCTTTCCACCCTTTGTCAACACGCCATTCATCTCACAAAGATCAGAATGTATAACCTCCAGTGGTGCTAAATTTCTTACCTCCGCAGTCTTATGGGACTTGCGAGGTTGCTTAGCTTGAACACACACTTGACATTTGGAACCTTTCATAGTAGTAAATTTCGGAATTAAACTCATATTTGCTAACCGCGTCATGCAACCAAAGTTAATATGACAAAGTCGTGAATGCCAAATATCAGATTCATTATCGTGGCAAACATGATTAATAACTTTAGTGCATAAGTCTGACAAAGATAGGCGGAACAAGCCTCCACACTCATAGCCTTTACCAACAAATTGTCCATACTTGGAAATTACAACTTTATTGGACTCGAAAACCAACTTATAACCATCTCGACATAAACGCGAACCGCTTACGAGATTCTTATTGATGGAGGGCACATGATGCACGTTCTTCAGTCGCACGATCTTCCCCGAAGTAAACTTCAGATCGACCGTACCAACACCACGAACAGTGGCATGTGACCCGTTCCCCATCAGCACGGGGGAAGTCCCTGTGACCTGGTAAGAAGAGAACATGGAGGCATCAGCACAAACATGTACATTGGCACCTGTGTCAATCAACCAATCAGGAGAATGACAAATTGAAAGAATGGTAGGAATTATACCGTACCCAATATCCTTCATCTCGATGTCAGCCATGACAACATTAGCGGTCTTGCCGCTATTCTCCAGCTGCTGCAGCTCATGCCGTTTGGGGCATCTCGGAGCCCAATGGCTCAGGTCGCCACAAACGTGGCATGATCCCTTCTTCTTCTTAAAGTTGGTAGAGGACGGTGGCTTAAACTTGTTGTCAAGCTTGCCTTTACCCTCGTATTTCTTCTTGTTATATTTAGGCTTGTTGGGCTGGTAGGTTTTCTTCTGCACCATGTGCGCAGCAGAACCTACCTCAGCAACCCGAGCACGTGTATCCTTTGCTCTCGCCTTCTCTTCCACATCAAGAGATCCGATGAGGTCCAAAACGGAAAACTCCTGTCTCTTGTGTTTCAGAGAAGTAGCAAAGGTGCCCCACGAAGGTGGAAGCTTGGCAATGATGCCACCGGCCACAAATTTGTCCGTTAAATTACACTTAAAGTGCTCAAGTTCCTTAGCGAGTGACTGTATCTCATGAGCCTGTTGAACAACAGAACGCTCATCAGTCATCTTGTAGTCATAGAATTGCTCCATGACGTACAACTCGCTACCAGCGTCCGAGACCCCAAACTTGGCCTCGAGCGCGGCCCACATGTCCTTGCCATTATCAAACGACATATAAGGATCCACAATGGAATCATCAATAATACCGAGGAGGGCTGTCTTAAACATAATATCAACCCTTTCAAAGGCTTCCCGCTGTGCAGGTTCAAGATCGCCCTCAGGCATGCCCTTGGTGGCCGCATAGCAGTTCATGGATTGAAACCACAACACTGCTCTCGTGCGCCACCTCTTATAGTTGACACCCTTGAACCGATCGGGCTTTGTCGACGTAAGAAAAGCAGGTGTAGCAAATTGCCTATAATCAGGTTTTTGGATTGTTGAATATATTAGCAATTCATCATATGGTTTAATCCGAAATATCATAAAATTAATCATGACAGAAGCAACTAAAGCGAGCATGCAAATATCTAGTACAATGGGGAAACAGATCCAATCTACGGCAAGTACTAGACATAGAAATTGTAGCGAGATCTGATACAGATGAGAGAGAGATGCATACGTTGCAGCAGCTGTAGTAGCGGCTGTGTTGTCCCCGGTCTGGGCCATGTCGTCGTCGAGGAAGAGGTTGCCGATGTCGGGGAAGAAGTCGTCGTTGGGGAAGTGATCGCTGTCAGCAGTCGAGCGAGAGCTCTCCCCAAAAATCTGATCGCCCCACTCCCGTACAGGATCGCAAGAGGCGGGGTTCCGAAGGCCTGCTGTCCCTTCTTCTGGTGCACGCCGGAAGGAGGGATGGAGAAGGCTTGAGTGGCGGCGCAATATTTTGGAACGGTGAGAAACCATACGAAAACAACCTACTCCCAAGGCTGGCTTGGTACGGGTTTATATAGTGTATGTTGGGAGTCAAAGCAGCCGCCATAAACGCGTCCGTTTATGATTTAGAAACTGCCGTACTTAAAACGTCCGTTTATGAAATAGAAACAGTAACAATAAACGCGTTTGTTAATGAGTCAGAAACGGTCGTAATAACCGCGTCTGTTAATGAAATAAAAACAGCCCCAATAAACGCGACCGTTACTAATTAATCAATGACTCATTAATTTTTCCAATTAACAAAATAATAATGTGTCAATGAGAATTTCTGAATTTATTTGGACTAATAAATACTAGTAAATTCCAACATCTCCAAACCACTCTAGCCACCGGACAAGTGAAGAACAAATGTCTGGATGATTCAACCTCATTACAAAAGGAACACTTGGGGTTCCCAGGTCATCTCCTTTTTTTTCATGACTTGTCCGGTGAGAACAGCATCTTGGGACATTTGCCACAAAAAGATTTTGATTTTCAGGGGAATTTTGGCCTTCCAAATCCAACTGTAATGACAGCCACTAAGAGGATTTTCCAACCATTTGTACATGGATTTGAGTAATATCAAACATGCTTGATACAATACCTTTGTCTGCATCTAGAGGCACGATGCAGCTAGGCTGTGCAGGTAGACCAAATAAGATATTTGAGTTGCTAGCCTACTGTCATCCAGTACTCTCCATCTTCTCTTGGCATGATCCTAATAATCACTTCACCTCGTCTATTGAGGAGATGCTTACGAATTTTGTATCCTATAAATCGAGATCCGATTACATGGTAGCAACAGATCTTGGAGGCTGTTGACGGAGCGAGGCAGCTGTGCTTGGGAGGATCAAGACGGAGTAGTGGGGTGGGCAAACGGATGATGATTAAGTTGTTATATGGTGATGAGTTGATGTATGACTACAGATGATGATGAAGAGTTATTATTATGTGACTACGAGAATGATGAATTATTATATCGTTGGGCGGAATAAGCACGGATTAGATTAAAGTGGATGGATTCAAGTGTACAAGTTGAATTAGTGAGATGATATGATGTTGGGACGACACACGTGTTGAATCTCATTCATCAAAAACATGTCGGCCTGTCGCACCCAATGCTATATATAATATATATACGTATTCATGGAAATACTACTAGCATTATTTTACAGATCATAACCCCCCGTTTATATATGCCTCAAAAAGGCGTGCCGTGCGTGTAACCCGTCTAGTTTTCGTTGCAGGCGCGCAGGGAAACAGTCAGGAGCCTCGCCATCACGTCACCACAGGGAAAGCGTGAGGTGCCTCCCAGTCTTGGAGCGGAACGCAGTGCGGACGTCTGTGGCGTGAAGAATGTCGGCTCGTCTTCGTTTCTTCCTTCTTTTTGTTTTTGTATATGTATTTTGGTTTTCTTTTCTTTTATTGATTTTGAAAAAAGTTCATCAATAATTCAAATTAAGTTCATTGATTTGGAAAAAAACAAAATTTAAAAAAATCCATTGATTTAGAAACAAAATTCATCAATTTATAAAAAAGACCAACAATTTTCAAAAACAAATTGCCAACTTGCGAAATAGTTCACGAATTTGTGAAGAAAGCTGATCAATTTTGGGGAAAAAATTCACTGATTTGAAAGAAAAAAAACCAAGAATTTGAAATTTTGTCGTCATTTTCGATTAAAAAAATCACGAATTATAAGAACTTAATGCATTTAAGAAACAAAAAAGAATAAAAAAACAGAAAATGTTGCTCTTTTCCGGTGTTGTATTTTATAAGTACAAAAAAACTTCCTTAACACTAGAGGTCCGGTTGCCAAACTGGTTATTGCGGTTGTGCTAATTGTCGAAATCACTATTTGAGGAGTACTCGTTGCAAAGATCACCTTCAAAACCCCATGTTGTGACAAGTGGCGTGCTGCATGTGCGCCACTTGTCGCAACCTAAGCGTTTTCCTCTTTTTCGTAGATCCATTTATTTAAAATGTTTTATCTCTTAAACCGTGCGTCCAAATCTCGACCTATTTTCACCGTTGAATTCCGCGCGTCGAGATCTTCAAAACTAGATCCCATGTTGATAGGTTTTGACGAACTTTTTTTCACAGAAGAAAACCGGACGAAAAAACCACACCGGGCGCACTGGGTTTTTCCTTTCCGAAAGAGGCACAGCCGTGACTCTCACGAAAGCACAACCGTGCCTCTCGCAGAAGCAAAGCTATGACTCTCGCGAAAGAAAGAAAAAACTGAAAAAAAATGTTTTTTCCCCTTTCCGAAAGAGGCACGATCATGACTCTCGCGAAAGCACAATCGTGCCTCTTGCGGAAGCAAAACCGTGACTCTCGGGAAAGAAAAAAAAAACAGAAAACGCGTGTTTTTCCTTTCCGAGAGGCATGGCCGTGACTCTCGCGAAAGCACAACCGTGCCTCTTGCGGAAGCAAAACCGTGACTCTCGCGAAAAAAAACAAAAAACGCATTTTTTTTCCCATTTTCGAAAGAGGCACGGCCGTGACTCTCACGAAAGCACCGTGCCTCTCGCGGAAGCAAAACCGTGACTCTCGCGAAAAAGAGAAAAAACAGAAAACACGTTTTTTCCCTTTCCGAATGGCACGGCCGTGACTCTTGCGAAACCACAACCGTGCCTCTCGCGAAAGCAAAACAGTGACTTTCAGGGAAAAACGTGTTTTTCCGCAAAAAAAAGTTGAATTTTTTTTCGTCGAATAGCTAAGGAAGACCGGTGGAAAACCAAAACATAAAAAAAACGGAAAAAAACCCGTTCAATAAGCCTAAAACGCGTGCGGAAAAATAAATAAAATAAAATCCGGAGGAGCGTCCAGAGCGCGACACGTGGCGAATCACTGAGAGCGCGCCAAGTGACGCTGATCGCTGCGAGGCTCCCGAAGGAGCGCTCGTTAACTAGTTGCTCCCGCTAATTGTTGAAGGACCTAGGTTCAAATCCTGCAGCAAGCACCTTTTTTTACGGTTTCAAAAAAAAGGAAGAATGTGCTGAATGGGCCAGCCCAGCACGGCAGGGTGTGCACGTCCGTTAATGTACAGCGTATACGTGATTCTTAAAAAACAAGTACAATGTATACGTGAAGAGTTTATAAAAAATGACTATCATGCCCTTACTTATGAAGAGAGGCGTCTTTGTGTTTAGAGGGTGTGTACCGAAGCAGAAGTGATTCTTGATTCTCCCTAAATTAGCTCGGCCTTGACTGGGCCATCGCACCCAATGCCCTGCCACAGGGCCGGGCCGGCACAGGCGCTGTTTGATCACTTGATCGCGATTTGGCTTGGGCTACGCTGCAAGCGTTCATGCGGGACGCCTGCCTGTATGCGGTCACTTTGAACCACGGCCTCGCTCGGAGGCTGTGGCAGCGGCTACGGCTGAGCGCCAACGAGAAGGCCGGCCGGCCATGCCAAGCGAACGCGGTGCGAGGTGACCGCAGCAGGCAGAAGTGCTATGTATATCGCCCCTGACCCCTGAGCTTTACTCATTTGCTTGGACTGGGGGTGCCATGCAAAGAATATCGGGTGTGGGTGAGGCACTTTTCAACGAGACTTGGATCAGAGACCTCCGAGGGGCTCCCTCAGTTCAGGTAATTGTTGAGTATTTTGATCTTTGGCATGATATTCAGATGGTTCCGCCTGTCTCAAACCAAGAACATGGCGTTTAACAACTAGTGGTGTCTACTCAGCGGCATCAGATCAGCCTATATGGCTTCGTTCTTCGTTGTGGAATTCACATATTATGCCAAGGCTCGTGGTCATGAGGCGCCGTCTACGCTCACGATCAATGTGTCGAAACCATTAATCGTCTGTTGATCCTGCACAATGTGTGGAGAGGTCTGCACGTCTTCTTCCCAACGGAATCTCATATCGACGGCTACTAATCTGAGGCATGAGGATGATATGGCTGGAGAGTAATACCCGGGTATTTGACAACAAGGTATGCTGGACAGACCAGGTGGCAAGGCTTGCTCTGAACGAGCGGATAACAACACGCGGGTAGTAGCGAAACGTGGAGTAACCATAGTTACCTTTTCTTTAAAAAAAGGCCTTCTGAGATTTTATTGAATCTCATACGAAAATCATGCAGATTTTTGAGTGAGCTAGGTTGAGGAACGGAGAGATAGAGGCAGAGGCGATGGATGGGGAATTTTCTGGATCTCCTCTCGATCCATCTCTCTATTCTCTATCTATATTATCTGTACACTAGTACAAATGCCCGTGCGTTGCACCGGGCGAAACATAAAAACCTGCTCCATGTGCCATTATGCACTTTTTTTAATCCAATTTTTGCAAACGTCAGAAATAAGGTTACATTGAGTATATATTTTTTAGAATCAATATTTTTTTTTATTCACACATGGCAGGTGGAAGGAGATAATGACGAACTCACCCATTGACTTGTTGTCTTTAGCTTATGCTGGCCAATGAGAAGTTCTGATGGCTCGTTGTCTTTTGTGTCAACGACGATGCCGGCGAAACGACGTGGAAAGCAAGCGACATGGAAAGCTGAGTTGCTAAGTAGCTTATTTGACCAAAGACTTAGTACGTTATAAGGATGTTGTATATGTATATATTTATATATTCTTAGTGATATATTATATATGTATGTAATTAGGATTCAGATTCCTGTACCTAGAACGATTCGTACTCCATCACTCACAATTCAAAACAAGAAAAAAGAAAAATAATATGGAGACAACTATAATATGTCTGAAGCGTGGGATTTTCTTTCACTGAATATGACCTACTTCAGGGCAACATAGCTAGATAAAAGAAGAGCAGTAAATTCACACACAAAGTTCAAACCAAACATCTATTTTATCAGCCATACCAATAGACAGCAGGTCCTGTTTCGAAGGGTTGCATGTTTATGACGTGTCGATATTCAAAATATAGATACACAGTTATGCGAGACTCCGAGAGTTGACAGACATTACATCAAGGGTCACATCGCAAGTACTGGCATTTCACATAACAGAGAAGGCCACACACTAGAATACTGCACATGAAGAGACAGGCACATATACCTCAGTACATGTATTTGGTGGAGTGATCCTTGGGAGCAATCACCAGAGAACACGGACCTTACGAGCTCCTCTATAGATAGTCAACATGGTGTCAACAAACTCTTGCTTGTGTTTCATTGCCCAGTTGATCTTGTTGTTGTTTCCTGTCCCAAGATCAATCATGATGTGCTTGTTGCGGAAAAAGAACATCACCGTTGATGGGTCATACAGCTCGTACATGGTGTTCAAGTCAGGAACCTTGGTGATGTCAACAAGGTAGATCACGGCAAAGTTCTTGATGGTATCAGCCACCCCTGACAGCACTTCATCCATCTAAAGTTCTAAACATGAACAAGTAGATAGTCAGAAACTCGCAATGAAGTCAACAACATACAAGCATGCTAGATTGACGTAGAACAAAAGCCTGCTAAAAAGTTAAACTTCAAGTCTGCATTCAATAATTATAAAACCGCTAAGGAATTGGATTCCTTGCACAAAGTAATAAAACAATTGGCCTTTAATAAAAGAAGAAAAGCGCTCATAGCTTTACTTCTTATAATGGCTAGTTCTACTTCAACTTAATCAAGCAACCAGTGTCCAGTTGTGAACTTCTACAAATATATATGTGAGTTGCAACTTAGCTCTCAGTACACACAGAAGCTTTACTTCAACCAAAGGAGGCATCCGAAAATCCTCCCACTTCTGCGGTTCTGCCCTACTCCAAATTGACCAACTATATTCTGAGACTATGCGCCTAATAAAATAAAAAGACAATCAATGTAACATTTATAAAATGACTTCATAGGTGTATTATTTTGTATAACATATTGAAAGAAGTTGCTGAATGAGAAGGAGAAGCAAAAATCACTCAATTGCCTTGAAATTACGTGGTGGGGTACATCAAGTACATTGCTACAAGGATACAACTCACTTCCCTATGAAGAAATCATAGCTTGCTTTCCTACTGCAAGTCCGAGATCGAGCTGCAACCTATGCTTTGGCCATCACAGGGCGCCAAAGTTCAGTCAAGCTAGCAAACAAATCATGTTATCTATGCAATGCAATACAAGCAGGGACCATGGATGATATATATATCCTTGCAGAGCTAGTGGTAAAACCATATCATTAAACTGTACTACTTTGCAACAACATAATACAAAATATATGATGCCCACTGCCCACTGAAAAGGAACCAGAATTCTAACTTCTTCCATTAACTGAATTCTGAAATCAGTAAAGCTTACTCTACATGACCAAATCAAGCAAATGGGCACACTACGGATATCAGTAGGAAATTCATGTTGTGACGAAAAACTGGTTCTGCTTGTAATAAGTAGAATAATTCTTGTAACACATAAATCTGCTTGGACTGAAAATCCAGGAACAACAGAACTGTTATTTGGGTATATCTTGACCATCATTATTCTGAATTGCACAAAGTTAGTACCTTTGGAAAGCTATCGATGGCCTCTAAAACTTTCACCACATAAAACTGCAAAGCTATTTCATAACTGAAGAAAGAGAAGAATCACTGAGAGAGCCAGGTGACAGAAACAATATGTAAAATAGGGGATTCCATCCAGTGAATATCAAGGGGATACATACCTCTGGTGTACCGCCGCAGGCGACATTGGATTGCTGGACGGATGTTCTTCTTCCTCCAGCGAACTCCGCGACGACATTGGACGTTTCATCGAAAATTGCAATTTCGACGAGCTTTGATGGAGCTTATGGTCCAAGGACACAACCTAATGGAGATTCTGGCCGAGTACCCTTCCTTCTTATAGCAGGCAACTCAACTCCGGGTCGGGCACTCCATTGCTTGGTGTTGGAGAAGGACACGGTCTCCAATTTTCCATCCAAATCACAACACGGGAGCGGCACAATGAGTATTAGCAATTGAAAATACAGCTTCAACCAATCTAGTTCAAGGGCTGTTGATATGGTTCTTCCTATTCTGTATATTGAACATACAGGAGGAATCTGCAGACTGTATATTTCAGCTTGCATTCTCTTTTTACATGAAGATAAAAGATGAAGTAAATACTTATAGGCAATAAGTGTTACCTTGGATTTCTACTCGAAGTTCTGGGCGTATTTCGTGTAGCTAGCAAGTAGTAATTTGAATGCGTGAGATTATGTGGCTGTGACAGCGAGCCTGTCAGTCAGAATTCAGTAGCCTGGGTCGCGAAAATGCATTTTTAATTGGTTGCGTACTAACTGCTCGAGCTAAATTGGGCGTAGTTCTTCTTGTGCCTTAACTCATCACATGCAGTCCTCCTGCATAGTTTGAAAAAAGAAACAATTCACAAATCAGTACCGAGGAAGGCATGTAATGGTAACATAATAACCTACATCATAAGCATATTATGTCATCCAATGATCGAGCAGTCCATGCCATCCCACCTAGAGGGCACGTCATACTGTTCTGACTAAAACTAAAATGTTCCACTGTTACATAAAAACAATATCACAGAGTGCAGCAGCATTATCATTACCAATTACACATGAGTAAACATGGAAATATTTTCAGCGACAAGTGATACAATATTAATGCCCAATTCAGTTGTTATGTCTACATATGCAATGATTCAAATGTGAAGATGCCAAACATCTTCGACAAAAAGTATCTGAAATTCAGAATCACCTGCAAGAGCACGCCGTTGGTAGACCGCTTCTTGGCCATCCCCTCCGGCACTGTAAATGGCACAGAGAAGTATCCATCCACCAATCCTCGGCGAAGCCCCCTCACCCAGTACAACCATGTACTCCCTGTACCTCTTGAATACCACCTGCTGATGTTGATGCCCCCCTCCATCGGCACCAGAGAGCATCAGCACCTGATGGTGCCGTTGCTGGTTCCTTCATCGGTACCGGAGAGCAGCTCCTGCCTCTGGATCTAGCAGTCCAGGACTTGGCCTAGATCAGCTTCACGGGCACGGCGGCAAAGAGGCGGAGAAGGTCCTGGGCGCGGACGGCGGCGAAGAGGAGGGCCGCCGGGAGTGGGTGCGCATCGACCACCTCGCAGTCGCCGGTGATATAGAGGTCGGCCGGCGGCAAGAGGCGGAGGAGGCCCTGGGCGGAGAGGCGCGGACGGCGACAAAGAGGAGGGCCGCCGGAAGTGGGCGCGCGTCGACCACCTCGCATTCGCCGGGGATCTGGAGGCCGTCCGGCGGCAAAGTGGCGGGGGAGGAGCGGACGGCGGCTAAAGAGGAGACCGGATGTTGCGTCCATCTGGATACTGTGAACGAGCGATTCGTTTTTTTACTGTACATTTGGAGCGCGGGTTAATTGGCCAAAACTACAGGGACTATTTTGCAAAAACATGAAGCGTATTACGACTGGGTGAAAGCGTATTGTGACGGTGAACCCGACGGATTCAATCCGTGCTTTATTATTAGGTATAGATAGTTACCTGATAGTCGCGGTGTTTTTACAAAAGAGCCCGTGCGTTGCAACGGGATAGAAAAAAAACACACGTTCTTAACCCAATAACCACGACTCGAGACCCTGGTAGGTAGATGTTTTTTATTTTGAAATGGCATCACATTTGTGTTCCCGATGGTGGTCTCAAACGTATTTGAATATGGTCAGTCCTAAGACGTCTCTCTCTCACACACACGTACGCGCGCTCGCACGCACACAATTGCTCAGAATAAGATGAGAAATATGTTATTTTTTCCCGTGAGGTTTTTCAGAGTTGTGCGTGCATGGTTATCAATGTTTTTTCCTCTCAATCTGGTTTTAATGTGTGTTTATTTGCAATTTGGATCGCCACCAGTGCGAAAGAAAAATGGACCGTGCACTATAGATTAAGTTTGCACCCAAATTAATAGTTTAGAAATATTTAACAGCTAAAAGTAACAGTTTATTTAGATTCTACACATTTTTCTAATCAAATTTCATATATAATATGTTAAAATCGGAGTTACGGTTTAAAAGATAAGTATATTTTTGTTTTAGATAAACTGCAGATTAATTAACCAAACGGTTAGGGGTTTTTCTGTTAAAACACAAAAAAAAAACGATTCGGCTGACTTAAATATGGATGGCGGTTTGATTACATGAAACCTGAGGGGGTTTTATGCGAAAATGCCAAATAACGGTTCGGTATGACTTAAACGTGTAGTGCGGGTTAATTTACAGAAAACAGAGGGGCTTTTCTGCAAAGTGGCATGACGGATGGGCTGAAACCCAACTTTCTTTATTATTAGGTAAAGATTTTACACTTCAGCCCTCTTACATATATATAAATTCCAACTCACACCAACACTCCCCCTCAAGAGGGGGCAAACACATCAGATAGACCCATCTTGCTACAAAAGATAGAAAACAACTTTTCTGGTAGACCTTTTGTTAGAACATCTGCTATCTGATTTGCTGAAGTCACATATGGCATACAAACCACCCCTCTATCCAGTTTCTCTTTGATGAAATGATGGTCATCTTCAACATGTTTAGTACGATCGTGTTGCACTGAATTATTCGCAATATCAATTGCTGCTTTGTTATCACAGTTAAAGCATCAAAGGCTTACTCTGACATAACTTTAGTTCAGTTAGAAGAATCTGCAGCCATAATAGCTCACATAGGCCATGTGCCATGGATCTAAACTCAGCCTCGGCAGTTGACCTAGCTACCACATTTTGTTTTTTACTTCGCCAAGAGACTAAATTTCCCCCAACAAATACACAATAACCAGAAGTGGATGCCGATCATCTAGAGAACCAGCCCAGTCCGCATCTGTATAACACTCAACTTGTAAATTCCCTTGCTTTGTGTAGAGAAGACCTTTTCCTGGGCACCCTTTAAGGTACCGTAGGATTCTATTAACAGCATCCAGGTGAGCCGTTCTTGGGTTATGCATGAATTGACTCACAACGCTTACGGCAAATGCAATATCAGGACGAGTGTGGGAATGATAAATCAACTTACCCACAAGTCTCTGACAGCGTTCTCTATTAACCGGATTCCCTAAATCACTACTTAATTTGTGATTCTGTTCAATAGGAGTAGCAGCCGGTTTTGAACCATACATGCCAGTTTCTTTAAGCAGGTCTAAGATGTACTTCCTTTGTGTCAGAAATATACCTTTTGGACCCCGCAAGACTTCTATGCCAAGGAAGTGTAGGGTAACGCAGCAGAAAATAAAAAATTTCCGACCTACGCACCAGCCCAGGACCACTATGAAGACTGCATACAAGGTTTTGATCATTTTCGTTACCGACTCGTAGCGCAGCGGAAGTAGAGTCGATGACGATCGTCGGTGCAGACCCCCGCAGCTAGGATTTACAACCTCCCAACCGCGAGGATGTATACCCTCATCTTCTCCTCGGACAGCCCTCCGGGAGACGGTCGAACAATCCCCCGGACGGTGTCGCGGACAGCCCTCCGGGAGGACCTTCGAAACTCGAACGGTCACCCGGACAGCCCTTCGGGAGGACTCACAGAACTCGGACCGTCACTTGGACAGCCCTTCGGGAGGCACTCACGAACAGCCCCTCAGGGCACTAAGATCGAAACTACGACCTCTCTACAGAGTTGCACACATACGGTGTCATCTATCCGGCAGGGCTTCGCCGTCCAGAACTAGTTCCCACCGGAACCCAGACAGCCTTTCGGCACTACGAAACTATTTCGTGGGAGGGAGAGAGAAGCCAGATAATTGCATGGCACTTGTATGAGAGCAAGGGATTGAAGGAGATGGCAGCCCCAACTCCTCCTTTTATAGGCCAAGGCAAGGGGTGGGGTGGGACGTGGAAATACCAAAATACCCAAGCTTCATGTCACACATGAAAGGGCATAATGGTAACACAAGGGGGGCACCAAGGGGACACTCCCATGGCAGCCCAACACCTTGTCCCCCCCATGGGGGGGGCCCCCCCAACAAGCCACCAACATGTCTCCATGAAACATGCATGCTCCCTAGACAAAAAGCCACCAAACATGCAACCCCCGATTCGTGGGATCTTGTCCCCTCGCACTGGGACAAGATGTTTTCCGCGAAACTTTTTTCTGAAAAATTCCAGAAGGTCCCAGAACATTTCCGGTACCCTCTAAAATTATTCTGGGCATGATCCGAAACATTTTCGGTGCTGTGGTTTTTATCAGCGGAAAGCATCAACAGCGGTTACGGCAGTTTCGGAACATTTCCGATTTTTCTCTCTGAAAATTCCCAGAAGTTCCCAGACCAATTCTGGCACCCTCTGATAATTTCCATGCGGTGCCGAAACCCTTTTTGACCTAATAATATATTCCGAAACATCTTTTTGGTTTTACCGAAACTCTTTCGGTGTTCTCTCTCCGGAACTCTTCCGTTGTCTCCGAAACTTTTTCGGTGATTTTCTCTCAGACTCCCTGTCTGGTATTCAGCAGATAGATGACCCTTAAGCGTGTGACCCTATAGGTTCGGTGAAGTATAGACATGACACGGAACCTCTTCCGATCAATGATCAACATCGGAGCCGTGGACACCCATATTGACCCCCTATACCCACACGAATGAATATTCGAGTGAACCTCCAGTTGCCGTGAGCTATTCCTTTTGCTTCGTGATATGTCACAAACACCCGAGGTGAGATTTATTGCATCCCCGTGGGCAAACACTTTGTCCACTATGCAAGTTACCTCGTTACCGGTTTTGTTCTCTTTTCTCGTTTTCGTGTTCCGGCATCCCAGTGATCAAATCACCCTGTGTCTGGCCAGACGATGATGGATACCGTAACACCGAGAGGGCCCGAGTATATCTCTCCATCGACGGAGGAGCAAATCCCAATCTTGAGCTATCAAGTTACTTAACACACTTTTCCATGAAACCGTAAGCCGCCGTAATAGCCACCCATTTACGGATGACGTTTAACAAACCCCAAAGTTCATGAAGCAAGCATGAAGAAACTCGATACTCTCATGGTCTAAGGAATTATGCAAACATTAACTTCCTGTGTTATTAACCATAAACTTGTGACGAATGTATCTCTTAGCATAACATCAATCGGGTCGATTCAACACAAATGTTCTGCTAACATTGTGCCCTCAAAGTTGCTGGCATAGACATGCCCATGATCAGGAAAACAGAACCATCATGCAACACTTGAGCTAGTCTTAGAGGCCAGACCAGGAATACATTATATCGTTTATTATTCCACACGTGCATATGAGTCTTCCTCCGAGCCTCGTTTTATTTGCAGACTCGAGAACCATAGCAGTTATAGCATGGAACATAAACCTAATTATGAACAGTGAGATAAATAATAGAATTTATCATTGCCTCTAGGGCATATCTCCTACAGACTCCCACTTGCACTAGAGTCAATAATCTAGTCAATGCTAATGCACTTTACACCTATGGCACATTGGTGTAAATATGCTTCGCTTGTGGTATAGCCTGATGTCCAACGGATCTGACGACTTCAGCTCCGTGTGTATCTTTGCATATCCTTCGCGTTTTCACGCCTTCACAAAATTCATATTTTGTGTGGACCTGGCTTTGTATGTATGCGAATCACAGGTCGAACCTGGATTCCTCAGACTGAGTTATGGAGCAACTACCTCAGTAGTGTCCCATTGACAAAAGCCATCTTGGAACCATACTAAGTTCATGAATGAACTATATGATTCAACATCTTCTTTGTCGCTTCAAAAGCGGCAACATACTTCGCCTTTGTTATAGAATTCGCCACAGTAACTTGTTTGGAACATTTTCCAACTAACTGTGCCACCACATTGTGTGTTACACAAAACCATTAATTTAAATCGAAAATCGCACGGGGAAAAGATGAAGACTGTATCGATGTAACATTTTACAACGAACTCTTCATGATCTCCGCCCGCGAGAAAACATGTCATCAGTACTACTCTGGTACTAAATGACATCTTTCACTGTTGTCCTATGATCAGTACTTTGATCACTTTGGTATCCATACTCTCAACACCTTTGGAGTATCGGACATATCTGGTTGTTTTACATACCATGGAATACATGATTAATCCAAACACGAAGGTGTGTGGAATCTCCATCATGTATTTTGCTCATCAGTGTTATGCGACACCGAGTCTTGCAAAAAAAAAACACTTTCCATGTGACTTCGGCAAGAATCACTCCTTGGCGTTTTATATGCTAAAAGGTTTTAGCATCTTGTCAATATGTATACATAGCTTAGCCCCATTAGGTAAATCTATCTCCATAGATCATCATGCCTAATATCAAGGCTATTTAGCCTAAGCACTTCATCGAAAAACTATTTTCAAATGAAGTCCTAATTCATGTCAAGAAATTTATTTCCAATTACCAATGTGTCGAGCACACAAGGTTTTTAGAAATATTATTTCGCTCCCACTTACTTTCTTGAATTACAAGCATCTTCGTTACCCATTGATGAAGTCAAAACCCCTTTTGACAATTTCATCAAAACACGAAGATTCCAACTCCATTTTGCTCTCTTCTGTCCATTGCTGGAACTCTGAAGTTTGCATACCTACTAGCATCCTCTGGATCGACAAATTACTTTGGACTGTATCACATACAAGTCCTAGGTTTCATTTCCATTAGA
Source organism: Secale cereale (assembly GCA_902687465.1). Classification (NCBI taxonomy): domain Eukaryota; kingdom Viridiplantae; phylum Streptophyta; class Magnoliopsida; order Poales; family Poaceae; genus Secale; species Secale cereale. The sequence goes on from LR738713.1 coordinate 704,175,376, forward strand.
TGGAAATTGTTTTGTCATCCATGTTTCATATCTCAAGATTGAAATATTTATTAATTGCTAGTTCAACCCGAACCGACTTTAAGCATCGCTACGGTGAGACAATCTCATTGTAGTCAACTCCTTGAACTTGTTTATTGCAACAAGTCGAGCTTTGTGGATAAAACATTTTATCTGTATCAGTTTTAAGTTCCATAAATATTCGTCAGACTCTAAGTCTTCCGAAAGGTGTATCAAGGTTTTAATCTTGAATCACTTATATGGAAACTAACTCGGGTTGTATTGGCATTCAGCCAATTCCGGAGTCAGGGCCCATCAACGCTTCCTTGTGTATCGTAGGTATATTGTTGTCTAACAACAATATCTCGTCTGCGCACCTGAGAGGTTTGCACGAGCCTTGCCTACGTGGTTCAGCTGCAAGTTCGACCGAAGTCTATACATTTTATTGTAGAGACTTTCGTATCAGTCGCAGTAGGAAACTCCGGAATTACTTCCAAGGTTTCTTTCCTTTGACCTGATGACGAAGATACTGTTATCTCGTCGAGTTTGCACTGTCCTCCCACTCACCTTTTTGAAAGAACTATTCTCTTTAAAAGCATACCGTTTCGTGGCAAAACTATTTGCCTCGGTATAGTGAGGGAGGAATACCCAATGACTTGGGATAACCTACAAAGTAGCACTTGTCTGATTTGGAATAGGTTTGTAACCTTTTACACAAGCACCATATTCCAAATGTTAAGAAAAGATATAACATGGTTGGGCGTACCATACCATGGTTTCATTTCAACAGACCCGATGGAGCTCTTTTCAGTGTAAAAGCCGCAGTCTCTAAAGCATCACTCTTTAAAAGGGATAATGGCAAATTTATTTATGTCATCTTTGATCTCACCATGTCATAAAAGGTTTGATTACATCTTCATAGACTTTCCACTTGCAGTGGTGTTCCAGGAAGTGCAAGTTATGAAACCCCTTTCACAACTCATCAGACATTCGTTAAACTTGTAACTCAAATATTCCTTTCTGCAATCGAATTGTAGAAACATAATTTTCTTGTTACAATAACTTCTACTTCATTTTTGAAAATATTTCGAATGATTTCAAAAGATCCAGACTTACGTCTCATCAAGTAAATATCCATATATCTACTTGAGTCATTTATGAAGATAGATAAATCCACTACTAACAACATTTATCGGACTACACACATCAAATGTGTGATCACCAATAAGTTTGTTACTCGTTCCTTTTGGCCTGTGAACGGTATTTCAGTCACTTCACTTTTCGGAGGAAATTTGCAAGTGTCAGATGATTCAAAATCAAAAAGACTTCAAAATCCATCATAATGGAATTTTCCATGCGGGTTTCTCCAATGTGACCAAATGTAGTGCCACACTTGTGTGGTATTCTTTTAGTCTTGCGACATATAGCGTCAGTGTTATGGATGTATCATATTACCATCAATATTCATAACATACATCCCATCTTGGATGGAAGCATGGCCCTTCATGTTATTCATAATACTAAACAACAATTGTTGTTCTTATGAACAACTCCTTTGCAACAAACATTGTGCAATGGGCTAGAGTGTATGAAACTCTAAAATGAATTGTGAAAGTAAACACAGAGGTAATATATTATTATCAACATTCATAACATACATCTCATTCATAATGAAAGTATGGCCCTTATATTGTTCATAACACCGAACTTCAGAAGTTCTCTTATGAACAACCTTCTTGCAAGATACCTTATGCAATGGGCTAGAGTGTGTAAAACTCTAAATGAATTATGAAAATAAATACAGACGGTAATACACCGATGGAAGGTATAGTAACATTTACTATGTTCCCTGTGTATACCTAAACCTCATTCCTGGCTAGTCATTTAGGCCATAGTAGTTCTTACATCGAGTTGCAACAGAATGCAATCGAGCGGGTATCTTTGTGATTTACTCACAATACCCAAGAATCAGTGATTAACAATTTAATCATAATTCCCAAGGACTATATCTTTGACCAGCCTTCTATACATCAAAAACTTGTATGACATTCATACATGAGCTGGATATTCCAGTCTTCTTTCTTATTGCCATTATACTTCTAAGAGTTTAACTTTTAGTATTTCTCCTACTCTTAGAAGAAGCACCCAACTTAAGAGTGGCGTTAGCCCCGGACTTCTTAGGCATGAAACTCTTACTAACACCCTTCGGACACTTCCTTTCTCTTTAAGTTGTTGTTTTATTCACCTTTCATCATATGATAGGCGTTCTACTGGATCCCTCTCTTATCAGTCTAATGCATAGTAAACTCCTTTACTAATAGTTTGCAAACAAACACTGCTTTGGATATCTCATATCTTTCAGCCTTTGTCTGTCTCTGAAAATGATTTTCAGATTCCATGAATATCACATAACTATCCAAACTTTCGAAGTTCGGGTCTCATGGAAGCAAACATATTGCATTTGACTAAAAACGGAATTCTAGCTTTTGGATCGAAGGACGAGAGTCACATCATCCATAGCATTAGTGGGAGAATACCGAAAGTATGCGATAGGACAAAGTCCTTCTCGGCACTCTTGAGGACAATCCTCACATTACGTTACCAACCGTAAAGTTTTAACCAGATATCTAACAGCTATTCAATTTTAATAGGGAGGGTGGAAACGCGAGCCATTATTCTATAACTATTATGCAAATCACACTTAGACAGTGTTCAAAATTAATTGCACTGAGAATTAAACAAGTTAATTCAACAGTGCGCTCCCACTCAAATCAATATCTCTCATAATTGATTGTGAGTGATTCAAGATCCACATTTCAATTCAACGCCATTGATGGTAGCATCACTGATGACGAGAATCTCAATCGGTAGGCAAACTTACCAATCACATCTCTATGTGACTCTTGTTCATCTTTCGATGCGTGTGTTCCGAGCTCATGACTTTCATGCCTGAACGTCAAGACAACCAAGTGATCTCGCTGCGAGGTCTCAACTCACCCGCCTCACACATCCCTAATCGTTCGTACCCATGTTAGCATGTGATACCCCGAAAAGTTAGGTGCCGTGACGGTGCTACACTTGGGAGAACACTAACTACTTGATATTTTTGTGAGAGATCACCCTAATAAAAGCGACTACCGCGCAATCAAGAAGGGTGCATCATAAGGGATAAACATCTCAGGCAATTCATAATTAGCATGATATGGTATAGCCCTTTCTGACGGAGAAGTCTTTCATTTCTTCGTCTTCGGCATTCGCGTCGGTGTTCACCTTCGCGAAGATTGCCACCACCTTGTCGATGCACCAGATAATATTGCTATCTCTATAGCTAATAAAATAATGCATTACAACAAGGTTGACACGCAGGTCATTTAAAGTGCAATCATATGGCTCCAGCCATCATGCCGAATCATGACACGCAGGTCATGTTAATCGATTTACATTATATAGCCATCTCATACATAATCAAATTATTATGAGCACTGCTATACCACATCATATGCACATGCAAACCCTCCTGCAAAACCAAGTTAGACGTCTCTAATCGGTTCATGCAAAAGTTTATCTTACGTGGCTTCTAAGGTTTCGAAACAAACCGAAGCTACCAACGTCCATCATCAAGTATGATAATTCAAGTTGCTAGATTAACTTTCCAGGGTGTATGAAACACGAGATAATAAAATCTCGAGCCCCATACTAAACTTCGTCATACGCATGACCCCCGTGCAGATCATATCTGCATTGCCCTTTCGTCTGCGAAACATCCATCTTTCTTTGACTAAAGTGGAACCCAAAGAACTGTTAGCACTTCGTTGATCTGTCAATCAGCATACTCAGGAGTAGCATGAAAGGATCGCAGATTGCCAGAACTTTGTCAGATTCCACAATGCTGTCAAGATCAGGACTACGCAAATTTAAGGGAAGCAACAAGAACATCAGGTAACAGATTTCATCTGCTACCCGCACAAATAATTTTCAGTAATAGATCTTATCTACTACCTAATTATATTGTGCAACACCCATACATCTCCATGTATTCTAGATCGCAACCTGCATCTACGCATAGCACGGCTCTTGATGCCACTGTAGGGTAACGCAGCAGAAAATAAAAAATTTCCGACCTACGCACCAGCCCAGGACCACTATGAAGACTGCATACAAGGTTTTGATCATTTTCGTTACCGACTCGTAGCGCAGCGGAAGTAGAGTCGATGACGATCGTCGGTGCAGACCCCCGCAGCTAGGATTTACAACCTCCCAACCGCGAGGATGTATACCCTCATCTTCTCCTCGGACAGCCCTCCGGGAGACGGTCGAACAGTCCCCCGGACGGTGTCGCGGACAGCCCTCCGGGAGGACCTTCGAAACTCGAACGGTCACCCGGACAGCCCTTCGGGAGGACTCACAGAACTCGGACCGTCACTTGGACAGCCCTTCGGGAGGCACTCACGAACAGCCCCTCTGGGCACTAAGATCGAAACTACGACCTCTCTACAGAGTTGCACACATACGGTGTCATCTATCCGGCAGGGCTTCGCCGTCCAGAACTAGTTCCCACCGGAACCCAGACAGCCTTTCGGCACTACGAAACTATTTCGTGGGAGGGAGAGAGAAGCCAGATAATTGCATGGCACTTGTATGAGAGCAAGGGATTGAAGGAGATGGCAGCCCCAACTCCTCCTTTTATAGGCCAAGGCAAGGGGTGGGGTGGGACGTGGAAATACCAAAATACCCAAGCTTCATGTCACACATGAAAGGGCATAATGGTAACACAAGGGGGGCACCAAGGGGACACTCCCATGGCAGCCCAACACCTTGTCCCCCCCATGGGGGGGGCCCCCCCAACAAGCCACCAACATGTCTCCATGAAACATGCATGCTCCCTAGACAAAAAGCCACCAAACATGCAACCCCCGATTCGTGGGATCTTGTCCCCTCGCACTGGGACAAGATGTTTTCCGCGAAACTTTTTTCTGAAAAATTCCAGAAGGTCCCAGAACATTTCCGGTACCCTCTAAAATTATTCTGGGCATGATCCGAAACATTTTCGGTGCTGTGGTTTTTATCAGCGGAAAGCATCAACAGCGGTTACGGCAGTTTCGGAACATTTCCGGTTTTTCTCTCTGAAAATTCCCAGAAGTTCCCAGACCAATTCTGGCACCCTCTGATAATTTCCATGCGGTGCCGAAACCCTTTTTGACCTAATAATATATTCCGAAACATATTTTCGGTTTTACCGAAACTCTTTCGGTGTTCTCTCTCCGGAACTCTTCCGTTGTCTCCGAAACCTTTTCGGTGATTTTCTCTCAGACTCCCTGTCTAGTATTCAGCAGATAGATGACCCTTAAGCGTGTGACCCTATAGGTTCGGTGAAGTATAGACATGACACGGAACCTCTTCCGATCAATGATCAACATCGGAGCCGTGGACACCCATATTGACCCCCTATACCCACACGAATGAATATTCGAGTGAACCTCCAGTTGCTGTGTGCTATTCCTTTTGCTTCGTGATATGTCACAAACACCCGAGGTGAGATTTATTGCATCCCCGTGGGCAAACACTTTGTCCACTATGCAAGTTACCTCGTTACCGGTTTTGTTCTCTTTTCTCGTTTTCGTGTTTCGGCATCCCAGTGATCAAATCACCCTGTGTCTGGCCAGACGATGATGGATACCGTAACACCGAGAGGGCCCGAGTATATCTCTCCATCGACGGAGGAGCAAATCCCAATCTTGAGCTATCAAGTTACTTAACACACTTTTCCATGAACCCGTAAGCCGCCGTAATAGCCACCCATTTACGGATGATGTTTAACAAACCCCAAAGTTCATGAATCAAGCATGAAGAAACTCGATACTCTCATGGTCTAAGGAATTATGCAAACATTAACTATCTCTGTGTTATAAACCATAAACTTGTGACGAATGTATCTCATAGCATAACATCAATTCGGGTCGATTCAACACAAATGTTCCTCTAACATTGTGCCCTCAAAGTTGCTGGCATAGACATGCCCATGATTGGGAAAACATAATCATCATGCAACACTTGAGCTAGTCTTAGAGGCACGACTAGGAATACAATTCACCGTTTATTATACCACACGTGCACATGGGTTTTCCCCAGAGCCTTTATGGATATACGGGCTCGGGAACCATAGCAGTTATAGCATGGAATATAAACTTAATTATGAACAGTGAGATAAATAATAGAATTTATCATTGCCTCTAGGGCATATCTCCTACAGGAAGTACCTCAAGTGTCCTAGATCCTTCACTTCAAATTCTTGTGCGAGATGATGCTTCAGGCCAACATTTTCCTCGGTATCATTGCCTGTCATCACAATATCATCAACATAAACTATCAGGATTGCTACCTTTTTATTAGCATGTTTATAGAACAATGTGTGGTCAGCGTTGCTCTGTCGATAGCCTCTTTTCAACATAGCTTGTCTAAAACGATCAAACCATGCCCTTGGTGATTGTTTTAACCCATACAAGGAACGATGTAGGCGTAATACTTTTCCTATATTACGGCTGGAATCAAAACCTGGTGGAATTTGCATGTACACCTCTTCATGAAGATCTCCATGAAGAAATGCATTTTTACGTCCATCTGGTAGATACTCCAATCAAAATTAACTGCACAAGATATGAGAGTCCTCACAGAGTTCATCTTTGCCACAGATGCAAAGGTTTCATCATAGTCTATACCATAAGTCTGCGTGTACCCCTTCGCTACAAGGCGTGCTTTATATCTGTCTATCTTACCCTCTGGCGTGTGCTTAATAGTAAACACCCATTTGCATCCCACCGGTTGCTTGCCTGGAGGTAGATCCACGAGCTCCCAAGTTTTTTTTCCAATGCTCTCATCTCATCCAGCGTTGCATCCTTCCACTTGGGGTCTTTCAAGGCAACTTTCCAGTCTTTTGGTATGGAAGCAAGATCTAGAGAAGCAATAAAAGTTTGGAGGGACGGACTACAATATTTGTAGGAGATGTAATTGGCTATATCATGTTTGTAGTCTTTAAGATATCCTGGTGCATTTCGGGTTCTAGTTGGTCTTCGTAAGGCAATAGGTAAAGTGTCTACATGTGTAGAAGGTTGATTATCACTCTGCCCTGATGTACTCATAGGAGTTACGGAATCAGAAGGGATAGTATTGGTACCCGTGTCCTCATGCATTTGAGACTCCTCACCTTGAGATGGAAATGATAAGTGTCCTATGCCATCATCCTCGTCTCCATGACAGGAGTTATCATCACTAACACCATCATTTTCCTCCCCCTGATTTCGAGTGCTATTACTAGACAGAGAATCACCAGAAGTGGGAGCAAGAACAAGGACAGGCCCTTCATTTACCCTTTCTTGCTGCTCATCAGGTGGTGACAATGAAATACCAGACCCAACATTTGATTCATAATATGGTTCATTTTCACAGAAAGTTACATCCATGCTCACAAAAAAACGATGCTCTGAAGGGCACCAACATCTATAGCCCTTTTTTGAGGGAGAATAACCCATAAACACAGATTTAAGAGCACGAGGATCTAGTTTCCGCACCGAATTTCTATAGTCACACACAAAACAAACACTCCCAAATACTTTTGGAGGAACCACAAATTCATTAGAATTTAAAAGGCATTCAGCAGGAGTTTTGTAACCTAAAACACGAAGAGGCATGCGATTTATCAAGTAAGCTGCAGTTTTAATTGCCTCGCCCCAAAGGAATTTGGGCACATTCATTGTAAAATTCAATGAACATGCAACTTTGAGCAAACGCCTATTTTTACGTTCAGCAACACCATTTTGCTCTGGTGTATTAACACATGACGTCTGATGTTCAATACCATTCAAAGCAAGAAACAATTCAAACTCATGATTGACATATTCTGTACCGTTGTCCGTACGTAGAATTTTAACAGTAGCTGCATGCTGATTTTTAATAAGGGCACACAAGTCTTTGAAAACAGATAATACATCACTCTTATGCTTCAGAAGATAGAGCCAAGTGTACCAACTAAAGCAATCAATAAAGGTGACAAACCACTGATGGCTTCTCGCCCCTCGTTGTTTACCCCAAGTGGAAGGTTGAGATGTAGCGTAGCGGCAAATTTCCCTTGGCAAAGATACCAAGGATCGAATCCCGTGAGACTCCGAGGGTCGACAAGTAGGTGTCAACGGCGCCAGAAACTTAGCGGTTGACGGGACCTGCACACAGATACAGATAACTTTGCTCCCAACGAGTACAGAGAGGTTGTCAATCCCTCCGGCCTTGTTGTTTACAAAGGATCAAACACAAGAGATAATAATGATAGCTAAGACTGCAACTAGGAAATAAAAACAAGAAGTAAATAGAAGGTGTGATCAGCGGTGGTAATATGGACCGGGGTCCCATGATGTTCACTAGTGATGTCTCTCTCCCAAAAGACGATAAAACAGCAAAGCGAGGTAAACAAATTACAGCTGAGCAATTGACAGGATTATGTGCGCAAACCAATGCTAACTATGCTGCAAAGAAAGGTAGAGGCTCAAAAGCATGGGCGGTACGCCAAGGCAAGTAGACCGAAATCCATCTGCATCTACTACTAATCATCCACCTTGAGATATCTATCCAGAACATCTCGCTGGTATTAAGTTGTGAATCCCACCCAAAGTGTAAACTCAAAGCAACAGACAACTGCATTAAAAGAACTTTGCGTAAAGTAAACAATCCTTGCACCCGCAAGTACAAGCACCGTTGTTTTCTCCATTGTGGCAACAACACATCCCCTAGACTCATGTTTCTGTCACTCAAGCTAGTCATCAGGGGGCATGAACCCACAATCAGGCATAACGCTCCCTCTTGGAGTTACTACCTACTACTTGGCCAAAGCAATAAACAGCAATGGAGAACATGCAAGAATTACTCAAGAACAAAGATATAAAAGAGGTGAATCAAATATATTACTCAAACACAATCTGAACATAGTCTCATAATCCATCAGATCCCAGCAAACTCAGCAAAGCAACAGTAGAAAGATTACATATGTGCCTCGATCATGTAGGGCAGCTCACGAGGTCTAAACCATGAAGAGCAAAGAGGGGAGGAGAACATCACATAGCTACTGATCATGGACCCATGGTCCAAGGTGGACTACTCACGACTCATCCGGGAAGCGTCCATGGTGGTGGAGAAGCTCCCGGTGGTGGTTCTCCCCTCCGGCAAGGTGCCGGGAAGAGTTCTCCTGATGCTCCCGATCTTGGAAGCGCTGCGGCGGCGGAACAGAGGCGAGATCGCGAAAAAGGGTTCTGTCCTCGAGGGTTTCGGGACGAGAGGGATATATAGGCGAAGGGGGGCAGCCAGAGGCGGAGCAGGCGCCCCAGGCGCCCCCTGGCGCGGCCAGGGGTGGGGCCGCGCTAGGTGGCCGCCTGGGCCTCCCCTGGCTCCCCTCTGGCCCATCTTTGGTTCTTCGCGAAGCTTCCTGTACGCTGATTTTTCCTGGAATTTTCCTGGAATTTTTGGAGCACTTTTAATATGGGGGAAACCTGAAATAGAAAAACAGCAGAAAATAGGAACTGGCACTGTGGTGCACTGAGTTAATAGGTTAGTCCAAATATGATCAAAAGTGTATGGAAGTGCATCAATATCATAGCAATATCACACAAAAGAAGCATGGAGCAAGCAGAAATTATAGATACGTTTTGGACGTATCAACATCCCCAAGCTTAATTCCTGCTCGTTCTCGAGTAGGTAAATGATAACAAGCATAATTTCTGTGGTGACATGCTACCAACCATATAAGAACTTTTTAAGTAAAGCAATCAAGGCATGTAATTCAATTCAAGTCATAACAAGCAAGAGTCTATATTAGCATTGTAACAAGCAACATAAGAACATAAAGGTGCAAGAGCTGTGACGCCCCCGATTTGTCCGTACACTAATCATACACGCAAATGTGTACGGCCAAGATCAAGGACTCACTGGAAGATATCACAACACAACTCTAGACACAAATTAAAATAATACAAGCTTTATATTACAAGCCAGGGGCCTCGAGGGCTCGAATACAAAAGCTCGAAAACACAAGAGTCAGCGGAAGCAATAATATCTGAGTACAGACATAAGTTAAACAAGTTTGCCTTAAGAAGGCTAGCACAAAAGTAGCAACGATCGAAAAGGCAAGGCCTCCTGCCTGGGACCTCCTAACTACTCCTTGAAGCCGAACTCCACGTAGAAACATCCTCGGGATCTTCTGGCTCCTGGACTCCATCAATCTGGTTGCATCATCCGAGAAGAAGGAACAAGAGGGGAAAAAGGGGGAGAAAAGCAACCGTGAGTACTCATCCAAAGTACTCGCAAGCAAGGATCTATACTACATATGCAATGGTAACAATGATATGGGTAATATCGGTGGACTGAACTGCAGCAAGCGGGAATAAGAGGGGGATAGCTAATCCGAACGAAGACTACGCTTCAGGCAGCCTCCATCTTGCAGCAGTAGAAGAGAATAGATGGTAAGTTCACCAAGTAACAACGTATAGCATAATCCTACTCGGCGATCCTCCCGCACATCACCCGGTGAGAGAGCAACCACCGAGTTATCTCTGGCACTTGTAAGGGTGTGTTTTATTAAGTATCCGATTCTAGTTGTCATGAGGTCGGAATACAACTCCGGGTCGTCCTTTTACCGAGGGACACGGCTATTCGAATAGATTAACTTCCCTGCAGGGGTGCACCACATATCCCAGCACGCTCGATCCCATTTGGCCGGACACACTTTCCAGGGTCATGCCCGGCCTCGGAAGATCAACACGTCGCAGCCCTACCTAAGCACAGCAGAGAGGTCAGCACGTCGGTCTAAGTCCTAAGCACACAGGGGTCTGGGCCCATCGCCCAATGCACACCTGCACGTTGCGAGGGCGGCCGGTGAGCAGACCTAGCAACCTCCATTACTAAGGAAGTTGCGTTATGCGGTCCAACCCGGCGCGCGCCGCTAAACCGCTGACGTCAAGAAGGCTCCGGCTGATACCACGACGTCGAGTACCCATAACTAATCCCACGTAGCTGGTTAGTGCGTATAGACCAAATGGCCAGACTCAGATCAAATATCCAAACTCGTTAAGCGTGTTATTGTGAAACAACCGCGGACAACGACCAGGGCCAGGCCACCTGTCTCCTAGGTGTCTCAACCTGCCCTGTCGCTCCGCCACAAAGATCCACACAGAGGGCCGTCGGGAAAGTATGTCCTTTCAGCCCCCAATCCGTGAATCAACCGCGGGTACTCAACGAGCCGACCCGACTTTAGTCACATCAAGTATCATGTATATGTGTATGTAATATATACCCGTGATCACCCCCAAGTGATCACGGCCCGATAGAATAGCAGGGCAGACGGACAAGGGTGTAGGGTCACTGATGGAATACTAGCATCCTATACTAAGCATTTAGGATTGCAGGTAAAGTATCAACAGTGGTAGCAACAATGACAGGCTATGCAGCAGAATAGGATTATCGAAAGCAGTAACATGCTACACTACTCTAATGCAAGCAGTAGAGAGAAGAAAAGGCGATATCTGGTGATCAAGGGGGGGGGCTTGCCTGGAAGCCCTGCAGACGAAAGGAATCTTCGGAAGCGTAGCCGTAGTCGAACACCGAAGCATCAATGGTCTCGGGGTCTATCACAGTATTGGAGTCTACCGAAAATAAGCAACGAAGGGGGAAACAAATAAATAACAGAGCAAACAATAGCATCACAAGGCATAACATGGAAATACGCGGTGCTACGTGTGACCTAACGCGGTACTGAGTGATACTAGAAAGGATGGAAAACATCCGGGAAGGTATTTCCACTGTTAGGTATTTTCGGGCAGATGAAACGGAGGGGGAATGTTGCATGTTCGGTATGATAGAGGTGTGTGGCGGGCGAACGGACCGCGTATTCGGGTTCGTCTCGTCGTTCTGAGCAACTTTCATGTACAAAGTATTTTCATCCGAGTTACGGTTTAAAAGATATGATTTTCTAAAGTATTAAACATTTTCTGGAATTTATTTAATTAATTTAATAGAACATTATCCAGAATAGTGCCTGCTGACGTCATCATGACGTCAGCATGATGTCAG
>LR738713.1:704187487-704202616 GCA_902687465.1 Secale cereale
AACTTAATCTACTAAAGTTTCACACTTGGTCTTCTTTGGAATCTTATCTTGACTCATCCCCAGACCACTAGCCAGGTACAAGTCAAAATGATCCACTCCCTTTCGATATTTTGAGCACTCATGCAATGGATGAGCGTAAGCAAGAAAGTTGACACTTAGGATGGCAAAGAGAGAAAAATGATGAAGGGGGAAGACAAAAAAGGTGTGAAAGGCTCACATCAATGAGGACAATCATAGGCGAGAGAAAGCCAAATGATAGATATGATGTGAGGAGTAGGGATTGCCATGCAACGGATGCACATATGAGCTAAGGTAAGCTCTCCAATGGAACTAGTGGGGGTGCATCCAACTTGCTCGCTCAAGAAGACCTAGAGCTCTTTTGGGGAGGCTCATCATTGGAATATACAAGCCAAGTTCTATAGTGTGAAGGTCCCCACATAGCTATATGCATGAATGATAATCTCTATGGAGTACAAGGTATAAGATGAAGTACGAGTGTGGATCTCTCAAAAGGAATAGTAGTGTGCCCCCTTCTCTCTTTTTATTTCTTTTTCTCTTTTTTCTATTTATTTTTTATTTTTTTGTGGCCTCAATGGCTCTTTCTATTTAACTCTCATTTGTCCTCTTTGGGATCTTTTGATTTTGTCCTCTTTGGGATCTTTTCCTCACTTTAGGGGCAGCACTCTATGTATTACAAGAAGTATAGAAGATATTTCACACTTTACAAAAGTACTCAACATAAAGAAAATGAAACTATCATGATGTATGCAAATGTATGCCTCTGCCAGTGTAGCAGGATATGCAATGATACTAGCGCGTCATGTAGCAATGATTAGGGCAAGGCCCAACTAGCATGCGGCTCATCGATCAAGCAAAAGCATGTATGACATGAAGATCAAGTCATGAGAAGATGGATGTTGCATGGCAATGTATCTCGGAAAGGCTATGGAAATGCCTTGATAGGTAGGTATGGTGGCTGTTTTGAGGAAGTATATAATGAGGCTTATGATGACAGAGCGTATCATGCCAAGGATTTGGATGCACCGGCGAAGTATGCGCCAACTCTCGAGGTGAGAAAGGGCAATGCACGGTACCGAAGAGGCTAGAAAAATATGGCTAGGTGGAAGTGTCAACTTTCGAATACTCACATTAGTCCGAAGAACTCATGCACTTATTATCTGTAACTCTCAATCTAATTAAGAGGTTCACAAAAAGACAAGTACCCCGAGGAGGAGTGTATGGGGGTTTGGTTATCCTAGCGCATCCTCGACTCATGGTACGTGAGTGTACTCTAATATTCGATCCCTCCAAAGATTAGTGATCCATCTAGTAGCTAAAGTTCTCAACTATTTTGTAGGTTTTCGAAAATAAACACGGATTGCCCAAAATACGACATCTATCACTAATAGGCTAAAGCTCTTGACACCAAAAGTTCAGACATTACTCATGGCAATACCTCAAAACTATTGCAAGTTACTACTAAAATTAAATAGCAACCTCAATTACCTACTTTAAGTTAAGACACACAACTCAGTGCAACAGGCAAACTCTCTTAACAAGATAAACATGAAAACTCAAGAGAGTTTAGCAACCAACTAAACAAAAGCTCTTTAAAAAGAAAAGCATGAAAACTAAGAGCTAAACATGACAGCAGCTATGGAAAGACAAAGAACACACACAGCAAAGATAAGCATGAAAATCCTATGTTGTGTTCTAGGTTGAAGTGGAGCATGTTTCTCTCCCACACAAAGAAAGCTGGGTTCTAACTTGTTATGAACAGCAAGCAAAGCTAAAGAAAACTAAAAAAAGAAACTAAGAGCAAGACGCTCCAAGCATAGCACATAACGCATCAAGTGATAAATTATAGTGGAACGAAAGACAAACTGATAATTGTTGATGGAGAAGGGGATGCATGGGGGCATCCCCAAGCTTAGACGCTTGAGTCTTCTTGAATATTTCTTGGGGGTGCACGGGGGCATCCCCAAGCTTGAGTGTTTGACCCTCCTGAATCTTCTTTTATCATCTTCCCTCGCACACTTGAAAACTCCCTTCATACATAACTCATCATAATCTGATTAGCGAGGTTATTACCCACAATAAAATAATTTTTCCCTACTGGAAATAAAAATAATCTTGAAGAGCTACTGTTTCTCAAGATTTCCAAAAGGTTTTTGCAAAGAAAAAGCAAGCTCAAGGTTTGCAAAACAAAGAAAAGGCAAAACAGGACAGAATCTGTGAAAAACAGACCAGCAGGTAGTAAATAATTTTTTCGGGGCACTTCTGCAACTCAGATCAAAAAACTCAGAACAGACGTTCGAAAGCCAATTGTATAGAGCACGCTGTCAAAAAAATTCAGATCAAAAAGATGATCTGGTGATTTTATTCGAAGTTTTCTGTCCAAGGACAGAATCTGTTTTCTGGACAGCACGTCACAACTTTTGAACTTTCTTGCAATCGGCGGCTAAACATGGCACAAAGCTGAAAAGAAAAGATACAATGATGATGCTACTGTAGTAACAAACATCAAGACACAACAAAAGAAAAATAAAACCTAATTCGTTGTGGGCTGCCTCCCAAAAGCGCTTTCTTTTATGCCTTTAAGCTAGACATGATGCAAAAAGAGAAGATCAAGTCTTATCAAGAGTAAGAGAATAGCTAGCCCGTGTAACAGACTCAAAAGGCAACTTAATCTTCTTTCTAGGGAAGTGTTCCATCCCTTTCTTGAGAGGGAATTGGAATTTTATATTCCCCTCTTTCATGTCAATGATAGCACCAACGGTGCGAAGAAAAGGACGTCCCAAAATAATTGGACATGAAGGTTCACATTCAATATCCATAATAGTAAAATCAACGGGAACATAATTGTCATTGACAATGATAAGAACATCGTCGATCTTCCCCAAAGGTTTCTTTACGGAAGAATCAACAAGACGAACACCAAAAGAACAAGGATCAAAAGGTTTCAATTCACATATATCATACATTCTGTTGGGCATAACGGAGGTACGAGCTCCAAAATCACATAAAGCATAGCAAGAGAAGTTATTCAACTTAATTTTTATCATAGGATCCCAACTATCTTCTAGCTTTCTAGGTATGGAGGCTTCTACCCTAAGCTTCTCCTCGCTAGCTTTGATGAGAGCATTAGTGATATGCTCCGTGAAGGCAAGATTAAGTGTGCTAGTGTGGGGATCTCTAGACATCTTGTGAAGAAAACCAATAACTTCAGAAAGGGTGCAATTATCAAAATCAAGGTCACTACTATCAAGTAAAGTGGTAGTGGTGTCCTTTAGGCTCACTTGTTTGGTAGCTTCTATGGTCATAGGAGTTTCTTCTTCTACAGTTGAGGTCATAGCATCACCATTAATAGGTCCAATGGGACTAGGAGTGCATTGGGTGCTAAGAGTTTGGATATCCTCAACAACTTGAATAGTAGCAACAGTGTGGTGGGTAGGAAGGCTCTTAATTCTATCTTCTTCCTCCTTTTCTCTAGCCCATCTCTCTTTAATTTTAGCCATCATCCTAATGTTTTCATTAATTTGCACTTGAATAGCATTCATAGGAGTGGTCTTCCTCTCCTCAAGAGAAGTTCTAATTTTAAGCAACTCAACCTCATGGGCTAAATTGTCTACCTTCGAAGAAAGATTATCTAGTTTGTCTAGTTTTTCTTCTACACTCTTATTGAAGGCCTTTTGGGTAGTGATGAAGTCTTTAAGCATAATCTCTAGTTCAGAAGTGGAGTTCTTGGTGCTAGGATAAGCATTGTTGTTCCCATAGGAATTAGAGGGGAACGGTCTAGGGTTGCTACCAAAATTACTCCTATAAGCATTGTTATTGAAATTGTTTCTAGAGATAAAGTTCACATCTACTTGATCTTGAGCAATCAAAGAATTTAAAGGAACATCATGAGGATCAATAGAAGATTGCTTGGAAAGTAGAGACATGATCAAGTCAACTTTTTCATTTAGAGAGGAAATCGCCTCGACAGAGTTTACCTTCCTACCTGTTGGAGCGCGTTCGGTGTGCCATTGGGAATAATTGGTCATCATCTCGTCGAGAAGCTTCGTGGCAGCACCAAGTGTAGTTGACATAAAGGTTCCTCCTACGGCCGAATCTAACAAGTTCCGCGAGGTAAAGTTCAAGCCTGCATAAAAAGTTTGGATAACCATCCAAGTAGTCAAACCATGAGTATGGCAGTTCTTGGCAAGAGATTTCATGCGTTCCCAAGCTTGGGCAACGTGTTCATTATCCAGTTGTTTAAAATTCATTATGTTACTCCTTAATTGGATAATTTTAGCAGTGGGATAGTACTTCCCAATAAAGGCATCCTTGCACTTGTCCCAAGAATCTATACTATTCCTAGGCAAGGATTGAAACCATATTTTAGCTCCTCCTCTCAAGGAGAAAGGAAAAAGCTTAAGCTTAACAATATCACCATCTACTTCTTTGTACTTTTGCATATCACAGAGCTCAAGAAAATTATTTAAGTGCAAAGCAGCATCATCTTCAGCACCGGAGAATTGATCTTTCATAACTAGGTTCAGCAAAGCAGGTTTAATCTCATAAGAAGGTGCTGAAGTGGCAGGTGTAGCAATAGGCGTGCAGATAAAGTCATTGTTGTTATGACTAGTGAAGTCACACAACTTGGTGTTCTCGGTGGAACCCATAGCAGCAGCAAGCAAGATAACTATTTTTGTGATTTTTGGTAAAGGACACTAAAGCAAAAACTGCAAGGTAAACTAACAAGACTAAAAAGAAAAGATAAAAGATAGCGTGCAACTCCCCTATCTTGAAGAGTGGAGTCCCCGGCAACGGCGCCAGAAACTTTGCTTGATGGCTTCTCGCCCCTCGTTGGTTACCCCAAGTGGAAGGTTGAGATGTAGCGTAGCGGCAAATTTCCCTTGGCAAAGATACCAAGGATCGAATCCCGTGAGACTCCGAGGGTCGACAAGTAGGTGTCAACGGCGCCAGAAACTTAGCGGTTGACGGGACCTGCACACAGATACAGATAACTTTGCTCCCAACGAGTACAGAGAGGTTGTCAATCCCTCCGGCCTTGTTGTTTACAAAGGATCAAACACAAGAGATAATAATGATAGCTAAGACTGCAACTAGGAAATAAAAACAGGAAGTAAATAGAAGGTGTGATCAGCGGTGGTAATATGGACTGGGGTCCCATGATGTTCACTAGTGATGTCTCTCTCCCAAAAGACGATAAAACAACAAAGCGAGGTAAACAAATTATAGCTGGGCAATTGACAGGATTATGTGCGCAAGCCAATGCTAACTATGCTGCAAAGAAAGGTAGAGGCTCAAAAGCATGGGCGGTACGCCAAGGCAAGTAGACCGAAATCCATCTGCATCTACTACTAATCATCCACCTTGAGATATCTATCCAGAACATCTCGCTGGTATTAAGTTGCGAATCCCACCCAAAGTGTAAACTCAAAGCAACAGACAACTGCATTAAAAGAACTTTGCGTAAAGTAAACAATCCTTGCACCCGCAAGTACAAGCACCGTTGTTTTCTCCCTTGTGGCAACAGCACATCCCCTAGACTCATGTTTCTGTCACTCAAGCTAGTCATCAGGGGGTATGAACCCACAATCAAGCATAACGCTCCCACATGGAGTTACTACCTACTACTTGGCCAAAGCAATAAACAGCAACGGAGAACATGCAAGAATTACTCAAGAACAAAGATATAAAAGAGGTGAATCAAATATATTACTCAAACACAATCTGAACATAGTCTCATAATCCATCAGATCCCAGCAAACTCAGCAAAGCAACAGCAGAAAGATTACATATGTGCCTCGATCATGTAGGGCAGCTCACGAGGTCTAAACCATGAAGAGCAAAGAGGGGAGGAGAACATCACATAGCTACTGATCATGGACCCATGGTCCAAGGTGGACTACTCACGACTCATCCGGGAAGCATCCATGGTGGTGGAGAAGCTCCCGGTGGTGGTTCTCCCCTCCGGTAGGGTGCCGGGAAGAGTTCTCCTGATGCTCCCGATCTTGGAAGCGCTGCGGCGGCGGAACAGAGGCGAGATCGCGAAAAAGGGTTCTGTCCTCGAGGGTTTCGGGATGAGAGGGATATATAGGCGAAGGGGGGCAGCCATAGGCAGAGCAGGGGCCGCGCCAGGTGGCCGCCTGGGCCTCCCCTGGCTCCCCTCTGGCCCATCTTTGGTTCTTCGCGAAGCTTCCTGTACGCCGATTTTTCCTGTATTTTTCGTGGAATTTTTGGAGCACTTTTAATATGGGGGAAACCTGAAATAGAAAAACAGCAGAAAACAGGAACTGGCACTGTGGTGCACTGAGTTAATAGGTTAGTCCAAATATGATCAAAAGTGTATGGAAGTGCATCAATATCATAGCAATATCACACAAAAGAAGCATGGAGCAAGCAGAAATTATAGATACGTTTTGGACGTATCAACCACCGGCGCCTAGAAACTGAGTGAACCTCACAGGGTCCCCAAACATCAGAGTGAATTCTTTCAAATGGTTTTTCACTTCTAAGACCAATACTAGGATAAGATCCCTTGTATGTTTGGCTAGCTCACAAGCATCACATACCAGAGCCTCTTTAGGACATAACTTAAATAAAGCAGGATAAACACGGGATAAAACATCAAAAGAAGGATGCCCAAGTATGCGGTGATGCAACAAGAACTCTTGACAGGAAGACAAACATGATGCAAAAGCCACTTCATCAGTTCCATCATCAAGATAATAAAGTCCTTCATGCTCGGTCCCAGTCCCCAATTGTCTCCCAGTCCCTAGCTCCTGAAAAGCACAACACGTAGGATCAAACCAGCTTCTACAACCATGAGATTTATTCATAGAGCTAACAGATAATAGGTTCACTGGGAACTTGGGAACGTGTAGAACATGAGGTAAAGACAATGACTTGGTGCACCGGATGGATCCTCGTCCTGCAATAGATGCCATGGATCCATCCGCTACACGAACTTTGTCTTTACCTGAACAAGGTGTATAAGATACAAACAGGTCTGAATCCCCTGTCATATGATTTGTAGCTCCTGTATCAATAATCCAAGGTTTTGATTTGGTGATAGTATTCGCTTGATAAGGGTTCATACCTTGGTGAGAAGTGGCAATTAGATTAGAATCAACCTTAGAGGTGCCTTGCGAGGAAGATGAGCTTTCTGAGAGTTTAAGCTTGGAGTTGAACTCCTCAAGAGCTCGTACATCTAGCACTGGTGGCCCCCGTAGAGACGTGGTGTGGTTAGCTTGCCTTCTATTCACACATTGAACTCCCCCTGTCTGAGGTTTTCCTTTTTCCCACCAAGATGGATATCCATGCAGCTCAAAACATCCATCCTTTGTGTGTCCTTTTCTTTTACAATGATCACAAAACAACTTGTTTTTGTCTATCTTGCCAAAGGGCCTGGGAGTACGGCGGTATTGCATAGATAAAGCTGCACGGTCATCTCCACATTTCAGATCATCCTCCTTAGGTTGAGCCAACCGATTTTCTTCCTCAAGCACATCGGAAATAATATCATCGAGACTTGGCCATTCTGGTTGAGAGAATATAAGTTGTCGTCGAAGGTTAAACTCCTGGTTTAGTCCATCTAGAAACAGCTTGGCCACAATCGTCTCAAACCATTTGTGATGAATGGCTAGATCTCTCTTGTCAGCTGCGTGAAAAGGATGATAGTAGTGCAGGTCCCTGTACAACCGTTTCAATTCACCAACATACTCTGTTACAGACTTTGTGCCACTAGTAGAAAACAGGGCATTGGTCCAGCCCATTAGCCCCGGTTCAATCTAGAACCGGGTCCAATGGGGGTACTGGACCCGGTTCGTGAGCCCAGGGGGGCGGCCGGGCCACGTGGGCCATTGGTCCCGGTTCGTCTGGACCTATTGGTCCCGGTTGGAGCTAAAAACCGGGACCAATGGCTCTTGCTCCTGGCCCACCACTATTGGTCCCGGTTGGTGTTATGAACCGGGACCAAAGGCACCCCTTTAGTCCCGGTTTGTAGCACCAACCGGGACCAGTGAGTTGCCTATATATACCCCCTCACTCAAGAGCAGAGCTCACTGCTCTGTTTTTTTTTCTAGCCGAGGGGGAGAGGGGTTAGTGGTGCTCTAGCTCACCTCCTATGCACACAACGTGTTCGGTGGAATGCCCGAGCCACACTAGTTAAGCTTTTCTCCTCTCGAAGCTCTATTTTCTCCGAGATTTGTCTAGGTTTAGCGGTCCGTCACGTCCCGTCCCCGTCTTCGCCGCCGTCGATCGCCCCCGCCGATCTCGTCACCGGCACCACCGTGGTGAGCCTCTTGTTATGTCCATGCTTTTCTTACTTTTATTATTGCTTTAGATAGATATTTGTCTAATTTTCTTACGTTTATTATTGCTTGTTATTACATAGTGCGATGGTTTTGATATCCGCCCACGTGGGCCCTCGTCCGGTCTACGATTCGGATGTGGTATATTATCTTTAATTTATAACTATTTGTTTTAGTGTTTATGATAGTTATGCCGACCAACCTGACATGCATAGATGTTTTATTATGTCTAGGAGGTAGTTGAACCGGAAATTCCAACCGACCCTCTTGTGGAGAGGTTAAATTTAGTTGAAGAGGAAAACATTTCGTTAAAGAAAAAATTGGAAAAAATGGAGGAGGAGAAGATGGAATTGGAGTTGCATGTTGCGGAAGTTATCGATGATCACAAGATCAAGATGGACCCTATTGTCGAGAGGTTAAATTTAGTTGAAGAAGAAAACAAATTCTTGAAGGAAAAAATAAAAAAAATTGTGGACGAGAAGATGATATTGGAGTTGCATGTTGCGGATGTCGTAGATGATCACAAGATCAAGATGGATGCAATGCGGTTGAAGATTAAAAAGATTAGAAAATATGCCATTAATACCGAGGCTTGGTATCATTATGCCGTTGGATCAATTGTTACCTTGGTTGCGATTATGATAGCATTTGTTTTCGCATTGAAATGTTTTACATAGTTTCGATGTGTATGGAGAGCTATATGTTGTTAGATGAGAACTATATATGTATGTACTTTGGTTTTAATGTGATGATGAACTTTTATCCATTTGGTCACTTAATTATCTATTTATGATGTTCTGTAATGGTTTTTGACACACTTAATTATATATAAATGCACGCAGATGAACCGCCAATGGATGTACGGTGACAGACACACCTCCGAGTACATTAAGGGCGTGCGTGAGTTTCTAAATGCGGCAGAGGCAAACAAGCAGAATGGTTTTATGTGTTGTCCATGCACTAAATGTGTGAATACGATGTCTTACTCTAACCGGAAAATCCTTCACTCCCACCTGCTTTACAAGGGTTTCATGCCACACTATAATGTTTGGACGAGGCACGGAGAAATAGGGGTTATGATGGAAGACGGCGAAGAAGAAGAGTACGATGAAAACTATGTGCCCCCTGAATACGGTGATGCTGCAATGGGAGGAGCTGGTGAAGATCAAGAGGAACCAGACGATGTGCCCAATGATGCTGCAACGGGTGAAGCTGCTGAAGATCAAGAGGAACCAAATGATGATCTTCGCCGGGTCATTGTCGATGCAAGGACACAATGCGAAAGTCAAAAGGAGAAGCTGAAGTTCGATCGCATGTTAGAGGATCACAAAAAAGGGTTGTACCCCAATTGCGAAGATGGCAACACAAAGCTCGGTACCGTACTGGAATTGCTGCAGTGGAAGGCAGAGAATGCTGTGGCTGACAAAGGATTTGAGAAGCTACTGAAAATATTGAAGAAGAAGCTTCCGAAGGATAACGAATTGCCCGACAGTACATACGCAGCAAAGAAGGTCGTATGCCCTCTAGGATTGGAGGTGCAGAAGATACATGCATGCCCTAATGACTGCATCCTCTACCGCGGTGCATACAAGGATTTGAACGCATGCCCGGTATGCGGTGCATTGCGGTATAAGATCAGACGAGATGACCCTGGTGATGTTGATGGCGAGCCCGCCAGGAAGAGGGTTCCTGCGAAGGTGATGTGGTATGCTCCGATAATACCACGGTTGAAACGTTTGTTTAGAAACAGAGAGCATGCCAAGTTGATGCGATGGCACAGTGAGGACCGTAAGAAAGACGGGAAGTTGAGAGCACCCGCTGACGGGTCGCAGTGGAGAAAAATCGAGAGAAAGTACTGGGAGGAGTTTGCAAAGGACCCAAGGAACGTATGGTTTGCTTTAAGCGCAGATGGCATTAATCCTTTCGGGGAGCAGAGCAGCAATCACAGCACCTGGCCCGTGACTCTATGTATGTATAACCTTCCTCCTTGGATGTGTATGAAGCGGAAGTTCATTATGATGCCAGTTCTCATCCAAGGCCCTAAGCAACCCGGCAACGACATTGATGTGTACCTAAGGCCATTAGTTGAAGAACTTTTACAGCTGTGGAATGGAAACGGTGTACGTGCGTGGGATGAGCACAAACAGGAGGAATTTGACCTAAAGGCGTTGCTGTTCGTGACCATCAACGATTGGCCCGCTCTCAGTAACCTTTAAGGACAGACAAACAAAGGATACCACGCATGCACGCACTGTTTAGATGACACTGAAAGTATATACCTGGACAAGTGCAGGAAGAATGTGTACCTGGGCCATCGTCGATTTCTTCCGACCAACCATCAATGTCGAAAGAAAGGCAAGCATTTCAAAGGCGAGGCAGATCACCGGAAGAAGCCCGCCATGCGTACCGGTGATCACGTACTTGCTATGGTCAATGATTTACACGTAATCTTTGGAAAGGGCCCCGGCGCACTAGCTGTTCCGAATGACGATGAGGGACATGCACCCATGTGGAAGAAGAAATCTATATTTTGGGACCTACCCTACTGGAAAGACCTAGAGGTCCGCTCTTCAATCGATGTGATGCACGTGACGAAGAACCTTTGCGTGAACCTGCTAGGCTTCTTGGGCGTGTATGGAAAGACAAAAGATACAGTTGAGGCACGGGAGGACCTGCAACGTTTGCACGAAAAAGACGGCATCCCTCTGAAGCAGTATGAAGGTCCTGCCAGCTATGCTCTTACGAAAGAAGAGAAAGAAATCTTCTTTGAATGCCTGCTCAGTATGAAGGTCCCGACTGGCTTCTCGTCGAATATAAAGGGAATAATAAATATGGCAGAGAAAAAGTTCCAGAACCTAAAGTCTCATGTCTGCCATGTGATTATGACGCAACTGCTTCCGGTTGCATTGAGGGGGCTTCTACCGGAAAACGTCCGATTAGCCATTGTGAAGCTATGTGCATTCCTCAATGCAATCTCTCAGAAGGTGATCGATCCAGAAATCGTACCAAGGCTAAGGAGTGATGTGGCGCAATGTCTTGTCAGTTTCGAGCTTGTGTTCCCACCATCCTTCTTCAATATCATGACACACGTCCTAGTTCATCTAGTCAACGAGATTGTCATTCTGGGGCCCGTATTTCTACACAATATGTTCCCCTTTGAGAGGTTCATGGGAGTCCTAAAGAAATATGTCCGTAACCGCGCCAGGCCAGAAGGAAGCATCTCCATGGGCCATCAAACAGAGGATGTCATCGGGTTTTGTGTTGACTTCATTCCTGGCCTTAATAAGATAGGTCGCCCTAAATCGCGGTACGAGGGGAGACTGACTGGAAAAGGCACGCTTGGAAGGGACTCAATAATATGCAGGGACGGATATTCTTGGTCTCAAGCACACTACACAGTTCTACAGAACTCTACATTGGTGACCCCGTATCTCGATGAACACAAGAACAGTCTACGCTCCAAACACCCGGAGCAGTGCGACGACTGGATTACACGTGAACACATCAGGACTTTCAGCAGTTGGTTGGAAACACGTCTCAGAGGTGACAACACTGTTTGTGATGAGTTGTACTTGTTGTCCAGGGGACCATCTTCGACTGTATTGATTTACAAAGGATACGAGATAAATGGGAATACATTTTACACGATTGTCCAAGATCAAAAGAGCACCAACCAAAACAGCGGTGTCCGCTTTGATGCAACAACCGAGAGGGGAAAGGACACATATTATGGTTACATAGTGGACATATGGGAACTTGACTACGGACATGATTTTAAGGTCCCTTTGTTTAAGTGCAAATGGGTCAATCTGTCAGGAGGCGGGGTACAGGTAGACCCACAGTACGGAATGACAACAGTGGATCTGAAAAATCTTGGATACACTGACGAACCGTTCGTCCTAGCCAATGATGTGGCACAGGTTATCTATGTGAAGGACATGTCTACCAGACCGAGAAAAAGAAAAGATAAGGAAGCGAATACATCATACGATGAGCCAAATCGCCACATAGTTCTTTCAGAAAAAAGGGACATCCTGGGAGTGGAGGGCAAGACAGACATGTCTGAAGATTATGAAAAGTTTCATGAAATTCCTCCCTTCAAAGTCAAGGCTGACCCAAGCATCCTGATAAACGATGAAGATTATCCATGGTTACGGCGCAATAAGCAAATGACACAAGCGAAGAAAAAGTGAAGAGTTTTTTCCGCAACTATTATGATGATACCATGCCAACTTTTTAACAAACGAGTATGATACCATTGTCCGTTTGTACTATTCAAATTTCAATACTACTTGCACTAACAGAGAAAGTTTGTAATTGGTTTTACCAGAAAGAATTAAAAAAATAAAGCAAATAACAAAAGAAAATAAATAATGCAGAAAACAAAACAAAAAAACTTGAAAAAAAAATAGCAACAATAAGTATTTTGTTGTAAGTATAAACAAAATAAAATAAATAAAGCAACAAAGAAAATAAATAAAGGAAGTAAAATAAATAAAGCAACTCTAAATACAGCAAAAAACAACTTAGAAATAAACAAAGAAAATAAAATAAATAAAGCAACTCTAAATACAGCAAAAAACAACTTAGAAATAAATAAAGCAAAAAAGGAAAAAAAAAATGGGCGCTGCCCAGTGAGCCTGCAAGGCCTATAGCACAGGATCCACCTGTACTATAAGGCCCAGCAAGCTCACAGGGCAGCGCGCAGAGTTAGGCCCAGAAGCCTGCATTTGAGAGGAGCTCGAGAGGGTGGGAGCAGCAGCCCTTATAAACCACTCTCGAGCTCCCTCAGCTAGCGAGGTGGGACTAAACATCCCACCGCACCCGCGCCAGCACAGGGCCTTTGGTCCCGGTTGGTGGCTGAAACCGGGACTAAAGGGTGGCATTAGTCCCGGTTGGAGGCTGAAACCGGGACTAATACCCCCTTTAGTCCCGGTTGCTGCCACCAACCGGGACTAAAGGCCCCTCCTTCCCGCCCTTTGGGCTGCTGAAAAGGGACCTTTAGTCCCGGTTGGTGGCAGCAACCGGGACTAAAGGGGTGTATTAGTCCCGGTTTCAGTCACCAACCGGGACTAATACTGCTCCTATATAACCAGGACTTGCGAAATTTTGGGCAGTTTCCTTCTTCCGCGCCCCCGACGCCTCCTTCTCCTTCCCCGCCCCCGTCGCCCCGTCGCCGTCGCCGTCGCCCCCGTCGCCGTCGCCGTCGCCCCCGACGCCGCCCCGACGCCGCCTCGTCGCCGTCGCCCCCGACGCCGCCCCGACGCCGCCTCGTCGCCGTCGCCCCGCCCCGCGACCCCGTTCCTCCCCGCCCCGCGCCGTCGCCGCGCCCCGGCCTGTCGCCGTCGCGCCGCGCGCGCGCCCCATCGCCGTCGCGCCGCCCCGCCCCGCCGCCGTCGCGCCGCCCAGCCCCGCCGCGCGATGTGAGGGCTCCCTTTTTTTATGTTTATATAAATATATTGCTGTATATATATATAGTTGCTGTATATATATGTATATATATGTGTATATTTTTTTTATGTTTATATAAATTGTTGTATATATAGTTGCTATATATATAGTTGCTGTATATATATATGCATGTGTATATATAGTTGCTGTATATATATGTATGTGTATATATATATTTATTTTTCTTAGGAATTTGCTAAATATATATGTATGTGTATATAAATATTTTTTTTTCTTAGGAAGTTGCTGTATGTGATGTGTGTATGTGATCTATATATATGTGTATGTGGCTATATAGTTTTTTGTTTATAGATGCTAAATATATATAGAAAGTTTTATATATATGCAAAAGTTACAAATTTAGAAAAAGAAGGATAGTAAAGAAGAAAATAAGAAAGAGGAAAGAAAGAAGAAGAGGAGAGGAAGAAGAGGAGAAATAAATAAGAAGAAGAAAAAAAAGAAAAAAAGAGGAGAAGAAGAAAGGAATAGAGGAGAAGAGAAGAGAAAACTTTTTTTTTCTTTTTTTTTTCTTCGATCTTCTCCTCTAGCGGTTCCTTTTTTCTTCTTCTTCCTCTTTTTTTTATCGGATATGTCTATGTCGATATACACCCTCCCCGATAACTTCGACATTAGGGGGGGCCGGGGTCGAGGGTCGTCGAGGGACCGAGGGACCGGTCGAGAGATCGCCGAGGGGCCGAGGGTCGTCGAGGGGTCGAGAGGCCGAAGTTCGAGGGGTCGAGAGGTTGCCTAGCAGTCGGGGGTCAAGGGTTGTGGATCGTCGAGCAGTCGGGGGTCAAAGTATTGAAGAATTCCATGACTTCATCATTTGCCAGAAGTAACCGGGGCATTTTGGTACAAAGTTATGCAAAGTTATTCTGGAACGGAGTTCCTGATAGGATAATCCGTCTTTTGTTACGAATTATCCTATCTGGGACTCCGTTCCAAAATAACTTTGGAGAGCTTTGTACCATCATGCTATTGTTACTTTCGCCTAATGATGAAGTATTGGTTTTGTTGAATCCTTTGACACTCGACAAAATGTGACATGAGGGGGTCTAGGGTTTGTGGATCGCCGAGAAGTCGGGGGTCGAGGGGTCGAGAGAGGTTGCCTAGCTAGTGTCAAAGTATTGAAGAATTCCATGACTTCATCATTTGCCAGAAGTAACCGGGGCATTTTGGTATGAAGTTATGCAAAGTTGTTCTGGAACGAAGTCCCTGATAGGATAATCCGTCTTTTGTTACGGATTATCTTATCAGGGACTCCGTTCCAAAACAACTTTGGAGAGCTTCGTACCATCATGCTACTGTTACTTTCGCCTAATGATGAAGTATTGGTTTGTTGAATCCTTTGACA
>LR738713.1:704208141-704222655 GCA_902687465.1 Secale cereale
TCTGTTTCCTTCGTTTGCTTTACTAGCTAGCTAGCTAGCTACCGTGTCTAGTCATCTCTATACGTATGTGTATTACGTAGCAAGCACGGACATAAGAGAGGACACTTCTCTCTATTAATTAGCTAGCTAGCACAATATGAAACACCTAAATTAACCCCCCAAAACCTCCAACCCTCCCTCCCCTTTCAAAAAAAAAAAACCACAGCCACAGAAATGCTGACGCGTGGATGCCTTTTGGTCCCGGTTGGTACCACCAACCGGGACTAAAGCCCCTCCTGCCTGGGCTCGGTGCACAGGCCACGTGGACACCCTTCTGCCCCGGTTCTGGATTGAACCGGGACTAAAGGGTCAGAGCATTAGTACCGACCCTCTTGTCCCGGTTTTGGAACCGGGGCTAAAGGCCCAAATGAACCGGGTCTGATGACCCTTTATCTACTAGTGTGCCCTGATTTAGATGAGTTAATTCCTCCAAAATGCGGGTTGCCTGCATTTTGTTTGATTTCCCAGCGAATTGGTTCTCCAAGGCGGTCCACACTTCAGACACGGATGACATTATTTCGACGTGTTGTCGCACAATTGGATCCATGCTTCCCAACAGCCATACTAGAACTCTATCATTGATCTGTCTTGTGTGAGTATCACCACTTTCATGCTTTTCTTCATCATCAACAAGCAGGTACTCATAGCCATGGGAACTCAGTATCAATTGAGCATGGCGTGCCCAACTGACATAGTTGCCAGGACCTGACAACCTCACTGGATTTGGTTTCAGGGCATACTTAACTGTCTCTGGGACTGCTTTAAGCTGCTGCTGCTCAAGCAATTTACTGAAAATTTCATACATTTTTTCTATACTTGCATCCCCTAACTTGTCTTTAGATTGTTCTGACATTTCCAATGCAAAAGCACACCCCAAGCGCACTCAACAATTGTAAGACTCACCACACAAGGTGCTACTTGCTGTAGTACACGAGCCTGATTTAACTTGGCCTCTCCACTGCTTGTAATGGAGATCTCACGCAGGAGAATAGCAGCCAAAAAACAAACTTGGATATGAACTAGCTATTGGCGTGATAGGTACCAGGAAGAACGACGGCACTTTGGGAATGAAATTGACTTTGCCGCAAACTACTCACCACCGGAGCAGCGCTGCAGACCTATGGCCGGGTCGGACGGCGGACTGTAGCAGGGATGAAGACGGGGATTCGGAGAAGACCACACCACAACACACGACAACAGCGACCGCAAGCTCCAGAGTACGGCGACACAGCACCTCGTCGGTGGCCAATCTTCGCTCAAAATTCCGGGTGGAACACGCAGGAACGAACCTGCTCTGGTGCCATATTGAATCTCATACGAAAATCATGCAGATTTTTGAGTGAGCTAGGTTGAGGAACGGAGAGATGGAGGCAGAGGCAATGGATGGGGAATTTTCTGGATCTCCTCTCGATCCATCTCTCTATTCTCTATCTATATTATCTGTACATTTTACACTTCAGCCCTCTTACATATATATAAATTCCAACTCACACCAACAGATTTCGCACGAGAAAGGCGGCGGCGGAGCACTCTGGCGCACAAGGCCACCGCCGACGGAGAGAAATATAGGCAGAGAGGGGATAGGGCATCCATACACGGCGGAGCGAGATGTCAGCGCGAGCGCAACAGACACGATAGTGTAGAGTGTAGACAGAGCGAGGACAAAACGAAACCGTAGAAGACGGCAGGAGCGCCGGGGTAGAGAGAGAGAGACAGAGAACTCACATGTGTGGCCGCACCGGCCGCGCTGGCCTTCCGGAATATCCCTTGCACTTATAGAGCGGGAACGAACGCGGCGAGCGCCTCCAGCGGCACAAGAGATACCCCCGGCGCGTTCCCCCCATATCTCTACAGCCCGCAACCATCTCCACCACCTCCTGGTCCTCGTCGACCCCCGCGTTAGAACTCGGGGACTGGGAGGCGGAGAATCAGCAAAACACGGCGCAGGGCGGTGGAATCGAGTGCTGGCAAGGGAGAAGCGACGCCGGTCCGGGGTGCTGAAGAACATTTGGTCCGGGGTACTTTTCCTCATGCATCTACACCGAGCTTTTATTTATTTATTTTTGACTGATAAGTCTACACCGAGCTATGTACGATTTGTATTATGAACTGTAATTCTGTTCTGTTTTTAGAAGAATTTTTTTTCTGTTCAGAACCTGGTCATTCCAGTACTCACGCACAATATCCCCCGGCCTGTTCTCGTCGTGAGCCAACTGCTCCAGCGCAAGAACCGGCCGTCATCCGAGCTTGGTATGGGTAGTCAGTGCGCCCGGATCTAATGCCCTTGCCTAGCCCTACAAGTGGTGGACTCCAACGCCAGCCTAGCTCACACACCACCACGCCACACACGCACATACGCACACCACACACCACAACTTTCCTTGAGACAACAACTTGATTTTTGCGATTTACTCGTGCTTGCCACTACTAAACTCCTTAAGGGCTTTTGAAGCTCTTCCCTGTCAATTGTCTCGTGATTTTTTGCATCTTCACAAATATCTACACTATTCTGTTTGGGATGGAAGTTTAGTTAGAATGAGAAAATGTTACAAGATAATTGGTATCAAACTAGCATAGGAAACTGTGCCTTCTGAATCTCTTCCTTGTCAATTGCCTCGCGATTCTGTCCATCATAAGAAATATCTACAATGTTTTGTTTGCGATGGAACTGTGGTTAGAATAAGAAAATGTTACAAGACAATTGGCATCAAACTTGCATATGAAATTATCTGCTGATAATACTTCAATACTACCTGCATTTTATTTGCAGATGTTGTCATCTTGGTAAATTTTGGTGCCGAGGCCTTCTAACTCTGCTGATCACGGTCTTCAAATTTATTTGGCAATTTACCGAGAGAAAACAAATGGGATGTAATAGTCCTCCTTGCAGCTTTGATTCTCCTTCCTCAGAGTATACTGTTGCCAGTGGCAGTGTGAACTATTTTTGATTCATATGGTGATATTAAAGAGTACATATACCCTTATTCTTAACAAAAATGTTAAGAGCACTTTTCTACTATATAAGGGTTGTACATATAGTCTTATTCTTCACAAAAATGTTAAGCAGTGTTTTGGATCCCGAGCGGACCTTTTTTCTCGTGGGGCACCGGAATTTCCGGTTACCACGGTAACCACGAAATTCCGGAAAAAATTCGGACGAAATTTATAATCAAATTTTAAATTCAAATTTTTTGAAGTAGATATAGATATGTTAATCAGTCCGAAATATCACTGACTCTTCCCTGGCCTGTTGGCTATTCAGCCGAAGCTACTACTTGCGGAGACGTCGCGCGTTCGACCCCTTGTCGCCCCACAATTTGTCCGGATTTTTAAACTTTTGCATCCTCAAAAAGAAATAAAAAAGCGTAAGCCCAGAGTCGAACCCGCGTCTACCTGCTGATGGAAGGTTAGGCCGCCAACAGTACTGTTGTTGCACAAGAGATGGCCTGTATTTAACTATGCTGTGAGCGTTTGAATTCAAAAATTTCGAAAAATTTCGAGTTTTTTTGCTCGGTATGCGTGGTTCTCGAGGGGGGGCGATAAACGCGGTAACCGCGCGAGAGCTCGAAATTTCGCTCGGTACCCAAAACGCTGATGTTAAGTGCATTTTTTCTGCTATATAACGGTCCAAATGAGCTAATTGTTTCTGCAGCTATTAATAAATGGCGACTGCTAGGCGCCGGCGCGCCGGCCAAAATTTTTGGCAGGTCTGCGCCCTAACGTTGGATATACACACATGTAACCGTCAGATCCAGAATAAAAAAAGAAAAAAATATCCCTTCTTCGCCCACGTACAACTCCAAGATATCTCAATGCCTCGTGTTAGCAACTCGCCGGAGCCGCTTGCTTGTAACACTGGTCCGTCCCAACGCCTCCCGCTAGCAGCTCGCCGGAGCTGCTCATCGGCGCGCTGACCGAAGCCGCTTGCCGGTTGTAGCACCAGTGCTCGCTGGTCCGCCCCGACGCCTCCTGCTAGCAGCTCGCCGGAGCCGCTCGTCAGTGCGCTCGCCGGAGACGCTTGCCACTGGTGCTCACTGGTCTGCTGCTAGCCGGAGCCACTCGTCAGCGCGCTCGCCAGAGCCGCTTGCCGCTGGTGCTCACTTGTCTGCCATGACGCAACAATTTGTAGTGTCGGTTCCAGCAAAAATCAAATACAGTGGTAGCAATAAACAAAAATGTTGGTAGCAAATTTGGAGTGGTTCCGAGCAAAAGAAGAGGAATCCAACAAGAAAATCAAAAAGCCATTGTGGTAGCAAAAATCAACAATGGTGGTAGCACAAAACAAAGGCAGTGGTAACAAACAAATTGAAGTGGTTCCAGATGCATCCAGCAAAAAAAATCAAAAATAAGGTGGTAGCAAAAATCGAAGATAGTGGTAGCAAAAATCGAAGATAGTGGTAGCAAAAATAGAAGACCGTGGTAACAAAAAATAGGTACATTGGTTCCATCAAACAAAGAACATGGTAGCCCGCAATCTCCATCGCCAGCAACGCTGGTTGCAGCTTTTCGCCGGCGTGGTTCCAGCAAAACAGCCAGCCGGTTGCAGCAACGGAGCCTGCCATCTCCATCGCCTGCAACGTTGGTTGCAACTTTTCATCGGCATGGTTCCAGCTTTTCACCGGCATGGTTCCAGCCAAAAAGGCAGCCGATTGCAGCATCGGAGCATGTCTTCTCCATCACCGGCGGCTGCTGGTTTTGCAGCGCCGATGGACTGTTGTCCGATCACCGCCATGGCTGTTCCAGCTATGCCTTGCCACACCACCTGTCCTATGGCCACCGGCGCTCTCCATTTGCATCACCGTCCCACACGACACCGCCTCTCCCGCGTCTGTGGGTGAGGGAGAAGCGAGCTACGCCAGCACCGCAGGAGGACAAACTCGCCAGGGAAGATTGTTGTGGCGTGGCTAGCCATGGCTAGCAAAGAGTGGTTGTGGTGGGTGAGATGGGATTGAAATTAGAAGAATTGGGGGATGGGATAAGGAATGAGTGGTTGGGCTCAACTGAGAGAGAGGATAAAACGATGAGGCAAGGTGGTGTGCTGGACCCATATGCCCACGTGGAGCCATTGAAAAGGGGAGTGACGCGGTACGACCGGCCGAGCGTTCGCCGTTGCGCCCCGACCACAAACATTTCCCTTAATAAATGGTGTGTGTGAATACCATACTTTACTGCAAGGTACAAATTTAAAAATGCAATAATACAATGGAAATGTATTTGAATTCCTAAGACTTCAAGGACCAAACTAAGATCAAGCTACATGTTTCACATGTTTGTTGTCGGACTTGCATATATCCATCACAATAGTTCTATACGAAATCTATCCAAAGTGAATTTCATTAGCCTGTTCCTGTAGGCATATACAGCGAAGAGGCCTTCAAAATGACCTGTGGAGTGTGGAACAGCATGTTCAGCTCGCCCGGTGTGCAGCTTTGACGGCCATGCACCGGCATAGACAGGACTGTTACCAGCCAAAACCACTAGATCACCATGGAACAAACCAAAAGAATCTCACCTAGAAGATCTTTTGAACCAATCACGGCTACTGCACAGCCTTGCACAGTGGGTAAAGAAACAAAATTGCCACAAGAAAGAAACAGAGGAACTATAAATGAAATATGCCTACATAAACTTTCCAGATTCTTTGTCTGGCAGCTCTACGGCTAGGCTAACCTCTTTCTTTCGCCCCCTTCTCCCTCTGCACGGTCCAACAAAAATGAGAAAGATATGCATATGTAGAGTCCTAGGCAGGATGACTGATCGATGGACGATTGAACGACGAGCATTAGCAGATGACAGACAGCGGAGCAGCTAGGTGCTGCAATAGCAGGGGAGGGAGGTTGTATTCATCGTGCAGCAAAGGAACCTGGATGCCTGGTACCGGCAGTAGCGCGGCTCCATCACGAACTCATTCTTCGGAGCGCCCACCGGCCTCTGGACCTCGTCCTTCGGCTTGCAGCTCAACCACCGCTTGAGTAGGATCGATTCATCATGGGATAAGATCTCCATCCAGTCTCCACCGAGATCTCCTCGGCCATATCTTCCTCCTGCTGTCGTGCATCGCGTATTGGTTCCGAGCATCCGCCGTCAGCAAGCACTGGCGCTGGGTAGCCTTGCAGAACCCGTCCCAGCTGCTATGGCTCCTCAAGCCCTTCACTACCCGGACATATAGGTACAGGATCTTCGGCATCTCCACTAGTCCACGTCGAGCCCTCTCCGACGAGGGCCCGGGGCGACATGGCCCATTTCTATTGCTCCGCTCCCGGCGGGTGGTTCGTGGTATCATCCCATCACTGGCGTGGTCATGCCGTGCACAACCTCCGCATCGGCGACTGTGTCGCCCTCCCGAACGTCATGTGCATGATTATAGATGGGCCCCGCCATCTTTCTTGCCGACTAGAAGACGTCGGTCATTAATTGCTAAAGAGAAATGATCACTATGAGTCAGACTCAATAGAATTGGATCCATTCCAATTAGCGACAATTAGGATTCTTGATCCCTCTCAATCTCTCTTTCAATTAGAGGATCCAGAGAGGTGTTTTCATAGTCATCTCCGAATATTTACCCTCTCGGAATATTTTCGATTTCCTACTGCCAAGAAGGGCCTCCACGTGCAACCGTTGCGCGTGCACAAGACAAGAACCGCCCGCGCGCCCTGGGCCAACGCATGACCATCATGCAGACACCAGCACACAACAGTCCAACACACAACAATTGCAGGACCTTGACGGCACTATCTGCCCAGCTGGCCCAAGCGAGAAGCACGCAAATCTACAGTATGTTCTTTTGTTGATTCAAAGTAGATTAGAGTTTTTCTTAAGAATCAATCAATTTAGCAAAATCAACTTTAGTATACTAAATAAGTGTAGCATGCACTTTTATAAAAAAACTAGCAGAGTGGCCCGCCCGATGCGCGGGCTAGTACTTTTCTTGGGCAACATACTAACATTTAATTGTTTTGTTTTAAAATTTGTAATCAGTAATAATACCTCTATTACAAAATGTGCACTATTTATGGAGTTATTCATTTATCAAAAAAAAATAGGGCAACATTTTTCATTACATTTATCATTCAACTAATGTGATGTATCTTTTATAATCCAAAGTGTTACAATGTTTTTTGATTTTTTACCGTTGACTGATCATTGAAAATTCCACAATAGTAGGATATCCCTCCTACTCCATATCATGTGTTCACTGTAGTTCTTTTTTGGTGTTCCCTGTGCAACTCCTTTCATGGCATTGTTGTTGCTCTCTTACTTTCCCTTTTGTTCTAACTTCCTTTGAATGGTCTAACCTCCAAGGCGGACCCTCGAACCACCACTATATGTCCGGAGCATAGTGCCTAGACCTCTTTTGTCATCCTATGAGGACCTGTATATGTCTGTTAGCAGTACGAACGTATGGATTTATTTATCCAAAAGACAAACATGGGTGCCTTTGCTGGTGTTCCGACATGCATTTGACCAATCACATCCATGGTCCTCCTCTGCTCTCTCTCTCTCTGCTCCCAACCGCAAATGCATGGTTCCCCTCTGCACTCTCTCCTCCCTACCGGACACTAAACCACAAGTATCCTACCACATGCATGGTTGCCACCTACTTTTTCTCCTCCAAACCGGATACTTTGTCATTAGAATTGAATGGCTCCCTCCCGCATGATGTTCGCGGACCACGTCCTGACAGAAAAACGGACATATACCGAATATATTTGCAGGCGAGTCTTGGAGATGCCCTAAGTCAAGTAGTAACACAATAGACCATTGTCCGGAAACTGATCCAACCTGGAGGCTTCTAGTGGCACTTTATAGTGACGTGGGCCCACTATGGCACCTCAAGTTGCATCTTGGTAGAGGCATGGCAGGTCATCGCATAACAATGGTTTAACACCAGCTATGTATGAGAGGATGAGATCAATGCCGGTATTTTCATCGTACCTCTCTTCCCCGTAGCTTATTTCAGATAAAGAGCCATATACCGATTTGATAGATCAGCTTCCCTTGGGGATTCATAGGTACCAAGTGAGATTGCGGAATCTGACGTGTTAGAGTAATACGTGCGGGTACACTAATTGAGAGATTGTATAATCACACGTGTTTGTGACTTGACTATTTGCAATGTACATTGGATGGATTATTAAGTATTTATTATAAAAATGGAATAGGTTCTACATCATTAGCTTAATATCGTCAAAAAAACCTTCATTATCTTAATAGGCCACAACTACAGCGAATGGATGCTATTTTACATAATTTCTCACTTAGTCTATGTCCTTTTCTCTGAGCAATGGTGTCTAGCATATAGGGAACCTCATTAGTTTCACGAGGGCCCGCTGGATCAGATATGTAATGCTTTCCTATTTTGTGGGAACACGTAGTGTGCCTCTCTTCTTTCTTTCATCCCAGCTCGTGTACAACAAAAGGGAAACCTCTTTAACAGTATTCAATTTATTGAATCAACAAAAAACAACTGTATGTAATGTACCCTATGTGTATGAATGTCATCTTAGACTTAGATATGGCGTTTCTACTTGTTATTTAGCCAGTTGGTCATTCATACATCAAAACTCACGAGAAACACTGCATATTCAGAAGTATATTGGGAGCAACTTATTCCATTGTTTGTACTATATAAGCTGCACTATGCATGATAATAGATTGTCACAGTTTTCAACTAATCAGTTGTTTGCAGGTTACATGGCTATACGTTACAAAGACTTCCCAAAAATATGTGGTTGAGTCATCTCATTTTTTTTATTAGTGCAAAAGTATAGATGAAGCATTTTAGTAGGGATGAAGAACAGGTAGCCGGTGGGGCATGTAGGCGATCTATAGACTGATAGATTTATTAGTTATGCACGCTCTAACAAAAACAATCTACAGGCTTAGCTATTTAGTGCCAGCTGCTCTAGCAACTATGACAAGCTAAAGCAGTTTTGCTAGAATCATGAAAGTATTAAATAGTAATCATCAATCGGGTATCATCTGTTTTATCACATGTATACATGCAAGCACCCAAGTAACTGGACATCATACTAATAAGTATCATAGAGAAGTAGAAAAAGGGGAGGAAATTTGTCAGAGTGAATAACTTACGGATGCCCCTTGATGCGCTGGACGTCGTCGTGGCCTCCACCATGATCGCTCCCGGGTTGCGTATTGCTGCTATTGCCGCAGATCGACTGTTGAAATACAACATGTTGACACCCCAAGCTGCCACCTATCACCTTACTCCTTCCTCTGGGTGGTTGCAGCATGGGAAAGTTGTGGCTACTCTCGGGTGTAGGTACAACCGAGTTTGCAAATTTTTGAAAAACATGATCAAACAATGTCGAAAAAATCTGCAGTTTTGGGACATGAAACTTCATCAAATGTTCAAGCTTTTTGCAAAAAAATCAGCTGAAAATAACATCAGGGGAGCTCTCGGCAAAAAAAAAACAAAATCAATGCTCAAACAGTGCTCAAACAGTGCGCAAACTTAGAACATTGATTTTGTTTTTTTGCCGAGAGCTCCTCCGATGTTATTTTTAGATGAATTTTTGCAAAAAGCTTGAACATTTGATGAAGTTTCATGTCCCAAAACTGCAGATTTTTTCGACATTGTTTGATCATGTTTTTTTTTTTTTCCAAACTCGGGTGTACCTACATCCGAGAGTAGAAAAGCTGGTCTCTTGCAGCATCTAAGCAGCTGAAGGTGGGTGGTTGCCCCTGTCTTCTTCCTGGACTGGAGTAGCGATTTTAGTCTGCAAGTGGTCCTGCGCGATGTTGTTCGAAAGGCTAAAAATTTCTAGGCATCCAGCAGTTTAGCGGTAATTAATTAATGGTTAAAATTTAGCTCAGTTCATGGTTCTGTGGCGTGTTTAATGATTTTACTAATTTAGATTAACATGTATGTAGCAAGATACGTGTTCACAATTGCTTCATCCATGTAACTACGTGGTGCTTTTACTCTGCTGAGAGTCTCTGTATCTCTCATCTCTCTATATGTAATTTGATGATTCGTTGATTATCAGATTCCAAGTTATTAAGGGAGTGAATTGCAGAAAACATCGACATTGAAGCACAGTCTTGCAGAAATCACAAGTCTACAGTTTTGTGCCAAAAAACACTAATTCCCAGGCTATTTTTTTGCAACAAACACTAGTCGCTCGCTTAGACCGTTTTGAGCACAATTATGACATGTGGGTCCCGCTAAACAGGGTGACATGACAAAAGAAACAGTCAATTACATCCAGACACGATTTTTTTTGCAAAAGGGCCCCTGAAAGAAAAGCAATCGGGTCCTCTGACCTTCGTCTTCCATCGGGCCACTCCCTCCCCGAGCGTGACCGGTGGAGTTGTTGCTTGCTCCGGCGGCGGGGCGCAGGGGAATTCCGGCGACGCGGCGCGGGGGAATTCCGGCGGCGGGTCGGCTGGCGACGGCAGTGTGGCCTCCATTCCCTTCCCGTGCGTGGCCGATGGTGTCCGTTAGGAGGCGGGGCACGCAGGCGGGCCACCAGCAGCTGCCCGCGCCGCCCGCGGTGGATGAGGAACCTCGCCGGCCTGATCCGGAGGGGAAGGAGGGGTGGAGGCCACGCCGGCGGGCCGGCTAGCGACGGTGGCGTCCCGATGCGGCAGGGCCGGTCTTGAGATTTTAGGGGCCCGGGGCGAAACCATAGCTCGGGGCCCCCTCATCTATAAATTATAGTAATAGAAAATAACCGTGGTAAAGCAATATTCCTATGAAATATTTTTATGAAATACTTTATACACACAATGCTTCTTGATATGAAATATTCATATAAACATCATATATATTAAGGGGCGTACCCAAGTTTAGCTACCCAGGTGAAAAACCATTTATTTGTAAGTTTCATGTAAAGTTTAGTGTGTGACACCCCATCTTTAAATGAAAATGATGAGTGATTATATGCTAGGACACTTGGTCTTTTTCTCTCTGGGTCTATATGGATTCAAATCCATCCAAAAGCGATATTGGTATGAAATATTCATATGAAATAGGAGTAGTTTGTACACACATTGCTGAAAAGAATAAGTTTGCATAAAGTTGAACAGTACAAGCTATGCATCTATGCGAATGTAAATTACTTAATTAGCAATGTACATATTATATATAGGGATTAAGGGATGGTAATATGGTATTACCTCGGACCGGCCGGATCGACATCAATGATCGTCTGATGAGATGCTCGGCAAATGGCAATCATGCGATGTGGACGGGCGTCTGCGGAGGTGCTCGGCGATGTGCCTGGGTGTGCATGGCTGAACTGACGACTGATGTGGAGACCGGAGAGCGGAGTTCATCGGTGAAATCAGCGACTCGTGATCAGGGGATAAGGTCGGGATAAGATTGCGATCGTTGTGAAGAATCGTTCTCGCGATCGGATCGGATCTGATCGGAAGGGAATTAGGAAACTGAACAACCGCCACGCGCGATCATCGCATTTTTTTTTTTTTTGAGCAAGAAGGCCACACTTTATTCATCAGTTGGTATTGCTACCGGGATTACAGAAGTATCATGCGATAATCCCAACCAAACATGTCGGCCTTGAGATAATTTAGTAGCATGCCTAGCGAGTTTATGAGGCTCAAAGTTCGAGGCTCTAGATTCAAATTTAAAACAACAAAAACTAAACAAACTTTGCCATGAAATAATCTCTTTCACCACTCCACCATAGTTACCACCAGACTTTTCTGCAATACTCTTCACCACCTCCTGACAGTCCGAAGCTATCGTCATGTATTGGAGTCCCAAATCTTCCGCGAGAGACATTCCTTCCCTGCATGCAATTGCTTCAAGAGTAGGCGGATCTAGTAATCCTCTTATGACAAAAGCCGAGGATCCTAGATAGACTCCTTCATTGTTCCTGCAAACTGCCGCAACTGCTCCAACTCCGCGATAAACCCCAGCGTCTACATTGATCTTAACACACCCCTGTGCAGCCGGGATCCACTTCCTCGGCGCTGCTGTGGCTGGAGTTGTCGCTTGGATTTGGGTTTGGGTTCGGTTTTCTTCCTGATCAAGCTCTGAGAGAAAATGTGTAATGAACATGAATGTCGACAGAGGGCTTTGGTTTATACCTTCATGTATCAGCTTCCTTCTTGCCCACCAAATAGCCCAAAGGGTAACAGCTATTGTGATAAACTTTTCATGAGGACTACATAATGACATATACAAGGGCCCTGATGAGTGAACGGTAGCGGCCGTGTGCGTGGGCTTGCCTAAGCTACTTGCGTGTACGTGCCCAGCCCAGGCCCAGGGCCAGCTCGTACGCTGCGTGTGCGTGGACGCTGGCTGTGTATAGCTGCATGCGTGGTTACGACCGCGTACTTGCCGCGATCTTCCGCCGCGGTAGACGTACCTGGGTCGGGGCCCCTGTATCTCGGGGGCCCGGGGCGGCCGCACCCCCTGCCCCCCCTCAGGGCCGGCCCTGCGATGCGGCCGAATCCGAAGGGGAGGAGGGGTGGAGGCCACGGCGGCAGGCTGGCTGGCTGGCGAAGGGGGCCAGATCTAGAGGGGAGGGAGGAGCGGCGGCCCGGGGAAGGTGGGGCGACGGTGTGAAGGAGGGGTGGATTCCAGCGTTGGTGGCAGTGGCTTGGCTTACGGCAGCATGCTCTGCCATGGCGGCTGGGTAGCGGCGCCGGCACGCAGCAGCCACGCCGGCCGCGCACGGGGTGTTTTTTTTAAAATGGCCTTACCCTTTTAGGGCTTTTTACACTATAGTCTATGCTATTCTACCTATTTGTAACATGTTATGTCATGCCACATCATCCTGTTTAGCGGGACCCATCTGTCATAATTGTGCTCAAAACGGTCTAAGCGAGCGACTAGTGTTTTTTGCAAAAAATTAGCCTGTGAATTAGTGTTTTTGGACACAAAACTGTAGACTTGTGATTTCTGCAAGACAGTGCTTAAATGTCGATGTTTTCTACAATTCACTCTTATTAAGGAGATGCTTGAGCGTACCATGAGAGTAGCTCAGCTAGGCTCAATGCATGAGCACATCTGCTTGCCTGTAGGTGCCATGCATGGACGTCTCCTTCCAGGGAGATCGATTATAATAAGCAACCATTTTTCTTCCAGATGAATGTATACGTGCATATAGCAATCTAGTAGGCCCCACCTCACCTCATGAAACGTTTTCTCCAGTAAACATATAATGGCAATGGTGGGTAATTTTCTTATTTTAAATCTTATCTAAAGGCTATAAAATAAGTATATGAAAATTAACGGCCGGATATTTCTAATTTTTGTGGTAATTTCTAGCAATTTCTCTTTTTTCTGGTTAACCCGTCAATTACTTTTTATATATAATAGATGCAATTAAATAAGAAAGTGTAAGTTGCACTTTCACTGAATTGTTGCACTTTTTTAAATTGAATGAGAATTCAGAAAATATCATCGGCTTAGGCTTAGATGGAGACAAGTCCATCAGAATGACCTGTGGACTGTGGAGCCAGTTGTTCTGCTCGCTCGGTGTGCAACTTTGACAGCCACGCACTGGCATAGACCGTTACCAGCTAAAACCACTAGATCCCCACGGGACAAACCGAAGGCATCTCACCTATAAGATCTTTTGAACAAATCACGGCTACTACACAGCCTTGTACAGTGGGTAAAGAAACAAAATTACCACAACAAAGAAACAGAGGAACTGTAAACCAAAAATGCCTATATAAACTTTTTAGATTCTTTGTCTAGCAGCTCTATGGCTAGGCTAACCTCATTCTTTCGCCCCTTCTCCCTTTGCACGGTCCAACAAAAATGAGAAAGATATGCAGATATAGAGTCCTAGGTAGGCTGACCGACCGATGGATGATTGAACGACGAGCATAAGCGGATGACGGAGAGCGGAGCAACATGTGCTGCAATGATAGGGGAGGGAGGTTGTCTTCATCTTGCAGCAAAGGAGGCTTGACGCTGGCACCAGCGGTAGGGCACCTCCGTCACGAACTCATTTGCCGGAGCATCCACTCGCCTCCGTACCTCGTCTTTTGGCTTGCAGCTCCGCCCCCACTTGAGTAGGCCATGCAGCAAGGGCAGACCGACTCGTCATGGCATAAGATCTCTATCCAGCCTCAACCGAGATCTCCTCGGCCATATCTTCCTCCTGCTGTCATGCATCAGGGACTGAGTCCGGGCGTCCACGGTCAGCAAGCACTGGCGCCGGGTAGCCCTGCAAA
This sequence comes from Secale cereale, assembly GCA_902687465.1. Classification (NCBI taxonomy): domain Eukaryota; kingdom Viridiplantae; phylum Streptophyta; class Magnoliopsida; order Poales; family Poaceae; genus Secale; species Secale cereale. The sequence continues at coordinate 704,222,362 of LR738713.1, forward strand.
ACCTGTTCCCGCTGCAATGGCTCCTCAAGCCCTCTACTTCCCGCACCGACAGCTACAGGATCTTCGGCGGCTCCGCTGATCTGCGCCCGGCCCTCTCTGACGAGGGCCACGACACCCGTTTCCGTGGCTCTTCTTCGGGAGGGTGGGTCCTGGTATCATCCCATCACATCCACGGTCGTGCCGTGCTCAACCTCTGCACCGGCGAGCGTGCCACCCTCCCGGATCGTGTGTGCATCCCCAACTCGGACGACATCAGGTGCCCCATGATGATCCACGCAACCACCATATGTCCGC
>LR738713.1:704222759-704244777 GCA_902687465.1 Secale cereale
CGTGTCTTCTGGTGCCTACGTGGTCGCTGCCATAACATCCAGCCAGACAAACATGGCCTTCTGCTGACCGGGCATGGAGTGTTGGACGTCGCTGCTGGCAGAGATGACTGCCCCGCCAAATGCCCAAGACCTGACTTACCACCATGGATGGTTCTGGGCCGTCGATTCAGATGATGACCTATATTGCTAGAAGGCCGAACTTTTAACATCTAAGCATACCATTGTACATCTTGCCTACGAGATCCATGCTCCAGACGAACATAGCGCACAGGTAGATCGTATCCCACTACCTCCTGCTCTCCGCCTCTGGCGTGGATCTGCTGATGGTGAGGAGATTCATCTCGCCATTTAGAGGCCACACATCGTGGTTCCAGGTCTTCAGGCTACATAAGCAATAGGAGGGCCGGGCAGCTTCCTGGTCCTGGCGTGTCTACCAGCTGACCGGGCATGTGCTCTTAGTCGGCCGGGCCTGCTCCAAGGCCTTCGATATGGGACGCGCCGGCAGCCCGGGCTACATCTACTTCCTTGACTACGTCTACCCTGGTGGTCCACACAATGTCCTCAAGCAGAATGAGTATCCCTGCGCCGACGCCGATGGGTGGCGTTAATCAATCCCCAGCGAGATCGAGCGCTGCCTGCCATGGTCTCTGTTGGAATAAACCACGATGTGTGGCCTTGTCCGGCTCGGACTTGATGCAATCACCAAATAGTACTAGGATTCGGACTGTGTAGCCGTGTAGGTTTACTAGTGTTTGATCCTATGTACTATATATACATAGGTACCCCTGTAATACCGTGAACCAGACCAAAGCAATACAAAAGATAGGTGCGACACGCACCTATTAGCCATCAACTTGCGTCATTGTATTGTCTGTTTACGATCCAGCGGCGACTTTGCACGTATGTGTACGTGCTTGTACAGCCGGCCGATAGCTAGCTTGATATAGCTAGCTTTCCACGTGCGTCTCCTTGGCGAAACCCCACAGTCGTCTAGTGCAACTAGCGACTGCTGCGTACGTACGTGCACCGGTGGAAAGTACTCGTCCGGAGCGACGTCCGACGCGGGCCTGTGGCCAACAATTGGTATCTAGAGCTTTGGTGTATTGACGTGATTTTCGGAAAGCAATCGAAAGATCATGTCGAACACAGGCAAGGAGATCGTGACGGCGGCTGCGGCAGCACCGATGCCGATGGTGGGGGTGTCGCAATTCCCCCGTCTGGATCGAGAGGACTACGCACTATGGGCGATGAACATGGAGGTCGCGATGGAGGGGGCTGATCTATGGGAAGCTGTCGACCCCGGCGGCAACGAGTACGCGAAGGGCGCGACGAAGTATCGGACGGATCGTCGGGCGTTAACGGCGATCTACTCCGCCATGCCGAAGGATGTGCTGCAACACCTCGTCGGAAAGAAATCGGCGAAGGAGGCATGGGAGACCATCAAGATCCTGCACCAGGGTCATGACCGTGTCAAGGAAGCACACCTTCAGTCCCTGATGAGAAATTACGAGTGCCTGAAGATGGATGAAAGTGAGACGGTCGATCAGTTTGCCTCCCGTCTCAAGACCCTCGTCAACGGCATACGCAACTATGGTTCAACCCTAGAAGAAGTTGCGATCGTTCGACGATTTTTGCGCGCCGCACCGGCACGCTACATCCAGATCGTCACGTCGATCGAGCAATGTCTCGACCTGAAAACTCTCACGGTTGAGGATCTCGACGGAAGGTTCAAGGCCCACGACGAGAGAATTCGTCTCAGTTTCGGCGACGCAGAGGCAAGTGAGCACCTGATGCTGACAAAGGCGCAATGGATCGCCTTGACGAAAGAAAAGCAAGGCGGATCCACAAGCGGTGGCAAGAAGGGGAAAGGGAAGCAGCGCTCGGCGAGAAAGAACTTCGCCGACTCGGACGACGAGGATGCGCCTGCACCATCGAGGAGGAAGTTTGACATCAGGAAAGTGAGGTGTCATAAGTGTGGCCTCCTCGGTCACTTCAAGGCTAACTGCGAGGAAGCACCGAAGCGACAGGCGCTCATGGCCGAGGAAGGAGACGACGGGGATATGATGCTGATGTGTGAGCTAGTGGACGAGGAGGATCCAGATGATCTTGGTCGGCTGGTCACGAACCCGGTAAGTGCATCCGCGCCACTAACCCCAGGCGATGTTGTGGCGCCAGAAGACCATGACACAAGGCGTGATGATGTGGTCACGCCACTAAGCCCTGGCGAAGTCGTGGCGCCAGAAGACCATGACGGAAGGCGTGACGGTGTGGTCACGTCAGAAGCAGGCGAAGAGGTGGCGCCAGATACAATGTGTGATGGTGTGGTCGCGCTAGAAGACGGCGAAGACGTGTTGCCAGAAGAACACGACGCGCGGCGAGCTGTGTCGCTTGAACCCGGCGAGCGTGGTGAGAACACTACGTCAGGCAGTACGGCGGACGCGTCAATCAGTCCACGCGCGCAAGCCACAAGTGTTGAGTCACATATGCTCGTAGGCAGCGGCCGCGACCAAGCCGGTGCATGGCCTTGTGCTGCTTTGCATGGGCTAGAAGAAAGGAGTCCACCACCACGTGGTGGTCCAGCAAGGAGAGAAAAGGGCCTAGCAAGCTCGGTTGGGCATGATGGTTCTGCTAGCTTAGCTACGCTGGACAGCCCACACGAAGAATACACGTATGTTGGATATTATGGGCAGGAGGTATGCAGCCCAACAAGCGGACCAGGAGGTCCAGAATCATCAGCAATAGGAACTTTGGCAAGTTCAGAAGCAAGTGTTTTTTCTCCAATAGCGTATGTACGACAATTGTTGGACGTCACTTCAGAAGAAGCGCTTCAAATAAATTCGGTGAAGATGAAGAGTAAAGGGCAACGACGTTTGCATATCGAGGAACCGAAATTTTTTGAGGACGCAATTATGAAGGAGTATTGGCGTCGTGCTATGGATGAAGAGTTGGGGTCGATCCGAGACAACAAAGTATGGGAACTCGTGGATCTTCCCAACGGACATAATGTCATAGAGCTCAAGTGGGTGTATAAAATCAAGAAGGATGTCGAAGGGAACTTGGTGAAGCATAAAGCAAGGCTCGTGGCTAAAGCAAACGTGCAAGACCAAAGTGTGGACTTCGAAGAAGTGTTCGCTCCAGTTACAAAAATGGACTCGGTGAGATTACTTATAGCTCTCGCGGCTCAAGAATCTTGGAGGATACATCATATGGATGTGAACTCCGTGTTTTTGACTGGGGAGTTAGAAGAAGAGTTGTATGTGAAGCAACCACCAGGGTACATCGAAGAAGGAGAGGAACATAAGGTATTGAAGCTACACAAGGCGTTGTACGGGCTACGACAAGCTCCTCAGGCATGGAGCATCAAGCTTGATCGTACATTGATTTCTCTTGGATTTGAGAAAGCCCCACTAGAGCATGCAATGTATAAGCGAGGTAAAGGCAATGATCGTCTCTTAGTGGGCATCTATGTGGATGATCTATTGATAACGGGAGCAGACGAAGAGGTGATTGCAAACTTGAAGCTACAAATGAAGAAGCTATTCAAGATGACTGATCTAGGGCTCTTGAGTTACTACCTTGGGATCGAGGTACATCAAAAGCCGGAGGGGATCACAATATGCCAAGAGGCATATGCAAAGAAGGTACTTGAAAGCTCTGGCATGAAAGATTGTAATCCAAGTCATGTTCCGATGAAGCCTCATCTCATACTAAGCAAGAAAAGTGAAGCACCCGCGGTTGATGCAACGGAGTATAGAAGTGTGGTCCGGAAGTTGAGGTGTCTCACGAATACAAGACCGGACTTGGTCTATTCCGTTGGCATAGTGAGTCACTTCATGGAAGCACCCACGACGGAACATTGGGCAGCTGTGGAAAATATACTCAGGTACATCAAAGGGACAACAAACTTCGGTTGTGTCTATTTGAGAGAGAAGAAGAAGGAGATGGTGGAGCTACTTGGCTATAGTGATAGCGATATGGCAGGAGACGTGGACGACCGTAAAAGTACCTCGGGCGTGGCATATTTCTTGGGAGGAAGCATAGTGAGTTGGCTATCACAAAAGCAGAAAGTGGTCGCATTATCATCTCGTGAAGCGGAGTATATTGCAGCTGCAACCGCGGTGTGTCAAGGTGTTTGTCTAGGAAGGCTACTCGGTGACCTCACAAGTAAGGAACCAGATCGAGTGGTGCTCAACATTGACGACAAGTCTACAATCTCTCTATGGAAGAATCCAGTGTGTCATGATAGACACAAGCACATCGATACGAGGTATCGATACCTAAGGGAGTGCGTGGAAGAAAATAAGATTAACGTCAACTACGTTTGCACCGATGATCAGCTTGCAGATATCCTAACCAGATCTTTGGGACGACAGAAGTTCATGAAGATGCGACGAAGGATCGGCGTCCGAGCTGTGAAGTGAGGACATCGTGTTTAGGGGGGTGATTGTTGGAATAAACCACGATGTGTGGCCTTGTCCGGCTCGGACTTGGTGCAATCACCAAATAGTACTAGGATTCGGACTGTGTAGCCGTGTAGGTTTACTAGTGTTTGATCCTATGTACTATATATACATAGGTACCCCTGTAATACCGTGAACCAGACCAAAGCAATACAAAAGATAGGTGCGACACGCACCTATTAGCCATCAACTTGGGTCCTCGTATTGTCTGTTTACGATCCAGCGGCGACTTTGCACGTATGTGTACGTGCTTGTACAGCCGGCCGATAGCTAGCTTGATATAGCTAGCTTTCCACGTGCATCTCCTTGGCGAAACCCCACAGTCGTCTAGTGCAACTAGCGGCTGCTGCGTACGTACGTGCACCGGCGGAAAGTACTCGTCCGGAGCGACGTCCGACGCGGGCCTGTGGCCAACAGTCTCCCCCTAGTACACCTCCCCATGCGTTTGGCACCACCACTAATTGAGCTATACCCAGCAGGTTCAGTTTGAGGCATCATACACATATCTATCGGTTTAATTAGAGTCTTTGTTGTTTGTGTTTGCTCCCCGTCAGTGTTTCTTTGCTGTTGTACTCTTTGATACGGTTGTTGTTGTAATATGTGAACCTGAAAGTTCCATATCCAGTTTGTTGTATGTGTGCTAAATTTGAAGTCTGTTTTCGAACTCATTTCATCTATATGAAATTGTAACTATTTAGAGTTTTAGACTGCTACTATATATGTTTTTCAAATTATTTGTATGAATTTATGTTGTAAATTCTAATTCAGACTTTGATATTTTCCACCAAATTTTTAGTAGTGCACACAACTTATTGTATCGCATTATTGCATCTGTCAGTGCCAGAGGAGTTTTTCATGTCTCCCCTGTTTGCATTGAGATGAGATAATCTGCAACTGAAAATTTGATGTGTTTTCCGAGATACAACAACTAGTAGTGAATGTCTGTTGTAGACCCTAACTAGTATGTGCATCACCGTTATTCTTCACTGATGTGTTTTAACGGCATATACTTGTTATATGTTTGATGTGTTTCAGCGGCATATACTTACTCCATCGTTAATGTGGTTGTTGTTGATACTGCAACTTCCGTATCATGTTTGTTGTATGTGCTTAATCGGAACTTTGAAGGCGTTTTTCGAACTCATTTCATCTATAAAACTGTAATGTTCTTAGCTGACACTAGCTACATATATAGGTTGTATGATTTCTATAGGCTTATAATTTTTTCTTGCTTTCCTAGAATTTGAAATATGTGTATGATTTTCTGTTGTAGATTCTAACTCAGATTTTGATGAAATATAGTACATAGGATTGGTACTATTTAGAGTTTTAGACTGCTACTATATATTTACATCATAAGGGGTAAACGTACTTCCGATATGCCGATAAATCGGCCGATTTATCGCTTACCGTTGTCTGACCGATAAGATAAATCGGCCGATAAATCAGCCGATATGGCGATAAATCGGCCGATATGCTGATAAATTGGCCGATTTACCCCTTATCATGGGTCGACCGATAAGTTCCCGATAAGCGATATCCCCAACATTGATTTTTAGTAGTGCACAAAATTTCTGATTGGATCATATGATTGCATCTATCAGTGACAGAGGTGTTTTTCATGTCTCCCTTATTTGCATTGAGATGAGATGATCTGCCACTGAATATTTGATGTGTGCTCGGGTGTAGAGATCAACTAGTACTTATTGTATGTTGACGACTCTAGTCTCTATTAGATGACCCTTCTTCACTTCTCAGCCGAATGTTGGATGTGTTTAAGGGTTTTCCATTTATGCCACTGAAGAAACCTCAATTCCTTGAATACAAGATCATAAATGGGCACACTGCGGCTGGTTTATGGATGTGCGCCAGACAAAGCAAATAGAAGTTAGAGCAGAGCTAATAGAAGAGCCTGCAGCCGGCTATGTGCTAGTGCCACGCCAACTATATAGCCTGCTCATATAGAAAATTGGCTGTACGTTGGCTATAGACTTTAATACTTCCATGGAGAGTGATGCAGCGAAGGGCATGGTGATTGGCTGACACCTGCCTTTAGTCCTCACGACGGGCTGCAGGCAGCTCCATTTCATCGAAGCGCCGGACGATGTATGAAGCGCCGGCTTCCTTATCTCTCTTATTTTCTTTTTCCTCCGGTTAACATTTTGCTGATGTGGAATACCTTATAGCTAGCTGACTAGGACCTATTATTCTTGCTCTTATGCTATTACATTGGACTTCATTATCAAGCCGTCACATCTAAGCTCAACGTATATTTACTATGCCCTCTTGGCATTGTAAATTCTATCTAGGAAGAGCGTATGTACATAGCCAGAGCAGATTGAGCCAGACCAAATGGCACAGGCTGGCTCACTTCAGAGAATATTTACCATGTTCATATAAAACCAATTACCTTGATATTTTATATAACTTTGATTTATTTTTTGCATTGACTGTGATCCACAAGACCAGCAAAATAAAATATGTTGGTGTCTACCCTAAACCCTAGCCCTAGATCTCTCTCTGCTGCTTAGCTCGCTCTCTCTCGCTGCGCTCGAACGACAGGAGAAGAAGGAAGAAGATGAGAGAGACCTCGCTGGACACGGTAGATTTCCCGGCGCATGAACGCCGCCGCCGCAACAACGGCTGTATTCCTCAAGCATGAACTCGAGCTGATTCTGTTACAATGCATACAGGGGGTTCTTATACCCCGGGCCACGCACAGGGCACGTACCCACGCCCAGTCCATGCCGAGCGCCCGGTCAGGCCCGCTCTGCCCACGTCCGCGACATGCACGCACACGTCCGGGTCGTGGCGAGCCCGCCTTGGACCAACTCCACGCACCCCCTAATCTCTCCAACAGAACACACACACATGCACGCCTACGGTGTACTCCTACACGGGCACCCCCGTGCACCACACGCACGCGCACGGCACGGCCCGACGCGCCGAGCGCGCGCCCATACATGCGCTCGACACGTCCGACATGGCGTCGCAGCTTATTTGCCCTAACACTCACCCCCTAAGCCGTGGCTCAGAAGAGACCGGCGTCCTCGACGTCGATGTCCGGCAGCAGCGCCCGCTCTGCCGCCGGCGCTTTCCACAGCTCGGGGAACTCGCGGTTCTAGTGGCCACCCTCGCCACATTTGTAGCATCGTCCCCGCCGCTTGTTCCCGCCGCCCGACGCCGTGCTCGCCACGCCGTCGTCGTGGTGGTTGTGGAACCAGACACCGCCCTCACGTCGCTGCCACGCTTGCCACTGTGCCGCCGTGTACATCAACTAGCCATCTGCCCGCTCGACGCCATCTTGTCTGCGCCGTCGTGATTGCTCGTCGAAAGCCCTCAGGCGACCGAGCGACTCCTCGGACGCCATGGTGGAGACGTCACAAAACTGCTCGATTCCGATGACCGCCGCGTACAGCCGGTCCAGCACCAAGTCCAGCAGCTTCTTCACCATCGCGGCGTCGGCTAGCGTCGACCCGAGCCCTGTGAAACGCGCCGCCATGCCACCGATCTTGCCGGCGAACTCATCTAGCGTTTCGGCCTCCACCATGTGCAGCCACTCAAATTCTCCGTGAAGAGTGCCTAGCCGCGCCGCCTGCACCTGCACTAGTAGAAAACGGGCTTTTAGTCCCGGTTCGTAAGGGGCCTTTAGTCCCGGTTCTTAAACCGGGACTAAGGGGTCGGTACTAAAGCCCTCCCCTTTAGTCCCGGTTTGCTTACGAACCGGGACTAAAGGAGCTCCACGTGGCTGGTTTCTGGAGCTTGACCTTTAGTCCCGGTTCGTAACACCAACCGGGACTAAAGGATTTTTTTTTTTTGAATTTTTTTTTATTTTTTTTTAATTTTTTTTCCTGATTTTCAAATATCTGAATTATTTGAAACCGGCCCCATCCTCTAACTACCCATCATCGCCCATTAATCTCTAATCATCCATCATCACCCAGTTCAAATCGTCTAACTTCCCGGCAGGTCACCCATCCTCTCACTGCTCCAGCCCGAGCACGCTTAACTTCCGAGTTCTATTCCCCCTAGTTTCCAAGTCTGCACTTGTTGTTTTCCTGACAATACTCTGCTGTCAATCCTATTAACCCTGAGGAGTTGAAGTTGAGTACGAAGCACTGTTTGAATTAAAAAATATTATTGTAAAATACATTAATTATTTAATAACACTAATATTTCTTGAATAAGTAGTTTGACCACAGTTTGACCAGATTTGACCAAAATTCAAAAAAACTAAAATAATTATTTAGAAACACTAATATTCTTGAATAATTATTTAGTAACAATAATATTTCTTGAATAAGTAGTTTGAGCACAGTTTGACCAAAAATTCAAAAAAACTGAAATTTGAGCATATTTTTTTTCCTTTTGGAATTTGAAGATTCTAAAAATGTCGAAATAGGCCAAAGGCCGTTGAAATCGGATGCGGAATTTTTTTTCCCTACATTTTGATATATTATATGTTTTTTTTCGACATCGTATGCAAAAGTTATAGCCGTTTTACGTTTTCATTACACTTTTTTGAAATTCAGGACCCCTTTAGTACCGGTTCAAGGCTCGAACCGGGACTAAAGGTCAGACCTTTAGTCCTGGTTGGAACCATGGACCGGGACTAAAGCCTCAACCCCTTTAGTCCCGGTTTGTGGCTCCAACCGGGACTAAAGGTCTGACCTTTGGTCCCGGTTCGAGCCACAAACCGGGACTAAAGGCCATCGCACCCTTTAGTCCCGGTTTATGGCTTCAACCGGGACTAAAGGTTCCATTAGAACCGGGACTAATGGTTGCATGTCGCCCTAGCCGCACGAACCGGGACTAATGCTCATATTAGTCCCGGTTCGTGAGTGAACCGGGACTAATGCGATTTTCTGGCCGGGACCGTTGCCCTGTTTTCTACTAGTGCTGGTCCGCTCGGACGAACTTCATCTTCAAGCTGGCCCAGACCTTTGTCGCCGTCTTCTTGGACGCGACCTGCAACATGAGGTCCTCGGCGAGCGTGCCAAGAAGGTACGCCCTCGCAGGCTTGTTCTCCTTGGCGATCACCGCCGCTGCTGCGTCCTTCGCCGGCACCGCCGCCTCCCACAGCCTGGCTGCGTCCAAGTTCACCGTCACCTTTATTGCCCACGTGGTGTAGTTCTAACCAGTGAGCATCGGAATAGGCTGCGGCAGCGAGCTCCCTGACCCGCCGGCGTGCGGCATGAGCGACATCGCCGGCGATCACAACCCGCAACCTGGTTCTGATACGAATTGTTGGTATCTACCCTAAACCCTAGCCCTAGCTCTCACCGTCGGCTGCTTAGCTCGCTCTCTCTCTCTCGTTGCACTCGAACGACAGGAGAAGAAGGAATAAGATGAGAGAGAGCTCGCTGGACACGGTAGATTTCCCGGTGCACGAACGGCACCGCGGCAATAATGGCCGTATTCCTTAAGCACGAACTCGAGGTGATTCTGTTACAACGCATACAAGGGGTTCTTATACCCTGGGCCACGCACAGGGCACGTACCCACACCCCAGTCCATGCCAATTGCCAGGTTCGGCCCGCTCTACCCGCGCGCCCGCGACATGCACACACACGTCCGGGTCATGGCGACCCGCCTTGGACCCACTCCACGCACCCCCTAATCTCTCCAACAAAACACACACACGCCTACGGTGTACTCCTACACGATCACCCACGTGCACCACATGCATGCACACGCCATGGGCCCGATGCGCCCAGCCCGAGCCCATACACGCGCTCGATGCGTCCGACACAGCGCCGTGCCTTATTTTCCCTAACAAAATAAGGGGTCCAGGCATGAACATAGGCAAAAGTTTATGCTTTCTTGTTAGTGCTCCCTCTATCTGAAAATGTAAGTGTCAAAAAACATCTGACATTTTGAGACAGAGGGAGTAGCATTTAAACAATCGTTGATGCATCTTCCGAGTTCAATCATCATTCATCGAATTGTCTCCGGATGTCATGTGGTGAGCCTCAGTGCCATGATTTAATTTTGCCTGCTATCTTCTAATCCTCCAATCCAAGATGGGGAACCAACACCCGATTGTTAAATCTCGGTTGTTGATGTTGTACGGCTGGCATGCCAACACCATCTAATCCCACTATTTCTATAGCTATGTGACAATGGCGTGCAAACAAAGAGAATGTCGTGGCCAAGAGCATAGTGCAATTCAATCAAGGAAAGCTAGATGGATCATATCCACTGCAAACCAAGTTATATATTTCTCGTGTTGCTGCTAATGGGATTCACAAAACACCTCTGCTAGCACAACATTGGTGGGATCCAAGGAAGAGGAAACCAGCCGCAATCTGAGGTTGAGTGCTAACTAGCTCCGGTGTCGGCGGCAGCGGTTGAACACAATGGAGGCGGAGAGGGTGAAGACAGATGAGATATCGACCCGGACACCATGCTCCGAAAGATGATCTCGCTCCTCCCTATCAAGCAAGGCGGTCGCCCCCAAATCCTCGTGAAACCACACCTCTTTATAGTGCGACTTTCCTATGATTCAAATACAAATCAAAAAATCTTTGGGCCTTAGGAAAACTAACACCATTTTCCCTTTTGAAATGGTCGGGGGAAGGGGGGTTAAACCATCTCAAATATAGTTTAGTGAAAAAGTGTAACCTACACTTTTCTAGAAAATTGCAACTGTAACAAAAAAATATGTAAGTTGCACTTCCACTAATTGTTGCATGGCCACCTGTAAGGGCGCGTCCTACAGATTCCGTACTCGGTGGCCGCCTTGGTAAGGTCCCGGCCCCATCTCCGTTCCCCCGGTGTCCCTCTCATCATCGGAGCTCGGTATCCTCGACATTCACTTGGTCGAGGAAGAGGATTTCGTTCAGAAATTCATGTGGGACGCCTGCCTCTGCATTGTTCACATGCGTTCACTTCCAACCATAGCCTCTCTTGGGGCTGCCGCATGGGGTTTTTCTGGAGGAGCTCCGGTGCAAGTGACTACTCGAGAGGAAACGCCATCAAAAGGATTGGCCACAAGGTGGAATCACACGTGTGGAAAATCATGGAACACGTCGTGCTATCCGAGATCAATGAGACACAAAGACGGACAACGTCTATCTAGGCCACTGATCTAGGGATCGTCACCCTTTCCCATGATGTGCCTCCCCGTTGCCGCATGAAGAATAGTGGATCATGGAGAAGGTGGTCTTCGAGGATAAGGATTTGCCTTTCAAGAAGAAAAAATGGGTTGCCTTTGCTTTCCCTAACAACAATGAAATTGTCCCGCGGCAGCTGATCCCGACTAGTGCTTCTCCAACTCCAAGGATTTCTGACAAACAAAGTCCATCTCCTCAGCCAGACGCACCTACCCAGATCTTGGGGACGGATCTCAAGAAGAATTGGCCACGGGAGGCAAAAGCGGTCGCGGCCATGGTCCTGGTCATGGTAGTACATGTGGACGTGAACGCCGACCAAGCTCTGCAGGTAAGTCAGCCCGGGCTGCTTTGTCCTCACAAGGAAACTGGTGTTGGCCCTCTTCTCCAATGACTAACAAGTACCTGTTCACAGTGACACCACCTTCTCCAGTGGTTGATGGGCATCTCTTCATTCAACGTAGTTCGGAGGATGAAAGTGATGGAAGTTTGGAATTGGAGGAATTCACACGCAATGAAGAGGCTCGGGTATTTGCACGAGAACAAAGACGGTTGTTCTTGGATCTGGAAATTACCGGCCGAGAGACTCACGGGACGCCAGATGAGGATAGTGGACACCAAAACCAAGGACGGCCGTGCGCGTTATGTCAAACACGAAAGGGAGTACAAAACAAGACTGTGGAGGCAGCGGGAGCAGCATACTGAGAGTGAACCCTCATATGTTGCCGCACTGGACAAAGGTGCAGGCCTCCTGGAAGTAGCCTTTGCAAAGTGGTTACCCATGTCGTTGTGCGATCTAGCCGCTGCCATTACACACCTACGTGAACTGCCATCCAGCATCCGCCATGATCCATGGGCCACTACCAACGTCCTTTGCATTAGTAGATACGGGCACCGCCATGTTTGATGCCGACTGGAAGATGTCGATCCACCCCTGCCCCGTCAAAGATAAACATTGCCACTACCGAGAAGGGCCTCCACATGCAACCGTTTCTCGTGCACTAGAAAAACAACCGGCCGTGCGCCCTCGGCCAACGCATGACCATCATGCAGACACCGGAACACTGTAGTCCAAAACACGACAATTGCAGGAGCTTGGTGGCAGCATCTGCCCAGCTGGCCCAAGCAAGAAGCGCACAAATCTGACATCATGCTCTTTTGTTGATTCAGAGTAGATTTGAGTTTTTCTCTAGAACCAATCAATTTAGAAAAATCAACTTTAGTTTACTAAATAAGTGTAGCCTGCACTTTTCTACAAAAATGCAACTGGAGACTATATATGCTGGTAATTTCTACAGGGCTAGAGTTATACTGGATGTTAGGAATCCTCTCAAAAATCACGTGTCCATTGTAAGGAAGAAGAAGAGGCAAATTTTTCGTGTCAAATACGAAAGGCTCCCGGACTGGTGTGCCCTTTGTGGGATGATCGGCCACTTGCACACAGAACATGGTGACGGGGTTCATGCACCATCTAAACTAGTCTTTAAGGACTTAAGGGCCTCATGGAGTCGTGGTGGTCGGGTTGCTGGCCCTGTCAATACCTTGCCGGCAGCAGCAGTTGACCTAGAGTCAAACAGGAAAAGGGATGGTGAGAATTTGGCTGTGTCCTCTAATCAGCTAGCTTTATCAGGAGCAGCAACGGTTACGCAAAGTCCCTCTGGTATGCAAGACCCGAAGAGGATTTGGACGGGAACTAACTCATCATTGGGTGGTCACAACAACAACAAAAATTTGCCATCGGCGGGCTCCTAGGTGGAGTACTGCCGGGATCAATGAATCTCGTATGTTGGAACTGCCGGGGTGGGGGGGGGGGGGAACCCCGGAACAGTTCGAGAAATAGCGACAATCTCACAGTTGCATTCCCCCATGGTCGTTTTTCTTTGTGAGACTAGACAGAAGGCGGCCAAGATGAAGATGATGCGGTCTCGAATTGGACTGAAGGGTTTTGAGGGAGTAGACAGCAGCGGCATGAGTGGTGGGCTGGCTCTTTTTTGGCATGAAAATTGTGCTGTAGAAATTCTTGACAAAGATGATCGTTATATAGATGTCTTGATAAGACAGCATGCGGATGCAGAACAATGGAGGGCTACCTTTGTGTATGGGGTACCCCGTGTCGAGCATCGGCATTTAATGTGGGCAAAGCTTCGGAAGTTAAAGAGCTCAAATGACAAACCTTGGCTTGTCATAGGTGATTTCAACGAGGCACTATGGGACTTTGAACATCTCTCTATAACACCAAGACCGGAACCCCATATGATCGCGTTTCGGGACACATTGGAGGTGTGCGAGCTTGTAGATTTGGGCTTCTCGGGCATTCCATTTACCTATGACAATCTGCACGGTGGTGCTAGTAATGTAAAGGTCCGTCTGGACAGAGCAACGGCAACAAATTCTTGGCGCAATCTTTTTCCCATGTACTCGGTTCAACATGTAGTATCCCCCTGCTCGGATCATGTTGCTATGGTATTAAAGGGGGAGACGGACACAGGGCGTGCAGGCCCAAAGGCTCGGCGTTATGAAGTTTTCTGGGAGCGGGATGGTATGCTTACGGATGTGATAAAGGAGGCGTGGGACTCGGTTGGAGCTGTAGACAGTATGGATAAACTACAAAAAGCACTTGCAAAAACTATGACTTCGCTAGGTGCTTGGAGTAGGAAATTTGGTAATGTGGCCAGGGAGTTAGCAAAGTCTAGAACTCAGCTTGAGGAGCTTATGTCGATGAACGCTGATAGACAAGACATTAGAAGGATCATAGATAAAATGAACGAGCTGATCTATCAAGAGGAGATGATGTGGATGCAAAGATCACGGATTACTTGGCTGAAGGAAGGTGATAGAAATACGAAGTATTTTCAGAGCAAGGCTGTTTGGAGGGCATGAAAAAATAAAATCGGTGAGCTTACTGATAGTATTGGTATTGTGCATACTGATTTTAATGTGATGGCTAGCTTAACTAATGATTACTTCCAGAGCGTTTTTTCATGTGACCCTAATATTAATGCTTCATCCATCCCGGAGTTACTAGAGATAAAAGTATCACAGGAAGATAATGAAAAATTATGTGCCCAGTTCTCGGATAAGGAAATCTCGGATGCGCTTTTCCAAATTGGTCTCTTAAAAGCTCCGGGTCCCGATGGTTTCCCGGCGCGATTTTTTCAACGCAACTGGAGTACACTTAAGGAGGGTGTTATTGCATCGGTCATGGAATTCTTTAGGACAGGAGTAATGCCAGAAGGGGTAAACTCTACCTCTATTGTCCTCATTCCTAAAATTCCTAACCCAATTTCTATTTCTGATTTCAGGCCGATTAGTCTTTGCAACGTCACCTACAAGGTTATTTCTAAATGCCTGGTGAATATACTTCGGCCCCTGCTGGATGATATTATCTCACCGGAGCAAAGTGCTTTTATACATGGTAGAATGATAACAGATAATGCTCTTGTTGCGTTTGAATGCATTCATCATATTAAACAAGAGAAGGTCCCCACTAAGAGCTTTTGTGCATATAAGCTCGACTTGTCAAAGGCATATGATAGAGTTGATTGGGTGTTCTTGGAGCAGGTGATGCAAAAGTTGGGTTTCTCTCGCCGATGGGTGGACTGGATAATGGCGTGTGTCACGTTGGTGAGATATTCTGTTAAATTTAATGGAACCCTCTTGGATTCATTTGCACCGTCGCGTGGACTTCGGCAAGGCGACCCTCTCTCTCCATTTCTATTCTTGTTTGTGACTGATGGGTTATCTGCTGTACTAAACCATAATGTCTCAATTGGCAGTATAACTCCTATTAAAGTATGCAGGAGAGCTCCTGGAATTTCAAATCTTCTATTTGCTGATGATACTATATTGTTCTTTGAGGCATCTCGTGGTCAAGCGGAGAATGTTAAGCACTGGTCAAAGCCTTAATTTCAACAAGTGCTCTATTTTATTTGGTGAGTCTTGTCCTGTTTCTGTCAAGGAGGAAGTAAGAGAGGTGCTGAATGTGACCAGTTTGTTATTTGAGGAGAAATACTTGGGCCTTCCAACCCCTGATGGACGCATGTCCAAAGGCAAATTCCGAAATCTGCAAATGAGTCTAACTAAATGTCTCGTTCAATGGGGAGATGGCCACCTAGCACAACCTGGAAGAGAAACATTAATTAAGTCGGTGGCTCAAGCCTTACCAACTTACATCATGGGCGTGTTCAAGTTGCCGTTCTCGGTTTGTGATGAGCTCACGAGGATGGTCAGAAGTTTTTATTGGGGATCGGCCAACGGAAAGCGGAAAGTACACTCGCGTGCATGGGACGATTTGTTACAGCCAAAAGATAGGGGAGGTGCTGGTTTCCGTGATTTCCGTTTATTCAATCAAGCATTATTAGCTAGACAAGCCTAGAGATTAATATCTAAACCTGACTGTTTGTGTGCTCAAGTGTTGAAAGCTAGATATTATTCTGAAGGCAAATTGGAAGATACCGTTTTCACAGGGAATGCATCGTCGTCTTGGCAAGGAATTAGCCATGGACATGATTTGTTAAAAAAAGGGCCTTATTTGGAGAGTTGGTAACGGGCATAACATCCGCATCTGGTGTGACAACTGGATTCCTCGGCCCTTTTCTTACAAGCCAATCTCTATGAAAGGGACGTGTTGACTTCGTTTTGTTTCTGTACTTTTGAATGATAACGGCTCCTGGAAGTATGATTTATTGCAACGATACTTCTTGCAAGAGGATGTTGTTGAAATTATGAAAATTCGAGCATCCCCGCGTCTTCGTGAAGATACACTAGCCTGGGGCCCGGGGAACTACGGATTATTCACTGTTAAGAGTGCATACCAAGTGGCCTTTGACGAAATTCACAGAAGTAACGTTGTTGGTTCAAGCACTAGACCTGATGGTAGCCGGTCCTGTTGGAAATTAATATGATCTTGTGATGTACCACCTGCGGTCAGAAATTTTGCTTGGAGATTGTCTACAAATTCGCTTCCTACATGGCAAAATAAAAGCACTAGAGGTCTGAAGTTGACTGATTTGTGTCCGAGATGTGCTTGTGAACCTGAGGATAATTTCCATGCCTTTTTCCGCTGTCCTCAGTCACGCTTATTATGGGATACTATGTCGGAAGTATGGCGGTTGCCGACCCTCTCTTCAATCCAGAACAATGGGCGCGAGTGGTTGCTAAACGTTCTTGAGCCACTTCCAGACGTGGAGCGTTCCATGGTTCTCTTTACCTTGTGGCGTTCTTGGCATATCCGCAATGAGGTTGTTCATCATAAACCAATGCCGACCATGGAAGTTTCGAAGCGTTTTCTTGTGTCCTATTTGAATTCGATCTTGTGCCTGAAGGTGGACTTAGCTTCTGACCCGGAGAAAGGAAAATAGATTATCACATGTGATAAGGTGCTGCTGCGGCCGCATGAAATAGCATCTGCTCGTACCCCTGAAACTTGGCAGCCTCCTAGCTCGGGTTGGGTTGAACTTAAAAGTGATAGCTCATTCTCGGACGAGGGATCTGCTGGTGCAGGTATGGTGCTCAGGGACATCAATGGTAATATCATTTTCTCAGCTTGTCGAGTACTGTTTTCGTACAGAGATGCTCTTGAAGTGGAGTTGTGTGCATGCATGGAGGGTCTCTCCTTTTCCTTGCAGAGAAGCAATTATCCATATCCATAGAGATGGATTCCATTGTGGCAGTTAAGCTTATTCAGTCTAAAGAAGTTGATAGATCGGTGTATTCTTCCATAGTTACTGAAATTAGATATCTTTTGAGTCTTCGTGAATCATGTATTACTCATATATCTCGATCCCAAAATAGGGTTAGTGACAGTCTAGCTAATTTTGCTCGTACCAAAGATAGAACCATGACTTGGTTGGGTTCTGGTCCTGAGGAAACTGTCCAGCTAGCTGCTAATGATTGTAATTCTATGAGTTGAGTAATACAAGTTATTCACCCGCAAAAAAAAAGTGTAAGTTGCACTTTCACTGAACTGTTGCACTTTTCTAAATTGAATGAGACTTCAGAAAGTATTATGTGCTTAGGCATAGACGGAGAAGAGACCATCAGAATGACCTGTGCAGTGTGGAGCCAGTTGTTCATCTTCCTCGGTGTGCAGCTTTGACGGCCACGCATGACCGTTACCAGCCAAAACCAGTAGACCACCACGGGACAAACCGAAGGCATCTCACCTAGAAAATCTTTTGAACAAATCACGGCTATTGCAGCCTGGGACTGGAGCGAGCGAGGAGGAGAGAGGGCGGGGAAAGGGATAGGGCGGAGCCGCGGTGGGGAAGTCGCCGTTCGCGATCTAGTTCGTTCGAGCGGGTTCGAATTTGGATGGATGGGTCTTCGGCACGGGCGATGCTGATCCGGAGCTCGGAGTTTGTGCGTGGAATTGGGGTTACCTGTGCCTGATAGTTTCGGTGTTCAATTTTGTGCCGGGGCGATTATGATCGGATTTTGTATAGTATAATACGCTGGTTGTCTGTTTGGGGATGGGGAAATCGACCCTCTTGCTTGATGAATGGGCGTGTTGAGTTAGAGCATCTCTAGCCGTTGGCCCCCTAGGACGCGCCGAAAACCGCCGCCCGGGGGCGAGACAGCGCCAGTTTCGGCTTGGGTGCTAGTTCGTTCCCAGTCGCCGGCCCCCCAGGTCGTCCCCAGGCGCCGATATCGGCCCATTTTCGGTGCTTTCAGCCAATTTTCGGTGCTTTTCAGCCCTTTTCCGGCGCAAAACGGGCCAGGCTCGACGTTCTCGTAGATAGTTAACATAGATAGATAGATAGTTCTCCAGAGTCGGCACGTCCGTGAAGTTCATGTCCCAACGGGAACGCCGGAGGCGCCACGCTGCAGCGTTGTACGTACGGGTGCCCTCCTGAGCAGTGTCGAAGGTTCCGAGGCGGAGGCGCACATCGCCCGACTGAATCTCGGCGGAGTAGGTGCCGAACAGACGAACCCGGACGCCGCGGTAGCCCGCACCTCCCCGGCGGCGAGGCGGCATGGGGGCGCAGTGCGTGTCAGCGACGAAGCAGCCATCGACCGGGAGGAAGCAGTGAACCGCACGTGGCAGTGTGAAGAGTGCGGTGGGGCGATGGGCTGCGGTGTGGGCGTTCACCAGCGAGGTAGGCTGCTTTTATAGCCGGAGCTCGGGCGGTGAGAGGTGCATGCCAGGCGACGCGTGGCGGTCGCCCGTGGTGCTGGGCGACGCGATGGGTCGCTGAGCGGCAGCAATGGCAGTCGACGGCTCGGCAGTGCGACAGCTTTGGCATTGATTCCCGCGGGAACCGAGGTGATGAGGACGACGAAGCAGCGCGTCGCTGACAGGGCGGGCACATCACATTCGCGCCAAAAAACGCCTCGTCCGGCGACCCCCAGCGCCCCGGGTTCGGGTTAGGTCCGCCGGCGCCAGTTTCGGCCCAATCCGGCGATTTTCGACGTCCTGGGGGCGCGACCGGGCTATTTTTTCGGCACCGACGCCTAAAAAGTGGCCTGGGGGGCCTGTTGGTGGCGCGGCTGGAGATTCTCTTAGCTTTACTTTTCCCATGGTGTTAGTTATCGTCTTCTTCTTCCTAATGAACTATTTGTATGTATGGAGACAATAGATTGATGCTCTTATCCTTAAGTCCTATTGGGTATGGAGGTCGTTTCTGCTCCGGTGCTCCGTCCTGGACTGAATGCTCGGCGCGTGAAACACAAGGACGGCTGAGATCTCTCAAAAATGATTCGTGAAGAGGAGCATGATCGTCATTTTTATGCCGGCATAGAGCGCGCGTAGAGCCGGTAGAGTGCGCGTAGAGCCCTGTACGAGCCCGCACCGGCCCGTTAACTTTTGTACGCTGAGGGTATACATGTATTGTACGTGGGTGTTTCGTTTTCCCATGTCGTGTGCGGCGGCGGTCGTGGGCTAGCCAGGCCACACATGAATCTATAATACCTAAATAGTTCATCCCCACTAACCTATTTCTCTTGACTTGCAGCCTATCCACATCATCACGATGCCATGTCAGCATTTTCTTTCAATTAACATAGCAATTTTTCTCGGTCCGTCCCTAGCGTGGTGTCCCGCATGTGCCCATGTAACTCTCGATCTTCCAGTATGGCGCCTCAAGTTCTAGAACCGACCCCGGCATCCGAAAAGACATGATAGGTCGCATTAATTTAGCATATCTAGAAATCTTTAAATTCCAGGCCAATGCCTCCAGGTCGATTATCGATCGCACCTCATCATCGACGCCGGCCACTGCCTACTAGATCGAGGGTCAGCCTCGAGGGCGCCGTTCAACATTTCACAAGACAGGAGGCTTATTAGGGATGGACGCTCAATGGCGAGTCACGTTCGCCCCGGACCTCATGGCGGCGAGATCCGTCACGCTCGCCCACGGCGAGATCATACTCCGTCAGGACGCACTGCGCATCGTGCTGCTCGACGCCCGTGGTGTCACGGTCGACGCCCGCTCTCTGCACATCGACGAGGTAATCGATATTGGATATGTGATCCCTTTTCCTTGTCATTTCTCTAGGGTTTGGGATCGTCTTCCTTATCGTGCGCTGTCGGGGCTGCCGCCGGTGGTGCGGGACGCCGGCGAGCCATCGCGCGGGGAAGCGCCACGGGGATTTGCTCCTTAGGAGATGTTTCGGGCGTTGGGGGCGGTTCGCAGGCTGCGGCCCGGTTTTTCCCCCTCTTCTGAACCAGGGATCCTGGGGCGCCGACCGGCAGAAAACCGTGACCCCGCTCTGGATCTGCGACACGTGGGGTGGGATGGATCTGACCGCCATGGACAGACAACGGCTAGGGTTTCATCGCCGCCTCCTGGTATATATCGGGGCGCCGCTGCCCCTCGCCCCCCCCAGTTTAGATCTGGAAGACTGCTTACTCCACTTTTGGGAGTCACCTGCGAGAGAAAAGCTAGGGTTCATCCCTCCTTTTCATAGTGGAAAGGGAAGATCCGTGGAGATTATAGATAGTTCGCTCAGGTCGTTTCTTCTCCTCCCACCAAACCTGTGGCGGATCCCGCTGTCGCACCACCTAGCATGAGGGAGGCGGGGTTTGGTGCTCGCCTTCATGGACGCGGCGCAGGCCATTTCAACCACGGCGAGGGGCGCGGCCGTGGGAATGGAGGCGTCCGCGGGCGTGATGGTGATGGCGGTGGGGGAAGCGGGCGCAGCCGGGAGAGCCACGTCTGGACCCGCAAGACGGCCGGGGCTTCCTCCTCGAACGCCCCGTCTGGATCTGGCGAGATGGGATTCGATCGATGGGAGAAGGCTGCGGGGGCCAGCCATGACGCGCCTGTTGCTCGTCAAGACTGCTGGTAGCCGATGGAGGTGACAATCTACACAACTTCAACAACCCTGTGCCTCCTGCTAAGCTGCGTGAGATCCCTCTTAATCCCAATCCCCTGGCTACTCCCTCTGAATCCTGCCAAATTTGCAATCTGCTAGGGCACCATACTGCTAAATGCCCTCAGGCTCTTTGTGTTAGATGCAAGAAGAAGGGTCATCTCTCTGGCACTGATTTTCTTCCTTGGGAGTGCATACCTGCGATGTGTGCCTTCCAAGCCAAGGGTCGGGGTTTTTATTATATCCATGATTATTCTATTGGTAGTCAGAACAATGATAAGATTGTTAAGGTCATCATAACCATAGTTGAGGGGGAAATCACCACCAAGCAATTAGTGGATGAGTTTGAGAAATATATTGGGCAGGGATGGCGCTGCTCAGCTCACCTGATTGCACCTAATCAGTATGTGATGCATTTCCCTAATCAGAGAGAGGTGGATAGAGCCTTGTTCGTTGAATACATTACGCTCAAAGCTTTAGGTGTGGTTGTTCGTATCACCCCGTGGTCTGAAGATGTGGAATCTGAGGGGCTGATGGAGGAGGGATGGGTTAAGATTAGCAAGATCCCCCCCCCCCAACAAACGCTATGAGAAAAATGTTGCTTATGTTGGAGCCTTAGTTGGGGTAACCCTAGACATAGATATGTCTACTCTCCATTGCCCCTCCTCGGTTCGTGGTAAACTAGGCTGTCGGGAGATCGATAAGCTCCCCACCTCTGCTAAAGGGTGTCTTGGGGGACGTTTCTATCGATTCCAGTATGAGGTTGAGGAGGTTTTGGTGAGAAATGTGATCCGGGAAGAAGAGCCTATCCAGATTCCTCATTATGTAGGACAGAATGTTATGACACCAAAACGAAAACGTGATGATACGCCTCCTGAGGAAAAGGATAAATCTGCTGAGAGAACTGACAACAGATACACCTCTTCTTATCGTGGCGGCGAGGCATGTTGCATGCTGTCACCTAATGAGAAGAAAGGGGTTCTGGAGGAGAAGAAGGGAACTCTTGAGGATGACAACACGTCTGAAAGTGAAACTAGTGGTTTAAATGGCCCTCTGCTGATTGAGGAAATGGCTTTGGAACTTGCTACTACCCATGCATCACATGAAGTTTCTCTGATGGCACCTGTTGGGGGG
>LR738713.1:704244829-704265681 GCA_902687465.1 Secale cereale
GGGATGACCATGGTCATGTTGATCATGTTACTAGCTATGGGCAAACTCTGAAGGTGAATTCTGCAGTTAATACATCCTCTTGTAATTATGTTGTTAGTCCTATTTCTAACATTGATCAAATCTCTGATGTGGTGGGAGAAGTGGACTTAAACATGAAGACCTCCAAGGATTATACGGTACAACTCCCTCATCCTGATTGCGAGGAGATTATCCCTACACCACCACTTGCTTTTGAGCTGCATCTTCGATTTAGTCAGCGCAACACTCACCTCCATCACATGGTTATGGAGGCGAGAACTGCTCACCTGGCCCGTGTCAAAAATATGAAAGGTAATAACAATCCCAGTAACCACAATGCTTTTGCCGCCTTAGCTGATTCTGAAATTATTAGTCGTGCCACTAAGATGGGGGTGCTTATCCCAGATAATGATTTTACTTGTGTTGATATCTTGAGGGAAATGGAAGATGTTAGGGGGAATCTGATAGATAAGAACCTTAACTCCCATGATGACCAGGGGTGATATGTTTGTTACTAATGGGCTAGGTAAGGACACTCCTCTGAATTTAACATGGCTAGATGAGGATGAGTTTGTTAATGAGAAGGTTGTGAAATCTAAATCTGTTAGGAAAAATAGGAATAAAGTTGATATCAGACTTCCTAGGCCTGTGACTAGAAGTCAGAAAAAGAAAAATGATGCAGTTGCTGAGATAGGTGGCTCTACCCTGCTTCTTGGTAGAGCCACCAGAGCCAGGAAACAAACCAACCATTCCAAATGAGAGGTCTCATTTGGAACTGCAGAGGGATGGGAAAGAAAGGAATGGCCACCTGTCTCTCTGACTTAATCAGTGACCATTCCATTGACTTCTTAGGTCTGCAAGAGACCCTGAAAAAGGAGTTCTCCCCCAAGTTTACTAGGAGGATCGACCTCTTTGATAGCTTTCACAGGGAGTGGGTGCCTGCTGTGGGTAGATCAGGTGGTATCTTGTGTGGCATCCGCACCAACACCTTGGAAGTTTTGGGGTGCATCAAGGGAAAATATACCCTTCAAATGAACATCAATGATATTAAGACAAAAAACATCTAGATCGTTTTAATAGTTTATGGGTCTGCTCACGAGGAGCATAGGGACGAGTTCCTGTTGGAATTGGCAACCTTCTGTCATTACACGGATTTTCCCTACATTGTGGGTGGGGACTTTAACATCCTTAGACATAACGGTGAGAAGAACAAGAAGATGCAGCACTCAAAATCAACTGACTTCTTCAATTCCATCATTAATACACTTGGTGTTAGGGAAGTTTATATGAGTGGGGGCAAGTATACCTGGACTAATGATCAATCTCACCCTACGCTTGAGAAGCTGGATAGGGTATTGATGTCTGACCTTTGGGAGCAGCTTTATCCTTTAGCGTCTATGAGAAAACTAGTCAGAGAATTATCCGACCGTAACTCGCTTCTTCTGTGCACTGATGAGGAGAAGCGAGAGCCCTCCAAAAACCGAGAGTTTCGGTTTGATCTCTCCTGGCTAAAAGATGATAGGTTCCATGATATGGTTGCTAGAATCTGGTCTAGAAAAGTAGCAGCCTCGGACCCCATTGATATCCTGAATATCAAGTTAAAGAGGTTCAAATCTTATTTCAAAGGGTGGGGCTTAGATAAATTTGGTCATGCTAAAAGACGTAAAGAAGAGCTGAGGATCGAATTAGAATTGTTGGAGGAGGCGGAAGAGGAGGGACCATTGTCCCCCGAGCTGTACGGCAGGAAGGTTGATGTGAGTGTCGAGCTTTACGAGCTGTTAGCTGCGGAGGAAATTTACTGGCTCCAGCAATCTAGGGAACGCTGGCTTTTGAAAGGAGACCGTAATACGGACTACTTTCATAAAATAGCTAATGGTCGTAAACGAAAAAACACCATCCATGCCCTTAAGTGTGGGGAGGTGGAGATTGAAGGCACTGACAACCTTCTTGTACATGCCACCCATTTTTACAAAGACTTGTTTGGCCCGGCTCCTGGCAATTTATTTCATATGGATCCTGATACTTGGGCAGATAATGAGAAACTGTCGGCGGAGAACAATGCTGATCTTATCAGAGATTTCTCTGAAGAAGAGGTCAATGCCGCTCTCTTTGACATGGAAATCAATAGGGCCCCCGGACCTGATAACATTCCTCTGAATTCTATCAGTTCTGTTGGGACATAGTTAAACATGATATTATGTGTATCTTTGATTGTTTTCATAGAGGTGTGATACGTCCAAAACGTATCTATAATTTCTGCTTGCTCCATGCCTCTTTTGTGTGATATTGCTATGATATTTATGCACTTCCATACACTTTTGATCATATTTGGACTAACCTATTAACTCAGTGCACCCCAGTGCCAGTTTCTGTTTTCTGCTGTTTTTGTATTTCAGGTTTTCCCATTACTTAAATTGCCAGAAAAATTCCAGGAAAAATATATGAAAAATCAGCGCTCCAGAAGCTTCCACGCGCTAGAAGTGGGGCCAGAGGGGAGCCAGGGGTAGCCCAGGCGGCCTGCCCACGCGGCCCCCCTCCTGGCCGCGCCAGGGGGGCGCCTGGGCCACCCTCTCCGCCTCTGGTGCCCCCCTTTGGCATATATTTAACACGCGTCCCGAAACCCTCGAGGACGGAACCATTTTTCGCGATCTCATCTCTGTTCCGCCGCCGCCGCGCTTCCAAGATCGGGAGCACCAGGAGAACTCTTCCCGGCACCCTACCGGAGGGGAGAACCACCACCGGGAGCTTCGCCACCACCATGGACACCTCCCGGATGAGTTGTGAGTAGTCCCCCTTGGACCATGGGTCCATGACCAGTAGCTATGTGATGTTCTCCTCCCCTCTTTGTTCTTCACCGATTAGACCTCGTGAGCTGCCCTACATGATCGAGGCACATATGTAATCTTTATGATGTTGCTATGCTGAGTTTGCTGGGATCCGATCGATTATGAGATTATGTTCAGATTGTGTGTGAGTAATATATTTGATTCACCTCTTTTATATTTATGTTCTTGAGTCATTCTTGCATGTTCTCCGTTGCAATTTATTGATTTGGCCGAGTAGTAGGTAGTAACTCCAAGAGGGAACGTTATGCTTGATTGTGGGTTCATGCCCCTCGATGACTAGCTTGAGTGACAGAAACATGAGTCTAGGGGATGTGCTGTTGCCACAAGGGGGAAAACAACGGTTCTTGTACTTGCGGGTGCAAGGACTGTTTACTTTATGCAAAGTTCTTTTAATGCAGTTGTCTGTTGCTTTGAGTTTACACTTTGGGTGGGACTCGCAACTTAATACCAGCGAGATGTTCTGGATAGATATCTCAAGGTGGATGATTAGTAGTAGATGCAGATGGATTTCGGTCTACTTGCCTTGGCGTACCGCCCATGCTTTTGACCCTCTACCTTTCTTACAGCATAATTAGCATTGGTTTGCGCACATAATCCTGTCAATTGCCCAGCTGTAATTCGTTTACCTCGCTTAGCTGTTTTATCGTCTTTTGGGAGAGAGACATCACTAGTTAACATCATGGGACCCCGGTCCATATTACCATCACTGATTACACCCGTTATTTACTTCCTGTTCTTATTTACTAGTTGCGTTCATACCTATCACTATTATCTCTTGCGTTTGATCCTTTGTAAACGACAAGGCCGGAGGGATTGACAACCTCTCTGTACTCGTTGGGAGCAAAGTTATTTGTATTTGTGTGCAGGTCCTGTCAAGCAAAAGTCTCTGGCGCTGTTGACACCTTCTTGTTGACCCTCGGAGTCTCACGGGATTCGATCATTGGTATCTTTGAAAAGGGAAAATTTGCCGCTACGCTACATCTCAACCTTCCACTTGGGGTAACCAACGAGGGGCGAGAAGCCATCAAGCAAAGTTTTCTGGCGCCGTTGCCGGGGACTCCACACTTCAAGATAGGGGAGTTGCACGCTATCTTTTATCTTTGCTTTTTAGTCTTGTTAGTTTACCTTTCAATTTTCTTTATGTCTTTTCACTAGTTTTGCTTAATGGAAAACAACAAAAATATGAGAGAGCTTTATAATCTCTACCTTGCTTTGGGACATGATGTGTTTGAAGAGAAAGTTAAAAAACCTATGGAACTTTATTATTTGCATAACAATCATGATGGTGGTGATGTTATTAGTATGCTTTCTTTGAATATCATTGCTAATGACATGGAAAGCTCTAAGCTTGGGGATGACACGTTTGATGAACATGATATTTTTAGTCCCCCAACTTTTGAAGAGAAAATTTACTTTGATAATACTTAGCTTCCTATATATGATGATTACAATGATAAATGTGAGCTTTTTAGTCCACCTACTATTGAGGATAAAATTTATTATGATTATGATATGCCTCCTAAATATGATGATGGTTATGATAGTCTTACTCTCACTATTCCTAATAAGAAAGATTTTGCTTATATGAAGAGTAATGACACTTTTATGCTTTTGGATCATGGAAATAATGCCTTATGTGATAGTTATATTGTTGATTTCATCCATGATGCCACTGAAATTTATAATGAGAGAGGGAGACATGGTTCTAAATATCTTAATAATAAGAAGTTTCCTCTCTTTATGTTGAAGGTTTTGAAGCTGCACTTGTTTTGTCTTCCTATGCTTATTGCTTTGTGCTTCAATGAATTATTCTATTGCAATATTCCTATGCATAGGAAGCATGTTAGGCTTAAATGTGTTTGGTGTTTGCTTCTTGATGCTCTCTTTTGTTCTTCAACTCTTATTCCTACGAGAGCATCATTAAAGTCTTAAGCCTATCTTTATGGCTATAAAAGAAAGCGCTTTTGGGAGGCAGCCCACAACGAATAAAGTTTTATTTTGCTTTTGTTGTGTCTTGATGTTTGTTACTATAGTAGCATCATCATTGTATCTTTTCTTTTCAGCTTTGTGCCAAGTTTAGCCTCTGATTGCAAGAAAGTTCAAAAGTTGTGACGTGCTGTCCAGGAAACAGATTATGTCCTTGGATAGAAAAATTCGTATAAAATCACCAGATCATCTTTTTGGTCTGAATTTTTTCGACAGCGTGCTCTATACAATTGGCTTTCGGGCGTCTGTTCTGAGTGTTTTGATTTGAGTTGCAGAAGTGCCCCGAAAAAATTATTTACTACCTGCTGGTCTGTTTTTCACAGATTCTGTCTTGTTTTGCCTTTTCTTCGTTAGGCAAACCTTGAGCTTGCTTTTTCTTTGCAAAAACCTTTTGGCAATCTTGAGAAACAGTAGGTCTTCAAGATTATCTTTATTTACAGCAAGGAAAAATTATTTTATTATGGGTACTAACCTCGCTAATCAGATTATGATGAGTTATGTATGAAGGGAGTTTTCAAGTGTTCGTGGGAAGATGATAAAAAGATTCAGGAGGGTCAAACGCTCAAGCCTGGGGATGCCCCAGTGCACCCCCAAGAAATATTCAAGAAGACTCAAGCGTCTAAGCTTGGGGATGCCCCCGTGCATCCCCTTCTCCATCAACAATTATCAGTTCGTCTTTCGTTCCACTATATTTTAATCACTTCATGCGTTATGTGCTATGCTTGGAGCGTCTTGCTTTTAGTTTCCTTTTTAGTTTTCTTTAGCTTTGCTTGCTGTTCATAATGAGTTAGAACCCAGCTTTCTTTGTGTGGGAGAGAAACACGCTCCACTTCAACCTAGAACACAACATATGATTTTCATGCTCATCTCTGCTGTGTGTGTTCTTTGTCTTTCCATGGCTACTGTCATGTTTAGCTCTTAGATTTCATGCTTTTCTTTTTAAAGAGCTTTTGTTTAGTTGGTTGTTGAACTCTCTTGAGTTTTCATGTTTATCTTGTTAAGAGAGTTTGTCTGTTGCACTGAGTTGTGTGTCTTAAACTTAAAGTAGGTAACTGAGGTTGCTATTTAATTTTAGTAGTAACTTGCAATAGTTTTGAGGTATTGCCATGAGTAATGTCTAAACTTTTGGTGTCAAGAGCTTTAGCCTATTAGTGATAGATGTCGTATTTTGGGCAATCCGTGTTTATTTTCGAAAACCTACAAAATAGTTGAGAACTTTAGCTACTAAACGGATCACTAATCTTTGGAGGGATCGAATATTAGAGTACACTCACGTACCATGGGTCGAGGATGCGCAAGGGTAACCAAACCCCCATACACACCTCCTCGGGGTACTTGTCTCTTTGTGAACCTCCTAATTAGATTGAGAGTTACCGATAATAAGTGCATGAGTTCTTCGGACTAATGTGAGTATTCGAAGGTTGACACTTCCACCTATCCATATTTTTCTAGCCTCTTCGGTATCGTGCATTGCCCTTTCTCACCTCGAGAGTTGGCGCATACTTCGCCGGTGCATCCAAATCCTTGGCACGATACGCTCTGTCATCATAAGCCTCATTATATCCTTCCTCAAAACAGCCACCATACCTACCTATTAAGGCATTTCCATAGCCTTTCCGAGATACATTGCCATGCAACATCCATCTTCTCATGACTTGATCTTCATGTCATACATGCTTTTTGCTTGATCGATGAGCCGCATGCTAGTTGGGCCTTGCCCTAATCATTGCTACATGACGCGCTAGTATCATTGCATATCCTGCTACACTGGTAGAGGCATACATTTGCATACATCATGATAGTTTCATTTTCTTTATGTTGAGTACTTTTGTAAAGTGTGAAAGATCTTCTATACTTCTTGTAATACATAGTGTGTTGCCCCTAAAGTGAGGAAAAGATCCCAAAGAGGACAAATCAAAAGATCCCAAAGAGGACAAAATAAAAATATCCCAAAGAGGACAAATGAGAGATAAATAGAAAGAGCCATTGAGGCCACAAAAAATAAAAAAATAGAAAAAAAAGAGAAAAAGAAATAAAAAGAGAGAAGGGGGCACACTACTATTTCTTTTGAGAGATCCACACTCGTACTCCATCTTATACCTTGTACTCCATAGAGATTATCATTTATGCATATAGCTATGTGGGGACCTTTACACTATAGAACTTGGCTTGTATATTCCAATGATGAGCCTCCTCAAAAGAGCTCTAGGTCTTCTTGAGCAAGCAAGTTGGATGCACCCCCACTAGTTCCATTGGAGAGCTTACCTTAGCTCATATGTGCATCCGTTGCATGGCAATCCCTACTCCTCACATCATATCTATCATTTGGCTTTCTCTCGCCGATGATTGTCATCATTGATGTGAGCCTTTCACACCTTTTTTGTCTTCCCCCTCTATCATCCTTCTCTCTTTGCCATCCTAAGTGTCGACTTTCTTGCTTACGCTCATCCATTGCATGAGTGCTCAAAATATCGAAAGGGAGTGGATCATTTTGACTTGTACCTGGCTGACGGTCTGGGGATGAGTCAAGATAAGATTCCAAAGAAGACCAAGTGTGAAACTTTAGTAGATTAAGTTCTCAACAATACAAAAAACTATGTTTTACTCTCTCATATATCCCTATCCCTTTCTTGCACGCAAACACCATTTGGAGACATTCGAGTCACGGACAGCGAGAGCTCTTGCACCTTTATGTTCTTATGTTACTTGTTACAATGCTAATATAGACTCTTGCTTGTTATGACTTGAATTGAATTACGAGCCTTGATTACTTTACTTAAAAGTTCTTATATGGTTGATAGCATGTCACCACAGAAATTATGCTTGTTATCATTAACCTACTCGAGGACGAGCAGGAATTAAGCTTGGGGATGTTGATACGTCCAAAACGTATCTATAATTTCTGCTTGCTCCATGCCTCTTTTGTGTGATATTGCTATGATATTTATGCACTTCCATACACTTTTGATCATATTTGGACTAACCTATTAACTCAGTGCACCACAGTGCCAGTTTCTGTTTTCTGCTGTTTTTGTATTTCAGGTTTTCCCATTACTTAAATTGCCAGAAAAATTCCGGGAAAAATATATAAAAAATCAGCGCTCCAGAAGCTTCCACGTGCCAGAAGTGGGGCCAGAGGGGAACCAGGGGCAGCCCAGGCGGCCTGCCCACGCGGCCCCCCTCCTGGCCGCGCCGGGGGGGCGCCTGGGCCCACCTCTCCGCCTCTGGTGCCCCCCTTTGGCATATATTTAACACGCGTCCCGAAGCCCTCGAGGACGGAACCCTTTTTCGCGATCTCATCTCTGTTCCGCCGCCGCCGCGCTTCCAAGATCGGGAGCACCAGGAGAACTTTTCCCGGCACCCTGCTGGAGTGGAGAACCACCACCGGGAGCTTCGCCACCACCATGGACGCCTCCCGGATGAGTTGTGAGTAGTCCCCCTTGGACCATGGGTCCATGACTAGTAGCTATGTGATGTTCTCCTCCCCTCTTTGTTCTTCACCGATTAGACCTCGTGAGCTGCCCTACATGATCGAGGCACATATGTAATCTTTATGCTGTTGCTATGCTGAGTTTGCTGGGATCCGATGGATTATGAGATTATGTTCAGATTGTGTGTGAGTAATATATTTGATGCACCTCTTTTATATTTATGTTCTTGAGTAATTCTTGCATGTTCTCCGTTGCTATTTATTGCTTTGGCCGAGTAGTAGGTAGTAACTCCAAGAGGGAACGTTATGCTTGCTTGTGGGTTCATGCCCCTCGATGACTAGCTTGAGTGACAGAAACATGAGTCTAGGGGATGTGCTGTTGCCACAAGGGGGAAAACAACGGTGCTTGTACTTGCGGGTGCAAGGACTGTTTACTTTACGCAAAGTTCTTTTAATACAGTTGTCTGTTGCTTTGAGTTTACACTTTGGGTGGGACTCGCAACTTAATACCAGCGAGATGTTCTGGATAGATATCTCAAGGTGGATGATTAGTAGTAGATGCAGATGGATTTCGGTCTACTTGCCTTGGCGTACCGCCCATGCTTTTGACCCTCTACCTTTCTTACAGCATAATTAGCATTGGTTTGCGCACATAATCCTGTCAATTGGCCAGCTGTAATTCGTTTACCTCGCTTAGCTGTTTTATCGTCTTTTGGGAGAGAGACATCACTAGTGAACATCATGGGACCCCGGTCCATATTACCATCACTGATTACACCCGTTATTTACTTCCTGTTCTTATTTACTAGTTGCATTCATACCTATCACTATTATCTCTTGCGTTTGATCCTTTGTAAACGACAAGGCCGGAGGGATTGAAAACCTCTCTGGACTCGTTGGGAGCAAAGTTATTTGTATTTGTGTGCAGGTCCTGTCAAGCAAAAGTCTCTGGCGCTATTGACACCTTCTTGTTGACCCTCGGAGTCTCACGGGATTCGATCCTTGGTATCTTTGCCAAGGGAAAATTTGCCGCTACGCTACATCTCAACCTTCCACTTGGGGTAACCAACGAGGGGCGAGAAGCCATCAAGGTGCCTTGCATGTCTAGTGCCTAAACTATGGGATCATCACACTCCTGCCCAAGATTTTCGGGGCTAATCGTATACAACAATTTCGACCCGTTTGCCTCCTGCGTTCT
Source organism: Secale cereale (assembly GCA_902687465.1). Classification (NCBI taxonomy): domain Eukaryota; kingdom Viridiplantae; phylum Streptophyta; class Magnoliopsida; order Poales; family Poaceae; genus Secale; species Secale cereale. The sequence goes on from LR738713.1 coordinate 704,254,308, forward strand.
CCATACAAGTTGATCACAAAAGTCATGGATAGAAGGGTGGCTAGGTATGCAGAAATTCTTATTAGTCCTGCCCAGAACGCTTTTGTGAGAGGCAGAAGCATTATGGATGGGGTGCTGGCTCTGCATGAGCTTCTTAACTATACTCATGTTAAGAAGAGGGTTAGGGCAATCCTTAAGCTTGATTTTGAGAAAGCATACGACAAAGTTAACTGGGATTTCCTATTGGAATGCCACAAACTTCGAGGCTTTGATCCAAAATGGTGCGGTTGGGTCGAGCAAATCCTTCGCAATGGCACGGTTAGCATTAAGCTCAATAACTGCGTGCGGCCGTATTTCCAGAGTGCTAAAGGGGTACGGCTCACCCTTTCTTTTCAACCTTTCTGTTGAATGCCTGACCAAAATGATTAAAAATGCTCAGAAAAATAACCTCATTGTTGGATTGGCCCCTGACTTGATCCCCAATGGGGTCGCTGTTTTGCAATATGCAGATGCCACGATCATCTGCTTGCAGCATGATTTCGAGAAAGCTGTAAACCTAAAAATACTCCTCTAAACTGTTGGGGGAGATGACAATATTAATAAAGCATATGCAGAGCTTTTTAACTGTGACATAGGTAATTTCCCCCTTAAATATTTAGGGATGCCTGTAAGTTTTACTGCTCTCAAGAACTCAGTCTGGGAGTTCATCGTGGATAAATATCTAGTTAGATTTGATGCTTGGGTTGGCAATGCTGCATCCATGGGGGGCAGGCATACTTTGGTAGACTCGGTGGCTACTCAACTTTCTCTCTATCACATGTCTATGTGGCTGATGAATAAAACCTTTGTGGAGAAGCTAGATAAGCATATGAGAAGATTTTTCTGGCAGGGGTGCAATAAGAAGTGTCGGTATCATCTGGTTAGATGGAGCAGAATCTGTAGGTCCAAAGATAAAGGAGGGCTGGGTATTAAAGACTTGCGAAAGCAAAACATCAGCCTTATGCTTAAAAGGCGGTGGAAACTTGATACTCAGAATGGGATTTGGCAAGATATTGTGAAAGCTCGTTATCTTCGAAATCAGACAGTTGCGACTATTGGGCCTCGCTTTAGTGATTCACCTTGCTGGAAAAGTCTCCTGAAAATTAAAGAGATATATATTGTTGGGCGGAAAATTCATACGGGAGCTGGTAACCTGACTCGGTTGTGGAAAGATTCCATTAATGGGCTGCTCCCATTTATGGATCAATTCCCCCGTCTCTTTGATATATGTATAGAACAGGATTGTACTGTGGACAAGCTAGATTCTGTGATACATTCTGACTTCTTTCGTAGAAGACTTGATAAAGAACTTACATGTCAGTGGCTAAAGTTGAAAAGCTATGTCCACAGCATGAATCTGTCAGGGGATGGAGACCTTGTTTACTGGGGTCTCAACAAGACTAGTAAGTATGCAACCAAATCCATGTATAGATGGTTAGAAAAGCCTCTCAGTGGATGCAATTACAAATGGATTTGGAAAGCCAAACTCCCCATTAAGATTCAGATTTTTCTTTGGCAACTATCTCAAGATGCGGTGCTCACCAGGGAGGTGATGCGCCAGCGGGGGTGGCAAGGGAATCCGGTTTGTTCCTTTTGTCGTCAAATTGAAACATCCCAACACTTGTTTTTTGATTGCTCTGTGGCCAGAATTGTCTCGCGATCTATCGGGGTCACCCTCGGGACGGATTTATGTCCCCGTAACTACTGGCAGTTTTTTGTTTGGTGCCACTCCTTCCTACCAGATCATGAATCCTTCTATACTGTGGTGCTAGGGGCGGTCACCTGGTCCATTTGGCTAGCTCGAAACAAAGCTACCTTTGAGAAAAAAGTGATCAAATCTCCTTTTGAGATTGTTTTTACGGCAGTTTCTATTCTCTTGTATTGGGCAGGTTTACAAACTGGAGACGACGTCAAGCAACTCCGGGCGGGTGCTAAGATGATCCGCAACGGGACCATGGTGCTGATGAGGGCCTGTGATACACCCAAGAATGGAAAATGAAGCTACGAACGTTTGTTCCTGCGTCGCTCTCTGCTGGGCACAATGCTTTACTGTGTGGCTTTTGTCGTGGTGGTCTTGCAAAACTGTTTCGCCCCCCTATTTTCGGTGGTGAAGTCTCACCCTGCTTCTGTAATAGGACTAGTGCTATTTTTGGTGCTGCTCAGGTTTTCGCCCCATAGTACTCGTCTCGATGGCGGGCGAGTGTGGTGGGTTTCCTAGCAGTGTGTTGAACTCGCTCTCCCCTTCTCTCTGTTCTTGGATGCTGTATCAGACTCCGTATTTCCGTTCTAAGTAATGGAAACGTGGTTAGCCCGGTTAAAAAAAACGCCTCCAGGTCGTATAATCCCCCCCTTCAAATCTTGGTCGATGCAGAGGGCTTGGGAGGAGGAGGATTATGGAGAGGAAGCGGCAGCGCGCAGGCAAACGGGAGGGCCCTTAATTCTTATCCTGCTGCCGCTCAAGTCGGCCATCCACGCCGGCGCACCCGTCCTCACGGTGGTGCGAGCTCCACCTCGCTCCGCTTCAGATTCCCGTCGGGTGGGTAGGGGATGGTGGAGATGGAGGACCAGCTTGCACCCATCAAGAGGCGATGGAGTCTAGCTAGGTGAACGCTGTGACACGAGATTCCATCCAATCACGTACACGTCATGGTGCTGCTTAGCATGGGCGACGGTGCTCTTCCCTCACCATCTGCACGCTGCCACCTACCTACCTCTGGGGTAACTTGCTTGGTCGCGCGTGCCGACTTCGATAGAAAGGGGCGACGCATGGGGTGACGCAGGTTGCTTGGTCGCGCGTGCCAACTAGCAAGAGGTACGTGTTCACCGCGGCTCTGCAAGGCCCGTTTCGGGAACGTGTTCATCTTATCTGTGCTCGGCAACATCCTGCCATGCCTGTCCGCATCTGGAGATGTGAGCACAACATTGGACGGTGCCTTGCCGTCAGGGATCATTTTCCGGGGCCTGCCAGCGAAGTTGGATGCTGCAGACAGTGTGTTCGTCGACGCAGAAACTTTCTATCGCAGGTTCTGCTGCTGCTGGTGGAAGGCTTGGACAATTAAGATGGGATCATGTGCCGTGCAGCCGCTCCAACGACACTCTGGCATTAGTGTGGAGTTTCAGAGCAACTTGCAAAACTGGAATAGAACATACAGGCACCAAAATTTTAAACTGAGAGTTTCTGTTGCGGTTCTTTATTCTAATTTTCTGTGTGATAAAATTACAGGAACGGTGCATGCTCATATATAAAACAGAATATGTAAGTGCCTACTCTTTTAGTTATCTAACAATGTTTCCTTTTTTTTGAGGATCAGCTAACAATGTTTCCTTGCAGATGACATATTTGCATTGTTCAACCAGCCTCTAACTTACTCCATACAGTGTTAGCGCACACACAGACCAACTCAAGAATTTGCAACTTTTGGTAATTTCCTTGACATTTTAATTTCATGCACTTTTAACTCGCAGTTGTTTATACATATATAATAGTAGGAGACACTGATGGCATCTTCCTGCTGCTCCAGCTGGCAACCCAATCAAGGTTCTGGCAAAAGCCTTTTACGTGCGTGTCTTTGCAAGTCATAATACCAAACGGCAACTGGTATCTTCCTGGTGGTCACCTCCAATCTCAGTTGTAGTGGTCTCTCTGATTTTACGCTTTCAATTTTCTTCAGCATTCAACCAAAGTGGAGATCAGTATATCAATTAGCATATACAGAAGCTTTGCTTATTAGTAGCTGCAGCATATAGTCTGATTTAACAAGTTATGAACAAATCTATGAATTGTGCTGCTCCCCTTGGATATTTATTATCTTTCCTAAGGTGGTGATTGGATTTAATTTTTTGTCTGATTCATCATAACGGAAAGATTGAAGTAAATCTGTATATGTCACCGTGGTTGATGGTTGTGTATTACTTTTAGCAGCACTCTGAGAATATCATATATGATCACTAATAAGGTCAAGAGAAAATGGTTCTATAATATTACTTTCCTACAAAAAATACACAAGCTATAGTTGTATAGATTATTTTGGTTTCTGATTATGCCTTCTTGAGATCATACTTTTTAAGCAGTATTAAGGAGTTGGCCTATTGCTGACATCTAATTTTGTTTGCTTGTTGTATCTGCAGTTCTGCATTATTGATTGAATGAAAAATGCACACATGTATTATGTCAATCTTCAACTTGCAAAACTAAATCACATCTCCAACATAAGCCTACAAATACATATGTTTATTAAATCATTAGTATTTGTTTATATAAGGACCGATGCTCAATGTTAAAGGGCTATATGGTTAATCTTCAAAACACATATCGCATAGACTCTACTTATTTTATTAGTAATTAACCACATGTCAATTTATTGCGAATCATGCCCGAAAGAGATAAGTGCTCCATTAGTATAAGACATCTTTTTAATTGTCACAGAAACCAAGATGTTTAGCATTTAGAAGCCTCCTACATGTCCCGCAACAACGTGCGGGGTATCCATCTAGTACTTCCAAAAGCGTCCCATCCTATAAGAGGGGGGCACCACCACCGACCGCATATCCCCCACAATTTCCCCCAAATCGCCTCCCTCCCTCCCTCCTTGCCGCTTCGTCTGCCCCTCGTTTCCACCGCCCACTAGTAGAAAACGAGGCAATGGTCCAGCCCATTAGTCCCGGTTCAGTCCAGAACCGGGACCAATGGGGGCATTGGACACGGTTCGTGAGCCCAGGGGGCCAGCCGGGCCACGTGGGCCATTGGTCCCGGTTCGTCTAGACCTTTTGGCCCTGGTTGGTGCGACGAACCGGGACCAATGGGTCTTGCTCCTGGCCCACCACCATTCGTCCCGGTTGGTGACTTGAACCGGGACCAAAGGCTCCCCTTTAGTCCCGGTTCATATCACCGTCCGGGACCAATGAGGTGCCTATATATACCCCCTCGCATAAGAGCAGAGCACACTGCTCTGTTTTTTCTGGCCGAGGGGGAGAGGGCTTGGTGGTGCTCTATCTCACCTCCTATGCACACAACGTGTTCGATGGAATGCCCGAGCCACACTAGTTAAGCTTTTCTCCTCTCTAAGCTCGAACTCGAAGCTCCATTTTCTCCGAGATTTGTCTAGGTTTAGCGGTCCGTCACGTCCCGTCCCCGTCTTCGCCGCCGTCGATCGCCCCCGCTGATCTCGTCACCCGCACCACCGTGGTGAGCCTCTTGTTATGTCCATGCTTTTCTTACTTTTATTATTGCTTGTTATTATTGCTTTAGATATATATTTGTCTAATTTTCTTACGTTTATTATTGCGTGTTATTATATAGTGCGATGGTTTTGACATCCGCTCACGTGGGCCCTCATCCTGTCTATGATTTGGATGTGGTATATTATCTTTAATTTGTAACTATTTGTTTTAGTGTTTATCACAATTATGCCGACCAACCTGACATGCATAGATGTTTTTATATGTCTAGCAGGTAGTTGAACCGGAAATTCCAACCGACCCTCTTGTGGAGAGGTTAAATTTAGTTGAAGAGGAAAACATTTCCTTAAAGAAAAAATAGGAAAAAATGGAGGAGGAGAAGATGGAATTGGAGTTGCATGTTGCGGAAGTCGTCGATGATCACAAGATCAAGATGGACCCTATTGTCGAGAGGTTAAATTTAGTTGAAGAAGAAAACAATTTCTTGAAGGAAAAAATAAAAAAATTGAGGACGAGAAGATGATATTGGAGTTGCATGTTGCGGATGTCGTCGATGATCACAAGATCAAGATGGATGCAATGCGGTTGAAGATTAGAAAGATTAGAAAATATGCCATTCATACCGAGGCTTGGTATCATTATGCCGTTGGATCAATTGTTACCTTGGTTGCGATTATGATCGCATTTGTTTTCGCATTGAAATGTTTTACATAGTTTCAATGTATGGTGAAAATTAATTAGATGCTCTGGAGAGCTATATGTTGTTAGATGAACACTATGTATGTACTTTGGTTTTAATGTGTTGATGAACTACTATTAATTTGGTCAATTAATTATCTATTTATGATGTTTTGTAATGGTTTTTGACACACTTAATTATATATAATGCACGTAGATGAACCGACAATGGGTGTACGGTGACAGACACACCTCGGAGTACATTAAGGGCGTGCATGAGTTTCTCAATGCGGCTGAGGAAAACAAGCAGAATGGTTTTATGTGTTGTCCATGCACTAAATGTGGGAATACGATGTCTTACTCTAACCGGAAAATCCTTCACTCCCACCTACTTTACATGGGTTTCATGCCACACTATAATGTTTGGACGAGGCACGGAGAAATAGGGGTTATGATGGAAGACGGCAAAGAAGAAGAGTACGACGACAACTATGTGCCCCCTGAATATGGGTATGCTGCAATGGGGGAAGCTGGTGCAGATCAAGAGGAACCAGACGATGTGCCCAATGATGCTGCAACGGGTGAAGCTGCTGAAGATCAAGAGGAACCAGACGATGTGCCCGATGATGATGATCTCCGCTGGGTCATTGTCGATGCAAGGACGCAATGCGAAAGTCAAAAGGAGAAGATGAAGTTCGATCCCATGTTAGAGGATAATAAAAAAGGGTTGTACCCCAATTGCGAAGATGGCAACACAAACCTCGGTACCATACTGGAATTGTTGCAGTGGAAGGCAGAGAATGCTGTGGCTGACAAAGGATTTGAGAAGCTACTGAAAATATTGAAGAAGAAGCTTCCAAAGGATAACGAATTGCCCGACAGTACATACGCAGCAAAGAAGGTCATATGACCTCTAGGATTGTAGGTGCAGAAGATACATGCATGCCCTAATGACTGCATCCTCTACCGCGGTGCATACAAGGATCTGAATGCATGCCCGATATGCGGTGTATTGCGGTATAAGATGAGACGAGATGACCCTGGTGATGTTGACGGCGAGCCCGCCAGGAAGAGGGTTCCTGCGAGGGTGATGTGGTATGCTCCTATAATACCACGGTTGAAACGTCTGTTCAGAAACAGAGAGCATGCCAAGTTGATGCGATGGCACAGTGAGGACCGTAAGAAAGACGGGAAGTTGAGAGCACCTGCTGACGGGTCGCCGTGGAGAAAAATCGAGAGAAAGTACTGGGAGGAGTTTGCAAAGGACCCAAGGAACGTATGGTTTGCTTTAAGCGCGGATGGCATTAATCCATTCGCGGAGCAAAGCAGCAATCACAGCACCCGGCCCGTGACTCTATGTATGTATAACCTTCCTCCTTGGATGTGCATGAAGCGGAAGCTAATTATGATGTCAGTTCTCATCCAAGGCCCTAAGCAACCCGGCAGCGACATTGATGTGTACCTAAGGCCATTAGTTGAAGAACTTTTACAGCTGTGTAATGGAAACAGTGTACGTGTGTGGGATGAGCATAGACAGGAGGAATTTAACCTAAAGGCGTTGCTGTTCATGACCATCAATGATTGGCCCGCTCTCAGTAACCTTTCAGGACAGACAAACAAAGGATACCACACATGCACGCACTGTTTAGATGACACTAAAAGTATATACCTGGACAAATGCAGGAAGAATGTGTACCTGGGCCATCATCGATTTCTTCTGACCAACCATCAATGTCGAAAGAAAGGCAAGCATTTCAAAGGCGAGGCAGATCGCCGGAAGAAGCCCGCCATGCGTACCGGTGATCACGTACTTGCTATGGTCAACGATTTACACGTAATCTTTGGAAAGGGCCCCGGCGCACTAGCTGTTCCCAATGACGTTGAGGGACACGCACCCATGTGGAAGAAGAAATCTATATTTTGGGACCTACCCTACTGGAAAGACCTAGAGGTCCGCTCTTCAATCGACGTGATGCACGTGACGAAGAACCTTTGCGTGAACCTGCTAGGCTTCTTGGCCGTGTATGGAAAGACAAAAGATACACCTGAGGCACGGGAGGACCTGCAACATTTGCACGAAAAAGACGGCATGCCTCTGAAGCAGTATGAAGGTCCTGCCAGCTACGCTCTTACGAAAGAAGAGAAAGAAATCTTCTTTGAATGCCTGCTCAGTATGAAGGTCCCAACTGGCTTCTCGTCGAATATAAAGGGAATAATAAATATGCCAGAGAAAAAGTTCCAGAACATAAAGTCTCATGACTGCCACGTGATTATGACGCAACTGCTTCCGGTTGCATTGAGGGGGCTTCTACCGGAAAACGTCCGATTAGCCATTGTGAAGCTATGTGCATTCCTCAATGCAATCTCTAAGAAGGTGATCGATCCAGAAATCGTACCAAGGCTAAGGAGTGATGTGGCGCAATGTCTTGTCAGTTTCGAGCTGGTGTTCCCACCATCCTTCTTCAGTATCATGACCCACGTCCTAGTTCATCTAGTCAACGAGATTGTCATTCTAGGGCCCATATTTCTACACAATATGTTCCCCTTTGAGAGGTTCATGGGAGTCCTAAATAAATATGTCCATAACCGCGCTAGGCCAGAAGGAAGCATCTCCATGGGCCATCAAACAGAGGATGTCATCGGGTTTTGTGTTGACTTCATTCCTGGCCTTAATAAGATAGGTCTCCCTAAATCGCGGTATGAGGGGAGACTGACTGGAAAAGGCACGCTTGGAAGGGACTCAATAATATGCAGGGACGGATATTCTTGGTCTCAAGCACACTACACAGTTCTATAGAACTCTACCTTGGTGACCCCGTATGTCGATGAACACAAGAACAGTCTGCGCTCCAAACACCCGGAGCAGTGCAACGACTGGATTACATGTGAACACATCAGGACTTTCAGCAGTTGGTTGGAAACACGTCTCAAAGGTGACAACACTGTTTGTGATGAGCTGTACTTGTTGTCCAGGGGACCATCTTTGACTGTATTGATTTACAAAGGATACGAGATAAATGTGAATACATTTTACACGATTGTCCAAGATCAAAAGAGCACCAACCAAAACATCGGTGTCCGCTTTGATGCAACAACCGAGAGGGGAAAGGACACATATTATGGTTACATAGTGGACATATGGGAACTTGACTACGGACATGATATTAAGGTCCCTTTGTTTAATTGCAAATGGGTCAATCTGTCAGGAGGCGGGGTACAGGTAGACCCACAGTACGGAATGACAACAGTTGATCTGAAAAATCTTGGGTACACTAACGAACCGTTCGTCCTAGCCAATGATGTGGCACATGTTATCTATGTGAATGACTTGTCTACCAGACAGAGAAAAAGAAAAGATAAGGAAGCGAATACATCATACGATGAGCCAAAGCGCCACATAGTTCTTTCAGGAAAAAGGGACATCCTGGGAGTGGAGGGCAAGACAGACATATCAGAAGATTATGAAAAGTTCCATGAAATTCCTCCCTTCAAAGTCAAGGCTGACCCAAGCATCCTGATAAACGATGAAGATTATCCATGGTTACGGCGCAATAAGCAAATGACACAAGCGAAGAAAAAGTGAAGACTTTTTTTCCGCAACTATTATGATCATACCATGGCAACTTTGTAACAGACGAGTATGATACCATTGTCCGTTTTGTACATGCACATGCTATTCCAACTTTTTCACAGTTCATTTGAAAACTATGAATTTAGGTCGAATTTTCTCTATAGGTGCATCTATGTTCATTTTTTTAGTTAAGTTAACCACAAACTTGTGATTCACACAAATTTTATAGAATTCAAATTTTAACTATTCAAATTTGAAAACTAATGGCAGTAACAGAAAGTTTATAATTAAAAAATAAAGCAAAAACCAAAAGAAAATAAATAATGCAGAAAACAAAACAAAAAATCTGGAAAAAAATAGGGCTCGACCCTGGCCCATGACCATTAGTCCCGGTTTGTGCCACAAACCGGGACTAAAGGGTTGGTCCTGTTGCGCTCAGAGTTTAGTCCCACCTCGCCAACCGAAGGGCGCCCACAACGGTTTATAAGCCCGTCCCTCTCTGCCTTGGTGAGCTCCTCTCAAAGTGAAAATAGATGCCCCTATACAGGGAATTTGACCTAAATTCATAATGAATTTCTCTGAGATTCATAGAAATTGATTATGAATTTAGGTTGAATTCTCTCTATAGGCGCATCTATGTTCATTTTTTTAGTAAAGTTAATCACAAACTTGTGATTCACACAAATTTTTAAAAATTCAAATTTTAACTATTCAAATTTGAAAACTAATGGCACTAACAGAAAGTTCACAATTTTTCTAAAACTAATGGCACTAACAGAAAGTTTATAATTTTGCTGACCTAAAAGCAAAAGGAATTTAAAAATGAAGCAAAAAAACAAAAGAAATAAATAATGCAGAAAACAAAACAAAAAAACTGGAAAAAAATTAAAAATAGCAACAATAAGTATTTTGTTGTAAGTAGAAACAAAATAAAATAAATAAAGCAACAAAGAAAACTAAAAAACAAAAAAAGTGTTTTCATATTTGAAAACTAGTGGCACTAACAGAAAGTTTATAATTTTTCTAAAACTAAAAGCAAACAGAATTAAAAAATATAGAAAAAATCAAAAGAAAATAAATGATGCAGAAAACAAAACAAAAAAATAGGAAAAAAATAGCAACAATAAGTATTTTATTGTAAGTAGAAACAAAATAAAATAAATAAAGCAACAAAGAAAACAAAAAAAAGTGCCACCTACTCGGCCCCCATGACCTGAATACGACTAGAAACCGTACCATGGGCCAGGATTCAGGCCCGCGGAAGGCCCAGTAGGCCCACAGGCACACAACGCAAGGTTAGGCCCGAAAGCCTGCAGTTGAGAGGAGCTCGAGAGGGCAGAGGCAGTGGAGCTTATAAACAACTCCGAGCCCCTGTCAACTAGCGAGGTGGGACTAAAGATTTTGGCCGCGGGGCAGCACAGGGCCTTTGGTCCCGGTTGGTGGCACCAACCGGGACCAATGGCTTTCCTATATAAACCAGCACTTAGCGTTTTTCAGATTTCATCTTCAGTTGCCCCCGACGACGCCGAGCAAATCGACGCCGCCAGGCTGCTTCTCCTTACCGTCGCCGCGCCCTGCCCCGTCGTCGTCGCCGTGTAGCCCCGCGCCGCCCCGTCTTCGCCGGCCCATCGTCATCACCCCGCGCCGCCCCGTCACCGCCCACTCCTCGGCGCCATCGCCTCCCTGCGCCGGCCCCCTCCTCGCCATCGCCTCCCCGCGCCGACCCCCTCCTCATCGTCGCCTTCCCGCGCCGTCCCCTGCCCTGCCCAGAGCGCGGCGCCGCCTCTTCCTCAGCCCAGCCCCGACCTCGCAGTCGACGACACCGCCCCCAGTGAGACCCCGCGCCCCTGCCCTGCCCCCGCGGCCGCCGTGGATGTGGCCGCTATGGCCCCACCGCATATATGCATGTTTTTTTCTGCATATATATAT
>LR738713.1:704267054-704310999 GCA_902687465.1 Secale cereale
GGGGGGGGTCTGTTGTCGTCGATATACCCCCTCCCCGATAACATTATTTTCCCGTGTATGTATCTCATCGTTGTCGATATTACCCCCTCCTTGAAACGTTGTCGAGGCCACCCCTATCCCTTGAAGCGTTGTCGAGGCCACCCGAAACCCTAGAGAAGCAGCATCGAGGCCACAAATTAATATATATGATTCCTTACTGTGATTGGCTAGCTAGTTCTACGTTTGCCATTAATATATCCATCTGTCATGTTTGAATAATAATTGCTATGTTGTAAATATTTGTAGAAACTATGGACGACACCCCCCGAGACGAAGCACAAGAAGCGGTGTTGCTGGACATAATCGCAAACGGACGTGATGCCATCTTGTCGTTTCTCAATGACACCGATGAGCTGCTGGAAAGAGAGGATGAAGAAGCAGGCTATGATTATGATGGCTCCGGTGACCCAATGCACATGCAATAAGTAGACCGTGAGGACGGCTCCGGTGATCCAATGCCGGTGCAAGAAGGAGACCGTGATGACGGCTCCGGTGACCGAACCGAGTCCGGCCAGCAGGTATATATATTAGTTAAGCCTGTGCTGACTAGTTAATTGATGCATTCATTGTTTTGGTATGTACACATATTAATTAACTCTCGTCTTTGTTCTTTTTTCTAGCCCTCCGGATCCATAACATCTTCGGTAAGGAGATGAGGCCCGAAAAAAAAGTTGAGCTCGGATGAAAAGTTTGAGATCACAGAAATCGCGCGCACCGGCCAACCGATTGAACCCATCCGGACAAAGAACACATTTGTTAATCAGTGCGGGGTTCTGGTTAGGGACAAGATCCCGATCAGCATCCAGCAATGGTTAAAGCCGGCTGCAGAAGACCCTTAGGTGTCTTATGTCACTGATATGCAGAAAGAAGATCTTTGGACTGAGCTGAAGTCAAATTTCACCCTACCACCAGAGGATGATTCGGCAAAGCCAGTTATAGAGGAATTAATCAAGTCTTTTGCTCTTACGAAGATGATAGACCTATTCAGGAGGTGGAAGAAAGTCCTGAATAAGTTTGTCCACAAAAAAGAGACACCAGAATTCAAGGGCATATATGAGAAGATCAGAGATGACTGGCCCGCATTTGTGGCCTATAAGACATCGGAAAGGAGTAAGAAGATGTCGGCGACAAACAAGCAAAATGCTGCGAAGAAGATGCATCACCATCGCACGGGGTCAGGTGGCTACCTCAGAGCCCAGCCTAAGTGGGCCAAGGCTGAGAATGATCTGCTTCAGAAAGGGATCGAACCAGAGACAATGAACTGGCCAGACTGTTGCCGGACTTGGTTCTTCGGGGCTGGCGGAACCTTGGACCCTGTATCAGGGTGGTGCATTTGGACGGACAAGCAATTGGAAATACCACTCAAGAAGCTTCGGCACTATATCAAAGTAGCGCAGCAAGGGACGTTCGTTCCCGACAGAGAGAACGACGAGCTCACAATGGCCCTCGGGAATCCTGAGCACCCTGGACGGACACGAGGTACGCCAGGCTCCGTTTCGTGGAGTGCGGGGTTTCCGGACGCAGGCGGTTACAAATGCCACGAGAGGAGGAAGAAAGTGCAGCAAACCGAACTGCACGTGCTGCACGCTAGGGTACAAGCGATAGAGGAACGAGAAGCAAATCGCAGCAAAAGAACTGCCGAAGCTTCCCCCGAAGCTACCCCGCCATCTCACCGGAGAAGCAGCGTGGCTTCCACCGAGCTGCTTCAGCCGGAGCATGTCTTGACGGCTCCTGCCAGCTATCCCGTGGACGCTATCACTGAGTCTCAAAATTTCCACCTTATGATGCAATGGATTAATATGAAGGTCAAGGCGGCTGCTGGCTCTGTTTATCCTAATGGACCCGGCGCAACTTTTCACTGCCGGCCGATTCGAGAAGGATATGCTAGGGTGATGGTGGATGAAATAACGGAGGGATTTGAGGACCTCCAACTTGACCACCCTACCGGTGAAGGGGAGACTCGGCTGGGTTCTTCTCTGAAGACTCCATGCCTATGGCGGAAGGACCTCATCAATATTCTGAACTGGACGCCTCTGCCTCCTCCTCCTCCTCCGGCGAGTCAGGGCACTCCGCCGCATCCACCGCCTCCTCCTTCGGCGATTGATGATCAGGACACTCCGGCTCCTTCTCCGGCGCGTGGCGGCACTCCGCCTCCTTCTCCGCCTGCGCCGGCGCGCCCGAGCAGCCAGCCTCCTCCTTCTCTGCCTCGTCAGCAAGGGCGGAAGAGACCCACCACCGCTCCGGCTGCTCCGGCGCGTCGTAGTCCTTCTCCTCCGCCGCGTAAGCAAGGAAAGAAGACAGCCGCTTCGTCTGGTCTGCCAGTGTCTAGCAGTACAGCCAGAGGAGAGAGGCAATACAGATTCGGTCCTTTTCTCACGCCTCTAGAGAAGTTACCATACGAGAGGTCCGACGAGGAAAACGCGAATATCGCTAAAGCCGAAGTGAAGGACTGGCTTGAAGGGTAGAAAGCACAGAGACATCCACCTCGGGAGGAGAAGATAGATCCGGTGAAAGCAAAGCGCACTCTGGCTGCCCTGAAGAAACCAGCGAAGTGTCCGCCGAAAGAAAACTATGACCGCATTATTGAAAAGTCATTTCACGAAGTGAAGCGGTTGGGCAGTACTAGAAGTGATCAAAGGTTAGCAGAAGGACGAGCTAGGAAACAAATTGCCCAGCTCGGCGAACAAGCAGACCAATCGTGCCCCCCGCTCAAGGTGTCTAGCGACATCGTCGCTAATGATTCGAGGATGGTGCCCGGTTATAGCAATCTTGGAGATTACCAGCCCGAAGATGTACATTATGATTTCTTGGAGGTGCAGATACAAAGATACGAGTACGGCAATCCTCTCGTCAAAGATGAATGATCTCTATCAACGATGACGCGAAGATTGCATGATTGGTATTTGAAAATCTGTAGAGAGTCTGGGGGGAGGGATAGTTTGTATGTGAGAGTTAAACCGGAGCATGACCTTGTTGGAATTGAACTATTGCCTATTCCATTTGAGGAGTTCTATTAGTTTTTCAATCAATTGGCCCTCGATAAAGCAACGGTCACCTGCTACTGTCTGTAAGTAGTACTACTTCAGTCATTAAGTCTCTCTATATAGCTCAGCTCTTTCATTGCATGTATTTATAATTATCCTCACTATATTATGCAGATTGAAGATCGTCGAATTGAAGAAAAAGACAAGTCGGTGATATTGGGTTCATTAACACATATCTCATAGATGCAACCGAGGTTAAATTGTGTGCCGCAGATACCGAGGCCAATTTGCTACGATCGTTGGTAGTAAATGAAAACAAAGATATAATACTCTTTCCTTACAACTTCAAGTGAGTGTTACTGTCTTGTGCATATTCGGTTTCCCTTATATATTAGTCAAGGTTATAGTAATGTAATTGATGAGTTAATGCATGCGTGCATAGCTTCCACTATATTCTCCTAGATATTAAGTTTGAGCAGGGAGTAGTAACTGTCTTGGACTCTAAACGAAAAGATCCCAAGGAGTATGCGGACACGACTCAAATGCTCGAGAAGTAAGTTAAATCGATCATTATCCACCATGCATATCAGCAATTTGTTCATTTCTGATATCAAGTAATTGTTTTCTTTGTCTGGCAGGGTTTGGAGAAAATTCACCAAAAAAGCTCCGGGACTGCCGAAGCAGCTGGAATTTAGACACCCAAAATTAAGTAATATATAGTAGCATGTTCCGCGCATCTCCTATTGATTCAAGCGCTAGTTTCATCAATACCATTTGGCATTCTTGCTTATCAGTTTCATTGACCTCTATTTCTTGTAAAGTGGTTCTGGCAGGAACAAGGGAATGATTTCTGTGGATACTACATTTGCGAGTCCATCCGCCACACGACCTGTGAGCGGGGCTACTCTGACGCACAATTTGAAGTGCGTAAGCAATAATATTCACAATTTTATTTCATTACCATCATTTGTGTTGAGTTTCATTTATTCATATATATGTATTGACCCCCTTCTTCAAATTAGATCTTTCGGATGCGGGATGAACTCCTACCACCAGATCGTCTATGAGCAATTCAAGAGGAATTGGCGGCATTATTCCTTGACCATGTAATCGCTGAAGACGGAGAATACTATGTGGACCATGCGTCCGTATCATAGGAGATTATATTTGTAAGAGATAATTATTGTATATATGTACCCGATAGTGTCGGATAGATATACGAGAACTTGTTGTTCGACTAATCTCTCGGAGAAGGAGAGGTGGTCGATATCACTTCTCTCTGTATGCATATATATGTTGATGATGATCTTCTGTTTCCTTCGTTTGCTTACTAGCTAGCTAGCGTGTCTAGTCCTCTCTATACGTATGTATAGTACGTAGCGTTGATGGCTTCTCGCCCCTCGTTGGTTACCCCAAGTGGAAGGTTGAGATGTAGCGTAGCGGCAAATTTCCCTTGGCAAAGATACCAAGGATCGAATCCCGTGAGACTCCGAGGGTCGACAAGTAGGTATCAACGGCGCCAGAACTTAAAGGTTGACAGGACCTGCACACAGATACAGATAACTTTGCTCCCAACGAGTTCAGAGAGGTTGTCAATCCCTCCGGCCTTGTTGTTTACAAAGGATCAAACACAAGAGATAATAATGATAGCTATGACTGCAACTAGGAAATAAAAATAGGAAGTAAATAGAAGGTGTGATCAGCGGTGGTAATATGGACCGGGGTCCCATGATGTTCACTAGTGATGTCTCTCTCCCAAAAGACGATAAAACAGCAAAGCGAGGTAAACAAATTACAGCTGGGCAATTGACAGGATTATGTGCGCAAACCAATGCTAACTATGCTGCAAAGAAAGGTAGAGGCTCAAAAGCATGGGCGGTATGCCAAGGCAAGTAGACCGAAATCCATCTGCATCTACTACTAATCATCCACCTTGAGATATCTATCCAGAACATCTCGCTGGTATTAAGTTGCGAATCCCACCCAAAGTGTAAACTCAAAGCAACAGACAACTGCATTAAAAGAACTTTGCGTAAAGTAAACAATCCTTGCACCCGCAAGTACAAGCACCGTTGTTTTCCCCCTTGTGTCAACAACACATCCCCTAGACTCATGTTTCTGTCACTCAAGCTAGTCATCAGGGGGCATGAACCCACAATCAAGCATAACGCTCCCTCTTGGAGTTACTACCTACTACTCGGCCAAAGCAATAAACAGCAACGGAGAACATGCAAGAATTACTCAAGAACATAAATATAAAAGAGGTGAATCAAATATATTACTCAACCACAATCTGAACATAGTCTCATAATCCATCAGATCCCAGCAAACTCAGCATAGCAACAGCAGAAATATTACATATGTGCCTCGATCATGTAGGGCAGCTCACGAGGTCTAAACCATGAAGAGCAAAGAGGGGAGGAGAACATCACATAGCTACTGATCATGGACCCATGGTCCAAGGTGGACTACTCACGACTCATCCGGGAAGCGTCCATGGTGGTGGAGAAGCTCCCGGTGGTGGTTCTCCCCTCCGGCAGGGTGCCGGGAAGAGTTCTCCTGATGCTCCCGATCTTGGAAGAGCTGTGGCGGCGGAACAGAGGCGAGATCGCGAAAAAGGGTTCCGTCCTCGAGGGTTTCGGGACGAGAGGAATATATATGCGAAGGGGGGCAACCAGAGGCTGAGCGGGGGCCCCAGGCGCCCCCCTGGCGCGGCCAGGGGTGGGGCCGCGCCAGGTGGATGCCTGGGCCACCCCTGGCTCCCCTCTGGCCCCGCTTTGGTTCTTCGCGAAGCTTCCTGTATGCTGATTTTTCCTGTATTTTCCCCGGAATTTTTGGAGCACTTTTAATATGGGGGAAACCTGAAATAGAAAAACAGCAGAAAACAGGAACTGGCACTGTGGTGCACTGAGTTAATAGGTTAGTCCAAATATGATCAAAAGTGTATGGAAGTGCATCAATATCATAGCAATATCACACAAAAGAAGCATGGAGCAAGCAGAAATTATAGATACGTTTTGGACGTATCAAGCGTCGACCAAGCACGGACATAAGAGAGGACACTTCTCTCTATTAATTAGCTAGCTAACACAATATATGAAACACCTAAATTAACCCCCCAAAACCCCCAAACCCCTCCCCCCTTTCAAAAAAAAATCCCAGCCACAGAAATGCTGACGCGTGGATGCCTATTGGTCCCGGTTGGTGCCACCAACCGGGACCAAAGGCCCTCCTGCCTGGGCTCTGCGCACAGGCCACGTGGAGGCCCATCTGTCCCAGTTCTAGTTTGAACCGGGACTAAAGGGCTAGGGCATTAGTACCGACCCTTTAGTCCCGGTTCAAGAACCGGGACAAAAGGCCCTTACGAACCGGGACAATAAGCCCGTTATCTACTAGTGGCCCCGCCACCGCACGTACTCGCTCAACCCCACCGCCTGTCACATCCCTAATTAGCACTTGCATTAGGACTAGCTAGAGTGTGCATCATGTCTACTTATCAAAGAAACTTGAAATGGGGATGACAGAAACCCCAGCACCCCTCTTCTAACAACTAGGGTTTGATAAAATCTTTTCCAATGTACCCAAAATGCCCTTCAAAAATGTCCATCATTTCTGCCTTGGTCTTAAACCTCTGCCAAAAATGGTGCACAATATTCTAGGACATCCAAGGTCTCTGGATTAAATCATATGGTATATGCATTTGGGCATTTAAATGCTATAAAATATTTTAAATGCTCAAATAATCATAAACTATAATGTTCCATGCTGTTTATATTATATACAGTGGGCATGACAAGTTTTATGAGTAATAAAAATGTTCTGGCATTTTTATTAATCAAACAAAGTTGCAAAAGAAATGAAACATAAAAGAAATACGAAAAAAAGGAAAGAGAGAGAAAGAACTTACCTGAGCCCAACACTGTTGCAGGCCGGCCCAGCCCCGCTCATGTCGCCTTCCTCCTCGCGCCAGTAGGCAGCGCGCGTGGCCACCGCGCGCCGGCACGCGCCCGGCCACCTCCAGCCTGCCTGTCTGCGTCACCGACGGCCTGGACGCCTCCCTGCGTCGCCACGCAGCTGCCCCGACCCCTCTCTCACTTCCCCTCGTCCTCATCGCCTTCCCCTGGCTCTCTCCCTCTCACCACCGAGCCTCCCGTCGCTGCCGCTCGCCGTTGCCGCACCTAGAGCCTCCCCCTCGTCCCGTGACCGTGTCCAGAAGGTTCGCCGCGACGCCCTCTTCCTCCTCGCTGAGCCACGGATCGCCGGGAGCCCTGCAACGCCTTCACGCCGTCGTCCCCAACCTCGGATCGCCGAAGCACCTCACCGTCGATTAAGGAGCTTCAGAGCGTCCCCGACCTCTCCGTCGAGCTCGCTAGCACCGCTATGAGCCCCTACGCCGAATCCCTCCTTCCTCCGCTTCATTTGCGCCGTGTAGCTGCTACTCCGCCGATCACCGAAACCCACCGCCGCCGTGCTTGCCGCCGGCGATGCTCCGGTGACCATTTGGTCACGGACGCATGTCCATCTCGCTCGCCGCAGCACGTAGATGAGCTAGGTGCCACGCACGCATCGCCTAGGCCACCGCAGCCGCGTTTCCACACACGCCCGAACGCCGGCCGCCGCTGTCGAGCTCGTTGCCGTCGTCTCCGGCCACCAGAGGCCCGGCGACCACCACCATTCGACGCGCATCGGCAAGGGCTCTCCAACGCGCCCAACCGCGGCTCGAACCATGCCCTGTAGGCGATTTCCGAAGCTCGCCGCCGTGTTTGGCCTCGTCGGCGTCACTTCGCCGGCGAGTTTGACTCGTTTGACCGGGGGGTTGACCACCCCTGGTTCACTGACGTGTGGGCCACCCCTCCTCTAATTAGCTAGTTTAATTAAGTAAATGTTAATTAAATTAGTTAGTTAGTTTAGTCACTGACCCGTGGGCCCAGACCCCACTGACAGCTAATTAGTTCCTAGATTAACACTAATTAACTTTGCTAATTAGCTATGACACTGACATGTCGGGCCCACATGTCATGTTTGACCTGGACCAGCTCATGTTGACCTGCTGACGTCAGCATGAGGTCATGCTGACGCAGTAAAGAGTTTCTGGAATTTAATTTAAATCTTAAATGATTTATGAATTTCAGAAAAATACCTAAAACTTCTAAAAATCATGTAAAATCAACCGTAGCTCAGATGGAAATAATTTATATATGAAAAATGATCAGAAAAATCCAATCTTTCCAATGGCACTGGTTTCATGCATGTTTGAGCAAGTTAACCTTGCTGTATACATTAAAACATGATAATGCACTTAATTAAATAATAGTTTGAATTCCAATTTGAATCTTTGATTCAAATAGGCTCAAACCCTTCTGGTTATAGTTGCATTAGCCCAAAACACATGCATCTTGCCATGTCATGAGCATGCATCATACTGTTGCATTTGTTTGTTTAATGATTGTATCGCCGGTATTCTCCGTGTTAGGTCCTGCTCCCGAGGATACTTCTGCGTATCCAGCTGAAGAGCAGAACCCGACAACCACTTTGTCAGGCAAGCAATCATTGATCATTCCGATACAAACCCATCTTCTCGCTCCTGCTCTCTTTTACTCCATTAAGGCAACAGCGTGTGAACTGCTACTTGCTGCGGTAGTTGAACCCTATTCCCTTGCATGACCTGTCATTGCCACAGTAAATAGTTGAAACCCACTAGCATGTGTAGGAGTTGATTGAGCCATGTGATGTGTGATCCACCATGCTATTTGCTTATGTTGCCTGCTATGCTTAGAGTTGTGTCTGGTCTGGTTCATCTGGGTGATGGATCAGAGTGAAATGATCATACCGATAAAGAGAAGGAAGTGTGGAATATGCTTGGTAAAGGTATCGATGAAAGGCCATGTAGGAGTACGTGGTGGGTTGTTTCATTGGAATCGTCCATAGGACCCGAGATCTGTGTGTGTGATTCAAGTTACAGTTACTACCACACATTGGGCCCTGAAATATGACCCCGCTCGACTTATCGACTGCCATGTTCTCTGTCCAGGAGTTGCAACTAGTTTCTGGTGTTTGTAGTTTACTGGTGGTCGTGCACAGCGCTGACCCTCGGGGTGGGCTGTGATGCGACAGGTACGTGGTACGGTGTACCGGTTGCCCGTTTGGTGACTCGGGAACCCTGTACACATCGTTTGGGGCCGTGAGCGACACCCCGGCCGGATCTCCCCACGGATGGAACCCAAATAGGCGATAAACCTAGACGAGAGACTTGAGTGGTTGGTTACGTCGTGTTCTACACCCACGTCGGCTTTCGCTTGAAGTCTGCCGAGCACATGTCGTGTGCAGACGCTAAGTGGTGAAAACATGTGTGAAGAAGTACACCCCTGCAGGGTTATCAATCTATTCGAATAGCCGTTGTTCGCGGTACGGACTACTTGGTTACTCTTACAGTTCATAGACAAGTTGATGGATACTACTAAAAGCCTCAAGATAAGTGTGAGTGCCGTGGATGGCCCTTCCGTAGGATGACGGAAGAGGATCCTCGATAGTGTATTGTTGTGGTGAGTAGAGGACTCGTGTTCGTAATAACATCTTGCATTCTGTTGAGAGTTGTAGTATAGGTTAGCCAAGGGTCAAAGCTGGCTTTCTGCTATGAACTCCACTACCCCCTTTGATAATGTTGCATGTATGATAGGTTATGTGGTAAGACTTGCTGAGTACCTTTGTACTCATGTTTGCTTTATAACTGTTGTAGAGGAGAACCCTGCCCCTGCTGATAGGTTCTACATAGACGTTGACGTCGACGAGTAGATTGACACCCAGACGGAGATCTGGAGCTTGTGAAGGGCCTAGTAGATAGTCCGGCTACACCAAGCCTGTTTTATTTTCTAAGTTGTCTGTACTCAGACATGTAGCTTCCGCTTGTGCTTGTATGACTGTATGACTTGAGTGTTGGGTCATGTGACCCCTACCTGTATGGATATGTTATGTATGGCTCTTGGAGCCTCTTAAATAAAGTACTTTGAGTCATAGAGTTCTGTTGTGATGCAATGTTGTATTTGCACATATTGAGCATATTGTGTGTATGGTTGAAATGCTTGGTATGTGTGGGATCCGACACCTAGTTGTTTTCCTTTGGTAGCCTACCTTACAGGGAAATGTCTCCTAGTGATTCCAATGAACCTTGGTAGCTTGCTACTACTCGGAACACGTAGGCTGGCCGGCATGTGTCCTTCTTCGTTCCTGTGTCTGTCCCTTAGGGGAAATGTCACGCGTTGTTCCTTTAAGTCCATGTAGCTTGCTACGACTTGGGTTCATACGTTGATGACCGACACGTTCGTTGCTGGGTCATGGATGCCTGTCTGTGTAATCTAGTGCCACTTTTGGTTTATAACTAGCCATGTCGGCCCGGGTTCTCTGTCATATGGATGCTAGCGACACTGTCATATACATGTGCCAAAATGCGCAAACGGTCCCGGGCCAGGTAAGGTGGCACCCGTGGGGTTACCGTGAGTGAGGCCGCAAAGTGATATGACGTGTTACAGCTAGATCGGTGTGACTTAGGATCGGGGTCCTGACAGCGTTGGCATCAGAGCTGGACTGCCTGTAGGTTTCTCAAGCCAAACTGGTCGATGTTGAGTCTAGAAAAATTCTTAGTTATATGTAGGGGAATTGATTGTGGAAGGGAACGTAAGGCTCTTTTTACTCCTTTACCTTATGCCCTTCTGATCTGAGTCAGTCTATTCTTTCTACGGGGATTTAGGACTAGGCCTCTTATCGTTACTAGGTTCACGTGTTACTAATCCGTAGACTCTTAGGATTGTTGGTTTCAAGCCTCAGTTCAGTTTCTATCCTTTTAGTATGAAGATTGTTGGACCCGGAACCTTGATATGGAATTGTTGAGTGGCTATGCTATCATTTGTATGATGTCTCAAATCTTTGTTTGAGCATTTATAGTTATTATGCTGCCCGATTTATTCCAGAAACACTAATGCCTTTGCATTACTTCGTGTTTCAGATGTCTGGCCGCACCCCTCACCAAGTGGTTCGTTTGACTCGGTGCATTAATGTGCCCGGTCACACGGCCATTCTAGTCCGTGTGCTGACTGAGACCGGTTATCGCTGGTATCCTGAGTACACCGTGGAGGAACTGTACCGGGATTTCAATCAGAGTCAGTATTTCTGCACAGTCCGGATATACCCCTCATATCCCGGAGCTAACGACCCCATCCATTGGTCTTATGGACTCGGGGTTACCATCGAGATGGCAGTACAGGACGCCGCCTATTCGATGATGACCATTCTCCGGGCTAGGCATGCCCTGTTGCTGAACACTGAGTTCTGTTACATGCCTGCCTCACTTCCCGGAGAGGAAGGCTACTACACTGGTCTGTATACTGATGCTGCTCATGAAGAGCCAGTGCTTCAGACTACTGTTCAGATGTTGGAGGATAGGGACCGTGAGGTCCGTGCCCTCCGAATGGAGCTGTATAACACTCGAGCCGCCCACTGGACTACTTTGACACGGCTTGCACCTGCTGTGCACGCCGGATATCTGGACATGCGGGATTTGTACCCCGTGCGGACTCGTCTGCCTGATCGCATGGATTGGCGTGACGTTGGGGGTATTACACCTCCACGTGGGCGTCGGTTACCACCAGCATCGGGACCGAGGCCACATCCATGTCCCTATGGTCCACAGCCTTCGAGTGCTCGCGAGTTTCAAGATCCGTCTGTTCCACTTCCAGGCTACGGTGGTAATCTTTACGAAGATTACTACGGGAATGTCTGAGCTAGACCGTGGCAGTAGTAGTATTGTAGTAGTTGTATTCCCACAGTCCTGCGCGTCTGGTGGAATATGAGTTAGTGTGTACTGAGTTCCGGAGGTGTAGTTAAATAATGTATAGGAGCTTGGAATGCCTCTGATGGGTTGTATCGTCTTTCACCGCAGTTGTACTTTAGCCTTGGCTTGTACTAAACTATGTATGGTGTGTATGACCACTGGTGTATATATAGCAGTTTCTATATTACCATGTCGTACGGATGAACATCTCTGCATTCCGTGTCATCCATTACATTCTGCACTTCTATGTCAAATTTTTGCCATCCTTGTCTAAACCGTTGTTTTGTTTTCTTAGGATGGTCAACACTCGCAACACTCCTGCTGCTCAGGAGCAGGGTGAGGCTAGTGGGGCTAGAGATGGGAATCTGCCCCAGCCACCCTCCTTGGCAGAAGTTATGCTCGGGGCAGAACGGAACAAGAGAGAGACCAACCATCTGCTGGAACGCATAGAGCAGAACATTGGGTTCCGCTAGAGGAATGACGTGGTGTCAATCAATGACTTTATCAAGATGTGCCCACCGAAGTTCCATCACTCCACTGAACCTCTGGATGCGGATGACTGGCTACGTAGTATCACCCACAAGCTACACTCTGCCCGTGTGGCCGAAGCTGACAAGGTTACCTATGCCGCCTACCATCTTGAGGGCCCTGCCAGTCTTTGGTGGGAAAACTTTGAAGCTATGCGTCCTGCTAGCCAAATCACTACTTGGGTTGAGTTCAGTGAGGCGTTCCGTGAACATCACATTCCGGAAGGTCTCATAGATCGCAAGCGGGAGGAATTCTGGAATTTCACCCAGGGCCGGTTAACTGTGGATGGCTATAGTCGCGAGTTTGGCAACTTGGCACGCTATGCACCTGAGGAAGTATCCACCGATGCCAAGAAGTAGGCGAGGTTCCGCAAGGGACTCAGCCCTGAACTCCACCGAGATCTACGTCTGCACGAGTGCACTTCCTTCCAGAAGTTGGTAAACAAGGCTATCAGTGCTGAAACAGGCCAGACCGACTTCAAGGCCACACGCAAGCATACTCGAGACTTTGGTTCCTCGTCCGGCTCTGGCTCTCACAAGCGCCGTGTGTGGGTTCCTAACACTGCTCTGCCACCCAAGTACACACCGAGGCCATCCTATGAGGCGCCTCGCCCAACTCAACAGTATGCACCTGCTAAGACCTATGGAGGACCACCTTCCAACTTTGCTCCACGCACTAGCACTGTGACATGCTTCAAGTGGGAAGAACCAGGGCACTACATGCGTGAGTGTCCCCAGAACCAACCAGGAAAACCCGTTGGCCGTGGTAAGCCTACCGGCAAGGTGAATTATGTCAAGCCAATCCCCACTGCACGTGGTCATGTCAACTATGTCTCTGCTGAGGAAGCTTATGAGGATCCTAACGTCGTTCTTGGTACGCTTCTCGTTAACTGCCATCCGGCATCTGTTCTTTTCGATACTGGAGCATCCCATTTGTTCATATCTGAGAGCTATGCTCGAATGCACAACATGACTTTTTGTGACATGCCTACTTCCATGGTTATTCAAACTCCTGGTTCAAAGTGGCAAACCTCTAGGGTAAGCCATGGAAATGAAATCCTTGTTGATAGACTTGTTTTCCTAGCATCTCTAATCGCTCTCAAGTCCTCGGACATAAACATCATTTTGGGTATGGATTGGATGACAACTCATTACGCCAAGATTGATTGCTATACTAGGACCATTCAACTTACA
The DNA here is from genome assembly GCA_902687465.1 of Secale cereale. NCBI lineage: Eukaryota > Viridiplantae > Streptophyta > Magnoliopsida > Poales > Poaceae > Secale > Secale cereale. The sequence goes on from LR738713.1 coordinate 704,280,623, forward strand.
CATCCATCCGGCAAGATATTCAATGTCTTGACCCGAATGGCTGAGCGTCAGCTCTACTCTCTTAATGCCAGCCCTCTACCAGAACTCGAAGATATCCCGGTAGTCCGTGACTTTCCGGATGTTTTTCCAGAAGAACTGCCAGGAATTCCACCTGACAGAGAAGTCGAGTTCGTGATAGATCTTATTCCAGGAACTGTCCCAATCTCTAGGAGACCTTATAAGATGGCACCCCTAGAATTGGCTGAGCTTAAGAAACAACTCGATGAGTCCTTGCAAAAAGGTTTCATCCGTCCTAGTTCTTCCCCTTGGGCTTGCCCCGTCCTCTTCGTCAAGAAGGATGGAACGGAGCGGATGGTTGTCGATTACCGACCTGTCAATCTAGTCACCATGAAGAATAAGTTTCTGCTCCCCAGGATCAACGACCTGTATGATCAGCTCGCTGGATCCTCAGTCTTCTCTAAGATGGATTTGAGGTTGGGTTACCATCAAATCAAAATCAAGAACGGGGACATTCCTAAAACGGCTTTTGTTACTCGTTATGGCCAATATGAGTACACCGTCTTGTCCTTCGGATTAACCAATGCCCCAACCACTTTTTCCCGGTTAATGAATTCTATATTCATGGAGTACCTAGATAAATTCGTCGTGGTATACCTCGATGATATACTTATCTATTCCAAGAACAAGGAAGATCCTGCCGAGCATTTAAGGCTGGTATTGACGAAACTTCGAAAGCACCGCCTTTATGCCAAATTCTCTAAATGTGAATTTTGGTTGCCAGAAGTAACCTATCTAGGTCATGTGATCTCTGGCAAGGGTATTGCTGTCAATCCCGAGCGAGTTCAAGCCGTCCTTGATTGGACTCCCCCAGAATCGGTCAAGCAAGTTAGGAGTTTTCTTGGCTTAGCGAGCTATTGCCGACGCTTCGTCGAGAATTTCTCCAAGGTTGCTAAACCTCTGACTGAACTCCTCAAGAAAGATAAAAAGTTTGAGTGGACCCCACAGTGCGAGTCCAGTTTTCAGGAACTGAAAACACGCCTGACATCTGCACCTGTACTGGTACCACCAGACTTTTCCAAGGATTTTATAATCTATTGCGACGCCTCGCGACAAGGACTAGGTTGCATACTCATGCAAGATCGTCAAGTGATTGCATACGCATCTCGACAGTTGCGTCCACATGAGGATAACTATCCTACACATGATCTAGAGCTTGCAGCTGTAGTCCATGCACTAAAAACATGGCGACATTACCTCCTTGGTAATCGCTGTGAAATCTTCACTGATCATCAAAGTTTGAAGTATATCTTCACCCAACCGGATCTAAATCTCAGGCAAAGACGTTGGGTTGAGTTGCTCACAGATTACGATTTAGGAATCACTTATACCCCTAGAAAGGCCAATGTCATGGCTGATGCACTAAGTCGTAAGTCTTATTGTAACAACTTAATGTTACAACAAGGGCAACCACTTCTCCACGAGGAATTTCGTAAGATTAACCTTCACATTGTCCCTCGAGGATTCCTTTCCACCTTGGTGGCGAAACCTACCCTTATGGATCAAGTTATAGCTGCCCAGAAGCGTGATAAAGGTATATCCCGACTCCAAGAGAGCATTGCTAGCGGACTCGCTAAAAGCTTCTCTATGGATGATCGAGGTGTTGTTTTCTTTGAGAACCGTGTAGTGTTTCCCAAGAACCACCATCTACGGCAGTTAATCCTTAAGGAGGCTCATGAATCTCCTCTCACAATTCATCCCGGTAGTACCAAAATGTATCAGGATCTACGTCAGAGATTCTGGTGGACTAGGATGAAGAGAGAAATCGCTCAATTCATTGCTAACTGCGACGTTTGTCGTCGAGTCAAAGCAGAGCATCAACGGCCTGCTGGCACCCTTCAACCTTTAGCTATTCCTGAATGGAAATGGGACAAAGTCGGTATGGACTTCATTACCGGGTTTCCCAGGACCAGGAAAGGGAATAATGCTATCTTTGTCGTTATCGACCGCCTCTCTAAAGTAGCTCATTTCCTGCCTGTTCGAGAAAGTATTACCGCTAGCGAGCTAGCAGACTTGTATGTCTCTCGGATAGTATCACTTCATGGTGTGCCGTTGGAGATTAACTCAGACCGTGGAAGTCTTTTCACTTCACGATTTTGGGAAAGTTTCCAGAATGCTATGGGAACTCATCTCTCCTTTAGTACCGCCTTCCATCCCCAGTCAAGTGGTCAAGTGGAACGAGTCAATCAAATTCTGGAAGATAGGCTTCGAGCCTCTGTCATTTCTTTCGGTATGGAATGGGAAAAGTGTCTTCCATTTGCCGAATTTGCTTATAACAATAGTTATCAAGCCAGCTTGGGCAAAGCCCCCTTCGAAGTTCTATATGGACGAAGGTGTCGAACACCTCTTAACTGGTCAGAAACCGGGGAAAGACAATTCTTTGGCCCGGATATGATCCAGGAAGCAGAAGACCAAGTTCGCATTGTTCGTGAGAAATTGAAAACAGCCCAGTCTCGCCAGAAGAGCCAATATGATAGTCATCATAAGGCTATGACTTTTGAAGTCGGCGATAAGGCTTACCTTCGGGTTACTCCTCTTAAGGGAACCCATCGCTTCGGTATCAAAGGCAAATTGGCCCCTCGTTACATCGGTCCTTTTCGCATTCTTGCCAAACGAGGAGAAGTTGCCTACCAATTGGAACTACCTCCGCACCTATCCAGAGTTCATGACGTGTTCCACGTTTCTCAACTCAGGCGTTGCTTCTCGGATCCTATCCGCGGAGTGGACCACGAAACGCTTGATCTCCAGGACAATCTCACATATCGAGAATACCCCGTTCGTATTCTTGATCAAACCGAGCGCACCACTCGACGCCACAATATCAAGTTTCTCAAGGTTCAATGGTCACATCATTCCGAGAGTGAAGCTACTTGGGAAAGGGAGGATCGTCTTCGACTTGAGTACCCCACCCTCTTTCCGGAGGAACCCGAATCTCGGGACGCGATTCTTTTAAGTGGGGGTGAGTTGTCACTTCCCTAGTTAGCACTTGCATTAGGACTAGCTAGAGTGTGCATCATGTCTACTTATCAAAGAAACTTGAAATGGGAATGACAGAAACCCCAGCACCCCCCTTCTAACAACTAGGGTTTGATAAAATCTTTTCCAATGTACCCAAAATGCCCTTCAAAAATGTCCATCATTTCTGCCTTGGTCTTAAACCTCTGCCAAAAATGGTGCACAATTCTCTAGGACATCCAAGGTCTCTGGATTAAATCATATGGTATTTGCATTTGGGCATTTAAATGCTATAAAATATTTTAAATGCTCAAATAATCATAAACTATAATGTTCCATGCTGTTTATATTATATACAGTGGGCATGACAAGTTTTATGAGTTATAAAAATGTTCTGGCATTTTTATTAATCAAACAAAGTTGCAAAAGAAATGAAACAGAAAAGAAATAGGAAAAAAAGGAAAGAGAGAGAAAGAACTTACCTGAGCCCAGCACTGTTGCAGGCCGGCCCAGCCCACCAGCCCCGCTCCTGTCGCCTTCCTCCTCGCGCCATTAGGCAGCGCGCGTGGCCACCGCGCGCCGGCATGCGCCCGGCCACCTCCAGCCTGCCTGCCTGCGTCCCCGACGGCCTGGACGCCTCCCTGCGTCGCCACGCAGCTGCCCCGACCCCTCTCTCACTTCCCCTCGTCCTCATCGCCTTCCCCTGGCTCTCTCCCTCTCACCACCGAGCCGCCCGTCGCCGCCGCTCGCCGTTGCCGCACCTAGAGCCTCCCCCTCGTCCCGTGACCGTGTCCAGAAGGTTCGCCGCGACGCCCTCTTCCTCCTCGCTGAGCCACGGATCGCCGAGAGCCCTGCAACGCCTTCACGCCGTCGTCCCCAACCTCGGATCGCCGGAGCACCTCGCCGTCGATTAAGAAGCTGCAGAGCGTCCCCGACCTCTCTGTCGAGCTCGCTAGCACCGCTGTGAGCCCTTACGCCGAATCCCTCCTTCCTCCGCTTCGTTTGCGCCGTGTAGCTGCTACTCCGCCGATCAACGAAACCCACCGCCACCGTGCTTGCCGCCGGTGATGCTCTGGTGACCATTTGGTCACGGACGCATGTCCATCTCGCTTGCCGCAGCACATAGATGAGCTAGGTGCCACGCACGCATCGCCTAGGCCACCACAGCCGCGTTTCCATACACGCCCGAACGCCGGCCGCCGCTGTCGAGCTCGTTGCCGTCGTCTCCGGCCACCACAGGCCCGGCGACCACCACCATTCGACGGGCATCGGCAAGGGCTCTCCAACGCGCCCAACCGCGGCTCGAACCATGCCCTGTAGGCGATTTCCGAAGCTCGCCGCCGTGTTTGGCCTCGCCGGCGTCACTTCGCCGGCGAGTTTGACTCGTTTGACCGGGGGGTTGACCACCCCTGGGTCACTGACGTGTGGGCCACCCCTCCTCTAATTAGCTAGTTTAATTAAGTAAATGTTAATTAAATTAGTTAGTTAGTTTAGTCACTGACCCGTGGGCCCAGACCCCACTGACAGCTAATTAGTTCCTAGATTAACACTAATTAACTTTGCTAATTAGCTATGACACTGACATGCCGGGCCCACATGTCATGTTTGACCTGGACCAGCTCCTGTTGACCTGCTGACGTCAGCATGAGGTCATGCTGACGCAGTAAAGAGTTTCTGGAATTTAATTTAAATCTTAAATGATTTATGAATTTCAGAAAAATACCCAAAACTTCTAAAAATCATATAAAATCCACCGTAGCTCAGATGGAAATAATTTATATATGAAAAATGATCAGAAAAATCCAATCTTTCCAATGGCACTGGTTTCATGCATGTTTGAGCAAGTTAACCTTGCTGTATACATTAAAACATGATAATGCACTTAATTAAATAATAGTTTGAATTCCAATTTGAATCTTTGATTCAAATAGGCTCAGACCCTTCTGGTTATAGTTGCATTAGCCCAAAACACATGCATCTTGCCATGTCATGAGCATACATCATACTGTTGCATTTGTTTGTTTAATGATTGTATCGCCGGTATTCTCCGTGTTAGGTCCTGCTCCCGAGGATACTTCTGCGTATCCAGCTGAAGAGCAGAACCCGACAACCACTTTGTCAGGCAAGCAATCATTGATCATTCCGATACAAGCCCATCTTCTCGCTCCTGCTCTCTTTTACTCCATTAAGGCAACGGCGTGTGAACTGCTACTTGCTGCGGTAGTTGAACCCTATTCCCTTGCATGACCTGTCATTGCCACAGTAAATAGTTGAAACCCACTAGCATGTGTAGGAGTTGATTGAGCCATGTGATGTGTGATCCACCATGCTATTTGCTTATGTTGCCTGCTATGCTTAGAGTTGTGTCTGGTCTGGTTCATCTGGGTGATGGATCAGAGTGAAATGATCATACCGATAAAGAGAAGGAAGTGTGGAATATGCTTGGTAAAGGTATCGATGAAAGGCCATGTAGGAGTACGTGGTGGGTTGTTTCATTGGAATCGTCCATAGGACCCGAGATCTGTGTGTGTGATTCAAGTTACAGTTACTACCACACATTGGGCCCTGAAATATGACCCCGCTCGACTTATCGATTGCCATGTTCTCTGTCCAGGAGTTGCAACTAGTTTCTGGTGTTTGTAGTTTACTGGTGGTCGTGCACAGCGCTGACCCTCGGGGTGGGCTGTGATGCGACAGGTACGTGGAACGGTGTACCGGTTGCCCGTCTGGTGACTCGGGAACCCTGTACACATCGTTTGGGGCCGTGAGCGACACCCCGGCCGGATCTCCCCACGGATGGAACCCAAATAGGCGATAAACCTAGACGAGAGACTTTAGTGGTTGGTTAGGTCGTGTTCTACACCCACGTCGGCTTTCGCTTGAAGTCTGCCGAGCACATGTCGTGTGCAGACGCTAAGTGGTGAAAACATGTGTGAAGAAGTACACCCCTGCAGGGTTATCAATCTATTCGAATAGCCGTTGTTCGCGGTACGGACTACTTGGTTACTCTTACAGTTCATAGACAAGTTGATGGATACTACTAAAAGCCTCAAGATAAGTGTGAGTGCCGTGGATGGCCCTTCCGTAGGATGACGGAAGAGGATCCTCGGTAGTGTATTGTTGTGGTGAGTAGAGGACTCGTGTTCGTAATAACATCTTGCAATCTGTTGAGAGTTGTAGTATAGGTTAGCCAAGGGTCAAAGCTGGCTTTCTGCTATGAACTCCACTACCCCCTTTGATAATGTTGCATGTATGATAGGTTCTGTGGTAAGACTTGCTGAGTACCTTTGTACTCATGTTTGCTTAATAACTGTTGCAGAGGAGAACCCTGCCCCTGCTGATGGGTTCTACATAGACGTTGACGTCGACGAGTAGCTTGACACCCAGACGGAGATCTGGAGCTTGTGAAGGGCCTAGTAGATAGTCAGGCTACACCAAGCCTGTTTTATTTTCTAAGTTGTCTGTACTTAGACATGTAGCTTCCGCTTGTGCTTGTATGACTGTATGACTTGAGTGTTGGGTCATGTGACCCCTACCTGTATGGATATGTTATGTATGGCTCTTGGAGCCTCTTAAATAAAGTACTTTGAGTCATAGAGTTCTGTTGTGATGCAATGTTGTATTTGCACATATTGAGCATATTGTGTGTATGGTTGAAATGCTTGGTATGTGTGGGATCCGACACCTAGTTGTTTTCCTTTGGTAGCCTACCTTACAGGGAAATGCCTCCTAGTGATTCCAATGAGCCTTGGTAGCTTGCTACTGCTCGGAACACGTAGGCTGGCCGGCATGTGTCCTTCTTCGTTCCTGTGTCTGTCCCTTAGGGGAAATGTCACGCGTTGTTCCTTTAAGTCCATGTAGCTTGCTACGACTTGGGTTCATACGTTGATGACCGACACGTTCGTTGCTGGGTCATGGATGCCTGTCTCTGTAATCTAGTGCCACTTTTGGTTTATAACTAGCCATGTCGGCCCGGGTTCTCTGTCATATGGATGCTAGCGACACTGTCATATACGTGTGCCAAAATGCGCAAACGGTCCCGGGCCAGGTAAGGTGGCACCCGTGGGGTTACCGTGCGTGAGGCCGCAAAGTGATATGACGTGTTACAGCTAGATCGGTGTGACTTAGGATCAGGGTCCTGACACCGCCTCCCTCTCTCCGGCGGGTTCTCTTAGGCTTCGATGGAGCAAGGTCGTGGCACTGCCGCCGCTGCGCACGGAGATGTGGTCGAGGGCGCGAAGACCGCGGCAGATGCGGTCCAACAAGTGGCGCCATCGGCGGTGCGGGAGATGCTGCACCCGTAGTGGCTAGATGGGTCGTTGCGGCACCGAATCTGGTAGAGCAGGGGGTGGTGGGCTCCGACACCGTCGTGCCGGACCTGGTGGTGACGGCGTCTGGCGGCACACTGGATGTAGGTGTGGAGGCTAGCGACAAGCAGGTGGTGGATGTGGCAATGCTTCTCGTTCCCCTCCTTTCATAGTTGTAGTTGATAAGTAGAAGATTTAGTACATAGGGTTTTTTATAGTAGATTTGCGATTGAATGCGACACCCCCTTCTTCCTGTTGGTAAATAATAATTAATGAGAGTTAGGGTTTTTTCTAGTTGATTTGTGCTTGAATGCTACACAGATCATCATGAGAGTTAGGTTTTTTATATTTGAATCAAGATTGCCACATGTGCTTAGATTTTGTTTTGTGATGTATATGTTGTTAGATTTGTTGTGCATATTTCCTTAGTGGGCAACGACAGGAGCTGAGCAGCCCTCAGTGTATCTATTAAAGTTTATATTGTACAAATTAGGTTAAAACCTTACTTCCTTCATTTAAAGTCAACAATTAGTTGTTGAAATGAACACATTACGTGTAAGTACTGCACAATTTCAAAATAGTGTTGAGCTTCACTGAATTATCCATAAACTAAAATTGTAGGTAGGTTTATTTTTCATCTGTAGGTTTCTTTTACTTATAAAGTGAACCATAAGTAGGTTTGCTAGACATGCAACTATGGCAGATGAGCAACTCATATTAAATTGTTGTTGCATAACTCCATGCATGAATGTCATAAGAAATAGTTTCACACCTAGCACAAAAAAATGCACAAAGCTTTCCTTTCCTGAAGCTCATGGCATTACAATATACCATCCAATATAAGGTTCAGAGAATAGGGCAACTGATGCACCATTATCTACATTACATGAGCCTGATGAACTCAATGCAATTACTTCTTGTGAACCAAAATGGCTCACTGATATTGTTGCAGGGTACATCAAAGGCACATTCTCCCAGAATGTGTTATCTCCATTGGCAGTCCTGAGCACTCACAAGATTAGTATTGGTGCCCACTCTGGCATTATAGTATGTAGGAGCACAGTCAGCATGACCTAAAATTTTAGTTTGACCAAGCTAGAATTGTAGAATGCTTCACCTTTGGATATAGTTTAATTTTAGGTCAAAGTATCATTTTAGGTAGAGAAGCAGGAAGAGAAAGCTGCTGGCACCAAGAGGAAGAGAAAGCTGCTGGCACCAAGAGGAAGTTGGCCATCATTCATCTTTGACCTTTGCATAGTATTGTGTTATGTAGTTAGTAGTAATTGAATTACTTATATTGCAGGAAGAGAAAGCTGCTGGCACCAAGAGGAAGCTGGCCATCACTATGACGACGACGACGTGTATGAGGTAACACCAAGTTGATTTTTTGTCTATTTATTAATTTGTATGAGATGTTATTTGTTGATAAAGCCCTATATGAATGCCTCTAAATTGGATTGTTATGTTGTTTATTCATTCATATCATAAAGTTGTGTTGTTTGTTCATTAATTAGCTCTAAATGTGATATTTGTGATCTTTGTTCATGAAATCATATATGAATGCATATAAATGGAAATATTTTGTTGTTTGTCCATTAAATTATTCTGAAATGGAATGTTTTGTTATATTTTCATTTAATTCCTCTAAAAGTTGTGTTGTTTGTGCATTAATTAGATGTAAATGGGATATTTGTGATGTATGTTCATGAAACCATATATGAATGCATGAAAATGGAAATATTCTGTTGTTTGTCCATTAAATTATTCTAAAATGGAAATTTTTCTTATATTTGTTTGTTTGTTCATTAAAATCCAGTAAATTGCAATTATCTGATGTTTGTTAATTACATTACTGTTTTTTAATTAAATTACTGTACGTGGCTATTTTGTTCGTTTGTTCATTAAATTGCAGTAAATGGCAATTATCTGATGTTTATTAATTGCATTCCCCTAAATAGGAAGTGTCAGGGATATGACTAGCAGGTATGAACCGGCTAGTGTAAACCGGCTTAGTTATATTATACTTGGTTGTAATATTTAGTAAAGGCTACGGCCCATGAGATCTTAGGGCCCGTGTATAGAAGTGTGGTTTGTAAACCGCCAAGCGATGTAACTTGAGAGATAAGGAAGAAAAGACAGAGACCGAGGCGGACACAAGTATGAGCCGGCCTCGGGACTCTGTAAATCGGACCAGGCGTCACCTCTATATAAAGGGACGACCCGGACAGTTCAGGGACAAGTAAGAATCAACCCGTCGAGATTACAGGCAAGCGGATCCGCTCCCTGTAATCCGACGCCCAAGCAATACCAAACCAACTAGACGTAGGTTTTTACCTTCATCGAAGGGGCCGAACTAGTATAAACTCTCTGTGTCCCTTGTGTGCTATGAACCCCTTCAAGCTAACCCGTGCGATGGTTCAATCATCAAGTCCGCTAAACCGGACATCTGCCGTGCCAATTCCACGACAGTTGGCGCCCACGGTGGGGCCTCCGCACGATGGTTTCGAGTTCTTGAAGGGCAGCTTTGAAGGGCTCAAGGGTTACGCGGTCGGCCGGATGACCAAGATTCGCCGTGGCCGGATCTACATCGACGACGCAGGTTGGGGACCGGAGGCCGATTCAATCGAATACGGGTACCGGGTTCCCTTCGGTGGCATCCAAGTCTTCATTGGCAAAATCGGCGAACCGGGACCTGAGCCGGACATCTTCCCCAACATCGTCGAGCCGGCTCAGCGTGCAAGATCGGCCCGGATTCAGCCCGCCATGAAGCACGTGTTCATTGGAGCAATCCACGAAGTTTGAACCAAGGACGGATCGGAATCCGATGGTGCAACAGTTGTCTACTCCGACGACGAATCTTCATCCGGGGAAACTGAGTCTCTGTATCAGTTGCAGGACGGCCGGTCTGAGGGCGAGTCCGATGGAAACAGTATTCCGGACCCCTTCGGCCCGCCAAACCGGGTGGCTGTCTTTATGGCCGGTTCCCAGCCCCCGGTGAACGGGGCGACAGCAGAAGCTGGTGTAGGGGGGAGCGGCACGACCCTCTCAACTACTGACGTTCTATCCACCTTGATCGATGAGTTCACAGCTAAAGCGGTGGAAATAGTAGCTCCAGCAAACAAGGTGCAGCATGATACAGAGCTCCTTCAGTTAAAGGGCCGGATTGATCAGTTAAAAGAGGATCTGGAAGCCGAGAAGGCAATGATAGCAAGGAGGCAAGCAGAGTTGGATGATCAAGCTTTTCATTTAAGGATGGAGCAGGCCTCTACGCAGGGAGTAAGAGGTCGGAAGTATCAATCTCGTATACCGCCAGTTTATGAAGCGATGGATCTGTTTAGAACACCAGGAGCAGGGACCGGCAATAATCCCACGTTAAACCGAAGGGCACCCCCGGTCAGGGATGAGCCGGTTCAACAGCCTGTTGCGGAGCAAGACCGGCGGATCACGTCTGCACCTCACCCATCAGGTCACTATTCGAACCCGTTGGATAACATCGTCGCAGCTGCAGCACGATTGGCCGCTTTACCCGATGAGGGGACGTCCCGTGTAGCAGTGGAGGCGCGCCGGGTCAAGGAACTGCTTAATACGGCGTTGATACAGCATCAAGCATATTCTCATAGCAGGGAAAGGTTACATTCAACACCACGTCCTAGCTGGAGTTATACTAGGCATTGGGAGGAACCAGAAGTGTCTAGCACCGAACGCAGGAGGCATCAGCGCAGACAAGACAATCCGGCAGGTGCAGCGGCACCAGCTCCGGATATAAACCGGGTTAGATCAGGAGCCCGGGAGGAGGTTCGTCAAACAACGCCGGTTCACACAGCCACAACAGAAACAGGAATTACGACGAGTTCTTTTGGGGTGCAATGTCTTGTCCCCGCTTTATGGGGTGTCAAGCTGCCTAAGGATTTTAAAGGGCCCCGCAAGGTACCTAATTACACAGCAGATTTAGCTCCAGAAGCTTGGGTTGAAAGTTATGAGATGGCCATGGAGATGCTGGACGTGGATGAATCGGCTTGTGCTAAGTATTTTACTATGATGCTTGAAGGTACAGCCCGGACCTGGCTGAAGGGTTTACCCCCAAACTCTATCGGATCATGGGGGGAACTACGCAGCCAGTTTATCAAAAATTTCAAAGATACATGCAAACAGCCGATGTCAGTGGTGGATCTAGCAGCTTGCGTGCAAGGAGAGCAGGAGTCCACAGCTGCTTGGGTGCGGAGAGTTGCGGAGATATTGCACTCTTCGAATGGTATCAATCCTAGTACGGCTATAGTGACCTTGGAAAACAATTTCCGGTTTGAATCTTTAAAGTTAAAGCTCGGACGACTTAAAAGGGATTGCAATGATATGGGAACTCTCATGAGCGCCTTGGTAAAATATGGAGACTCTGATAATACCAAATATCCAGAAGCGGAAGGAGACAAGACAGGGAAAGTTAGCAAGTCTGGTAAACCGGTGCCAGTCAATCCGGCTACCACGAGTTTTTTGGGCAAATGGAAGGCAGAGGGTGGCTCTGACTTCGTGGCCAGCACTCAAGTTCAAGGGGATTTTCAGCATGGCTTGGGAAACCCACCTCCACAAACCGGCGGAGGAACTCTTAGCTAGGATCAAGAGTTAGATCAGCCTTGTCCGAAACATAGCATAAAAGGTCGACCGGCAAAACATACCATAAGTGTCAGGGATATGACTAGCAGGTATGAACCGGCTAGTGTAAACCGGCTTAGTTATATTATACTTGGTTGTAATATTTTAGTAAAGACTACGGCCCATGAGATCTTGAGGCCCATGTATAGAAGTGCGGTTTGTAAACCGCCAAGAGATGTAACTTGAGGAATAAGAAAGAAAAGACAGAGACCGAGGCGGACACAAGTATGAGCCGGCCTCGGGACTCTGTAAACCGGACCAGGCGTCACCTCTATATAATGGGACGACCCGGACGGTTCAGGGACAAGCAACAATCAACCCGTCGAGACACAGGCAAGCGAATCCGCTCCCTGTAATCTGACGCCCAAGCAATACCAAACCAACTAGAGGTAGGCTTTTACCTTCTTGGAAGGGGCCGAACTAGTATAAACCCTCTGTGTCCTTTGTGTGCTATGAACCCTTTCAAGCTAACCCATGCGATGGTTCCATCATCAAGTCCGTTAAACCGGACATCTGCCGTGTTATTTCCACGACAGTTGGCGCCCACCGTGGGGCCCCCGCACGATGGTTTCGAGTTCTTGAAGGGCAGCTTTAAAGGGCTCAAGGGTTACGCGGTCGGCCGGATGACCAAGAGTCGCCGCGGCCGGATCTACATCGACGACGCAGGTTGGGGACCGGAGGCCGATTCAATCGAATACGGGTACCGGGTCCCCTTCGGCAGCATCCAAGTCTTCATCGGCAAAATCGGCGAACCGGGGCCTGAGCCGGACATCTTCCCCAACATCGTCGAGCCGGCTCAGCGTGCGAGATCGGCCCGGATTCAGCCCGCCGTAAAGCGCGTGTTCGTTGGAGCAATCCACGGAGGTCGAGCCGAGAACGGATCGGAATCTGATGGTGCAACAATCGTCTACTCAGATGACGAGTCTTCATCCGGGGAAACTGAATCTCTATATCAGTTGCAGGACGGCTGGTCAGAGGGCGAGTCCGACGGAAACAGTATTCTGGGCCCCTTTGATCCGCCAAACCGGGTGGCGGTCTTCATGGCCGGTTCACAGCCCCCGATGAACGGAACGACAACGGAAGCTGGTGCAGGGGGAAGCGGTTCAAACCCCACCCCTACTGAAGTTCTATCCACCTTGATCGAGGAGTTTACAGCTAAAGCGGTGGAAGAAGTAGCTCCAGCAGACAAGGCGCAGCATGATGCAGAGCTCCTTCAGTTGAAAGGCCGGATCGATCGGTTAAAGGAGGACCTAAAGGCAGAAAGAGAGATAATAGCGGCAAGGCAAGCAGAGTTGGATGATCAAGCTTTTTATCTGAGGATGGAGCAAGCTTCTATGGAAGGAGTAAGGGGACGAAAGTACCGGTCCCGTATACCGCCGGTTTATGAATCAACGAATCTGTTCAGGACACCTGGGGCTGGGGCTAGTAATCATCCGGCTTTAAACCGGAGATCGCCTCCGGCCCGGGAGGAGCCGGTTCAGCAGCCCGCCGCAGAGCAGGAGCGTCGGATTACGTCGGCACCTTATGTTCCTGTCCCTCCAGGGCACTATTCAAACCCTTTGGATAACATTGCAGCAGCGGCGGCACGTTTGGCCGCTTTACCTGCGGAAGAAACGTCTCCGGTGGCGATAGAGGCGCGCAGGGTCCAGAAGCTACTTAATACGGCATTGATGCAGCAGCAAGCGTATTCTCATAGCAGGGAAAGGATACATTCAACACCGCGTCCCAACCGAAGTTATACTAGACATTGGGAGGAGCCAGAAGTATCTAGTAGTGAGCGCAGGAGGCATCAGCGCAGGCAGGATAATCCGGCAGGGGCGGCGATGCCAGCTCCAGACACAAACCGGGCCAGATCAGGTGCCAGGGAGGAAATTCGTCAAACAACGCCGGTTCACACAGCCACTGCGGGAACAGGAGCTACGGCGAGTTCTTTCGGAGTACAGTGTCTTGTCCCCGCTCTACGGAGTGTTAAGCTGCCCAAGGATTTCAAAGGGCCCCGCAAGGTACCTAACTACACAGCCGATTTACCGCCAGAAGCTTGGGTGGAAAGTTATGAGATGGCCATGGAGATGCTGGACGTGGATGAATCAGCTTGTGCCAAGTATTTTACTATGATGCTCGAGGGCACAGCTCGGACCTGGTTGAAAGCTCTACCCCCGAATTCTATTGGATCATGGGGGGAACTGCGCAGCCAGTTCATCAAAAACTTCAAGGATACGTGCAAACAGCCGATGTCGGTGATAGACCTAGCAGCCTGTGTGCAAGGAGAGCAGGAGTCTACAGCAGCTTGGGTACGGAGAGTAGCAGAGATTTTACACTCTTCGAACGGTATTAATCCTAGTACGGCGATAGTGACGTTGGAGAACAATTGCCGGTTTGAATCTTTAAAATTGAAACTCGGACGGCTTAAAAGGGACTGCAATGACATGGGAACTTTAATGAGTGCCCTGGTGAAATACGGAGACTCTGATAACACAAAGTATCCGGAAGCAGAAGGAGATAAAGCTGGGAAGGCCAGCAAGTCAGGTAAACCGGCGCCGATCAATCCGGTTACTTCAGGCTTTTTGGGCAAACGGAAGGCAGAGGGTGGTTCAGACTTCGTGGCCAACGCTCAAGTTCAAGGTGGTTTTCAACGTGATCCGGAGGATTCTGCTTTACAAACCGGCGGAGGAGCTCTGGGCTGGGAGCAGGAGTTGGATCGGCCTTGTCCAAAGCATAGCGGGAAAGGGAAGGTAGCGAAGCATACCATGAGAGAGTGCATACCCCTTATGAAGGCAGTAGCAGGCCGTTTCAATCCTCCTAATCGACCCCCACATGGCAGTTCAGGGCCTGGATTTTATGGTTCGGGTCATCAGGGGAACAGTTCCGGATCAGGATATAGGGGCAATAACGGTGGTTATCAACCCCGGGCAGGCGGCCAAAATAATCAAGGAAACTATAATGGTCAGGGAAATCAATCACATCATCAAGGTGGTTACAATGGTCAGAATAATCAGCAGCAGGGCCAAGGAAGTTATAATAATCAGGGAAATCAGCAGCAACAGCGTCAGCAACAGCAGCCGCAATCCGGATATCAGAGTAATCCGAAGGAATTAAACAGCGGGCAATATCATGTTTTCACCACAAGTCTGTGTAAGAGAGACCAGAAGGTTTTGAAGCGAGCTGTTAATGCAGTAGAACCGGCGACGCCATAGTTTCTTCGATGGTCGGTGCAGCCCATTGTATGGAGCAGAGAAGACCACCCCATACGGGTAGATAATCCGGGACATTTAGCCTTGGTAGTGGCACCACAGGTGGGAGGATATAAGTTTACTAAAGTCCTCATGGATGGTGGTAGCAGTATCAATATCTTATATTACGAGACTTTCCGTCGTATGGGTCTGACAGATAAAAAGTTAAGATCATCAAACACAGTGTTTCACGGAGTGGTCCCAGGTAAGTCAGCTTATCCGGTTGGTAAGATTGACTTAGAAGTTACCTTCGGAAATGAGTATGATTCCAGGTCAGAGATGATCACTTTCGAAGTCGTCAAAATTAAAAGTCCATATCATGCTCTGTTTGGAAGGACGGTTTATGCTTAGTTTATGGCTAGGCCATGTTATGTTTATTTGCAGCTTAAGATGCCGGGTCATAAAGGCACGATCACGGTTCATGGCAGTCGCAAGATAGCAGTGGAATGTGAGGAAGGTGATGCAGCTTATGCAGAAGCAGTATGTGCCACCGAGGAGCTAAAATTTTATAAAGCTAATGTTGATCCGGCAGATATGACTCCGCTGAAGAAACCAACCACCGAGCATGATCCGGCGTTGAAGTTTAAGTCAGCTGAAGAGACCAAGCAGGTTGATTTTGTGCCTGGAGACTCGTCTAAACAATTCACTATCAGCGCTAACCTTGATCCCAAATAGGAAAGCGCGCTCATCGAGTTCATCCATGAGAACCGGGATATCTTTGCATGGAAACCTTCTGACATGCCTGGTATACCGAGGGAACTCGCTGAGCACAAGTTAAACATTGATCCGAAGTTTAAACCGGTTAAGCAGTATCTGCGCCGCTTCAACGAAGAGAGGCGCAAAGCTATAGGAGAAGAAGTGGCCAGACTTTTGGCCGCATGGTTCATAGTGGAAGTTTTTCATCCGGAGTGGTTGGCTAATCCGGTGCTGGTCTTAAAGAAGAATGGGAAATGGAGGATGTGTGTGGATTACACAGACCTCAATAATGCTTGCCCAACTGATCCTTTTGCTCTACCTCGTATCGATCAGATCATCGATGCCACGGCAGGGTGTGAGCGGCTGAGTTTTCTGGATGCATATTCAGGGTATCACCAGATCAAAATGGCAGTGGAAGACCAAGAGAAGACGGCCTTCATAACTCCTTTTGGTGCTTTTTGCTATGTGTCTATGCCTTTTGGACTTAAGTGTGCACAGGCGACTTATCAACGTTGCGTTCAGAATTGTTTAAAGGGGCAGATAGGGAGGAACGTTCATGCCTATGTGGATGACATTGTGGTCAAATCGAAGAAGGAAGGGACAATGATAGAGGATCTCAAGGAAACCTTTGATAATCTTCGGGCTTACAGGATGATGCTTAATCCGGAAAAATGTGCTTTCGGTGTTCCGGCTGGTAAGCTTTTGGGATTTTTGGTCTCAAACAGAGGAATAGAAGCTAACCCGGAGAAGATCAAAGCCATCACGTCTTTGACTAAACCAGTTTGTATCAATGATGTTCAGCGCATAGCTGGCCGGATCACAGCGTTAAGCCGGTTCATCAGTCGCTTGGGAGAGAAGGCGATCCCACTTTACCAGATCCTGAGGAAAACAGATCGGTTTATCTGGAGTGATGAGGCAAATGCAGCGTTTGAAGACCTGAAAAGGCAATTAGCAAACCCACCAGTTTTGGCTGCACCCATCGACAGGGAACCTTTGCTGTTATACGTTGCTGCGAATACACGAGCGGTCAGCGTTGCTATTGTGGTTGAACGCAAGGAAGCAGGGAAGGAGCACCCGGTTCAGCGCCCGGTTTATTATATAAGCGAAGTACTCATTGAGTCCAAGCAGAGATATCCTCACTGGCAGAAGTTGGTATATGGGGTGTTCATGGCAAACCGGAAGCTGAAGCATTATTTCCAAGGACATCCGATAACTGTGGTTAGTTCAGCTCCGTTGGGGGATATAATCCAGAACAGGGAAGCTACAGGTAGGGTAGCAAAGTGGGCGATTGAGCTCAGCCCGCACGAGTTGAAATATGTGCCACGCACTGCTATAAAATCTCAGGCATTAGTAGACTTCATCAATGACTGGACAGAGTTGCATACTCCTGAAGAGAAGCCGGATCTTACCTATTGGACGATTCACTTTGACGGTTCCAAACAGTTGGAGGGCTCGGGGGCTGGAGTTGTCTTAACTTCCCCCAGAGGTGATAAATTTTGCTATGTCCTCCGCTTATTATTTCCTTGTACTAACAACGCAGCAGAATATGAAGCATTACTTCATGGTTTGCGGTTAGCAAAGGAGATGAATTTGAGCCGGGTTAAGTGCCTCGGTGACTCAGACTTAGTGGCACAGCAAGTATCTGGCAAGTGGGATTCAAGAGATCCCCTCATGGCGGCTTATCGACGAGAAGTTGAAGCAGTGGCAGGGCACTTTAAGGGATACCAGGTGGACCACATAGACCGGCGGAGGAACGAAGCGGCCGATGCTCTGAGCCGGCTAGGGTCGCAGCGTAAACCGGTACCACCGAACACCTTTTTGGATGAATTGCACAGTCCTTCGGTTCAGGTACTTTCGGAGGAAGAATTAGCTGTTCTGGACCCAGAGGCGCAGCTAGTGGCAGCACTCCATATTATTCCGGATTGGACGTTACCCTATTTAGCATACCTGGGTCGAGGAGAATTGCCGGAAGACGAAGAGGAAGCGCGACAGATAATCCGGCGATCTAAGTCCATGACAATTGCAAACGGAGAGCTTCACCATCGTAGTACTTCGGGAGTATTTCAGCGATGTGTTTCAGCCGAGGAAGGTCGTGAGATTTTAAGGGAGATTCATGAAGGGGATTGCGGTCATCATGCCGGTTCAAAATCATTGGTAGCAAAAGCATTCCGACATGGTTTCTATTGGTTAACCGCGCATGCAGATGCGGCAGATTTGTTCCGGAAGTGTGATGCTTGTCAGAAATTCTCAAGGCGTGCTCTGGTGCCGGCACAGGAACTCCGGATGATACAAATAACTTGGCCTTTCGCAACTTGGGGGCTTGATATGGTTGGGCCTTTCAAACGGTCCCAAGATCAAAAAACTCATCTACTGGTGGCAGTAGACAAGTTTACAAAGTGGGTTGAAGCGGAGCCTATAAGCAAGTGTGATGCAGCAACAGCGGTTAAATTCATCAAAAAAGTGATATTCCGGTTTGGCTTTCCACACAACATCATCACAGACAATGGTACTAATCTATCTAAGGGTGAAATGAAGGAATTCTGTCAAAGAGAACATATTCGGTTAGATGTATCTTCTGTGGCTCATCCTCAGACCAACGGCCAGGCCGAAAGGGCAAATCAGGAGATTTTGCGAGGCATCAAACCCCGGCTTATGACACCTTTGCAGAGAACCCCAGGTTGTTGGGTTGAAGAATTGCCATCTGTTCTTTGGAGTATTAATACTACACCAAACCGGTCTACAGGCTACACGCCTTTCTTCATGGTTTACGGCGCGGAAGCAGTTCTTCCAAGTGATATACGTCATGACTCACCAAGGATAACGGCCTATGTGGAAGCAATCAACGAAGAGTCAAGACAGGACGGTTTAGACCGGTTGGATGAAGAGCGTGATACGGCTGCAGCGCGGTCGGCGATTTATCAGCAAGATCTGCGCAGATACCATAGCCGCCGGATTAAAACAAGGACATTCCAGGAGGGTGACTTGGTACTCCGGCTCATCCAAGATCAAACCGATATGCACAAGCTATCCCCACCATGGGAAGGCCCCTTTTTGGTCAGCAAGAATCTACACAACGGTTCATATTACTTGGTGGACATTCGAGAACACAAGGATTCACGGACATCAGAAGAGGAGACGAAGAGGCCGTGGAACATCGCCCATCTACGGCCATACTATACCTGAGCTATGTGCTCCAATGTATCCTATGTATATATTATGAATAATGAATAAACCGGCACCCTCGGTAAACCGGGGGCTCAGCCCTTTTTCCATATACAAAAATCCTGTGAAATACAACCATACAAGTTTACTATCAGATACTATATTTCAATATTGGCCGGTTTAGAAACTGATTTTTTGCAGAATATGTGAAGGAGCAATGGAACTCTCAAGAGCAGGAGATCATATCCGGTTCAAGAAGAGAAGACTTCATAAAAAACTCACAGGTTCAGACGGAACACCGGAGGCCCTCTGGGAGTTGGTATCATCCACTCCCAGTGATCGGATAAGTTTCATAGTTCTTTCGACCCTCTGAAAGTTGGACAAGTCCACGTTCAGTGATTGGTTTACATTGACCCACCGGTTCAGGAGGAACCCTGGAGGCCCTCTGGGAGTTGGTATCATCCGCTCCCAGTGATCGGATTGGTTTCATAATTCTTTCGACCCTCTGAAAAGTTGGACAAGTCCACGTTCAGTGATTGGTTTAGATTGACCCACCGGTTCAGGAGGAACCCTGGAGGCCCTCTGGGAGTGTCGGCCAATGCGCGTCCCAGTGATCGGAATAATTTTTATATACGGTTCTTTCGGCCCTCTGAAAAGTTGGATAATTCCATGTTCAGTGATTGGCTAGGCCCTCTGGGAGTGTCGGCCAATCCGCGTCCCAGTGATCGGAACAATTTTTATATACGGTTCATTTCGGCCCTCTGAAAAGATGGATAAATCCACGTTCAGTGATTGGCTAGGCCCTCTGGGAGTGTCGGCCAATCCGCGTCCCAGTGATTGGCTGAACCTTGCTTTGAGCCTGGCAGCTCTTTGAAAAAGCCTCGACTACATGGTCTTATTTGAAAAAATTGCATATTTTTTGGTGTTTTTGTGTTTCATAACCTTTTAAACCGGAGTGGAACAGCTACACAAGTTGACCACGTATCTGTAAAATGGAAAGTCTGGATCATGCATATCAGACCAAGTAAACCGGCGTTCATTAAAACCCGGATCGCGTATCAGGCAAAAGTTACAACTTTCTGAAACAAGATGAACCGGATTTATCATAAAGATGGACCGGAAAATGACGAGTTTCTATTTGGATTCATGAAGACCTTTATAAAGTGACTTTAAAGTCCTGCCGGTTTTAAAGTGTATTGGCTACGTAAATCTCAGAGGAAGGCAACCACATCAGACAACAAGTCAACCGGCGAGTATTTCATAAAAACAAAATATTCGGATCGAAGCACATTACGTTTCGGCTAACCTATTACAAGGCATGACGAGCCCAACAGTTTGGAAACATTGTTTAATGGAATATCAGTTATGATTACAGCGATAAAGTTCAAGATTATGCTTCTCCTTGCTGCGACGGCTGGCCATCGCCTTGCTCCGGAACATCTTCATCTTCATGAAGCGGTTGGAAATCCGGCGCACGCCAATCAATCTTCGCCAAGGCCCGGAAATACACTTCATCGTTGATAAGTTCAGAAGGATCAATGTCAGGGGCAAAGGTGTGAGGACGAACCGGCGGGATTAAGTTGACGGTATCGTAAACCGGTCGCTCCACCCGCTCGTTCTGCAGATTGTATCCTGGATGATACCTAGAAAAATCCGATTCAGCGGCAAGCTTGCTGGCGAGGGGACGCATCTCTTTCGTCAAAGTATAGAGATCAGTTTCGGTGAAAGGTGAGCCGTCCTCCTTCGTATCCGGGAATCCTGTAAAAGCCTCCTCCGGATCAAGATCCGGGACCCAAGCCTTAGCCCTCGTAAGGGCCAGAAGAGCACCACCCCGCGCAGCAGACTTCTTGACTTCTTCGAGGCGAGCCGGCAAAACAGACAACTTGTTTAAAGTATCTTGTATTGTGGTAGGGGCCGGTTTACCAAACGAAGTAGCACTGATGATCCTTTGGGCTCCGGAGTACAGCTGTTCGACCAAGGTGTAGCAAGCTTTGAGTTTTTTCCGCAAGTCGTCCCCAAGATGGGAGACACGGCGCCCTACATACAACAATCATAGTTAAACCGGTACAAGATACATATTACAAAGATAAAGGCAGGAGTTCGGATTATACTTACCAAAAACAGCAGAGGTCATTAAGTCAATTTGCCGTCTTAATCCGGACAGTTCTTCCATCACCGGATTAAGTGCTCCTTCAGCATCCTGAACCCGTTTTTCCAAATCTTTTTTCTGGACCTCAAAAGTAGCCCGCTCCTCTTCAAAGTATTTTTTCAAGTCTTCAGCGGTCTTTAGGCTCACTTGAAGTTCTTTTTTAGCCTTTGAAGCGGCAGACTCTGTTTCAGTAAGCCGGCTTCGAAGCTCGTTAATCTCAAGAGCATTCCGGTTCAACTCAGCCTGCAGACAAAGTTCAAAAACAAGAGGTGAAGTTTAGTCAAGTCTCAAGCACACAACCAAGTTGTCTACTTGACACTTGGGGGCTAATGGCAGTTGAAGCAGTACAGCAAAGACAATTTAAAGTTACAAGTCTCAAGCACACAAACCAGTTATCTGCTTGACACTTGGGGGCTAATGTATAATTGAAATATTGACAGCAACTTTTACAAGTATCAACTACATGAGCAAGTTATCTACTTGATACTTGGGGGCTAATGTAAAGACCAACGGTTCAAATCTACAAAGTTCCGGATCACCTTCAGTAAGCAGCTAAACCGGAACTTGGGGGCTGTTATTGAGATAGAGATGCATCAAAGGAACAAAGTCAGAAGAGGAAGTTTACCTCGTATTTTTCCCTCATTAGGTTCACCAAGCTGGCTTCATAATCCCGACTGCTATGGAGCCGGTTCAGATACCCAGAATAAATGTCTTGAGCGCTCATGCCAGAAAGGCTGGATATGTCAGTACTCCATTTCCCCTTTTCTTGAGATAATTTTTCCGCTTTAGCCGTATGTTTTGCTAAAACGGTGGGCTCAGCTGGAGCAACGTAAGCAGTCCCAGTTACCACAACATCAGGTGAGGTTGGTATATTGGGGGGAGTGTCAATATGAGCCGGATCAGGAGACGCCGGATTAACCTGAGGAGAGTTAACCCGGGCCGGACTTGGCCGATTCTGGGCATCTTCAGCAGTAGGATGCTCAGGGGCAGAAGTGTGATCTGTTGGTGCAGGGTCTTCAACAGGAGCTACGGGTTCACCTTCTGGAGGAACAATTGTTGACAGATTAGCAACCGGATCATCCGCAGAAGGTTCAGCAGTAGGCTTATTCGCCTTGGGCTTCTTGCTGGGTTTCGGTTTGCTGGAAAAATATGCAAATGAGTTAGCATTATAAAGCAAAAGGAGGTCATAAACCGGAAGAGGTGAGGAAAGTTACCCTGGGACGGTCTTCAGGGGAGGAAGCTGCGTGGCGGTTGATTCACCAGAAGAAGACAATGGAGTTTCCTGATAATCAGGGTCAGACGGTTTAAGGGGTTTTCGGATAAGACCGGCCTTGGGATGAAGGAGGGTCGGAGAAAGTATCACCTCAGCACGGCGTTTTCGAACCGGAGTTAAGGAAATTCCGGATGACTCCACCGCCAGGCCGCTGTGGCGAGTGGTCCGGCGAAAAGCTTCGTGCTGTTGCTTCTTCAAAGTAAAGTTAGGGTCTAACTGAGCATAAGGATGAGAAAATTGATATTTCCGGACGGTCCGACGACTTTTTTGGGGAAGAGGTTCTGAGTCAGAAGAAAGAAGGGTTACCTCAATTTCAGCCGGGTTATCACCTTCAGGCAATTCCTGTGGAAAGGTATCATTAGATACGATTACAAGTACATGAAAGCAAAAATCTAAACCGGATTAAAGCATACCTCGGAGTCCGTATCATCGTCCTCAGTGGGAGAACCGGCGTCAACGGCTGCTTTCCTCTTTTTGTTTG
The DNA here is from genome assembly GCA_902687465.1 of Secale cereale. NCBI lineage: Eukaryota > Viridiplantae > Streptophyta > Magnoliopsida > Poales > Poaceae > Secale > Secale cereale. Next base: position 704,303,580 of record LR738713.1, read on the forward strand.
CAGGGGTTTTTCGCCGGACCTGTTTGAAGGTTTTCTCTTGAGGCTTTCTCTTCCAGAAAGGATCATCAGCCTAATTGAAAGAAATAAAGACAATTGAAAGACAGTTCAAAAGGAACGGATTACAAATACAGGGTAAAGAGAAACTTACTGCGGGCAGCTTATTCTTTTTGTAGTATGGAGCTAAACCGACCTTAGCACAGTCTGCCAAAGAAACATTGAGAATTTTCTTGGCTGATTCCACAACTTCCGATTCAGAAAGCTTTTCCTTGGTAAATCTTTGAGGATCATCCGGTTTACCAGAATACTTGCACATTAAATGTGATCGCCGGCTCAAGGGAAGTATGCTCCAAGATAGCCAGCAGCGTAGAAAATCGGTCCCAATTAAACCATTTGCTATGAAAGCTCTTAGTTTGGAGAGCTGTGGTGAGAACCGGGTCCGTTCAACAGCGCCGAGCCGTGATGGTAAGGGATGATTCTCCGGAATACGGGTTTCACGGTAACCCGGCAGAGGGTTCTCCCCTTTAGGAGAAGTGTCCACACAGTAAAACCAGGTCTTATTCCAGTCTTTGGGATGAGAGTGCAAAGCGGCATGGGGAAACACCACGTCTCTCCTCTTCTGAATACTAACGCCACCGAGCTCCTGATGTGGTCCGCTGGTAAACTCGGTGCGCCGGTTCAAATGGAAGAAATCCCGGAATAAGTCGACGGAAGGTTCCTCTTGCAGATACACCTCAGAAAATACTTGGAAGTCGCAGATGTTTGAGACAGAATTGGGTCCAAGGTCCTGCGGGTGCAGTTGGAAAGCGGCAAGAACATCCCGGAAAAATTTTGAACCGGGGGGAGAGAAGCCTCGAGATATATGATCCAAAAACACAATGACCTCCCCGGATCTAGGAGTAGGGGGACATTCGTTACCCGGAGCCCGCCACTTTAATTCAGACTGAGGTCCTAAAGTGCCAATTTCAGACAACTTGATTAAATCATCCTCAGTGATGACCGAAGGAACCCAATCGCAGGAGACATACTGTTTAGCCATTGCAACGAGGGAACAAAGTACTGAAAAAGGGTGAAATACAGAAAACAGATTATGAAAGTACAGCGGTAGAAACCGGAAACTATCTATGAAAGTTACGCAACGGTTTAAACTGAGGACTAATGGCGTGGTTAAACCGGCAATTATAAACAAGCTATATCATTTCCGGTTAATGGCAGTTGAAGAGGAACAGCTAAACCGTTGCGTTAAGTTACAGAGTTTCGCAAAGAACATGGCATATCAACTTAAGCCGGAACGTACTTAGCAGATCTACCGAGGAGAAAAACAGGTTTTCAAAGACTGCTAAGGAGGAATAGATCTGAGCATACTAGGAAAAGAGAAACAAATCTAGGAGTATGCGGGGAAAGCTACAAGGACTTTATACTAAGCGGATGGATCTGCAGGCTAGACAGGAATGACAAAGATCTGAAGTACTTACAGCAAGATAAAAACACAGTTCGAAAGCAAGATCCGAAGGATAACGTTACTAAAAGTCATTTGCTTGAAGGTTGAACAAGATGAAGCTTATATTTAAGCTCTAATGGCGGAGGCGTGGAAGGAAACCCTATAAGTTGCGAACTGATAACGGAGAAGAAGGATGTACCTGGAGCAGCAAAGATCAATGGCGGAGGTTTTCTGGTCGAGCTCAGGGTGATGCAGCGGCCAGGCGAGGACTTGGATCCAGCGGTCGTCGGCGGCGGTTCGAGCTCGGGCGGCGGAGAAGACGGAAGAAGAAGACGGAGCGAGAAGAAGATAATGAATGAGGGGTGACGGTATTTATAAAGGAGAGTCAGATCCGAAGCGACAGGTGCGGGATTCAAGGAGGCAAAAAATCGGATAAAGATCTTCTGGCGCCTCGATTCTCGAGATAACCCTTAAAGTAAGGCTACAGTACAGCTCACGGCGTTAAATGCGGAGATGATGTCACGGTCAGATTTATTGATCTTCGAAGATGACGTCAGCGCCGGTTTACAAAAATATGAAGACAAAGAAGAAAATTATACAAGACGAGGAAGACTGATATGAACAAGTTCAAATCATTCTGGGGACTAATGTCAGGGATATGACTAGCAGGTATGAACCGGCTAGTGTAAACCGGCTTAGTTATATTATACTTGGTTGTAATATTTTAGTAAAGACTACGGCCCATGAGATCTTGAGGCCCATGTATAGAAGTGCGGTTTGTAAACCGCCAAGAGATGTAACTTGAGGAATAAGAAAGAAAAGACAGAGACCGAGGCGGACACAAGTATGAGCCGGCCTCGGGACTCTGTAAACCGGACCAGGCGTCACCTCTATATAAAGGGACGACCCGGACGGTTCAGGGACAAGCAACAATCAACCCGTCGAGACACAGGCAAGCGAATCCGCTCCCTGTAATCCGACGCCCAAGCAATACCAAACCAACTAGACGTAGGCTTTTACCTTCTTGGAAGGGGCCGAACTAGTATAAACCCTCTGTGTCCTTTGTGTGCTATGAACCCTTTCAAGCTAACCCGTGCGATGGTTCCATCATCAAGTCCGTTAAACCGGACATCTGCCGTGTTATTTCCACGACAATAAGGGAGTGCAGGCCCCTTATGAAGGCAATGGCGGGCCGTTTCAATCCTCATGACAGGCCTCCAAATGGCGGTTCAGGTCCTGGATTTATGGTCCGGGTCATCAGGGGAACAGCTCCGGATCAGGATATAGGGGCAATAACAATGGTTATCAAAACCGGACCGGTAAACAAAATAATCAAGGAAGTTATGGTAACCAGGGCAATCAGCCGCATCATCAAGGTGGTTACAATAACCAAAGCAATCAACAGCAGGGCCAAGGAAATTACAATAGTCAGGGGAATCAACAGCGTCAGCAACAGCAGCCGCAAACCGGATATCAAAGTAATCCGAAGGAGTTGAGCAGTGGACAATATCACGTCTTCACCACAAGTCTGTGTAAATGAGATCAGAAGGTTTTGAAGCGGGCCGTTAACGTAGTTGAACCGGCAACACCGCAGTTTCTGCGCTGGTCAGAACAGCCCAATGTGTGGAGTAGAGAAGACCACCCTATGCGGGTGGATAATCCGGGCCACTTAGCCTTGGTGGTGGCACCTCAGGTGGGAGGTTACAAATTCACTAAAGTTCTCATGGAAGGCGGTAGCAGCATCAATATTTTGTACTATGAGACTTTCCGTCGTATGGGTCTGACGGATAAGAAGTTAAGGCAATCAAACACCATGTTTCATGGAGTGGTTCCAGGTAAATCGGCTTATCCGGTTGGAAAGATTGATTTGGAAGTTACTTTTGGAGATGAACATGATTCCAGGTCGGAGATGATAACTTTCGAGGTCGTCAAGATCAAAAGTCCTTATCACGCTTTGTTTGGAAGGACGGTTTATGCTAAGTTTATGGCTAGGCCGTGTTACATTTATCTGCAACTTAAAATGCCGGGTCATAAGGGCACGATCACGGTTCATGGAAGTCGCAAGATAGCGGTGGAATGTGAAGAAGGAGATGCAGCCTATGCAGAAGCAGTATGTGCCACGGAAGAGTTGAAATATTATAAAGATAATGTTGATCCGGCAGATATGACTCCGCTGAAGAAGCCAACTACAGAGCATGATCCGGCGTTGAAGTTTAAATCAGCAGAGGAGACCAAGCAAGTTGATTTTGTGCCTGGAGATTCGTCTAAGCAGTTCACTATCAGCGCTAACCTTGATCCCAAATAGGAAAGCGCGCTCATCGAGTTCATTCGTGAGAACCAGGATATCTTTGCATGGAAACCTTCTGACATGCCAGGTATACCGAGGGAACTCGCTGAGCACAATATTAATATTGATCCGAAGTTTAAACCGGTGAAGCAGTATCTATGCCGTTTCAATGAGGAGAGGCGCAGGGCTATAGGAGAAGAAGTGGCCAGGCTTTTGGCCGCAGGATTCATAGTGGAAGTTTTTCATCCGGAGTGGTTGGCTAATCCGGTGCTGGTGTTAAAGAAAAATGGAAAGTGGAGAATGTGTGTGGACTACACAGACCTCAACAAGGCCTGCCCAACTGATCCTTTTGCTCTCCCTCGCATTGATCAAATCATCGATGCCACAGCGGGATGTGAGCGGCTAAGCTTTTTAGATGCGTATTCAGGGTATCACCAGATCAAGATGGCAGTTAAAGACCAAGAGAAAACAGCTTTCATAACTCCTTTTGGTGCTTTTTGCTATGTGTCTATGCCTTTTGGACTAAAGAGTGCTCAAGCAACTTATCAGCGTTGTGTTCAGAATTGTCTGACATGACAGATAGGGAGGAATGTTCATGCCTATGTGGATGACATCGTGGTCAAATCAAGGAAAGAGGAGACAATGATAGAGGATCTTAAGGAGACTTTTGATAATCTTCGAGCTTATAAGATGATGCTTAATCCGGAGAAGTGTGCTTTTGGTGTTCCGGCAGGTAAACTACTGGGGTTCTTGGTCTCAAACAGAGGAATAGAAGCTAATCTAGAGAAGATCAAAGCCATCACATCTTTGACTAAACCGGTTTGCATCAATGATGTTCAGTGTATAGCTGGCCGGATCACAGCATTAAGCCGGTTCATCAGCCGTTTGGAGAGAAGGCGATCCCGCTTTACCAGATGCTGAGGAAAACAGACCGGTTTATATGGAGCGATGAGGCAAACGCAGCGTTCGAGGATTTAAAGCGGCAGTTGGCAAAGCCGCCGGTTTTAGCTGCTCCTATTGATAAGGAGCCGTTGTTGTTATACGTCGCTGCCAATGCACGGCCAGTCAGCGTCGCAATTGTGGTTGAGCGCAAGGAAGCAGGGAAGGAATACCCGGTTCAGCGTCCGGTTTACTATGTGAGCGAAGTACTCATTGAATCCAAGCAGAGATACCCTCACTGGCAGAAGTTGGTGTATGGTGTGTTTATGGCAAACCGGAAGTTGAAGCACTATTTCCAAGGTCATCTAATAACTGTGGTTAGTTCAGCACCGTTGGGGGACATAATCCAGAACAGGGAAGCTACAGGTAGGGTGGAAAAGTGGGCCATAGAGCTCAGCCCACATGAGTTGAAGTATGTGCCACGTACCGCTATAAAATCTCAGGCATTAGTGGATTTTATCAATGATTGGACAGAGTTGCAAACTCCTGAGGAGAAGCCGGATCTGACTTACTGGACGATTTATTTTGACGGTTCAAGACAATTGGAGGGCTCGGGGGCTGGAGTTGTTTTAACTTCCCCCAGAGGTGATAAAATTTGTTATGTCCTCCGCCTATTGTTTCCTTGTACTAATAATGCAGCAGAATATGAAGCACTACTTCATGGCTTGCGGCTGGCAAAGGAGATGAACTTGAGCCGGGTTAAGTGCTTTGGCGACTCAGATTTAGTGGCGCAGCAAGTTTCCGGCAAGTGGGATTCAAGAGATCCCCTCATGGCAGCCTATAGACGAGAGGTTGAAGCAGTTGCAGGATACTTCAAAGGATATCAGGTGGATCATATAGACCGGCGAAGGAACGTAGCGGCCGATGCTCTAAGCCGGCTGGGTTCTCAACGTAAACCGGTGCCACCAAACACCTTTTTGGATGAATTGCACAGTCCTTCGGTTCAGATACCGTCGGAGGAAGACCTAGCTGTTCCTGATCCGGAGGCACAGTTAGTTGCAGCGCTTCATGTTATTCCAGATTGGACGCTGCCTTATTTGGCATATTTGAGCCGAGGGGAGTTACCGGATGATGAAGAAGAAGCACGACAAATAATCCGGCGTTCTAAGTCCATGACAATTGCAAACGGAGAGCTTCATCATCGCAGTACTTCTGGAGTATTTCAGCGGTGTGTATCAGCTGAGGAAGGTTGTGAGATCCTTCGTGAGATCCATGAAGGGGATTGTGGTCATCACGTCGGTTCAAAATCATTGGTGGCTAAAGCATTCCGACATGGTTTCTATTGGTTAACTGCTCATGCAGATGCGGCAGATCTGGTACGGAAGTGTGATGCTTGTCAGAAATTTTCAAGGCGTGCTCTAGTTCCGGCGCAGGAGCTCCGGATGATACCAATAACTTGGCCGTTTGCGACTTGGGGTCTTGACATGGTTGAACCCTTCAAGCGATCCCAAGATCAGAAAACTCATCTACTAGTAGCAGTAGACAAGTTTACAAAGTGGGTTGAAGCGGAGCCTATAAGCAAGTGTGATGCGGCGACGGCAGTCAAGTTCATTAAAAAAGTAATTTTCCGGTTTGGTTTTCCACACAGCATCATCACAGACAATGGCACCAATTTGTCTCAGGGTGAGATGGAAGAATTCTGTCAACGAGAACATATTCGCTTGGACGTGTCTTCTGTGGCCCACCCCCAATCCAATGGTCAGGCTGAAAGAGCAAATCAGGAGATTTTGCGAGGTATCAAACCCCGGCTTATGACACCTTTGCAGAGAACCCCAGGATGCTGGGTTGAGGAGTTGCCATCTGTTCTTTCGAGTATCAACACTACACCAAACCGGTCTACAGGTTACACACCTTTCTTCATGGTCTATGGTGCTGAAGCAGTCCTTCCGAGCGATATACGTCATGATTCACCAAGGGTGACGGCTTATGTTGAAGCAGCCAACGAGAGAGCAAGGCAAGACAGTTTAGACCGGCTGGATGAAGAGCGTGATATAGCTGTGGCACGATCTGCAATTTATCAACAAGACTTACGCAGATATCATAGCCGCCGGATCAGAACAAGGACGTTCCAGGAGGGCGACTTGGTACTCCGGCTCATCCAAGATCAAACAGATATGCACAAGCTATCCCCACCTTGGGAAGGGCCCTTTGTGGTCAGTAAGAATCTACACAACGGTTCATATTACCTGGTGGACGTTCGAGAACACAAGGACTCACGGACGTCAGAAGAGGAGACGAAGAGGCCGTGGAACATCGCCCATTTACGGCCATACTATACTTGAGCTACGAGCTCCAATGTATCCTATGTATATATTATGATTAATGAATAAACCGGCACCCTCGGTAAACCGGGGGCTCAGCCCTTTTTCCACATACAAATATCTTGTGAGAACAACCATACAAGTTTTTTATCAGATATTATATTTCAATATATTGGCCGGTTTAGAAAGTTGATTTTTTGCAGAGTATACAAAGGAGCAATAAAACTTTCTAAAGAACATGAGATGACATCCGGTTCAAAGAAAGGACGCTTCACGATTACCCACCGGTTCAGGAGGAACCCTGGAGACCCTCTGAAAAGTTGGATAATCCACGTTCATTGATTGGTTTAACTTTACCCACCGGTTCAGGAGGAACCCTGGAGACCCTCTGAAAAGTTGGATAATCCACGTTCAGTGATTGGTTTAACTTTACCCACCGGTTCAGGAGGAACCCTGGAGACCCTCTGAAAAGTTGGATAATCCACGTTCAGTGAT